>JADLZK010009139.1:0-600000 GCA_015847255.1 Hyparrhenia diplandra | reverse complement strand
TGCCTTTGTGCATAGTGCGCGCGCATCGAGTGGTTGTACAACACTCGCGATTGCCTGTGGTGCGAGCTCAGACGGCTGCGCGCTCTTCCAGTGTAGCCATCGTCACCGCCGTGTCGCTTCACTCCGCGAACACCGCCCGCACGGTCGTCATCGGCGGCGGCGTTCCTCTGTAGAGAAGAAGGGCGTGCACATACCGAAGTGAGTGCATGCCCCGGAGTTGGCGGCTTGTTCCGGCAAGTCGGCGGCAAGTCGGTGCCGCCGGCCTTCGGGGAAAGGCAAACATGCGCTGCGAGCACGCCTACGGGTTGCGGCCCGCGGCGAAGCTTGGCAATGAGACTCGGCGCAATACTCGCCGCCGTAGTAGTTTCAGCCACCCTCCGGCCGGATCCTCTGCGACCATGCCAGCGGGCGTCTTGTCCCTCAAGCAACTCCGACCTTCCGGTAGTAGCCTGCGGGTACGGCACTCCGGTCCGGTGGGATGCTCCGTCCCACCCGGGGTCGCCGCACACACGCTTTCATCTGCGAGGTGGCCCAGATTGGCGAGGTCAACATGGGATCTGGGAGACCTTGGCGACTTGAATCGCGATCTCCAAGCATGTCCTTGAAGGTTTTCCATGGCGCGGGGCGGGGCTTTTGTGCGGTCAAGAGTGGTCGTCACCGGCGAGGCGGGGAGGCGAACATGTGTTAGTGAGCACCGCGGGTGTCCCGCCAGCAGCGGTCTGCGAGGACGGGTGTCGCCCGGCCGCGCAATCCGGCGGAGGTGTCCAAAGAACGGACATGACACGCGGAATGAGTCCAAGGAAGTGGGAAGACGCCTTTTTCGGTCAAGAAAAACTAACCCAATGCGGTGCGTACTAAGATAAACATTTTCAAAGTTTAAACTATTACTATATGTTTTCCATGACAAGATGATCTCAAATCAAAAAGTTGTAAACTATAAAGTTTCATGGATAGTTGAGAACTACTACAATCGGTATGTTTGGGGCTTGTCTATCCGAAGTCACTTAAAACATTTAAATTTCAATTTTTAATCTTTTTTTTTTTGAGATTACATTGAAATTGAGACATAGTTTTCCTTTACAAGATAATGTCAAATCAAAAAGTTTTAAGCTAGAGAGCTTCATAACTTAGCAAGATCAACAATTCTTATTTTGGTTGTTTCCCCACGGGTCTAAAAAAGAAAAATTACTAGGGTTATTGAGTCTTTAGATTGAAAGAGGCCCTCCACGATCCTCCTCTGCGGCCATGGCGGCGGCGGAGCGCAAATGTCGCTCAAGCAACTCCCACGGAAAAAGTTCTCCATGGGTGGCTCGAGGCGGCGGCGGCAGCGGCACGGCTTTCCTCGAGGCTCTCGGCCGCCGGGTCGGGGGAAATAATGTGGGTGCCCATCCGGTCAGAGACTAGTTGTACTCCCTACCGGTGTACGGAGTACTCCACCTTACATGTGGGGCTTTGCCGTCGCGTCGCGCGAGGGTCGAGTGACGACATGACCGGCTCCAAGTAGTACTCCTACTACTACGACTATTTTTTTCCATGACACGTGTCGATCATATCCACACACCTTGCATGCGTATCCCAACCGGCGTGTCCTACACACCGCCAAGAGGGCGCATCGTCTCGCCATCGTTCGCGAGTGTCATCAAGATCGATGCCGATCTCGATCGGCGAGGCACCGATTGACGGGCGGTCGAGGATCTAAGGACGGATAGAGCAATAATTAAAAAATCAATTTTATAAAATATATGGAATTTGACCTTGGACCAATAATAAAATTTATAGAGATTCAATTTTTGAGCGACTTTCATGTCCCATTAAGATTCACTTTAAAAAATCTAACTTTTTTTTTCTTACAAGGTGTGTACATGCCGCACACAAGCTTACTAAAAAAAACTAAGTCACTCCTTGAAGCCGTTAAGAAAATCTCAAAGGCCCGTCCATAAAGTGCAAAGGAGGGAGTGCAATTCCTTTAGTACCACATTGCTAGTTGAAGGTGGAGTGAACCCACCTAAATATGGAAGTGTGAAATCTCTTGTTAGATAAATTATGAAGGAGAGAGGAGGTCCGACATAGCATTCCTTTTTATGAAGGATCACATGACTAAGTGCTTCTTCATAAAAAAAGTAGTGTCATGTGAGACCTCCTCTCTCCTTCATAATTTTTTTTAATTTAATTTATATAGATTTATTTATTTTTTTTTGCAGCAACTTTCATAGCTCGAGTTTCTTTTGCCATATGGTGGTAGAGTACCTTTCATTAACCTCTCGCTTCTCTTTTCTTCCTTTAAGCCATTAAGAAAAAAAAAAAAAAGGAGCACCTTTTTATGAAGGATCAAATGACACTATAGTTTTCATACAATGCGGCGCCAAAAATTACATATACTGAGGGACAAAGATTTTGTCCCAAATAGGATAATGTTACAATTGGGACTAACTTCTCTTGTCCCGGGGTCAACAATGGTTAGGGACTAAAGCTCCGGGATCGAAAGTCCGTTTCTCCACTAGTGAAGATATCACAATTTATATAACACATCTCGGTTTTCATCATCATGCACCTAGGTAGGTACCCAAAGATCGGACATCAACCATCACGTGCGCACCAAAAAAGCTATCAAAATAAGTTTGTTTGATCGAGATCAACCATCTAGAGATCGAGGTAGCTATACACCCCGCATAAGATCGATCAATCGATTGAACACGCAGTCAAAATGCCTGCAATGCAGGGGCTGATTCCCCGATGAACCTCTCTCGGCACCCGTCATGGGATCCTACACTCTTCATTTGTAGAACCTATATGAGATGAAGTTATACAACTTTTATGTGCATGATTTCATCTGCTGAAATCATTAGATGCTCCAAAAATTTTGTCGAAAGTCGTATTTTTTTAAATTAAAATTTCAAACGTTTTTAAAATAACATGAAAAAAGTAATAGCAAAGAAGAATACAATTTCTTGATACAACATTATTTCAAAAAAAAAAAGAAAGAAAAACTATCACATTTGGAGTTACTATGAGGGAGAAGGCTGAAGGCCTCTGCAAGCATGTCTCGCGGAAGGTTGTCCACGGCACTCATGGGGTCAACAGTCCGCGCTCAGTTGGGGCAGCGATAATGCGGGTGAGTTAAACCCGGGGCGGGCGGTGCACTCGAGCACGCGGGTGACATGACCGTTCTGTGAAAATTTAGGCCCTCCTATTCCCGTGACACGCCCCGATCATATCCACACCCTTGCATGCGAATCCTTTGCGTATCCTACACACCTCGGCCGTAGAATAGGGCCCACGTCCGCCACCGGTCGTTCCGGCCAATCCTTTGGCTCGGGCCGCCTGATGGTGTGTCATTACTTACCTGGACACCGCTTTTTTTTTGACAACCACCTGCACCCATTGGGAAGACGAGAATGAAAGACGACGCCTTTTCTTCCAAAGACGGGTCCATTAAGTATTTTTTTTTTTTGAGTAAAATGCACCATGGGTACCTAAACTATTCGGTAGGTATCGATAGGTACTCCAACTTAAAAACGTAGTAACAGTCAGGTACTCAAACTACTACTATTTGTGAATACCAGATAGGTACTTCAACTTAGAGCATCTCCAGTAGTACTACCTAAACAAGACTACAGTACCTAAGAGGTACAATGGACAAATTTCAGCCCGGTGACAACCAATGAGGAAGAGAGAGAAAGGAAGAGAGAGAGAGGTGCGGGCGTTTAGGTGAGTCAGCCTTGGCCAAGCGAGAAGGATCAACATGCGATTTGATTGGTGAGTAGGCATGCAAGCCTTCAATATCGATGGGACCCGCCACTATTTTTAGTGCTTTGCCGCCGAGCCTTTGAAGGGCGGCAAATGGCGATTCTATTTTTTTTTGCTCTGTCTGCACTGGGGTACGCGACCAGGTACTCCAGTACCGATTTGGCGTAAAAATTGCTGCAGCGCTGCACTCCAGTACCACACGGGATGCAAGCGTTCCAAGGCCGAGACGGGAAGTAGAGCGCGTGTACGTACGACAGAACGCAACAAAGATGCAAAGGGCCCACCATGCGGAGAGGGAGAGAGTAGAGACGAGGAAGCGTATGTGCATGTCTGCAGAGAGATGGGCCAACGGCGGGTCCCACAACTTGAACTACCAAAAAAAATGTTATAACTAACAAACTAAAAATCCAAATTAAATTTCGATTACACCATTAGATTCGTTTCAATAAATACTTCAAAACAAGATCTCACATGGATATATTTAAATAAAATTATAAATGGAGCCCACTTGACAGTAGTTGGGATAGAGGAGATATAAAGTATGGATGAGTGCGGAGAAACCGGATATAAAAAGAGAAAGTTTCGATGACCGGGGACAGAATATTCCTTTTAGAGGAGAGATTTAAAAGTACCACCGGTGCGGTCGATCTAAAACTACATCTAGGTAGCTACCAAACTTCTTTCTACCTACTAGTAAATTTTGCTTTCAACTCCAACAAGACTACCTAAACTAGACTACCCAAACTCATTCCCTCTTGTCCATGACATGTGGAGCCCACCTGTCATCCCTTTCCTCTGCTCCTTCATTCGACGAGCACGCAAACGCCGCACAAAGGGGAGGGGTGCAACACTGTCTGTCGGAGGGGTAGGCGGTTGCCCTTGTGCACCACTGATGAGCACCACCGGTGAGGATCCGTCATGGCTACCCCCGCATCTCGTCGGGCACGGGGTGGCGGTCGGAGCGAGACGTGGCGGGTGGCACGGGAGGGCCCAAGGCGCCCTTGTTACCTATCCAGGGTGTATTTTACTCTTTTTTTTTTTTCAAATGGGCTCTGTTCACTAATCATTTCAAGCGCAATAAAAATCCAAACATCACAAATTTGGAAAAAAATATAACACAATGCATACTCGGGATCTTTCCAAATCATCCATAGATATGATCGATCAAATTTAAAAGACCACTCTTTACTATTAACGACGAATAACCTCGACACTTTGCTTGCGGATCCTACACTCCTCGCTGCAAAAACTTGTGCGACGGCTGGAATTTCGTCCATGCGCAAAATGCTACCGCACCGGTCTTGCCCTCTGCAGCAATGCCCGTCATGGCGAGGCTCCGTGGGGGCGGGATCACGATATTCTGGATGCCACACATTAATCAAGTCGCGGCGCAAGCAACCCCACACATTTTGGCGGATTTCAACGAGAATGGAAGTTGTCGAAGGTCGCGTGCGTTCTGCTTGCGTCTCGGGTCCTCGCCTTGATCTCAGCATCAACCGCCCGAGACACGATCGTCGGCGGCGGCCCCGTGTTACCGTAGAGCACAAAGCAAGGACATACTTAGCGGCCTTATGCTCGACGGCGCCAGCCTTACCGCGGCATCGCGAAGAGCGGCGTGGACGGTTTCACGGTCTTTGATGAATCTGACATACAAGCCGACTCGAAGCATGCCTCCGGGTTGCCGGCCCACGCGAGCATTGATCGAACTCATGCGATACTGCGCGAGTAGTGGAAAAACTCCGGCCGGGCCCCCGCCCGGTATAGCGGCGAGGTCGGTGGGATGCTCCGTCCACCGGGGATCGCCGCACGCCGCTCATCTCTGGCGCCAGCGGTTCGGAGTGCCTCCATGGGATCGGCTGAAACCTTGGCGACCGCGAATCGCGATGCGTAAGCATGTCCCGCGCGAAGGTTTGCCATGGCGAGACACGGCGTGGCGGGGTTTCTTTGGAAGCTCGGCGCGATCTAGGCGGTTTTGTGCGGCGAAGAGAGGTGAGCGGCAAATGCGGGTGCGGGGAGATGTAGGATTTTATGAGTGGGGCAGGCCACGCGTGGCGGGGCGAAGATGTGAATAGTAAATAATGTGGGCGTGTAGCCCAAAGGCACTCCGGCGGGGAGGTCGAGCAACGGACACACAACCCGGTGGAACTCGCCGGAAATCGTAGTGCGTCTGTAAAGATTGCAAGAATCCAAAATCAAGAGAAGAGCAGCTTCTAGGCGATTCACAGGGGTGACAATGGCGCCCGTTTGGATCATAAAGTCCATTTGGTTTAGATTCTAGATTTTTAAAATCTAGAATCTACCAAACGGGCATTACTATTTTGCGCCTCATAAAGAGCAAAGGGCATAATGGAGTGCGAGGGAAAAAATAGGTGAAATCGGATGCTAGAATCCCATGATCCAAACAACAAATTGGATTTTGAAAAACCAACTAGAATCCGTGATTTTAAAATCTAGAATCGATCCAAACGGGGCCTAAATCTAGTAGCACCTCGACACAAAAAGCCAAGGGGAGAGAGAGTTCGCGGAGGCCATTCTTTGCGTGGTCGCATGCGGGAATCGCGAGACATAAATATAACACGAAGAACAATTACCACATATATCAGCAACATATACACAATAAATAAAGTCATAGTAGGGGAGAACCCCTATGGCACTTTCGTAGCGGATCCTACACTCCTCATTTGCGGAACGCATTGTACGGCTCCTATACTCCGGCCCAACCATCAATGAAGCCGCACCTATCGACCATCTCGCACCGATGCCCGTCTGGTGAGGTAGCGGTTGGGCGAGCGGGAAGAAGTTTCCTCTCTACATGGGGCATCACCAAGTCGCCGCGCAACACTCCCATTACGCTCGCGGGAGCTTTTACACGGTTCGCGGTACTCGGGGTGCAGCCATCGTCGCCGCCCGTGTCGCCTTCGATCTCCCGCAAAATCGCCCGAGCACGGTCGTCGTCGGCGGCGCCGATGTTATCCCCTCAGAAACACGCGAGCAAGGACATACTTGGCGGCCTTATGCTGATCGTGGCGGCGCTGCTGCGGCATCTTGGCGGCGGCGATGGTACGCGGTGGCCGATGAAGATGGTATACAAAGCGGCTTTGAAGCACGCCTCGGGTTAAGCGGCGGCGAGCTGGCGATAAGACTCTCCCGATACTGCGCGCGAGTAGTGGAAGGTCTCGACCTCGTCCCGTCTGACACCTTGTCCGGTCGCGATGCTCCGTCCCACTAGGGGTCGCCCGCGCGCCCGCTCTCATCACGTGAATAGTCGCTTTCCGCGAAATGTGGAGGGCCTCTATGGGATCGGCGAGACCTTGGCGGCCTTGGAATCGCAATCTGCAACATGTCAACCGGGAGGTTTTCCATGGCCGAGACACGGCGCGGGCGGGCGCGAAGCTCGGCGCTCTAGGACGTTTTGTGCGGCAAAGAGAGGTGAGCACTGGCGGCAAGAATGATGCGGTGCGTAGCCCAATGACACTACGGCGGCGAGGTCGGCGGCGGACATATATAGAGGCACCCGCGACGAAGCGTCGAAGGAAATGGGCGGTACGCCCTTTCAATCAACCATAGTAGTACGCGCTATCCCGGGCGTGTGCGTAGGAATAAATGTTTTCAAACTTACTCCCTCTATCCCTAAAAAGCTTGTCACCGCGTTTCCCAGAAACAAATGCGCGCAAATTATATATTAAAATATATAAATATTTATGCTAAGTAATTAGCATTATCGAAAAAGATATCTCACGAGAAAAAATAGCGCTTATAAGCGCCGAAATAGACGCTAATAGCGGCCAAAAACACATCCACGATGCCAAATAGAGCGCTATTGCACGCTATAGCGCTAATAAGCGCCCCGCTATTGTGTTTTGACCAACCTCCCGCTAAATTTTATAGCCCGCGATTTTTTTAGATCTTTAAGTCTAGTTTTTTAACAATTTTATTTTAAGATTTAAATGTTGCACGTATTTTCAAAAAATTTGAGTCAAACTTGTGGCACGCATCCCACGGCGACAAGCTTTAAGGGATGGAGGGAGTACATCTCAAATCAAAAGGTTGTAAACCTGTACAAAGTATCATGGATATCCGAGAACTACAATCGTTATATTGGTGGTGACTTAAAACATTTAAATATCAATTTTCAATCTTTTTGAAATTGAGACGTAATTTTCCTTTACAAGATAATGTCAAATAAAAAACTTTGAAGCTATAGACGGTTTCATAACTTAGCAAGATCGACAATTCTTATTTATACCCGAGCAAAACTAACTTTCGGCCCGCGGGCTCGGCTAGAAACCCGGCGTGTTTTGGCCCGCCACGAACCTTATTGGACGAAATTTGGACAAAGTTCTTGAAGCCCCAGAAATTTTCTTTGGCCCGACCCGTACCAAATATTACTTTTTAGCTATTTTATTTGTAGTGGAAAATGCGTTGGGTAGCCCCTCGTGCCCGCCCGAGCCCGGCTCGAAAATCTAGGCCGACTTCCCTAGTGGGGGCGTCATGGGCGAGGATTTTTTGGTCCGAAATAACCGGGGTTTTTTTGGGCCTTGTAAAAAAAAGCTTCGAGGCGGTATATTCTTTATTTTGGTTGTTTCGACATAGTGCTAGTGACATTGTTCACAAATCTTCGAAATCTCTCTCATTGTTTCATCTACTCTATGAGACATGTGTAAATCTTGTGATGAACAAAGTTCTTTGCGACGCCGTCGGATGAAGAAATGGCCAATATAAAAGATGTACATATTAAGAAGTTATACCATTTTTATGTTCATGAATTCTTCTACTAAAATCATTAGATGCTCCAAAAATGTTGTTTGAAATTGTAGTTTTTGAAATTCAAAATTCAAATGTTATCAATAAAACATGACAAAAAGTAATAGCGATAAGAATACAATAGGTTTATACAACATTATCTTATAAAATTTTAGAAAGAAAAACCATCACATTTGGAGTTATTATGTGGGAGAAAGACTAGTCACAAGTTTTAAGCCATAGATTAAAGAAAAGCCAAGAGTTCCGACAAGTCGGCGGCGGCCCGCGGGGCGGTCTGCCCCGGCCTTCCGACACGGCGAGACATGCACGCTATGAAACTGCGCCTCGGGTTGCCGACCTCGGTGATAAGCGGCGATGAGACCGGCGGCGGGGTGGCCCGGCCCCGACCATAGCCATGGCCGTCGGCGTCGACCCGCGCGGTGCAGCACCGGTCGGGTCAGTCCCGTTCGGCATGGCGCCCGACACGTTTCGTGTCCGGTGAGGATGGCCCGTAGATTGACCCGCCGTCGGGTGCGCTCTGGCGGCAACGAGCTACCAGGCCTTGGTAGTGCTCGGCGACGACGGCGGTTCTTGTGGCGCGTGGTGGGCGGCGTGTGAGCACGGGCTGGGTCGGTCGGTGGCGGAGGCGGCGGGCCGAGGGCGCATCCAGACCGGCGGCGTCGCGCGGCTTCTCTCTCTCTGCGGGAAAGTTTCATGGTCTGCTCATGGAAAGATTCCTCTAGAAAAAATTCATGAGGTCTACATTCATGATTCTTTGTTCTTCCCGCGAGGAAAAATTGAATTCCATGAGGTATGAGCTCATGGATTTTTTCCTCTGTTTCACCCGGAAACCAAAAGAGCAATAACCTTTCTGTAAAAATCCTTTGGCCCTAAGTTTGTTCGAAAGTTTTCAGCCATTTAGATCGAGGTAGCTATACATAAGATCGATGGATCGAGATTGAACACGCGCTCAAAATGCCCGAGAATAGAGGACCGATGAACTCCTAACACTCGTTGCGGATCCTACACTCCTCGCTGCGAAAACGGCTCCACGACTCGATTCCGTGCATCCGGCTTCATGCCCGCACCATTCGGATCTCTCGCACCGATGCCCATCATGGCGAGGCACCATTTGGGCTATAAAAGCGTGTTGTAGGCAACTCTTGTATCAAATCGCCGCCAAGTAGAACAGACCTAAAATCCCATGCCCATCGGGCGGGGCTGAGTACAATTGATGTTCTTCCACGTCCAGTAGTCGCCGGTGGTCGCCTTCGATCTCCGCAACACCCGCGGGCATAGTCAAAGGCCCGTGACACGGTGTTTGCCCCCTCAGACCACAAGAGCCAGAGCATACTTGGCGGTTTCATGCCACAGCGGCGGTGCTGCGGCATCTCGAGCCACGGCGTGGACGGTCGCCGCGACCTTCGGCGACGGCGGCATACATGCGGCCCCGAAGCACGCTGCCGGGTTGCCGGCGGTTGGCGAGCTTGGTGACAAGACTGTTGTGATACTCGGCGATACCAACCGTGCCGGCGGGTTGAGCGTCCGGTCCGGCCGGATGCTCGTTCCACCGGGGGTCGTCGCCTCGCGCCGCTTTCATATGAGCAAGTGGCCAAGTGATTGTGGAGCTCCTCCATAGGATCGGCGAGGACCTTCCGGCGACCGCAGTCGCAATCTCTGCAAGCATGTCCGCGGAAGGTTTTTCCATGGCGCGCGGGCGGCGGCGCTGGGGGGCTTTTCGGTGGAAGCTCGAGTCTTGTGCGGAGAGTGGTCGGCCACCGGGCGGCGGGGAGGTGAAAAACAGCGGTGGCGCTCGGTTGGTGAGCGGCAAATGCGGGTGCGTCTTGCGTAGCAGCCTGGCAGCGACATGGGTGCACTCCGGTGGTTGGCGGAGGTGTCGAGCCACGGACATGAACCGCGAACGAGGTTGAAGGAAATGGGCGCACGAACTATCCGAATCTTGGCGTCTATACGATAAATGTTTTCAAAGCTGTTCGATTTTCCATGACAAGATGATCTCAAATTAAAATGTTATAAACTACAACGTTTCATGGATATTTGAGAACTACAATCGTTATTATGTTGGGGGCTTGTCTATCCAAAGTCACTAAAAACATTTAAATTTCAATTTACATTTTTTCTTGAATTTTTATAACCATTTTTTTCTTGAGATTGATCGAGACACTAAGAGTTTAATAACTTAGCAAGACCTACAATTCTGGTTGTTTCCCCATCCGACATAGTGCTAGTGACATTGTTCCGCGAATCTTAGATATCTCTCTTCTACTTTTCGTAAACTCTATGACAGTGTAAATCTTGTGGATAGTGTTACCGCGATATCATTATATGAAGAAATGACAACTTTTATGTTCATGACTTCTCCTGCTAAAATCATTTTAGATGCTCGAAAAATGTTGTTTGAAGTTGTAATTTTTGAAATTCAAACTTCAAATGTTGTCGATGAAACATGACAAGAGTAATAGAAGTAAGAAAACAATCTCTTGATAGAGCATGATTTTACAAAATTTTAGAAAGAAAAACCATCACACATGGAGTTACTATGAGGGAGAAAAAAACTAGCTAGTAACAAGTTTTGACCACAGTTAAAAAGAAAAGTTAGGGTTCTTGATCCCTAAAGGTCTCCGGACATGGTGGCACACCGGCATGCGCGGATGTCGGGTCTCTCTCTAGCCACCATCACCGTGTCATCAGCAATGATATCTTCTAGGCGACTTTTTCGCCTTAAGGTCAAAAAAAATTTAATAAATATTATTAGCCTTATTTTCACTACTATATGTATAATTAATCCGACGCTTACGCGACAAGGAACCCGAAGTGTTCACGTCCGTCCGGCTAGATACTGCCTGCGGCGACGTATCCCCGTAAAAGTATTGTTGGAAAAGGTTTTGGTCAAAACTTTTTTGGGAATATAAAAACTTCGTCGTTCCATCCATCCTTGGTGCGAAGCCGCAGCGGTCATCTACACACACTTTCACTCCTTTTTTTTCCAACACTGGTCAGTAGAATCGTAATCATGACATACCTCAACACCGTATGCGAGGTGTATTGTACATCGGGGGTCATGTATGGAGTCATTTCACATGCCTGCTCGATCGAGAGAGAGAATGAGGTGAGTGTTCGATGCCAAATTTGTTTCAACACAAGGCCAAAATTTGGCTCTTTAGAACAAATCAAGCTGAATTGTTGAGCCACAATGCACAAACTAGCAATACAGGGTTCAATACAGATTCTTGGAGAGGCGGAGCATTCCAAATTTGAACAACTTTTTGATAATATATAACAACATTACGGAGAACAGGTTGTTTTGCTAGCGCCTAATTTTTGGCGATTTAATAGTATTCCGTGAGACATAACAAGCTGAAACAAGATGAAGCAAGAGCACACGAATATTGTCAAAGAGAGGAAGCAAGACCTAAGCTACGAAGACATTATATGGGCGTCCCTCGGGTCGGACTTCGAGTAGGGACGATGACACCCTCGAGGAGCTTGGCGGGATTATAATCTCCAGTAGCGAGGTCTTAAGCGCTAGCCATGGCCATGACCGAGGCTCGAGACCTACACGGGAGATTATAGTCCTATGGCCGTGAGCCCCACTCGTCGAAGTCCATTGAAAGGGTCTCTCAGAAAACTTGAGTCCGACCCGAGAAAAATGCTCAACTTCGGCGAGGCGGGGCAGCAGCCCAGGCGACCTCCAAAGACTGAAGCCAAACTTTAAAATAGAAACTATATAGGAGGAGTCACATAAATTTGTAAGACAACGGACCTATTCCTAGCGTTAGCTTTGGATCGATCTTTGGACACTAATTCGATGTCACTCAAGACTTGTCTATGAGGGAGACATGCATTCCAAACGACACTTAACTCCAAGGAGTTGGCAAAGCAACACAAAGAAAATGTGCTTTTCTTGCAACACATTTTCTTCGACGTGTGGCCCGTCGGGGCACCTTTCGAAAGCTCTCGCTACGCGTTGCTCGGACTTTTCTGCCTCATTGCAAACCGCTCCTTCCTGCCAAAGGTAATCGATCCATTTTTCATTCTTTCCATACTTTTATAATCTCCCGCGTAGGTCTTTGTGGTTGTACAAGCTATAGCATGAATCACACAAATATTCAAGACAAAACAAAACCTTTTTAGAGCCACTAAAAAAACTTCAAAAAAAAGTGCATTTCAGAGATCTCAGCGAGTGTTTACCCAAGAAGATGTGCTTCTTTTTACGACATTTTCTTGGCCTCCTTCCCAACCCAACACTAGCTAAAACAAGAGATCGAGCGGCCGGGACTTGAGACCACATGAAGTCGAGATCCGAATGGCGAGGACTCGATCCAGATCTGCAACCACCAAAAAAAGAAAAAACTTCTGTATTTGCTGTTTCAAAAACCACATGAAAAACCATATCTAGCTGCATGGATGTGATAAAGAGCACCACCTGCCCGGGATGGAGACGAAGACGAAGGCGGCAGTCCCCCGGTCGGGGCGGCTCTCGTTGAGATGAGTTTGGAAAGTCGAACGGAGAAGAGGTGAGAAGAGTACTAGTAGGTGTAGTATGGGAGAAGGAAGAGACGAGAGATCATGAGAGAAAATCTGCGCCCATAGTAGCACTATAAAGGAATCCGAGGTGGCAAGCTGTAGAGTCTAGAGTGTTCGATGCGCACACCATCCCACGGTTAATGTAAAAAAACGCCAATGCCCCTATTTATGGGACCCCGGAGGGTGTACGCGGTACCCATCACGTAGTACAATACTAGTACACACCAAAAGTTTGTTCGATCGAGATCACCATCTAGAGGCCGAAGAACCTCGACACTCGTTGCGGATCCTACACTCCTCGCTACGAGAACACGCACCGCCACACCGTTTACAGCGAGATGCGACGACGGCCGCACCATTGGCTTTACGACCGATGCCCGTCATGGCGAGGCACCATTTGGGCTATAGGGGCGGGTTATACGCCACTGTCGGGTATATGCATCGCCAAGTCACCCACCCTAAAATTACATGCCCGTTGGCGGGCCGAAACGATTGATGTTCTTCCACGGCCCGGCCGTCGCCGTGTGGTCGCCGATCTCCCGCAACTTTCGCCGGCACGCGATCGTCGTTTGCGGCACGGTGTTGGCCCCAGTGAGCACAAGAGCAAAGAGCATATTTGGCGGTTTCATGTCACGCGGCGGCGCTGCACTCGAGCATCGGCGTGGCCGCGTGAACGGCGACGCCGGCGAAGACGGCATACATGCCGGCCCCGAAGCACGCCTCCGGGTTGCCGGCGGCGAGCTTGGTGACAAGACTCGCGATCCTCGGCGATACCCACTGCGCGGCCGGTCTGCGAAACATCCGGCCTGGCGGGGTGATGCTCCGTCCCACCGGTCGCCGCCGACGCCGCTTTCATATCCGAACAGGTGGCCCACAGATTGTGGAGGTCCTCCATGGGATCCGCCGAGACCTTGGCGACCACGAATCTACAATCTCGCAAGCATGTCACGCGGAAGGTTTCCATGGCGCGATGCGGCGGGGCTTTTTGGTGGAAGCTCAACGCCAGCTCTAGCTATTTTTGTGCGGCGAAGAGTGGTCGATGTCACCCGGGCGGCGGTGAAGATCGAGCAGTTGGCGCTCGAGGTGGCGGCAAATATCTGCGGTGCGTGGCTGGTGCGGGGAGACGGACATAACCCGTGCGGAACGCATCGAGGAAAACGACACGCCCTAATAATTTCTCAAAAATTGCATGCATATCCTTTGTGTATCCTACACACAACACACCTCTCGAGTCTCGCCGTAGGGATGCTCGTCCCCACCATGGCGTCGCCGCACGCCTTTTGCCATCCGCTTTAGAGGTCATCCATGGGATCCTCTGCGTCCCTTGGCACGCTGGATGGCAACCAATGCAAGCGACCAAGCACCTCCGGTGGAAGCCGCCGCATGGTGCAAGGCGAGGACGGACGACGCGCCGCCGGCGGTGGTCGTGACGTGGAAAGGCGAATGCTGCGAAGCTAGCGGCGATGACAAGATAGATGTAGCCGGGCGTTGAAGTGAGTTCGCCCCAAATTGCGCAAAGGTCGTGCGTAGAGGTAGCGAACCCACGCGGTCGACGAACGTTTTTACTCACGCGCATTTTTAACGCGGTTCTGAATGATGGCGATTAATCATAAAGTGATAATATAATATAATATATAATCCATGAATTTTCATCATATCTTATCTTATATTATATCTTATATATATCTTATTTATATTATACTTATTATACTAAAAGAATGAAAAGGAATCGCCCACCGGCGGACTCACCCCGCCTCCGCATGAAGCCTTTGCCGCGCCGGCCGGCTAAAAATAGGAATTAGGAATTTTCACCCCAAGAAAACACCCCATTGCTCGCTTTAATCACCCCCCGCTCCCATTATTAAAGGGAGCAATCGAGTCAACCAACCACCGCATCCCACACGCGCCGCCTAAAAATAGGAATTTAATTCTTGGATATTAAATTATTAATATCACCCATAAAATAGCACCTATAATTACGATTGGTATGTTTTTTACGCAACTTCGTATTAGAGCATTTGTTGGCCTTATTTCTCGCGCGAGAAAATTCTAAACAACTTTAGTGTTCGGTACTTAAGTTTGTCTTCGTGATTGAGCCTCTTGTTATAGAGGATTTATTATATGGCTAGAACATAATCAAGCCCAAAGAAAATGAGAATTGTTGATCACGGAGAAAGGAAAAAAGTGAATGATATTTTTTCCTGTGCAACGCATACGGGCATTTACCTAGTAATCTATGAGTTTCCAACACAAATGAATTGATGATAACATGTGCTAAGATACACATAAATAAAAGTTAAGTTTTGACTTCTACAATCTCTGTTTGACCATCCGTCTTATTTAAATTTCTTATGCAAATAATAAAATAAACAAATCATTATTATGAAAGTAAACGATAAAATAAGTCATAACTAAATAACTAAAATTTCTTAAAACTTTTTAACTAAGACGAATCGGTCAAACCTAGATTATAGAAGTCAAAAATGTACTTTTATTTGTGGGACGGAAGCCATAATAAAGCAATAAAAGCTAGATTTTTGCCATTTTTTTTTAATGATGAAGTAACGGGCCGCGCAAGCTATTTTTGGTTTAGTAGAAATAGCGGAAAATAGCGGCGCTATGGCGCTAATCGTTTATAGCGCGCAATAGCGCAGATATATGACCCCGACAGGGGCGGCCCCACCACTCGCCTTCTCCCAACCGCAAATGAAGTGGCGCTATTTGATAATTCCTCCCTTTTCCTTGTGCCCGCCCCCAACTTTCCACAATTTTTACACGCCGAGCTTTTTGCGAAACTCATCCACCACACACCGCCCGACGCATCCGCGCCATTCTAGCCGACGCCGCCCTCCGCTCATCGCGACCTCCTCCTCAGACGGCGTCTTCCTCCACCAGGCGATTCTAGGGTTTGATATGTAGCCCATCAATCTTGTGCGTACCTATTACATAAACTGCATTCTTGAACTACATTTTGTTGATTCCACTATTCACGACCTACTTTTTTTTTTTTGGGGGGGGGGCAAGGTGATCTGTTCCCACGAGAGCTTTGTTAAACTTGTTTAATATTATTCTCGGAGAGAATAAGCGGAAACAAGCTAAAGCAGTACAAAGCGAACAGGCTTGACTAGTCCTCATAGAGACATAGACGCCTATTACGAAATTGAACTATATAATTTTATCCCGATATTTTTTTTTGACCAAGACTACTACTATAACTATAAAATACCGCAAATACTTTCCGCTTAATTTTCTTTATACATGAATATACGTGCTCAAGAACAATGACCGCTATGTAGAGTACTTCAACTATCTTGTCTTACAGAATGTCCTTATTAAAACAAGCGTTTACCAAAGTACTTTCTGAACTACATTTTTTTGTTTTACGCCTCGATTGGTTTGTGTAGTCCCCATAGACCGCCTATTCTAATTGAATTGTATAATATTAGGCCCCTCGCTAATTTTCATGCGGGCAAATTTTCAAATCTGCTCGAGGCGACAAAGCTAGCTACTTCAATGATTTCCATCCAACAAAGCAGGCATCAACGCATCATCGCGGAAAGAGATAGAGAGCACGCAGTGTCGCCTCAATTTTTACATAAGCCTATAAGTGAGGAAAGGTAATAATTTTGTCCTCGGATGGATATAGAGTTGTAGATCTTGAACAATACACCGATTGCTACAATAATGTTATTATCACGTGTGTTTTGTCAAAGGACACCGCAACTCTCTTCCGCTTGTTTTCTTTATAGATGAATATGCGTGCTCAACAAACACAACCGCTCAGAGTACAACTATATACCTTGTCTTACAAAATTGATCCTATTAAACGAACCGTTGCTAAACTAAGCGGCCTTACAAAACATGATTGCTCAGTAGAGTACTCTACTATCTTGGCTTACAAAAATGTGCGTATTAAATGAACTGCTACTCAAATCGTTCTTATTAAAACAACAATATAATATTACGGCGTTGCTAATTTCCATGCGATTGAAATTTTCAAATCTGTTCAGGCGATGAAGCTACTTACGTGATTTTGATCCAACGGCGAGGCAACAACACATCAACAAAGGGAAGAAACGAGCACGCTTGATGTAGCCTGAATTTTTCGATCACCTATTAAATGAGGTGCCTTGGGATAGTTGATTATGCGGCACTCTCAAAGGTTGGGCGAAGGAGGACGATGAATTGGCGCCCAAGGAATCCGTAATCCTTGGGACAAATATCCACGTAACCTTGCTCGGGATTTTTGAGTGCATTGAGCATACCGGGTGTCGGTGACAAGGCTGAAATTGTTTGGACCCGTGAAGAGGCTCGGTCTTTATCCGAGATAGTTTTAGAGAAGGCGCCCGTCCTTCCGATGTCATTGGTGTAAGGGAAAGATATAAACTTACGGGAGATGTTACTATAGAGGGGCAGGCATCCGGCGTCCGGCTTTTGTCGCATGAAGGGAAGGGAAAAAGGCACCGGCAATTAAGTAAGAGAGACACACAGCTTAGGAAGAAGAACAAGGCACGGCGTGTTTCGGTTGGTGGGAAGACTTGTTGGTCCGGCGTGTGCGGAAAGACAAGATGCGAGAAGAAAGAGGGAGGCGGCGACACAAGCGGTTCGCACAAAGCTTGCACTAGATGAACTCAAGGCTAAGGTGGAGGCGATGGAATCCGCGATATCAATTTTCGGCGCTTTGCCAACATCTCTAGTCCTGTAGGGGTGATATGCGAAGCGGTGGCACCTTAGCCATTCTTTGCGGCCGGACGGATCTTTGCGGTTGAGATGGAATTGGAGGCCAAAGCGATTAGAGCGGTGCACGGAGTTGCAATAGATGAGCTCGGGGGACACGAGTGGCTTGTGCCCTTCGGTTCATCTTGCCCAACCCTAACTACCGGCATGGATCTCAATGCTATCACCCGAAGAGCTTCAAAAAGGGGGGCCTTCTTATCTTTTGCTATTCATGAGTGGTACATGCGACAAAACACCACAAGCGGGCAAAATGTGGCATTTCTTTGCGGTGCCAGCGAAAGAGGTTTTTTGGCGTGACACGCAGGCGAAAAGGCTGCGATCAATGTGGGTTTCGACGATTTGTTTTGACCTCATGGCACTGGAAGTATTGGATGTGTCCATCCTTCGCCGCATGACACCGTGAGTACAATTTCATCTATTCTCGCACTCACTTGGGATGCCTCTTCATCTATTTGCTTGCTAAATTTGCTTTGCATGCCTCTATTCCTAGATGCCTACTCGGGGAAGCTAGGGCCATGTCTTTGTCGGTTGGCTTTCTTGATCCCGAACCATTGACCTTCAAAGGGCTGAGCGGCGGGCTGGGCAAAGCATGGGCATGACATATCTAGAATGGGGCCTAAGGAAACATCTTGACAAGGATTTTGTCATGTTCACAAGATAACCCCGGTGGACCTTTGGATTCTTGTTGTCATTGCTATCAAGTGGGCGGGGGTTTATTTCGTTGACTCTGCGCCCGGCTTAAATTGGATACTCATTCGTTGGAAACCGCAATAAAGCAAAGAGTGTTTCCTAACCTACAACTGACCCGGGCATTTTTTTCTTAATTATGTTACTAAAAAAAAAAAAGAATGTGACATTTTGCATTTTACTCATGTGTAGGCTTACCGAGTGTGTTTTCAATCCCACGGCTAAGGAGGTGACGAGGACACAAAAGTTTTTAGTTAACCCCAAATATACGAAAGTAAGTAATGCTTCACTTGAAGTTGTGCGCTATGCGTTTCCATTCGATGAATAACCACTTTGTGTTGTTGATATATTAGGCAATTTCAGATTAATTTCATAAAAGTAAACCATGACGAACCGAAAGCAGCTAGATTAAGCATGTGTGCGATTGTACTAGCATAACACAAAAGCATATCAAGATCATGGCATGATTCAACATCATATAGCATAACATGATCATAACAACTAGTGCAAACATGTGTATCATACTAGCATGACTTAGCATCATATAACAAAGCATAGTCTGTATCCAAAGCGATAAGTTACGCCTCTACGGTTGATTTAGTCAAAATAGTCCGTTTACAAGACCTCCATGACACCTTTTGCTCTTCACCTTTTTACTACAAACCCATCAGGCTGATCCATGTAAATCTCCTCATCCAACTCTCCATTAAGAAAAGCTGTCTTCACATCCATTTGATGAATGATCAGACCATATGAGGCAGCCAAGGATAGTAGTGTTCGAATAGTGGTCATTTTAAAGTAGTCTAATGCTAATGCCTCAGCTTTAGTTTTCAGCAAGTAAATATAGCAAAATCTAGAAGCATCATGAATCAACGTCATCAAATATCTCTTTCCACACACCATTCATCTCACATAGATCAGAATGTATGAGTTCTAGAGGTGCCAAGTGTCTTTCCTCCACTGCCTTGTGAGGCTTTCGAGGTTGCTTAGATTGCACACAATTATGACACTTAGAACCTTTGGTAACGGTGAAATCTAGAATTAGCTGCAAGCTAGATAGATGTGACACCAAAATTCACATGACATAAACGAGAATGCCAAACACTCGAATTATCATTAATTGTGCCACATATCTGATTCACTGACTTATTACAAAAATCTGCCAAACTTAGGCGAAACAAACCTCCGCAACCATAGCCTTCACCAATAAATTGTCCATGCTTAGACATAACTACTTTCTTGGACTCCAACACTACCTTAAAGGCTTAAACCCATCTCTTGAAAGAAGGTAAACTTCAGATCTACCGTATGTTTGCAGATATTGGGCCTTTGAGATTTATCGAATTTCTTCATATGAATTTTAGGGAACTATTCATCATATATAAATTCTAGCATGTGTTTCATATGTTTGCGATTACATTGCAAACTGATAAGTGATAACAAGACACGTTGGTTAATTTTTTCTTTCTTTCTAGTTAATTTTCGACTTTAGCCTTAAAGATTTTAAAAGTAGTAATAATGCCCGATCTTTAGTTTTCAGCAAAGTAAATATAGCAAAATCTGGAAGCATCATCAATTAATGTCATGAAATATCTCTTTCCACACACCATTCATCTCACATAGATCGAATGTATGAGTTCTAGAGGTGCCAAGAGTCTCTCCACTTTGCCTTGTGAGGCTTTCGAGGTTGCTTAGATTGCACACAATTATGACACTTAGAACCTTTGGTAATGGTGAAATCTAGAATTAACCTGCAAGCTCACCAAAATTCACATCTAGAATTAACCGCAAGCTAGATAGATGTGACACCAAACTTCACATGATAGAAACAAGAATGCCAAACACTTTCGAATTATCATTAATTGTGTCACAAATCGATTCAATCGACTTATTACAAAAATCCGCCAAACTTAAGCAAAACAAACCTCCATAACCATAGCTTGCGACCCCGCACCGAATAAATTGTCCATGCTTAGACATAACTACTTTATTGGACTCCAACACTACCTTAAACTCATCTCTTCAAAGAAGGTAAACTTGAGATCTACTGTATGTTTGCGAGATATGGGGCCTTTTGAGATTTATCGAATTTCTTCATATGAATTTTAGGGGAACTATTCATCATATATAAATTCCGGCATGTGTTTCATATGTTTTGCGATTACTTTGTTGCAAACCGATAACAAGACATGTTGGTTAATTTTTCTTTTTTTTCTAGTTAATTTTCAACTTCAGCCTTAAAGATTTTAAAGTAGTCTAATAATGTCTGATCTTTAGTTTTTGACAAGTAAATATAGCAAAATGTAGAAGCATCATCAATTAATGTCATGAAATATATCTTTCCACACACCATTCATCTCACATAGATCGAATGTATGAGTTCTAGAGGTGCCAAGAGTCTCTCCACTTTGCCTTGTGAGGCTTTTTGAGGTTGCTTAGATTGCACACAATTATGACACTTAGAACCTTTGGTAATGGTGAAATCTAGAATTAGCGTAAGCTCACCAAAATTCACATCTAGAATTAACTTACAAGCTAGATAGATGTGACACCAAACTTCACATGACGTAAACGAGAATGCCAAACACTTTCGAATTATCATTAATTGTGTCACAAATCGATTCAGCGACTTATTACAAAAAAAAAATCCAAACTTAGGCGAAAAACAAACCTCCGCAACCATAGCCTGCAGACCACGCACCAATAAATTGTCCATGCTTAGACATAACTACTTTATTGGACTCCAACACTACCTTAAACCCATCTCTTCAAAGAAGGTAAACTTGATCTCTTTGTATGTTTGCGAGATATTGGGCCTTTGAGATTTATCAAATTTCATCTTCATATGAATTTTAGGGGAACTATTCATCATATATAAATTCTAGCATGTGTTTCATATGTTTGCGAAGTATGTTGCAAACCGATAAGTGATAACAAGACATGTTGGTTAATTTTTTCTTTCTTTCTAGTTAATTTTCAACTTCAGCCTTAAAGATTTTAAAGTAGTAATAATGCCCGATCTTTAGTTTTCAAAGAAGTAAATATAGCAAAATCTGGAAGCATCATCAATTAATGTCATGAAATATCTCTTTTTACACACCATTCATCTCACATAGATCGGAATGTATAAGTTCTAGAGGTGCCAAGAGTCTCTCCACCTTTGCCTTGTGAGGCTTTTCGAGGTTGCTTAGATTGCACACAATTATGACACTTAGAACCTTTGATAATGGTGAAATCTAGAATTAACTGCTAGCTCACCAAAATTCACATCTAGAATTAACGCAAGCTAGATAGATGTGACACCAAACTTCACATGACGTAAAACGAGAATGCCAAACACTTTCGAATTATCATTAATTGTGTCACAAATCGATTCAGCGACTTATTACAAAAATCGCCAAACTTAGGCGAAACAAACCTTCGCAACCATAGCCTTTCTCACCAATAAATTGTCCATGCTTAGACATAACTACTTTCTTGGACTCCAACACTACCTTAAACCCATCTCTTGAAAGAAGGTAAACTTGGGATCTACCGTATGTTTGCAGATTTTTTATTTTTTAAGAATATATGTTTGTAGATATTGGGAACACAGATATTGGGCCTTTGAGATTTATCGAAATTTTTTCATATGATTGCAAAGTGCTCGTTGCAAATTGATAACAAGACATGTGGGTTCTACACGTTGCACCACTTGATGGTCGCGATGAAACAAGTTCATTTGGATCGTCACGAGGTAACTTCGAATCGCAGCTCCATCTTGTGCCTACCTTTGTTTGGTAATATAGACCATGTGTACACAAACACTTACGCCTACCTTTCTTTGTATTAGGATTTTGACTTGACGGAGATTCCATCAATTTAGAGGATATTAGAGAGAAGATGGCCAAGTTTCTTATGGAACATGTCATCAGCCCGGCGAAGCATTTCATTTAAATAAACCGTGAGTTGATTCTGTTTCCCTTGCCGCATGACGATCGGTGGATACATGCATATGAACTGTGTTACTATTACCCTTGCCGCATGACGATCAAAAGCCGGATACATGCATGTGAACTGTGTTATTTGTGTTGTGAACAATGCGTGGCGTGCCTCGAAGAACCGGGTACATCCGTGTGAACAATCTGAGATACATTTGAATTTGCAATGCTTTAGCTGCCGTGCGCCATTTGTTTGTGATCGGACTGTGCATCTCAGATTATTTGTGTTTGCGGTGTCTACCATTTTCAATTTACGTCGCGATAGCGAAGCGAAACGGTATCGATATGCGGACCACGGTCACAAATCCGATGGCGCTGTAGGTTCGTACTAAATATGCGGCACGAACCCAAGAAACGTCTGAAACACCGAACAAGCGTGCGAAAGTGCGTAACGTTCTGATGCCGCATAAAAATCAAAACAAGCGTCTGTAAAAAGCGACTAAATCCTACGTACGTGGGTACAAAAGAAACGTCTGTAATAGCTGGAAAGGAACACGGGCGAGCTTACTAAAACGCGCGTCTATAGCTCGTGTGTTACTTCACGACACGTTTTCTGCGAACAACCGTCTGTAACATGGAACACATTGCGACGTCGTTGTAAACATGCGGCATCAGATATGTGCGAAGTTACGATCGAACGACCTACTTTAAGCGTTTGAAAGTGTATTAAGGTTCACGATTTAGTACAAAACAAGCGTCTGCGGAACCTGGAGTGTAGTTCTGATCGAAGCGAACCTAGCGTAATGCGTAGCTCAGAGGTGACACGGTCCGCGTGTACCACAGCGTCTGTAAGTACTAAGGTATCCGCGGTCGGTTCGCGTTCCACCGCGGTCCAGTATTTGAATAACGGTTTACAAACCCTTATAGTGATCGGTGTCCGTGAATGGATACTTGATTAGGCGCGTTGCATACAAAGCGTCACAGCCGTGTGCGTTAATGGCCGCAGCGCCTTCTTGTGTCTGGCGTCTGCACATTCGGCTGATCTGGTCGCATCGCTGGTTTTTAGTGCGTCACTACTTTTGGATGCGATACGATCACGATTCGCGATCTGCGGGTGCAGCGTTTCAGGGCTGCGATTGCACCTTAGACAATTATGTGCGTAGATATTGTAGACCACGGTCGAGCAAAACCCGAGGGCACGAGGCGTTCCACGGCGCGTGTGAAACAAGGAGTCACTGAGGCGGAAAGTTTGAGGCGTCACGAAATCCCGTGCGTATTAAAACTGTTGCGAGCGCTCGCTATGGACAGGTCCCAGAAGTCGGGACATTTAGAGACCTAATGGATACAAGCGGCGTCGTATCGTAGAAAGCCCTCAACGCCTTTGGCCGTGTAGAGGCCTTTTTTTACATAGTGCATCTAAGGATACTGATTATACTGATTCAATTCTCAGAACTATAATAGGCATTGTATGAGTAGACGAGAGCACTGTTAAACTTGTTCTTGCCATCTTGCTTCATCTTGTTTCAAATTATTCTCTCATAGGATACTATTAAACAAGCGACAGGCTCTCAGGGGCCTGAGATCACAAAAAAAAAAAAGGTAGTTCAGGGAATAGTGGAGTATAAAGAAACTATAGTTTCATGGCGGTTCATTTAATATGCACATTTTTGTATGACAAGATACCCGTAGTACTCTACAGGGCGTCGTGTTTACATGAGCACGCATATTCATCTATAAAGAAAATAAGCAAAGCCAGTGGGATAACAACAACATTGCGCTTATATATAGTAGCAAATCGGGCCCAGTAGCGGTGAGGTGTCAAGTTCAAGTATGTACAACTCAATTATATCCATATTATGAGGATAAAATTATACTCCCTCCGTTCGAGAAAACATGCAATTCTCACATCTCGAGGAGTCAAACTTTCTTAACTTTGACTAAAATTATTTCACAACATACTAAGAATTACGAGACAAATTAAGTACTATTAGATTAGTTATGAAATATAGTTTCATAATAAATTTATTTTGAGACATAATTTCTAATACTTTTTGCTATAAACTTAGTCAAAGTTTAAAAAGTTTGACCCAGCACCAGTTCCCATAATTGCATGTTTTTTAGGAATCGGAGGGAGTAGTTCAATTCACGTAATAGACGGTATGTGAGGACTAGTCGACTGTTCGCTTGTGCTTGCTTCATCTTGTTTCAACTTATTCTCTCTCACGTCATGTAATACTATATATTAAACACAAGCGAACAGGCTTGAGAGGCAATGTATCACGGAAAAACAAAAAAAAAGGTAGTTCAGAAATAGTGGAATCTAACAAACTCGTAGTTCAAGAACAAGGAAGCACGTACAAGATTGATGGGCTAGATATCAAACCCTAGAATGGCCGCCGGGCTGGTGGAGGAAGAAGCCGCTCGGAAAGGAGGTCATTTGGCGGAAGCGTCGAAGCTTGAAAGCGGCGCGGATGCGTCGGGCGGTGGCGGTGATGAGGCGGCCGGAAACCCTAGTCGCCCTGTGAGGAGTGTGGCTAGGAACCAAACACCCCGATCGAAATGAATCGCCCGCGCTTTGTGACGAGGCGGGTAAAATTTTTGAGTTTTGTAAAGGCTCTAGCGTAAAATCGTAGCGAAAAATTGGGCGCACAAGTAAATTGGGCGGCAAAGACTTATAATAAGTTGTTCGGTTGATTTTGGTGATTGAATAGTATTCCCGTGAAAGAGAAGCCACTTCGGTTGCAGGGCGCGTGGTGGGGCCGTCCCGTTAGGGTCATAGTGCGTAACCGGCCCCTATGTATGTATAATATAGTAAGAGTAGTAATATATATAAGTATATCTACTACCTACATTTCTTTGTCCCTCCCCCTCCCGCTTGCCTCGCCTCTCGCGATTCATTCCATCTCTCGCTCTCTTCCGTCCCTTCTCCCCTCGCTTGAGCTCAAGACGCGATGTCTCGGTCTCCTTTGGCGAGTCGTCTTCGGTGGGACGGCGAGGAATAGGCTTCAATGGGATCCAGTTAAATGAGCTCGGCGGGTTCCCAGCTCATCGTTTGTCCGGGGCTAGGGTCTTGCTTGGGTGGTGGAGGCGCGGACCAAGATGGATGGTGATAACCGCGGCCGACTCTACTTCAAGTGTGCTAGGAATGGGGTGAGTATTTCGTTACGTAGTGTTGACGTGTTGTCCCGGCCTCGGCCCCTAGTTTTGCACTAATTTGTATGCCTGTTCTTGATACCCTAATAAGCGGCGGTGTCGTTACTACCGATTTGAAAAGGAATACTTCAAGGTCTTGAAGGATCTTGGCATCATAGTTTGTTAAGCCCTTCGAATTGGAAAGAGGAGGCGGGTCTTTGAATGAAGAAGCTTCGATGGGGCGGTCCGGTGGTGACACCAAGAAGAAAAACTTGGAGCAGATGTTGGAGGACTTGATGTGGAAGACGAACGTGTTTATTATTCTGTACATTTATGCGTGTTTATCATTGGCTCGTGTTCGATGTATCTTTGTAAACATGTAATAATGCCCGATGCAATGTTATTATTGTGGTATTTGCGTATATCACAACGCGTCGGTCACAATGCTTGGTGTCAAGATTTTGCACCCGTGAAAAGTCAATTGAGTGGAGTGGATCCACACGTGATTAATATGCCATCCGTTCTGAGACCCATGTTGTGTAAAGGCGTGAGTGATACTCCCTCCGTCAACCAAAAAAAAAGTAATTTTTTGACCTTTTCAAAATCTAATTTGACTATTCGTCTTGCTCAACATATTTGTGTAAATTCCAAAATAAATTAGCTATTGTTATAATATCTTTAATGATCTAATAAGTCATAACAAAATTGATAATATTTATATACATTATTCAAATAAAGCGAATGGTCAAATTAGATTTTGAAAGGTCAAAGAATTGCGCGTTTTTTTGGTTGGACGAACGACGGGGTTGCCGATTGCGTGGGTTCGCAATTACTGAACACGCGACACTAAAAAGCGCGTGAGTAATAAAAGCGCCGCTGTCTTTGAGTCCGCTCTACCACGTCGTCCACCACCTCTACACCTTTGCGCCATTGGAGCGCGAACTCGCCCGCGCCCGGCTACATCTATCTGCCGTCGCTGCCGTCGCCGCTATAAGCAGCTTCACGCAGCGTCGCCTTCCACACCACCACCGCTGCCGGCGCCCGCCCGTCGTCCTCGCCCGCGCACCATCACGGCGGCTTCCGTCGGAGATGCTTGCATTGGTTGCCATCCGCGTTGCCAAGGAGGCGAGAGGGATCCCATGGGCGACCTCACCATTCTCGCGCCGCACTGTAGCGGTCCTGGCGTAGGTGTGCGGCGACGCCATGGTGGGACGGAGCATCCCACCGGAGCGGGTTTTCCAACGTAACAAGGGGAATGGCGTACCCTCATCACCAATCTCGCCATCGCCTGGCGGCAACCGGAGGCGTGCTTCGAGTAGGCCCTGTCCGCCCGCCGATAGCCGGCACCGTCGCGCCCCCGCTCGACATGCTGGCGCGGACGCCGCCGATGCGGGGCATGAACTCACCTCGTGCGTACACGCCCTTGCTCTCTACGGGATGAACACGGCATACCGATGGCGACGACCGTATTTCGCACGAAAGGTGTTGCGGGGATCAAAGGCGGCGGTGGCGGCAATGGGCGTGGGGGCACCACGCCGTGCATGCCTCCGCCGACAGTAATAGCGGTGTTGAGTGACGAAATGATGGTGGCGCCGTGATCCGGTGGGTTTTCGTTTCTCCGTCGTCTCCTCCGGCCCAACCGCGGTGCCTCGCCAACCGCGGGCATCTTCGATCAAAGATGCGGGCCGTGGGCGACATTGCCGATGGTCGGAGTCGGGCGTGGAAGTCAACCGTGGGGGAGTGTCTTTGCGAGTAGTGCGGGGATCAGCGATGAGTCTACTTTGTTCTTCGTTGACGGCTTGTGGGCATGAGTGTACCGTACTGCCGTTCTTCCAATGCATGGGAGTTGCTCACGGTTGCGGTGACGCCTTGCTAGATATAACAACTTTTGGTAGCTTTTGGAAGTGTGCACGGGCGTCGTAGGTGATGCATATATGGTGTGCATATGTTCGATCCTTACCTAGCGTGATGTTCAAGAAACGTAGATCCGAATGGAACGAAGACTGAGATGTTTTAATTAGTTGTAATATAATCCGGTGTGTTATAATGCTCACTTCTGTTTTTGTGTCTACCATTATTAATTCTCGCCGCCACGGCCACGCCCCATGGCCAGCGCGAGCACCCCGCCGGCATGGCTATAGTTAGCCGGGCTGAACTCTCTCCCTTCTTTCTTATCTTGGCACCTCGAGGCTCGTCGGCTGAAGGCGAGCTATTCCCCTGTGCCGTTGAGGTCACCTTGGAACGCTGCGTGTCCGCCGGTTCACACGCCGGCCGGCGTAGCGTTCACCATGACGGCAACAACCCCTCTGCGCCTCATCCCCGCCTCGACCAAGTTTTGAAAACCGTTTTACGCCGCATTCCCGATGCCTCCATCCCGTCCATGTAACCTCGGCTGTCCTCGATCACGGGAGAGTGTCGCTCCCGCTCAGCGCGCCACGCCCGCAGCGTCGGCGTCGAGCTCGCGATGGCGGAGGCGGGCCCATTCAAACCCGCTCATCCGATAGCATAGATAGGAACACTAGGTTCTCGGGATCACGGTGTTCGTCCTCCCATCGCTAGCGGTTGGCGCGGTTTCTAAGACGAGAGAACGATCGAGCGCAAATGATAGAAAATTAAGATTGACACGCATCATATTAAAATTAAACCGATACAAGGAAACAAGTATAACCCAAATTAACGAAACATAAAGAGATTGCCATGCAACAAATTAACCAACAAGCGATTCCTTAGCAAATTAACCACACGTGATCATTGTATCTTACACATCCACACAAATCATCGGACAACGATAAATTAACATAAAAAAATAAAAGAAGAGAACCTAGGCCGCCTTCTTGGCCTTCTTGGCCGCGGCAAGCGCCTTCCCCGCCTCGCGGCAGCGCCCTCCTGGCCGCCTCCTCGGTTTGGCCGGTATCCCCTCGGCGAGGGTATCGGCCCGGAAGAGTCGATCCGAGGGCGTAGGGAGTTGACCCTCTCCTCGAGGGCTCATTCACCGCTGGCTGGCCAACATCGTCGGCCGAGCCGTTCAAAAACTGGTGAGGGCGGTGCGGAGGCGCTCCACGGCGAACTTCATCTCCTCCCGGTGGCGGCCATATATGTCGGCGATCGTGGGTGGCGAGTCCGGCTTTCTGTGAGGGCCGAAAAGAAGTTAGTGTTGGATAACGGAGAGAGGGGCGGGGCGGGTATAAAAATATAAATGTGGCGTTTCCAAAACACGGTTGCTCTGAAAACGTGAACCGCATCGACAGCGCGCCCCAATGGCCGTCTCCTCGGCACTCAACGGCGATTATTTTCCAAAGCACAACCGACGCTTAATTATTTGTTTTGACAAATTTTACATTGAACAAGTTAAGATTCAAATCAAATTTAATATAATATATATATTGTTAATATATACAAACAAAAAAAAACAGAACATATATTAAAAATGATTAAAAAAGAGGAAGGCCGCCGGCCTAGTCCTCGTCGTCGTCGTCCCTCCTCCTCCTCCTCCTCGCCCTCCACCACGGATCCTTGCCCTTGCCCTCCGCCGCCTCCATATCCTCCCCGGTGCGCTTGTTGGATCCCCGAGCTGAGGCGACCATGGCGTGATGATTGTAAAGAGAATGTGTGGGCGGCTTAGAAAACTAGAAAGGATGATCAAGAGTGTGTGCTTAAATAGTGAGTTAGCCTACCGCTCCACTTCCCCACGATCGAACACCCCGCTTGGAATTCCCGCGATCGAATCTTGCGGTAGTTTTAAATAGCGGGCTAAGGGAGCGGTTTACCTCTAAAATAGCTATAGCGGAGCGGCTTAAATTGTACTTACATTAACAGAAATAGCGGCACCACGCCTCGAAAGGCTATAGCGGGCTATTTAAAAAGCAGGTAGTGTACAAGGCTCAAGAGAACTCTAATTTTACTTTTTAATCTCTGGTCAAAACTTGTAACTAGTCTTTCTCCCTCATATAGTAACTCCAAAATTGATGGTTTTGCTTTCTATTTTTTAAAAAATCATGCTCTATCGGCGATTGTATTATTATTACTTCTATTACTATTTGTCATGTTTCATCAATAACATTTGAAATTTGAACTTCAAAATTACAACTTCAAACAACATTTTTATTGGAGCATCTAATGATGTCGTGAGAAGAAGTCATGAACATATAAAAGTTGTACAACTTCTTATGATGCACACCTTTTACACGGTCATCTTCACCGACGACATCATGGTAACATTGTTCACAAGATTTACACATCCACATAGAGTTTATATGAAACTACGAGATACATCTCTAAGATTTGTGAACAATGTCTAATTAACACTATGTCGGATAGGGAAACAACCAAATTAAAATGTAAATCTTGCGGTTACGAACGTAATAACTCTCTAGTTGAAAACTTTTGGTTTGACATTACCTTGTAAAGGAAAATCTAGGTCTCAATTTCAAAAAATGGAAATTGAAATTTAAATGTTTCAAGTGACCTCGGATAGACAAACCACCACCCAAGACGATTGTGCGTAGTTCTCAATTATCCATGAAACTTTGCATATAAAACATTTTGATTTGGCATCATCTTGTCATGGAGAAACATATGCAATAGTTTGAAAACATTTAGCTTAGAGCGCGCATTTGGGATAGTTTAGATGCGAAGAAAAGGCGTCACGCCCATTTCCTTGGGCGCGTTCTATCTTCTGGCACGCCTTTGGGATAGTTCGTCTGTCCATTTGGCTCGACACCTCCGCCGGAATTGCACCGCCGCGCCGCACACCGGGCTTCGCGACCGCAATCTGCTCACCAAGTCTTGGCGGCACAAAACATAAAGCGCGCTCAGAGCTAGTTTCCACCAAAAAGCTCCCGCCGTGCCGCGCCATGAAAAAACTTCCGCGACATGCTTGCGAGACTGCGATTCGTGTCGTCGAGGTCTCGGTGGCTCCCACGGAAGATCCAATGGCGGCGAGGGCGAGCGGAGCAGCGACAGCGTCGACGGAGGTGCCATCGGTGAACCCGGCCGCCGCGCGCGCCCCGGCTCTCGCCACCACGGGTAAGATCGATCATTCTTATTGCGCTTATGTTCATCATGGGAGTAACGGTCCTATTACGCCCGGGGAGGCGACGGCCAGAGCATCTCGGGAGGGTATCATCAATGGCTCGTCATCAATCCCGACTATCATCTCCTCCCGACTCGGGGACTCCGTCGCCTACATTGGATCGCCGCTAGCCGTTTGCTTAGAGAGCTCAACGCGTGCATGGGTGCGTAGAATGTTGCTTTCGAACAGGTCCAGTCGAGGTGGCCGATATGCATGCTCGGCTCTTAGAGTCCAACGCCATGGTTGCGGGTGGGGTTTTTGACAGAAATTATTTTCTTGCTTGATCAAACCGCAGCCTTTTTCGGCGTCTACGGTTTTCCTTGATTCGCCAAGAGCGACGGTAGCGTGGAGAACTTGTTGCCGGCCGCCCGCAATGCGGCCGACATCGCTGAACGCCGAGGGCGAAACCATGGAGCTTCGTGCGTAGGACATCGTCTTTGCGCAAGGGAGGTTGCGCACCACGGCGTGCGGCATGGTGCGTCCGTCGGCTGCGGCCGCAGGTGCAATCCGGCCATGACCTCACCTCGGTGGAGCCATGGTTCCCGGATCATGGTTGTCCCGAGGAGCCTGGCCCTTTCTCGTCGGCGCGTTCACCGGTCATGGCGCGCCGGTGGGGCTGACGAGGACCCCTCCCGACCTTATCCCGAGCCTCCTGTTCTAGAACTACTAGTCCGTACACTGGGGTAGAATAATGGGGCGAAAACTATGTTTATATATGTCGATGGCGTTTGCGATTATCATGTTATCCGGATGTAATTCATGTTATGTTCATGTTTGCGATTCTCGCGGCTATGCATGTCCCCTTGACGTTCTTGTTGAACGCTACCGTGTCCGCCCGGTTCAGGCCGCCGCCTTCGTTAATTACGTTGTTCGCGATGGCAACCCCTCTCCGACATGTCCCCGCCGGGCGAGGTTGGTGTCAAGATCTGTAGTGGCCGGGGCTAGGCGGCCGGCTAGGCCTCATTTCTTGTGAGACCGGGCGCGACGCCGAAATCCCTGTGGCATGCCTAGCATGCGAGGAAGACGCGGATCGCCCACGCGACGAAGGCTGCTCCGCCGCTTGAACGACGGGCGTCTTCTCGGGCGGCGGAGTACGATATCGGCGAATCCGTATTGGAGGCGTATCTGCGTATCAAGCCAAATCGTGGAAGTATTAGGGTAACGTCTGAGCTGGTCTATCTGAGAATAGAGAGCGGGCATCGATGACGGTATAATATGATGACAACTGCGGCCGCGCCCGATGGCGCGCGTCTTGTGGCGCCCTCGAAGCTCTCCACACGATCGCAAAAGGATGCACCCGCGCAAGGTGTAAATGTTAGAGACGGCGCTCTATCAAAAAGCATTGGCATTCATTACGCCTGTCTAACACCGGTATGTCGTCGCGAGGCCTCACGGCCCCCGCTCTAAAAAAGCCTGAATGCGTCCCTATGTGGAACGCACCCGGCCACCCGTATTATTGCCCTGCTGCTCTCCGACTCCAAGGCGAGGTGCCACACGGCTTCTTTGTTCACCTCCCGCCGCTTCGGCCTCGAGGTTCCGGCAAAAAGCCCCGCCGGCTTCGGCCTCAAGCCATCTTTGCGAACCTTCCGCCCGGACATTCTTGTGGAGCTTGCGATGCGCGTTGCCATGCACTCGGATGATCCTATGGATGAGCTCTTCAATCGAGGGCCACCGTTCGCAAAGGAAAGCGGCGTGCGGGTGAACTCGGGTGGGATCGGAGCATCCCACTAGACCGGTCTTTGCCGGCGTGTCGACCGCTATGGTCCGTTGTACTACTCGAAGCCAGTATCATCGCAGAGTCTCATCACGAGCTTCGCCAAGGTCCGGCAACCCCAGGCGTGCCCAGAGCGAGCATGCCGCGTGTTCGTGGAAGGCAGCGACACCGCCTCGCCGCCTCGACATGCCTGAAACTAGCCGCCCGACTTAGGGCATGCGCTCGCCTGGTATGTTCACGCTCTTACGCTCTGAGGCGGAACACCGCCGCCCTTGATGACGACAAGGTGCGAGAGGTGTTGCGGGGAGATCGAGCGCGACCCGCGGCGGCGTCTTTGCCTCGACTACCTGACGAACGTGAGCTGCCGTGAGCACCCCGGACAAGGCATTGGAAGTGTTGCGTGATGATTTGTTGGTGTCGCATCGGTGTGGCGCATCGTCGCCCCGCTCGCCCAACCGGTGCCTCGCCCGGGGCGTGCACAAGTGGAGATTAGAAGACAACAATTGCAGCACCCCGGGCTGAATGGGAGCCGAGATTAGTGTGGCCAGCTGCGGTGGGTGTACTTTGCGGTGAGGAGTGTAGGATCCGCGGCCGAGTGTTCTATGTTCTTCCTCATTTGCAAGGTTGAAATAAGCACGCCGGGCGATGATCCTCTAATGCAATGTATGTCTAATATATATGTGTGTCTGCATTTGCTCTAGCTAGATCATCTAGATCGAACGACTTTTGCTAGCTTTTGGTTGTGTGCATGCATGGATTGGTTGATGTTCGATTGATCCTCCTGAGTAGCATGCGGTGATGAACACCGGTGAGATGTTTTAATTAAGTTGTAATCTTGTGTTATATTTTGTGCGGGATGGTGTTGTGTTACTCTAATTCATGCGGCTGCGTGGGTGTTTGATTAATTGCATCTAAAATGATGAATGAAATGCGGTGTATAATTAAGATTCGTGAACAATCACTAGCATGGATGTCGGATGGGGAAAAAGAGCAACCAAATTGAGATTTAATTGTAGATCTTGCTAGGTTATGAAACTTTCTAGTTTAAAACTTTTTTGATTTTTGGCATTATCTTGTAATGGAAAACTAGGTCTGAATTTTTAAAAAATGGAAATTTAAATTTTTTGGATGACCTCCGACAAACTATACCAATATAAAAGACTGTAGTTCCCAAATATCCATGAAATTTTTTTGTGCAAAATATCACTTCTTTTTGTTGTGGCTTGATTTATTAACAAATGGTATTTAAGAATGACTTAAATTTGACTCTTTGTACAAACTTTTTTGAATAAGACGACTGGTCAAACTTAGGGTCAAAAAAAGTCAAAGGAGCTAAAATTTGAAACGGAGGGGCCTTTATATTTGGGATCATCTTGTCATGGAGAAACATGTAACGATTTGAAAACATTTACTCGTAGTAGATTACACATACTACACACACGGGGATAGTTTAGTATGAAGAAAGACGCAGCGCTTGTAGCGGCGCTGCATGCGATTTTTGACGTTTGGCTCACGGGCGCTTGTGCGCGACATCGCCGCCCTAATTAAGCGTCCGACGCTTGTGCCCAGGCTTGAAGGAAATCCTACCGTGACAAGCTAATTATAGTATTGTTGACTAGTTATTCGATTAATGAAGCACCTACTACACCGTTGTAGTAAAGTAGAAAAAGTTTTACTATGCCTTCAATGTTTAGCATCCCCATTGTACGTGCCCTCATGCCCGTCGCGGGAAGGCACCAGACCATCCCACGTGGTGATTTGCGCGGCCTGCACCAAGGATTGGGCCGAACGGCGGTGGGCGGGCGTGGCTCCACCGTAACTATAGCGAGGTGTGAAGCATACGCAAAGGATTCGCATGCAAAGGGCGTGGATATGATCGGCCGTGTCACGGGAGTACTCGCGATCATTTTATATTACTTTTTTACGGGGACTCGCGGCCCGGCCAAACGCTTCGGTTCCTTGTCGCGAAAGCGTCGGTTGTTGCCTCCGTTCGGGCTGTCCGTCGCTAGTACTATCAGAGACACTTCCGAGTGCACGGGCCGGCTACTCTAGAGGGCAAGACTCAAGAAGTCAAGAGCGAGGCCGGGCGGCCAAGCCGGCGCTTCGTTGTCAAAGAAGAAGGGCAAGAGGCGGCAACAACACGCGCCCGCGCGATGGCTTGTACTCCGTCGTGCGTAGCTTGTCTTGAAATTAAAATACCCTCCGTTCCACAATACTTGCAATTCTTTGACTCATATAAACGTGTTTTGACCTCTCGTCTTATTCAACTTTTTTTAATAAATATTACCACTTTTGTTATGACTTATTACATCACTAAAGATATTGTAATGACGTTTTCTTTGTTTTATAATTTACATAAAAATTTGAATAACACGGCAAATCAAAACACGCTTTATATGAGTCAAAGAATTGCAAGTATTGTGGAACGAGGGTAGTATCAAGTAATAGGTCACGAAACAACAATAAAAAGATGAAACAACGGTAATCATTGACCAGGCGGAATGTAGTAGTACGCATTTGAAGAAAGAAAGAATCTGAACAAATACGGTGAAGAAGCACAAATGCGAGACCAAGTACTTTATTCAAAGTTTCATCACGGGTACTCCCTCCGTTCCAAATTATAGTTCACTTTGGCTTTTCTAGATACATTGGTTTTGTTATGCATCTAGTTATACATTATGTCTAGATACATACTAAAAGAAATGGATCTAAAAAAGCCAAAGTGAACTACAATTTGGAACTGAGGGAGTACAAAACTACGATAATCCTCAAGGAATTCACCGATAAGAGTTTGAGGATCAAGGAGATCGACTTCTGGCAGCGACATGATTGCCGAAAGTCCCCTCAATCCGGGCTCGGTCCTCCTCGCTGATTGGAGCCCCACGAAAGCCGGGAGCATGGATACACAAATCTCTGCAGGTTTGGGTTGACAGAGCTGCCAAACCTGTCGAAGGGCCGAAAAAAACGCCGTGCCTGATGAGCACCGTCACCTAAGGAAACATCTGCTGCGACGCGTTGCAGGGATTCACCTTGTACACATTCATAGTGATTACTTTGGTTGTGTGAACGCTAGTGTTGTCAATGCATTCTACCAGTCAGGTCAAAACTTAATAAAAACTTGTGCTCCTTGAGATGGCTAGTTTTTATTAAAATGTGGAATCGGGTGGCCATGTTTTGTAGAATTATTTATTTTTAACACCAACATATTACGTTTTATGAAAATTAAATAATTCTACAAAATATGGCCAGTTTCATATTTTAATAAAAACTAGACATCTCAAGGTGCTCCAAAAAAATTGGTTCACCAAAATTGGAGTTACCAAACTCTAGTTATGAATTTCCAAAATTGACGAAAGGCCGGATTCCTAACAATTTTTCGTTTTGATTTGAGGCCGATTCCCAAATTAAAAAAAAATGATGCCGATTCCTAAGACAAACTTTCTTCAGGGCCAAATTCTAATTCTCCCAAAGTCCTATTACTCCAAACAATGTTTAACATTTTAAAATACGCACTAGCACACAAGTTCTGATCCCCTTTTACATTTTACATTAACCGTGGGACCATGGTGTCTGCATCGAACACTCTAGACTCTACAGTTGCCACCTCGGATTCCTTATAGTGCTACTATGGGTGCAGTTTTCTCTCCCAGTCTCTCGCCTCTTCCTTCTCCCATACTACATCTCTTCTCATACTGTACTAGTAGTACTCTTCTCACATCTCACCTCTTCTCCGTCCTGACCTTCCAAACTCATCTCAACCCGGAGAGCGGTCCGACACGAGGGGACTGCCTCGCCTTCGCCTTCGTCTCCATCCTGGGCGGTGGTGCTCTTTATCACATCCATGCACCTAGATATGGTTTTTCGTGGTGGTTTTTGAAGCGGCAAATACGTAAGTTTTTGCTTTTTTTTGGTGGTTGCAGATCTGGGGTCCGTCGCGGAACACATCTTCTTTTCTTTTATTGGTGGTTGCAGATCTGGGATCCGTCGCGAAAGCACATCTTGGGTAAGCACCGAAATCTAGATTGTAAAGTGCATTATCCTTCCTTTTTTTTGAAGGGTTTTTGAATGGCTATAAAAAGGTTTTGTTTTATCTTGCATATCTCGTGTGACTCATGCTATCTACTAGCTTGTACAACATTGCTCAATTATTTTGTTGTCTTATACCTTCTCCCGATTCATCCTAGGTACAAACACAAAGATCTACGCGGGAGATTATAAATGGATGGCCTCTAATTTCTATCTTTGCAGGCGGGCCGGGTCTCTCGATTGGGTGGATGTTTTGAAGTTTAGAGCAATCTGATAGATTTAAATACTAGAGCACGAAGTCTCTTAGAAGATTCACCTGGTGTATGTGCTAGCCATTTCTTTAATATACAGGTCATCCTGCAGGATTAAAAAAAAAGTCATCGTGCACTTGTCCTTGGTGTTTGCAAACTTGATTCAAACACCTGCCGACATGGTGTGTGCAATGTCGGCTTAGTGCTCGGCCTTGGCCGCGCCCTCCTACTCTTCCATGCTTGCTGGAGTAATTAGCGTGAGCTGTAGTTGGTACTCATTGTCCCTATTAACATCGGTGAGAAACATTGGGAGGGGCTCGTGACCGCCGTCCGTGAAGTTTCGGCCGCTCTCGATCTGTGGGTATTTTGGGCGGAGGCTGAAAAAATGTCGCAAGAGAAGCACATCTTCTTGGGTAAGCACGAAATCTAGATTGTAAAGTGCATTATCCTTCCTTTTTTGAAGGGTTTTTGAATGGCTCTAAAAAGGTTTGCTATCTAGCTTGTAGTACAACATTGCTCAATAATTTTGTTGTCTTGTACCTTTTCCGATTGATCCTAGGTACAAACACAAAGACCTATCGGGGAGATTATAAAAGGATGGGGAGGAGGCGAAGAAAGTGTCGCAAGAAAAGCACATCTTCTTCGCTTGGAGATCCTTTTCCACCTCTCTTCCATTTTCCTTCTTGCGGGGCTATCGGGTGGCCTCGGCCTCGTAAGTGAGGCAGTTTGTTCATGCGTGCATCTTTGTGCATCCTATGCCTTAGCCCGCCCTTGCTTGATTGGAATGGCGGTTCGCCTTGGCCGCGCCCTCCCACTCATCCATCTTTGCCGGAGTAATTTGAAGATAATAGATTTTTGCGTTGTGAGCCCGAGGTGTGGTGCGGTCCAAGTAAATAGTAGCATAGCGGTTAGATACTCATTATCCTTGTTAACATTGATCGAGAGGGGCTCGTGACCGTAGGACTATAATCTCCGTGTAGGTCTCGAGCCCCGGTCATGGCCATGGCTAGAGCTTAAGACTGCTTGTTGGAGATTATAATCTGCCGGGGCCACAAGCGTCTCGATGGTGTTGTTGTAATACGTACGAAGTGCGGGCGGGAGAAGGGCGCCTTCTAAATAGATGCTCCCTACTCGAATCAGTATTGAACCCGTATTGCTAGTTTGTGCATTGTGGCTCAACAAACGAATTTAGCTTGATTTTGTTCCGTAAAGAGGCAAATTGTGGCCTTGTGTAGTTGTGTTGAAACAAATTTGGCTTCGAACGCTCACCTCATTCTCTCTCGATCGATCGAGCGGACATGTGATGATGTGAAATGACTCCATACGTGACCCCTAATGTACAAGACACCCCTCGCGCGGCCGGCCCGCGGCACGCACGGCCGGCCGTGGCAACGTGAACGCTTACGCTTCCTTCTCGCACAAGCGTCGGATTAGTACTACTCCTAGACGAGGCCACCGGCGGGCCCCACAATTTAAAATACCTAAAAAGTGTTTTTAACCGACAAACCAAAAATCTAAATTAAATTCGATTACACCATAAATTTGTTTTGACCGTAACCTTTTCCAACAATATCAGACTTTTTACGGGGGTTCGCGCCGCGGCGGCGGAGGCGGAGCTGGCCGGCCGTTGCAACGTGAACGCTTCGTTTCCTTGTCGCGAAGCGTTGGATTAAATTATATAGTGAAAAATTTTGTCTCGCGGTTTCCAAGCACGCAATTGAGCCACGCGTCGGACGAGCTGCGGGGAGGGACGAGGGGCGAGGTTTAACGAGAGAGAGAGAGCATGGCTACCGGCGGGCCCCACAATTTAAAAATACTACCTAAAAAATGTTATAACCGACAAACCAAAAGTCTAAATTAAATTCGATTACACCATTAAATTTGTTTTAACAAATTCTTCAAAACTAGATATCACATGGATATGTTTAGATAAAATTACAAGTAGGCCGCACTAATAATAGTTTTTTACAAGGGAATAATAGTTGGTATAGAGTATTAGAGATATAAAGGAGGAATGAGTGCGGGAGAGTCTTTAGAAAGAAGGGTGATGACCAGGATATATAGAGGAAGTTAAAGAAATTCCTAAATTTACGTAAAATCCGAAGATCCCGAAAAATCCAGTTTTCATAAGAATTAGATGCGACATGGGTCATATTTCATAAGGCATGCGACTGGGGTCATATTTCTAGCGGCACACAAATAACGGGTTAAATTTCATAATTTCTCGTTAATTGTATACATGAAGCTGCCAGAAGCAATGGTTTAGCGACTCTGTCATAGTTATATCTTGTTGGCTACTCTACTAAGCAACTCCTGTCATATTTTTTCTAGGGCGAAAATCGGATGAAAAACTTCGATGGTTACACTCCCGCCCACACCTAGGATGGCCTCGTCATATGTCGTGGGGAGTTGGATGCGGACGACCTTGGAGGCAGACCCAACACCGGATCTAGCGTGAACGCTAGGAACTAGTATGTTGTGTCGTCTTACAAATTTATGTGACTCATTCTATCTAACTTGTACAAAAATTGTGTTGTCTTAAATACCTTTTGTCGGGTTGATCGTGTACAACCACAACTAGGCGGGAGATTATGGGTGTGTTTGGCAGGGCTTCTCGGAAGGGGCTTCACTAGAGGAGCCGGTAGCCATTTTGGTGAAGCTCGAAATTGGGTCATAGGACTTTCACAGCGTGGGCCCTATGAGAGGAATATTCACGAGGATGTGGGTCGGCTCCGTCGTCCGTCCGCCTCTCGCGGGCGGAGCGAACCCCCGTTCGGATCGCGGGTTCCGTTTCTCCATCCGTTTCTCGTGAAATCTCGCGAGGCGGTGCGGCGGGGTCGCCCTCGCCACTCCTCTAGGCGAAGCGGCGCACCTTCCTTGGGCGTCGGTGCGCGTAGCGAGGCGGCGCGACATGCGTAGATCAAATTTGGCATATTTTTGAGACGGAAGGAGTCGCTTGGCTTATCGGCCCGACCCGGTCAGCCAGTGATATTTTCTCTCACGGCATCGGCCCGGCCCGGTTGCCGACCCGGCGATGCTTTCTCTCACAAGATCGGCCCGGCCCGGATAGCCGGTGAGCAGGCTCTACATGTTCGGCCTTGTGGCCTTGTGTCGAAACAAATTTGGCAGCCCTAGATCAAATGGAGATGCGGGAGCTTGGCCAAACTCTCTCGCCAAACTCTCTGTCTCTTGTCTCCTCCTTCTCCCATAATGCATCGAAACAGGCCTGTCAAATGACTCAATATGTGACCCTACAGGCGGTCATTGTAGTCAATGCCTTCTACAAACCCGTGCGATTGGAAAAAAGGAGTTACGTAGGATCGGTCGCAGTGCAGATGACACTGCGCGGCCTGCACCAACGATGGACGGAACAACGATGGCAGCGTGGGCCCTATTGTACTCAAAGGATTCGCGTGCACGGATCACGATATCTCCCGGCCCCTGTGGCCCCATGCGGCTACTCGCTCGACCCTTCACAAAAAAAAAAAGGAAAAAAAAAAAAGAAAAAATGATTTCTAATTTTTATTCGAGTCTTGGGAGTGCCGCCAAAAGCCTACAACATTACTACTACAAGTATATCGAATCTGTTCTACTGATTTTGGTGATTGAATAGTATTACGTGAGAGAATAAGCTGAAATAAGATAAGCCAAGTTATTTTTATTTTTTGTTTTGCAAAAATCCAAGGATGGCAAACTAGTTTAGCAAACTCTTGTAGATGCTATGTCATTTAACCTGTTAAATATATACGTGAAACCAAGGAAGCAATATTTTTGTTGGCTATTCTATTTTTCGGGGTGTAAAATCGGATGCTAAGACTCTCCACAAATACTACAGGTGCTCAAAACGATCAAACCCTATAACCTGGTAGAGTTGGTGTGCCGAGTTGGTGTGCCTCCTTCCGCCGGGCGGTCCAGTCCAAGTCAATAGTGTAGTATATCGGTTGTAGTTGGTACTCATTGTCCCTCTGTTAACATCGACGAAAACATCGACGAGAGGGGCTCGAGGCCGTAGGACTATAATCTCCCCGTAAGTCTCAAGGGGTCATGCACATGGTCGGGCGTTTAAGACCGCGCAATGGAGATTATAATCCCGCCGAGCCGCAAGCCGTCTCAACGGTCGTTATCCCTATTCGAGTCCGGACCCGGGGACGTCCATATTTGTCTTCGTAGCTTAGGTCTTTTTTCTTTCTTCAACAGAACGTTTGCTTGTTCTTGCTTCATCTTGTTTCATCTTATTGTCTCATAGGATATATACTACTAAATCGACCAAAATGATGTTAGCGAGAACACACCGTCTCTCTCGCAATATTATTATCAAAAAAATTTGTTCAAATTTGGAATGCTCTAGCTCTCCAAGAATCTTGAAACAAATAACTTAAGATAGAGGGAGTATGTAACTATACAAAATTTGGCAAATTTCCCGATTTGAATACATTTTGAAGTCCAACCCCAAGCCTCGTTTAGTTGGCAAATACTATTTCTAAGCCAACTTCCAAATTTTTAGACTCTCTCCATCACATCACATTAACTACACCAAAAAACATATGTTCGGAGCAGTAAATGTTGGTTAAAAAATAACTAATTACACAGTTTTGTTGTAAATGACGAGACAAATCTTTTGAGCCTATTTAGTCCATGATTGAACAATGTTTACCAACAAACGAATGTGCTACGGGGAGTTCTAACAGTGCTTTTCCAACTATTTTGCCACTAGCCCCACACTCACTACAAAACTCATTCGATGCACAGGGAACAAGTGCCCCCTGGCGGAAGTGAAATGAAACAAACTACTCTCGCTTTCTCCACTCTCCTCCGCCCTCCGCTCAAAATTGAAATTCGAGGCGAGCACGACGCCAATGTCCTCGGCTCCTCGCTCGACCCGTCACAAAAAGAAAAAAAAAACCCCGATTTCTATTTTTAATGCGGGAGTGCCGCCAAAAAGCCTAAAGTCTGTTTCAAATTCGAAATACTAGTACCCGTGGGGCCATAATCTCCGTGTAGTAGTACACAAGTTACAGTCGCCCTGCAAACTTGCGTCAGAAACCCGGGTGCCCGTGGGGCCATGGTGTCTGTCTCTCGCTGTCTCTCGTTACTTCCTTCTCCCATCTCCCATAGTACCCCTAGTAGTAGTACCCCTCATCTCGCCTCTTCTGCTGACTTCCAAACTCTTCTCACCCAACAAAGAGTAGAGAGCGGTTCCGACATAGGGGTCTGCCTCGCGCCCCGCGCCCTCGCCCTCGGCGCCTCACGTCTCCATCCTTGGCGGGTGCACCTCTTTATCACACCCATGGAGCTAGATATGATTCTTCGTGTGGTTTTTGAAAAAGCAAATATAGAAGTTTTGTTTTTTTGGTGGTTGCGCATCTTGGGTCCATCGCGGGGCCTCGTGGCCCCGGTGGTGGTCCCCGGTGGCGGCTTCGGCGAGGTCGCGTCATCGTCTTGACTTCCTGACCGGGGATCCCTACGGCGTGGGAGCGCGGTGGAGAACAAGGCGTTTATCGCGGCGTTCGACAGATTGATTGCCCGGCCGTTGTTGTCCGCGAAGTCCGGCCGCTCGGATCTACGGTGTTGGGGCGTCCGCCGAAGAAAATGTCGGAAGAGAAGCGCATCTTGTTGGGTAAAGACCTACATGCCCTAGATTCTAGAATCGATAGCCGTGGGTTGTAAAAATCCGAGAATCAGCCCAAGAGCAGATTTTACCTAATTTTGCCCATCCACATGCCTACAACCATAAAATCTTTTTCTAGAATCTAGATATCCAAACACAACATTCAGATTTTTGTCTAAAAATCTAGATTCTAGAAACCTAGCTAATCAAGATTTTGAGAATCCAAAATCTGATCCAAAGGGTTTTGTTTTGTCTTGCATATCCTCATTCTATCTGTCTTAAATACTTTTTTTCCGATTGATTCTAGGTACAATCACAAAGACCTATGCGGGAGATTATAAATACTTGGTCGTTTGGTTGCTGCGCACTCATTGAACTAGGGTTGGCCGGATGCGGGGTGATGTGCACTTTGTTCGGCTTGTGCGGGGGTGGTTGTTGTTGTTTGGCTATGGCTCGGCTATGGCTGCCTCTCTACTACGCTCATAACGATTGTCCGGCACCTCCACGTGTCCTCTTCCACATCGAAATGTCAAGCGCCCGGCGACTTCATACAGAAGGTTGACTAGTCTCAAAGATTGGAATCTACTTGTTGTCGACCTCTTCCAAACACCCTATGCAATGAAGAATGTTATGTTGTTAAATCTCTTTGGAGCAATAGTGACTCAAACTCCAGTATTCAATTGATTTACTATTTCGTTGAATCTGCTACTGCTGCTGCGAGCAGCACGGAAACTAGTCAAGATGATAGATGAGCTCGGCAATGTGAGGTCCAAGTGAACACGTATCTTGTGCATTACAAATTTATGTGACACACGGTATCTAACTTGTACACAAATTGTGTTGTCTTAAATACCTTTTTCGGGTTGATCCTAGGTACAACCACAAAGAACTACGTGGGAGATTTTAAAAGGATCAAAGAGAAGATCATATACACATCTATCTATCCCGTCGGAGTAATTTGAAGATAATAGATCTTGTGTTGTTGGCCCAAGGTGTGGTGCGGTCCAAGTGAATATACAAATAGCAAAGATAGTTGTAATAGGTACTCATTAAGAGAGGGGCTCGTGGCGGTAGGACTATAATCTCCCCGTAGGTCTCGAGCCCCGGTCATGGCCATGGCTAGTGCTTAAGACCTGCGTTGGAGATTAGAATCTGTCGAGGGCCGCAAGCGTCTCGACGGTGTTGTCGTCCCCTATTCGAAGTCCGGACCCGTGGGACGTCCATATTTGTCTTCCTAGCTTAGGTCTTTCTTTCTTTGACAATGTTTGCTTGTTCTTGCTTCATCTTGTTACTGTCTCGCATGATACTATTAAATCACCCGTTCGCGAGAACAACCCGTTTCTATGTTATGTTATTATTATCAAAATTTTGTTCAAATTTGGAATGCTCTAGCTCTCCAAGAATCTTGAAATAAATAACTTAAGGGGAGAATTTATCTATACAAAATTTGGCAAATTTTCTCGATTTGAATACATTTTGAATTCCAACCCACGCTCACTATAATAACTTATTCGGTGTAGTGTGAAGTGAAACGAAACAAAACTACTCTCGCTTTCTCCATTCTCCTCCGTCCTCTGCTCAAAAATTGAAATTCGGGCGATTGCGGTGCCAATCCAATCCAATCGGCCCGGATCGGATCGCTCGCGAGAAGGCCTGGCCGGGGCGAGACAAGACGAGCAGCCGAGATGCCGTCGAGATGCCCCCGGGCTGCCGTTCGCGGTGGACACATGGACCCCGGCGTCGTCGGCGGCGCCACCGCTTCCTCACGCCGCCCATCGGGACCACCTCGCCGGCATCGCCGCCACCTCCACGCCGTCTCCCGGTCTACGCCTCCCGCTTCACCATCCTCATCGCCCTCCGCATCTTCCCCGGCTCGACCGCGGCGCGTTCGTCAAAATTGAGCGTTGGCGACCCGCCGCTGCGCGTCCGGACCCGGCGGCGACTTGGCCGTCACGCGCTCGGCGCCAACCACGCGCCGGGTCAGCTCGCCATCCCTCCTCTTTCCTCATGTCCCCCTCGTCGATTCCGATAACCGACCATTCTCATCCATTCCCTTTAACATGGGACCAAAGCGCCGTGATGTTCTGTTCGAGGCCCCTTCCGGCGCCGTCCACGCACACCGGCGGCCGCCGCGACTCCCGGCGCCTCGGCGCCACGACACGCCGCACCTCGCCCGCCCGCGCCGACTACCTCTTCCTCGACAGACCTTCGCGCGGTGCGCTCGGACGGTTCCCGGTAAGGGAGGACTCCATCCGCCCGGTGATCAATGCGTCTGGAAGCACCCGAGCACGCCGGGCGGTGTACCTCGTCTGCGACATGCTAGGGCGGGGAGGGCGTCCTTATAGGGGTGTCCAAGGCGTTGGGTCCAAGATCTCGTCGGCGGGGAGAAACCGGCGCCACGGGCGGCTCACACCGCGTCGCGCCGGAGATCCACGCGCGCCGCCCGATGGCGCCGCCGCCTCCACCCGCTTCCATGTCATCCCGTCGTTCCCGCGGGCGCCGGGCGGGCCACGGAGATCCTGGCGCTAGCGCGCCCAGCGCACCGGCCCCCCCTCATCATCCGGCCTTCCACGCGCTGGTACAACCACAACTACGATCCACCGCCCTTTGGAGGGAGGTGCCGCCAACGCAGCGGCCGTCCGACGGGGCGAGCGTCTTGCGGCAATTCGGTGCGCACGTCTCGCTTGTCGATGCACTCGTCACGGGATGAGCTGGAGCAGCGCTCGGGATCCTCAAGCCCAAATGGGTCATCTCCACCACGCCGCCGTAAAGGCGGTGGACCTCATCTACGTCGGGAAGCACGCTCCCTCGTCCCGGTTTGGCCCCGACGATCCCCTATGGAAGTTGCTCGGGATATCGATGGAATGTCTCATCGCCACCGGCTCGCCGCGGTAAGCGTGCTGCGACGCCAGGAGCCTGCGAGAAGGGCGAGGAAGTGTTCAATTCTTGTGTTGATGAGTTTGGCTCGATGATGGCGGTCGGTAGTAGAAGAGGCTGCGAAGCGGCGTGGTTGATTTTTGAGATCGAGTTGAGCCGCTGTCACGCTTTTTGGAAGAGCAAGATTCGGATTATCACAACACGAATCTGAACTGTTGAGCTGTGAGTATTTGAGTCTTTGAGATCATTGGTGATGTTGAGCTTCAAACCAATGATTCTCGCTGCCGAAGTCCGGGTTTTATAGCAACAACAAGCTTATCGAAGTAGGTGAGTTAACGGAAAGGCGCAACAAAGGAGCGAGAATTCAGTTTCAATCTGAGTCTTTGTGGCAATAGCAAGCTGTTGAAGTAGTTGAGTTAACTAAAACCGATGGAAGGAAAGAGTTGAATTTGAGTGCAGGGGCGAACTTTGTAAATATGACAAAGGGAATGGAAAGGCTGAACCGGGGGCTCAAGAACAGAATCTGAATGTTCGGGCTAGTTTGATGGAAGTTTGCGAGCATAAGGTGATCGACGAAGGTAAAGGCGGGAATGCAAGTGAATAAAGAGATCTCACTTGTTGTTGGTAAATCTAACGTCACTATAACTTAAGGTGGAGTTAATCTCACCTCGGGCTAAATGCCATCAAAAGATACTCGGTGTGGTTCATCTCTTAACACTACTATGTGCTAGGTTGTCATCCCCGCGGTAATGCTAGGAAATGCTTTTGTGATACTTATGATATGTGTTGTTGCAATCTAATAAAATAAATATAAAAGGTCTATCCATGCCGCACGAGATATAAATACCATTGTAGCATTTCACGGGAGTAATCCGGGTTTATCATTTATATTCTACCACGGGGAGGAATAATCTAAGGTGGGAACATCATAATTAATAAATGACATACTTATGAGAGATATCTTGTTACTAGGACTTACTTTAGTAGGGGTTAAACCAATAATGATAAAGATATGATAATGGTAAATAAAGGCGGAGGCATCACACACGAGATTGAGATTAACTACTACAAGTTAGACTTAACATAGGATTACAAGAAACGTTCATCTATAGCATTTAATCTACTAAGTCATTACATCTACTCTAAAGCATATGTTATCATCTATAGCATAGTAAACTCTAGATCATGTATCAGGACGACTATCAAGGAAAATCAAGAGCGAAACAAGATAATCCCCATAATCATTGTCCACGTGTCTTATAAACGGAGGGTGGATTCCAAAGGACTCAACGGGACTGTCACTCCCGAGATCTACCACACGGCCCGGAGTATAAGGTGCATTTGCAGGTAAATCATATATAAGCACCACGCTTACATAAATATCTTTACCACCTAACCCACTCGAGTACTGAATTAGGCGCTCTACAAATAAATACATAAATCTATCATAAACTACATCTATATCAATCATACTATTAGAATAAAGTAAGAACATAGCAAACAAACACATATTATTAATAAAGTGCAAAGTCATAGATACAAGATAATTCATACCGTAGTACTTGAAGATCAAGAACTCTGGGTAGGCACACCCAGCTCTAATTGTATCTGTTTGCTAATCAACTTGGATGAACTAGAACTAGAAGAACTAGAACTAGAACTAGTAGCTAACTCTAATCTCTGGTGGAGAACTCTCTTCTACTTCTGCCTGACTTTGGTCTATAATGAATTACAAATGAATTGATATGAGTTAGGGTTTCACCCGAGGGACGTGGTCTTCTTTTTATAGTCCTTGGCAATGAACGATGACCATCGGATCAAACCGACCTTCAACAACGGCGTAGATGCAACCACAAGGTCGGTAGTGAACCAAAATAGGAAGGCGAGGCTGACCAGGGGGTCCCACCTGGGCGCTAGAGGCAGGGCGGCGGGCGCCCGGTGTCCTGTTGCCCCACGTCTTCGGGTTTCTTCGGTGTCCTCCCGGTATCTTATGAATGTTTTAGTTCACTTTTTAGGTTCGAAATTCTTCTCTCGGTAATTCTCCTTCTTGTTGGGGGTTTTCTCTCAGTTTTTCCGGCATTTACATTAAGTCCCCGAAAAGATATAATTTACCAAAACTCATGGAACTTTATCAAGTATAACACCTATTCTATGAATTTCATTCTTTTTATAACCTTATTTCATCTCTTGTTGACATATAAAAATATAGGATAACAGGTGTCAACAAGCTCCCCAAGCTTAACCTTTGCTAGTCTCTTAGCAAAGCTTTTTACCAGTGGATCGGGGAGTTGCTACAATGAATTATTCTCTCACAAATACACATGTCATCAATCTAAAATTCTCCCAAAAGATAGGTGAAACATTTTGATCTTTCAACTTCCTTTTTATTATATAAACAACATGAAACCTTTACTTGCACTTTAAATTCTAGGTAATTGAAAGATAGAACAATCAAGTCAAGCACTATGTCTCAAACTCTTCATTTCACCTCTATTCTGGAGTTTTTATAAATTTTCAAAATAAAACTCAGAGTTTCTATTGTATGACTCTTTCAATTCTCTCATATGTGGTATTTTTGGATCCTTATTAAGGCAATGATGTGGTGCCTTCAAGAAAAGGTATATAGCATTTATGGAACATGGCAAAATATCTTCTCTCTACTTACCTTATAAGGCTTATATCCGGTTCATAGGTAGAGATAGTGTGTACATACTTGCAAAGCATATATTGTAAAGTCAAACAACGGATCCAAAGGAACAAGTCATACAATGTGAGTGTATGGAGTGCATTTGTGAGATGGTAATAATGATAGGATATAATGATTCTAATTCTACTATGCTCCTTTTTGATAATTTTGATCTCTCTTTAATTTTTCAAAAAGGCTTAGAAGGAAACTTGGGCTTAGCTTTTCTTTTTATTTTTCTCTTTCATTTTTCTTAGAGTGGTGGGTCCTACTCACCCTCGGACTTTTGTCCATTTTTCTCTCTCTATTTATTTTTCTTTTTCTTTTTCTTTTATAGAGAGGTGGGTTCTACTCACCCTCGGACTTTTGTCCATTATTCTCTCTCTATTTAAGAGATGTGGACTCTCTTGGCCCTCGAACTTTTGTTCATTATTCATCTCTTTTTAGGGAGGTAGGCTCTACTCGCCCGTAGGACACTTGTCCATTTTTCATCTCCCTTTCTTTTTAGCATAGCCCAAAGTTTCTTCTTTTTGTCAAATGAATAATTTGAGAGATAAATGAATTTTTATGGAGCATAAATGAAGTTTAGAGAATAAATATAGAAATGAGAAATATTTTTGATGTTTATTCCCGGGATAGGAGTAAAACATTTTTTTTCTTTATGGCTAGCAATGGATGAAGGATATGTGGTGTGAGTGTGTAAGTGCAGGTTGTATGACAAGTTCCGGGGTCTCAATGGTTGACTAAACTCAACACTAAACAAGTAGTGAAGGATAAAAGAGTTTTTCCCCTGTTCTAGAAACATGTATATGGGTCTGTGGTAGGAATTTTGAAACTCTCGTCATATAGGAAACTCATCATGCAATTTTCAAATTTTCGCAAATCAATTCTCCGAAATTTAGTGCGACTAAGAGTAAGATAAATAGCAGCTCGGACTATCTCATATCATATCCATCAATTACCTAGATTAGCTCAGATATTTGCTCCTATAAAATTTTCAAGCTCAAAGCAAATTTCTCAAGTGTAAACAATTTTATTCATGGCATTGGGAGAATTCTAAACCAATGATAGGTACTTGTAACTTTGTAAGAAAACAAAAAGCAGAGCAACTATTCATCATCTCAAGAGACAAATACTAAATTATTTTAAGCAAAACAAACTAATTATACACACTCTTTTATTTGGTTTTTCATGGTTATGCATTTTTTTTAACAAACAAAGCAAAGAAAATTTAAACAAACTATATAAAATATAAAAATAGATAACCGCCGGGTTATTGAGACTTACCTGGCCAAACGGGGACAACTCCCCCAAGCTGGTGTTGGTTCAGGGGTTCAGCGACGCCCGCGACGGCGGCGTCCATACATGACACTCCTTTCTTCATTCTGCTGGTCAATGGTATCTCTGAGGTCGGTGATGTTCTGTTCTGTCCTTTCATTCCACTCTCTCTGATAGTTGTACTGGTTGACCTGGTCATGCCTTATGTCTAGGACGGTGTTGTACAGTCCTTGAAATGCATATGCATCTCCTCCAAAGAGTGATGAGGTGGTTCGGGAGTAGGGTGTTGCGAAGTACCTGCGGAAGTGTAATAACCACTTCCATGTTGGAATTCTCGATGAATATGAGCATAACCACCCTGCTCACTTGGACCTCCTTGTTCAAATCTGGGTGACTGGTCAACACGACTGTAATCTGCTTGTGATGGTGTGGGGTACGTCCATGGCTGATATGCTCCAAATGCTGGTTCTTGTGGTCCTGGGTCTGCTTCCCTCCAAACTGGATCATGGTCACGTGTCTGTCTAGCTGGCATGGTTCTTTACATGTTAATTGGTTGTGCCTGCACATTCAACAGATAAGACTGCACACGATATATGGAAAGTTCGGGGTTAGGCAACCGAATCTCCCCAACAGTAGCATGACACATGACAAAAGTGTTTCCAACTTTCTTCAGAATATGTCCCTTACTGATATGATCACGCCAGCGTCGACGACGTTAGCAACCTCGTCGACCACTATGGTGACCTCTCCGACCACTACATCAATCAACAAAGTCATGTCTGAACCGATTACTCACAGTCGAGTTAAAGAAATACAACATAAGGTGAACGCGCTACTTTGTGAAACTCATTTAGCTCTTAATGAGAATTATATACTACCTAAGTTGTGTATGTTGCTGTTGCTCAGGTTCACCAAGGAGGATAACAAGAACCCACAAGGAGGTGAACGCAGAAAAAGATCAAGCTCGAGCAAGACCAGTCCTGCAGAACAGACGGAAAGAGACATTCATAACTTTTGTTTCCCAAAAGCTCTGAAACTGAATGAGCACTTGATGGAAAGATTATGAAGTCTAATTTCCAATGCTTTCAACCCCGACCAGTTTTGAGTTTCCATCAAGGCGCCCGACCAGATTTAGTGCTGACTGGTCAGTGAGTCAGCAGTCTGCTTGAAGTCCAAATGTCCATGCATAACTGTACCAATATACAACACTTCATGAAGCAAGAGGCCCATGGTGTGAAAGCTTATCAAGTTAGCTTTCAAACGCAATCAGTCGCACACCATTTGAAGTTCCCTAGGAGGAGTTATGATCAAAACACTGAAGGCTGCGCAGAAGTCAAACAGCCACGCGGAATCAGCTCTGGAGTCCATTCCGAGGTTTCCCTTTCACATGGTCGACGAGTCTAGTTTGTTTTCATGTTTCCACCCACCTAGGAGGGTTGTTCCTAGTATAAATACCCCCCAATATGTAAGCTATGAACAGATTTTGATGAATTGAGATTATCCTAGTGATATTGCAGCCGAGCTGCCTGAGTGCTTACTCAACCCTTGTTCTTCCCTGTTCTTCTTGGACTTGTGAAGAGATCCCTCTGGGATCCACTACTTCGTGCTCTACGGCTTCCGTTCGGCTACGCCGTATTATGTGGATTAGCTCCGGATTGTGGTTCTCAGCGGTCGTTTGGAGATCGAGTCAAAGTCTTCGCGGTTTCGGTGCCTCTCTCCCCGTCGCTTGGTCGCATCCAACCTTGGCAGGTATAAAGCTAGTTATCCCGCTGTTCTATAGCAAGTTATCTCCTCTACCTTCATCAACGAAGTTATCCCGCTGCCCTCGTATCAAGTTATCTTGTTTGTTGACCTACTGCCGTGAAGATCGGGCCACCCCTTGCCGAGATCGGTTCGGTACTTATCATTTGGTATCAGAGCTGAGTTACGTCAATTCGAACATACGCTTGTGGAGACAATGGAGAGAATGGACAGAATTTTCGATGAACGTTTTTTCCTACACCGCGTCGTAGAGCTCCACAACGACGTAACCCAACCAAATCTCATGGTGGTCTATTTGGGCACGATTCTCACCCCGTGTGCTCTTTAGTGATGAAGAATATGAAGCTTCCACCAAAAGAAAAATTGAGCGAGAGAGTGAGAAACACTTAAGAGTGGTCCACAAAAATAGTGAGAGAGTGTTTTCAAAGCCAAATAAAACCCCACTGCCTCAAATAACCAAGACACCGGGAAAAGAGGGATTAGTTATGATGGATAGGATGAGGGATTCAAAAGAATTGAGTGAACCCAATGCTAAAATGAGTGCAAAAGAGGACTCATGTGAGGAATTATTTGCTACTAACATCATAATACCTTCTTTTAGTTGTGTTTCTTGCGTGACACAGGTTCATGATGAAAAGGAAATGGTTAATTATGACCAACCCCCTATATTCGATGAGGAGGATGAATTGGTGGACAGGGACAGTGATGCTGAAATTTCATTGTTTGATATGCAACATGAATTTCAGATTGATAGCAATACCAATGGAAATGCTTCCTCTTCTAGTGATGCAAGTTTGATAGCATTTGAGAAGGTTTCAGCTCTTGAATCGTTTGAAACAATTGCTACAACAACTCCATTGGAGAGCACGGTGAAGTATGACACATATGTGTATGTTGTTTCACAAGATCTTTGAAGTAATTGTGCATTCAAACCGAAGTGAGGATAAGGGCTGCATAGCCAAACGAGAGAGTGAAAAAGAAAATGAGTTGTGTTATTACACCCACTTTGACCTTGAGAGTACCAAGAATGTGAGTGTGAGGGATACACCATTGAAAAACAGAGAGTTAGAATGCAAGCAATGTGATAATACTTTTGAAACTAACACTCTCATCTCTACCTCTAGTGTTTTCTTCTCAAATGTGCAGGTTTGCAATGAGAATGAGGAAGAGATGGCTACTCAAGGCAACTCCATACATGTCAAGAAAATTGAGAAGGTTGTTGTTCCTCTGAACCAATTGCTCTCTGCACAAAACATGAACCATGCTAAGGAAAGTGGTAAGATTTCAGATTTGCCATCCATGGAACTTGTGTTGCCACAAAGCCTGAATGGTGATGAAGGTAATTCAGATCTAAATTTGCAAAATATAATGGTGAGAAATTGTGATGAATCACATGTTTCAAATGAAATTGACCACGATAGTAGTGCTGATTTGGCAATGTCACATGATCACACCTTTGCTAAAATTTTGCTTGTTGGAAACCAAAGTTCAGTTTTACATGATCTTTTCTATGGGTTGATTTGGTTCATATACATGATGCTTTGCACTCATATATCTAATACTTTGCATGTCAATAAATCGATAATGTGAGAACATACAATCATGATGAATTCTTTGCAAAAATGTCTCCATCTACGTGTGTGTGCTATGTCATGTTTGATAAATGTGTTGAGATGAATAATATACTTGAGAACATTTTTAAGATAACATCCATGAAATCTTTGAATACTCCCTATAGTTGCAAGTTCAAATTCAATTTGATCAAACATCATGATGCAAGTAAAGTTTGTGCTATTTTTATAACTTGTGACAACCTTGCTGATTTTGAGTTAAGTTATTGTGATCAACATTTGTTTGAACTTGAGATGGAAAGATTGTTTATTGACTTTGCATGCAGAACCGAAAATGTTCTTCCCTTCTTCCTATCATGATTCAAAAGAAAGAAATCTTGTGCATACATGCTTTGTTAGTGAATCTGAAATTTTTCAACCTCATTTGGAACCCATGATTGTGACAAGTACATCTACGAATCGTGCAATAAGAATGTCAAGAATGTTTCTTTGTTATCTTTTGATATATGTGACATTGCAAAGATGAAAAATAATAACATGAATCAAATTCTTGGCTTGAAAAGAAATTTTTGTGCTTCCAACATCTAAATTATTTGCGTGTTTGCCCAAGTTGAGAGAATATCCTAAACATGGAAAAGCTAATAATGTGAATATAAATTGCAATGGAACAAATGAACAAAATAAAGTGAAAGATTATTATAAATATCATGTACATCCACCCTCTCTATTTTGTCTAAATTGTTTTCAGCTGAACAAAAGTCGAGGGCGACTTTTCTTGAAGGGAGGGAGGATGATGTGACCATGACAAGGCAATCAACATTCAACATTTGGTCAAGACATCCATTCAAGGTGAAAGCTAAACCTATACCCAAATTGTTTAGATTTCCACCTACAAGGCTACTACTTGGTTTGTATGATTATAGATTCAAACACCTTGCTGTGATGGAAGAAGAAGAAGATCGTGATGTTGTCACAACACAAGTCGGTCACCATGCAACTCCTTAGACCAAAACAATTAGAGTCGAGGGCGACTCCTTTTCAAGGGAGGGAGGATGATATGACCACGCCAAATAAGTCGACGACGTTAGCAACCTCGTCGACCACTATGGTGACCTCTCCGACCACTACATCAATCAACAAAGTCATGTCCGAACCGATTACTCACGGTCGAGTTAAAGAAATACAACATAAGGTAAACAGCTACTTTGTGAAACTCATTTAGCACTTAATGAGAATTATATACTACCTAAGTTGTGTATGTTGTCTGTTGCTCAGGTTCACCAAGGAGGATAACAAGAACCCACAAGGAGGTGAACGAGAAAAAGATCAAGCTCGAGCAAGACCAGTCCTGCGAGAACAGACGGAAAGAGACATTCATAACTTTTGTTTCCCAAAAGCTCTGAAACTGAATGAGCACTTGATGAAAAGATTATGAAGTCTAATTTCCAATGCTTTCAACCCCGACCAGTTTTGAGTTTCCATCAAGGCGCCCGACCAGATTTAGTGCTGACTGGTCGCTGAGTCAGCAGTCTGCTTGAAGTCCAAATGTCCGTGCATAACTGTACCAATATACAACACTTCATGAAGCAAGAGGCCCATGGTGTGAAAGCTTATCAAGTTAGCTTTCAAACGCAACCAGTCGCACACCATTTGAAGTTCCCTAGGAGGAGTTATGATCAAAACACCGAAGGCTCGCGAGAGTCAAACAGCCACGCGGAATCAGCTGCGAGTCCATTCCGAGGTTTCCCTTTCACATGGTCGACGAGTCCAGTTTGTTTTCATGTTTCCACCCACCTAGGAGGGTTGTTCCTAGTATAAATACCCCCAATATGTAAGCTATGAACAGATTTTGATGAATTGAGATTATCCTAGTGATATTGCAACCAGCCGAGCCGCCACGAGTGCTTACTCAACCCTTGTTCTTCCCTGTTCTTCTTGGACTTGTGAAGAGATCCCTCCGGGATCCACTACTTCATGCTCTACGGCTTCCGTTCAGCTGCGCCGTATTATGTGGATTAGCTCCGGATTGTGGTTCTGCGGTCGTTTGGAGATCGAGTCGAAGTCTTCGCGGTTTCGGTGCCTCTCTCCCCGTCGCTTGGTCGCATCCAACCTTGGTAGGTATAAAGCTAGTTATCGCCGCTATTCTATAGCAAGTTATCTCCTCTACCTTCATCAATGAAGTTATCCCGCTGCCCTCGTATCAAGTTATCTTGTTTGTCGACCTACTGCCGTAAAGATCGGGCCACCCCTTGCCGAGATCGGTTCGGTACTTATCACTTACTAAAGAAATCAAAACCTATGACAGGTCTATCATCCCTTATGTAGGCAACATGAGCATTATCATCCAAGATTCCTAAGTGGTTGGCAATTCTAGTGATCAGTGATGTGCAGTTAACATTTCCTAGGAGAGAAGGTACAGCTATCCAATGTTGAACTAACATGTATATCGGTGAAACTTGTCTTCTCTTAATAGCTGCATAGATCAACTGTAACTCTCCTACTCTAACATTATGACCATCCTTTCTAGGCAAGAGAGTGAAAAGAATCCACTTGTGGAAAAAGCGGAAAGTGGGTAAGTGCAAATCTCTGGCCTTTGCATCAAAGAAAGTGTCTATATTGGTCAGGTCTTTCCAGACTATGGCTTGATTAAAATCTTCTAAGGCTACATTCAAGTCCATAACACAAGAGTGTAGGAAACCAAGTGCATCACTAAGCTCTCTCCAAGTGAGTGAATAAGATGTTTGGAAGAATCTAAATGTGACTCCTTCATCAGTGCAACGAAGGGTGCTAAGAAATTCTATGGTTAAATACTTAGAACCTTCCTCTGTGACTTTTGCAAAAGTTTCCCATTCCAAAAAGTGAAAAATATGAGCAAATTCAACATCCATACCTGTTTGGATTAGAAGATCACGATCAATCTCAGGAGTGAGAGTGAACCTACGATCCTTCAATTGTCCATACCTTGTCTTCTCATATTGTCCATGGAACTTGAGGTGTGAAGTTGAAGTTAACCTTCTTACTGTAGCAGGGGCTGGATGTGGTGGAACATCTTGCTCTGGCTCATAGCTCATCTCTGACGGAGCTCTGGATGATGATTCTCCAAGCTTTTGGAGACGTTGGGACCTTCTCCCACTGAATGATTTCCAGAGGTTCATCCTGCAAAAGATTAGTACAAAAACACAAACAAACAAGAGACTAATGGAGGGGTTAGAATAAAAAGTTAAAAGTCAGCTGTCCAAAGTTAGTCATCCAGGGGTTAGTCGTCCGAAAGAAAGATTACAAGGTTATTTTTATTTTGACAGAACCTCCCCCTAACAAAGTTTTATCTTGATTATTCCATATGGACAACACTTACACTAATCTCTCTTGATTATTCTAATGCTCTCAAGATCTTCTCTTCTCTCAAGAAATCTTTCTATTACTACTAAGAACTTCCTTCCTCCTTCTCACTTCTCCTTCTCTCTACTACCAAGCTCAAAGCTTTCTGGATACTAGAACTTGAAATGTAAACTGGAATCTTGAGCAAAGCAGTGTTGGTGTGAGGAGGAAGTGAGGAGTGAAGGGCTTTTTATAGAGGAGCTGAGGCACTAGCGGCCGCCGGTGGTGATGGCGCCGGCCGCCATGGTGGTGGGCCTTCTCCCACTCATTTTCATGCAGCATATTGCTCACCCCAATGCCTTTGTTTTTGAGTGTGCTTTCGGTGGAAAAGAGATGGCGTGTAGTGGTGCATGGTGGTAGGTGAGGTTTGAGTGGTATATGTCTTATCCAAGGTAGGTGAAATTTGGTATTTAGTGTATGACATGTAGGACCCATCACATAGTGACTCTATTTTTATATTTTCTAATATATAAATGCAGGAGTAAAAGTAATAATATAAGAATAAATATTTTTTGAGCCTCCACAATAAATACTTTCACGAAGTTGTGATACAATCGTAAAATTATTTATATGGGGCATGAATTTTCTGTAGTAAATGCATAATAAAGTAAATATAATTACTTGACTTACCTTGATAAATGTCCGTAGTTAAAGTCCTCGAACCGGGACTTCCCAAAATTTATTAATTGTCGTGAATTCTCCGATTCCGGAGATGGTTTCGATGATGGTTTTTCTTCATTTTCTCGATTCAATCTTGTGTGTCTTTGTCAAGCTAAGCTCGATTTGGGTTTGAATGCAAATTTTTCTTCTTTTCCATTTAAGTTGAATGTAATCTCTCCACCGTGACATTGATGTTTGCATTAGGCGTGCTAAGAAAAGGTCGTCCAAGAATGATTGATACTGAGGAGTCCGGTGGCATATTCAAAACTACAAAATCCACGGTATAATGAATCCTCGATATTTACCGCACGTTTTACGCAATTCCTGAGGATATCTGATTGATTGATCTACCATTTGTAATGATATTGAAGTTGGCTCCAGGGTTGTAAGCTTGAGTTTGTCAAAGACAGTCTTGGGCATAACACTAACACTTGCTCCAAGGTCACAAAGTGTTGTAAAATGTTGATCTTCAATTGAGCAATTGATTACTTGGGTATCCTGGATCTGTCATCTTATGTGGCAAAATATTAAGGATTGCCGCACCGCATTCTTCTTTAGCTTGATCACCTCCGTAGTGGGTATTGGTCTTTTCTTATTCAAGATATCTCTCGAGATACTTGGCATAGGTTGGAACTTGAATAGCTTCTAGTAGAGGGATGTTGATGTATAATTTCTGAATTACCTCCACAAACTTTGTAAACCGATCATCCACTTGGGGTCCACGGTTTCTTCTTGGATATGGTAAGAGATTTGTATCATTAAAGTCTTTTGTCATCCGAGGTTCTTGAGTCAAATCTTCTATATCATCACTTTATTCTTCTCTAATTGGTTGAATCACGTGGTCTTGTTGTTGTTGCTGTGGTGCTACGTGTGCGTAATTGGTGTCCTCGACTTGCTGTTGTTTCTATTATTTTTCTTGGGTCAACAGGATCACGCGTAGATTTACCTCTTCTTGTAGTAACATTATTTACCTGCTCAAAGGTTAGTGGCAACAGATTTTGCGGCAAAACAACTTTGCTATTTGACTTTCTATTCTTTTATTAAAAAGATGTTGATTTTTAAAAGCAATAGAGAAACTATCCATCTTAAGAGTTATATCTTCTAAAACTTTTTTCATTAGCAAAAAAAAAAATTATTAAGAAGGACAGTGTTTAACTTATCTTGTTCCTCAATTAATTCTCTTAAAAATGGGCTTCTAGGAATATTACCTTTATACTTACCGGAATTATTGCGTAGCTGTTGTAACCTTCTTTGTGATTGGGTTGATGTTGACTTGTTAACAGCCATGCTTGAATTTGAAGCGTAATCAATATAGTCTTGTAAATCTTGTGTTTCCTGCTTATCTTTGGCTCTTTGTTCAAGCCAATTTAATAACACATCCATCTTGGTTGATATTGCTTTTACTTCTTCAGGAATTTCTTCAATCTGATGGTAGTATTGAGTGTCTTGATTCCAGCTTTGATTTTCTAATATCTTGTTCATGAGTGCTTCAGCTTTGTCAAGAGTGAGTGATAAAAATGATCCTTCAGCAGTTGCATCCAGTTGTTCTCGCTCTTTGAGTTAATCCATGATAAAATCCTTGCATGAGCAACCAATCTTCTATTCCATGGTGAAGGCAATCTGATATGTATTCTTGTAAACGTTCCCAAGCACCTGGAATTGATTCTCCTTTCTGTTGTTGGAAATTGGTAATTTTTCCTCGTAGGGCATTGGTTTTACCCGTGGGAAAGAACTTTGATAGGAAAGCTGTAGAACATTCATCCCATGTCTTGATTTCTTCTTTGTTGGCATAGAACCATGATTTTGCTTTCTCCTTCAATGAGAATGGAAATAAGCGGAGTAATATGATATCTTGGGGAACATCCTTGGGTATGAAGGTGTTGGCAATCTCCGAGAAAATTCTGTAGATGTAAGCGTGCATCTTCATGAATCTTTCCACTGAATGGAGTAGCTTGTATCATGTTGATGAGGCTTGGCTTGAGCTCAAACTCAAGATCTTTTAGTTGAAGTGTTGGTCCTGTCACGAATGTTCTCGGTGCTTGGAACAAAAAACTCGTCGTAGGAATTTTTTCAGCCATAGCTTCAAAAAACGATATATATGCTCTCTTGATTGATTTGATTCTCGATGAATGAATTGAAGTGAATCAAAATCAATTTCCAATTTGATAAACCCCGTATAAAATAAACAAAAGAAAAAAAAAGGGTAAGCACGCTAAAAGCAGCTACCTAGTTTAGATTCTCATCATAAGTTTCCATTTATTAATTTGTTTAACTAACTTATATTTCCTCCCGCAACGGCGCCGAAAATGCTTGTTGGTAAATCTAACGACACTATAACTTAAGGTGGAGTTAATCTCACCTCGAAGCTAAATGCCATCAAAAGATACTCATTGTGGTTCATCTCTTAACACTACTATGTGCTAGGTTGTCATCCCCAAAGCCAGTAATAATAGGAAATTCTTTTGTGATACTTGTGATATGTGTTGTTGCAATCTAATAAAATAAATATAAAAGGTCTATCCGCAGTTTACGCGATATATAAATACCATTTGTAGCATTTCACCGGGAGTAATCCAGGTTTATCATTTATATTCTACCACGGGGAGGAATAATCTAAGGTGGGAACATCATAATTAATAAATGACATACTTATGAGAGATACTTTAAGTTACTAGGACTTACTTTAGCGGGGGTTAAACCAATAATGATAAAGATATGATAATGGTAAATAAAGGCGAGGCATCACACATAGAGATTGAGATTAACTACTACAAGTTAGACTTAACGTAGGGATTACAAGAAAAACGTTCATCTATAGCATTTAATCTACTAAGTCATTACATCTACTCTAAAGCATATGTTATCATCTATAGCATAGTAAACTCTAGATCATGTATCAAGACGACTATCAAGGAAAATCAAGAGCGAAAACATGATAATCCTCATAATCATTGTCCACGTGTCTTATAAACGGAGGGTGGATTCCAAAGGACTCAACGGGACTATCACTCCCGAGATCTACCACACGCCCGAGTATAAGGTGCATTTGCAGGTAAATCATATATAAGCACCACGCTTACATAAATATCTTTACCACCTAACCCACTCGAAATCTTGAATTAGGCGCTCTACAAATAAATACATAAATCTATCATAAACTACATCTATATCAATCGTACTATTAGAATAAAAAGTAAGAACATAGCAAACAAACACATATTATTAATAAAGTGCAAAGTCATAGATACAAGATAATTCATACCGTAGTACTTGAAGATCAAGAACTCGGGTAGGCACACCCAGCTCCAATTGTATCTGTTTGCTAATCAACTTGGATGAACTAGAACTAGAAGAACTAGAACTAGAAATAGTAGCTAACTCTAATCTCTCGGTGGAGAACTCTCTTCTACTTCTGCCTAACTTTGGTCTACAATGAATTACAACCTGAATTGATATGAGTTAGGGTTTCACCCCCTCGGGACAGTGGTCTTCTTTTATAGTCCTTGGCAATGAACGATGACCATCGGATCAAACCGACCTTCAACAACGGCGTAGATGCAACCACAAGGTCGGGTAGTGAACCGACATAGGAAGTCGAGGTCGACGGGGGGTCCCACGGAACTTTATCGATATAACACCTATTCTATGCATTTCATTCTTTTTATAACCTTATTTCATCTCTTGTTGACATATAAAAATATAGGATAACAGGTGTCAACAAAGCTGTGCATGTTACAATTTCAGCTACCGAGGATGACCCCATTACTACATCATCAAGAATTGAGAAGAACTCGATCAATTACTACGAAGGGTGAGCGATTCTTCAACTGTTTGTTGGATCATCAAAGGGCCTTAATGTGAAGGTGAGGAGGTTGTACAGGTCCATGAACCTGCCGGTTCCACGGCCCCCTCGCCATCTCTCGCCCAAATCATGGCGCCTCCAAGCGACCTAGAGGTTGTCCAACTAGTTTCTAGCAAATTTTCACTCTTCATTTGCTATAAAATTAAATCTCTATCGAACCTCAGTATTGCTAGTTTGTGCGGCCTCACCAAGGATGGACAGAATCTGCGGCGGGTTTTTTACAATCCTCGGGTATGATCTGATGGTGCTACTTAAGAAAAATAGCTAGAGAATTGGAGATATATCTACTGATCCAAGAATGATATCTTCTCTATTTATCGCTTTAATTTGGAGATATATCTCTTGATCCAAGAATTGGAGATATATCTACTGATCCAAGAACCTGTATTGTTTTCAACCCTGGAAGAAGGGCAGGTTATTATTTATTGAAATGCGCTTTCTAGTGGAAGTGATCAAGAGATCTTTTTTTTTTTTGAAAGAGTTTCATTAAACTTCGGCTTTTAAGAAAGCCAAAGACAAGACAAGATAATACTGGGGGGTTACCGCTTACAAGATTAAGCAAAAGAAAGACAGCAAATGTTCTAGCCCACTACATAATCTCAAGGTCTAAAGCTCTATTACATCGGTTGAAACTAAATTTATTGGAACGAAAGCCTTCACCCGCCTTAGAATCTCCTCCTTCACATGCTTTCGACGTGCTCCCCCTTTCTTTATTCTTGAGTAGGATCATCCACATTGCATAAAAGATATTGCAAGATATACAACATCAGTGGGTGAATTGGGATATTTATTTTCAATAGCCATTTTATTCCTGTTAATCCAAAGCGCCCATGCAAGGCTAGCAAAAACAAAAACACAACTCTAGTTGGTAATGACCCTACACTTTCGCAACCATCTATCGGTAAAGTCATCCAATGAATTGGGAGGTTCTATCTCGCCAAATCTCTTTAACCATTTGCCAAACAAATCTCGCCACATGACAGCGGTGAAAAAAACATGATCAATAAACTCAAGACCATCATCCGTATTAACACTTTCCTTCCACCCTCTTTTGAGCAAAGACTGTAACTTGTAGCTTGTTGTTAAACATTTGCCATAGGAAAAACTTAACCTTTGAGGAAATCGCGTAGTTCGCCAAAGCTTGCCCTTCGGGAACCCCTCCACCCCGCCGAGGTCCGCCCGCAAAAATCGCCTCAAACTCCTGTGTACGCTGCACGCAAAGCAAAGAACGAGGATTAGGAAAACCGCTTAAGCACAAGGGCAATCACCGCGACTCACCGACGAGTAGGGAGGCGGTCTTCTCCCGCCGGGAGCGACGGAGTCCGCATACCGCTAATAGCGGCATGGAAGCGACGGAGGTCCTGGAGAATGAGCTCCAGCCCGAGCGAGAAGAGGAGGAGACGGAGCCGGAGCACGTGGAGGTAGGGGGAGCCACAACCCGAGGGTGGGTCCCGCTGCGCCAAGGGGGAGCCGAGGTGCGGTGACGGGCGCCTGCACCCCCCTCGGCTCCGGCCGTAGAACCACCCTCCATCGTGCAAGTAGGAGTGGTACAAGATGAGGGGTGCGGAAGAGGAACAGAACTACGTAAGAGTGGAGTGAACCCGTGCGCGGGGAGGGGGCAAAGCCCCGAACTCTTCCCTCCCTTTCGAAAAACCAAAAAGGTGTGGCGGACGCCGCCGGAAAAACCCTTCCCCTCCTCCCTTTCGCCGCGGTTGGCGGTCGATTTTGCCGCCACACCCCATCTGTGGCGCCTCCTAGAATATGTATTTATTCTTCTAAAAAAACGAATATATATATTTATTGGTTCTAAGAAAAAGAATATATTCATGCTTGTCATATTGTTCAAACATGTCAGGTTGTCACGATTTGTTCATGTAAAATATTGTTCCATAGGAAATGGGGACTCGAATCAAACCGGGGCGCCACGGGGTTGAGATTTAGGCCCCGTTTGGTTTAGATTCTAGATTTTGAAAATCTAGATTCGAATGGATTTCTAAAATCTAGATTCTAAATAAAATCTAATTTTCATGTTTGGAGGATACATAGATTTTTTTCTCTAAGATTTTAGAATCTAATTAAGGTGATCCAAACGGGGCCTTATTTGAGGTGTCCAACAAAAAAAACGCAATTATTTGACTTTTTAAAATATAATTTGACCAAATTGCACGCGCACGCGCCAATTTTTTGTGACCGCGCACGCGCGTGCCGTCTATCCCAATTTTTTTTGGACCGAGAGGATCGGGGTTCAATAACTCTTGACATACTTCGGACCGTGTTGGATACATGCGACGATCGTAAAATGCCCGCATCGTAGCATATACGTCTTTGCTTCAACTCCTTCCCTCCACTCTGCTTCAACTCCTTCACTTCCCCGCCAGCGTCTTGCCGCCTGCGCTCCTAGCCTCTTCCCGCCCACCACGCGCACCGCCGCCTCCATTCCTCCTCGCCCTCTCCCCTCCCCCGGCTGCCGTCGAAGATGAAGTGGCATAGGAGAGGGACCCAAAGACGGGGAGGTTCGTCCCCTGCCTCCTCATCCCCTCGCGATGTCGACGGAGGTGACGACACCGCCAAGGTTCAACAAGGGCGCCCCGCCGCCTCCACGGGTACAACAAGCTGGGCATCCGTGCCGCCGTCCTTGTCTCTCGTGGAAGACTAGAAGCTCCGTGGCCACCACAGGGCATCAAACCCCTAGCGACGCTGATGATGGAGAGGCGGCGGCATGCGGCGATGGCGTTGGAGGAGTTAAGTCCCGCAACACCGAGTTGGAGGCGCCACCGCCGGGGCACGACATGCAAAGGCTGATTGTTGCATTTCTTAAGCGCAATCACTAGAAACAGGTTTAGAACCCATCTCTAATAACGGGCGCCGAAAATGCGCCGCCGACGACATTCCCAAAGAAACCACCATGTCGGTGATCCGTAAAGGATTGTCAATGGGATAGATCTTGCCTAAGAAGATATTCATCCGCAGCGCACGGATCTATCATTGTAGCATTTCACCCTAAGTATTCGAGGTATCGTTATTTATATTTTCCCAAAGGAAGGCATGGTGGAAAAGGATCTAATAGAGACATGAACGAGGATAACATGACTATGTAATGGACCAATGCTCATAACAGGGGATATAAAGGAACGGTAAAGGGATAACTTGACACACTCACTCAAGCCAAACTCAAGGATAAAGATAAATAAGGAATAAAGAAAGACCTAAGTGGAGCATACAGATTCTAGTCATGGTTGTGCATAGAACTAGTTGATAGTCGCAACACGCATGAGCGGGAGGTCGGAGCGAGAATGAAATGGATGGGGAGACCTCCCGAGCATCCGCCCGAAGGAAGGCATTTACGAACTCCTATAGCACACACCTAACGTGGGGATTTCAAGGGACGGTCAAGGCTTGTCACGACCAAGCCGCCTACCCCCTCAACTGTGGCATGCACTCATATTTGAAGGATACGTGGCATCCGGACACCACGCCCCGCATACTAGGACACTACTCATGTCCCCATGGCCCCACCCTACGGATGGACGGAATAGGACACGAGCAAGCCCCCTCGCCAAGGACACAACGAACCGCCATTCAGACAATCCCGACACTACCCAATTATATTGCATGAATGGTTTAAGCATAAAAGTTCTATATGACGATATCACAACATAGAAACTATAGACTAGTTCATGTGTCATGATCATGTCAAGAACAACATGTTAGATCATAGGATAAATCACGAGGTATAGAAATAACATGAAGACTCTAATCCTAATGCACAACCAAGATAAGATAAGAGCAAGGCTTTGGAAGAATACCATAGAAATATTTATTCCTTGAATCCATCTTCCAAGGAGCCAAGCCCTCCTTGGTAGCTTTGCCTAGCTCCACATCCTAAACTACTAATCCTACTAAGAAGAGAAAGAAGAAGAAGTAGAAGAAGAAGAAGAAGAAGAAGAAGAAAGGGAGAAGAAGAAGAAGAAGAAGAGAGAGGCTACATTGTGAGGTGTGTGTTGAATGAGGGGGAGAGGGCCTCCTTTTATAGGTAGAGAAGAGGGGGCTCATTGGAAAATGCCCCTCCCCACATGGAAAGAGAAAATCCGACCTTGGAACTCCTTCCGAATCTGTGAAACCGACCATCCAACGTCGGTAGTGCCCGTTTTGGAAGGTAATGAACCGCCTCCCCCCGCCGGGCCCGAGCCGCCTCGGCCGAGGGTGCGGCCGCACCAGTGTGGTGCGCCGCGCACCTTGCCGGGCCCGCCACAACCCGGCCGGCGGGGGTGGCGTTGTTGGTCCTGAAAAGTTGTAGGGCGTTGGCTCGCCCGGTTCTGCGTGTTTGGTCCATTTCTCCCTTGGGCTTGATGTTCTTCGGGAATGCGCTTTCGGGGAGGCGCCTTTTGGTATATCTTCCACTTGTTTCTTATATAAATCTGCACAAATATAATTTGGACACTACAAGTGGAATTATGTCAATAATAAATGTATATGTGTGTAGTAAGGTATAGTTTCACCTCCTTATTGGTAGAATGTTGACGTTAAAAATATATAGTTGGTGACCGTCGGCAAACTCCCCAAGCTTACCCTTTCTTGGCGTCCTCGAGCAAAGATAAGTACTTGGTTGTTGATCGTGAGTTGCTACTATGCGATTATGTTTCACAAGTGCCGAGGTTATAATAAGATTTTCTACTAGAGTTTGAATAAAATGGCACATCTTTTTCTCACCCTTTATTACCTTTCATCGTGGCGGGGCCTTTTAGCTTTTCTCAAAGCCTTGGGCGGTTGCCGATAGAAACGGCTATGACAAAATACTTTTCATTCATCCTTTTGATCAACTTTCTCATCCCGCGATTTATTTATTTAAGTTCTATTTTGTTTTTGAGAAAGTATGGGCTTTATTGCTATTTATATATTTTTTTTTTTTGGAGGGTGGGCTCTTTCGCCCTAGACTTTTGTCCTTTATTTCCTCTCTTTCTCTTTTTTTTTTTTTTTTTTGGAGATGTGGGCTCGACTAAGCCCTTGGACACATGTCCATTTTTCATCTCTCTTTTTTTTTTTTTTTTTTTTTTTTTTTTTTTTTTTAGCATAGCCCATATCATTTCTCTTTTTTTTTCTTTCAAATTAGATTCTCGGATGTCAAGTTTCTCTTTTTTGGACAAAATCATAGCAAATCCATTTGTACCATATCATACTTGGCAACAACTTAGACTAGATAGAGCCTATGCAAACCCACATGAATCGAGGTTTTTTTTTTTTCAGGATGAGTTCTTAGACTTAGCCACTAAACCCAAACTTTAGAGAAATTCGAATTATAAACTAGGCACAGGCGAGAAACATAAGACAGAGCAACTATTCATCATTTCAACAGGGGTAGAATTAAACATTTCTACAACACATATGCATGGAGTGGAATAAATCTCCTCTCTCTTTTCTTCTTCCCCTCTTTTTTTTTATTCTCATACCTCATCATTCATATAAGATAAGAAAATAAATGAATGGAATGTGAGATACGAGTTACCTTTATGGGAGTCCTCCCCAAGCTAGCTTTTGACTTACCTTTGATTTATGAATGTTGCTAGCCTTACTTGCGCCATGATTTGATCTTGATTAACGTCTTACGTTTAGCGTGCGGGGAGACTCCCCAAGCTTGTCTTGTGATGAACTTGGAAGAACTGGACAACCATTCTTGGGGTTTCAAAGGTTTTATTTATTTATATTCATTTTTTTTTTGGTTCACCTGACAAGATCTGTTCTCCATTGTCATCTCTAGGACACCCTCTTGAATTGGATAATTTCTCGTAGGGGTTAGTCCATATGGTCGACCAAAATTTACACTAGTAGTTTTGTTTCAATAATCAAACTCGACTCCATATCTAATCGATTAAGGTAGACTTTTTGACCTAAGCACCATGCTCAATTCAAAAAGTCTATGGAAGTAGGATCATCGGCTAAATGATCACAACTTCCAAAACCGCAAATATTTGGCATAGAAAATGGAAGCATGAATTGAAAACAAGATTCATCCAATGGAGATGAAGACTTTGAAAGGTGAACAAAAAGATTATATTTTTTTATATATATATAGATTTTATGTAATAAATATTTTTGTTAATTTTGATAATAAAATATTTTATAAGACATATATTTTTTTAAATATACCCCATTTTTTTTCTTTTTTGAAATATACCCCATTTTTTTGAAAATATTATAGATTTTTGTGTAGTAATTTTTTTTTATTTTGATAATAAAATATTTTATAAAAACACACATTTATATATATATATATAAAATATATTTATTTATTTATTTGGCATGGTAACAAAAAAAGGTGAGAGTGAAAGGTTCACATTACCATGTTTTTGGTCCTCCCCAAGCTAGCTCAAAGCCCATTAGATCGAGGGTTTTACCCCGTGCTTTTGGCTTTTCCTGCATGGTTAGTATATGGTAGATTCACGAGTGGATTTACCATCCTTCGTGATTATCAAATTTCAAGACATATGCGGGAAGGAGCAAAAGAGACTTGTTTTTTTTTTTCAAAGATTTTTATTTTAGGATTTTATTATCAAGGGAGAACATAAAAGCTTCACCAAACCTTTTCATACTCAAACAAGGCTAAGATAAATATGCAATATAAGTCTAGCCTTGTTTTATCTCCATGATGAATTTATATATATATATATATATGGAGATAAGTATGAGTAAAAAGAATTGGTGAATTATTACCTTTGCGCACTGAAAGTGTGTGTACCAACCACGCATGAAGGCAAGATGTTGAAACTCCCATGTTGGTAGCTTGATGATCCATCTCAGGGCGGCCACAAGGCTTAGGTGATACACGGTAGTGTATATAGACCATGGGCCTTAGTGGTCACAAAGGTGTAAAGGAGGATGTTCCTCCTTTCCTTTACCTTTTTATTTTTATTTTTATTTATTTTTCTTTTTTATTGGACCTTTGTATACCCGAAAGTGTACTTGACCGCAACTTGAAGATAGAGTTCATAATTGCTGCATCGGTAGCGTGATGATCTTGATTTGGTAATGACTTCCTCACACCGAGGAGTAGAGGAGGCGGACCAAACTTACCTGTGCAACAAGGTCTTGGGAGAGAAAGATCCCTTCTTGCTTACATGGAAGCAATGTAGGGTGGAGTCGGTATCGTCATTGTTTACTTTGACCATATGGGGCTAGCTAACCTGCTCCTCTCTCCTCTTATTTCTTTTTCACTCTTTCTTTTTTTTTTTCTATATATATCTTTCTTTCTTTTTTTCAACTCCTTTTTTTTCTTCTCTTTTTATACCAAGGAGAGGCTAATCTCTTATTCATCTCTTTTTTTTCATCATTTTTTTTTTCTCTCTTCATTTTTTTTTTTTCAAGCTCTTTTTTTTTTTTTTTTATAATCCCCTTGGTGCACTTGGAACTTGATATTCTCACCATCTTCCCTCACACACTTGGACTTTTCGTGAAAAAGTCAAGTGTGCAAAGTCGTGGTCTCCTTTTTGAGTGTGTTCCTCCTCCCAAGAGCATCATAGTTTTCTTGTTGATGTAGCCTCCATGTTTTCAAGCGTCGCGTGCCCCTTTGTTCTTCTTAGTCTCCACCTGAAATGGTTAGTGACAAGAATACCCGAAGGTGCATACTAACTTGATAACAAGTCCTTGCTTTTATTTATAAGATTTTTTTTTTTTTATAAGAGTTTTTTTAAAATTTTTTTTTAGATAAGCCTGTTATGAACAAACGTCACTACACATGCATATTATCATGACGAACATGTTCTAAAAGATGCCTTATAAAAAAAACCAATGCCTTCCCGAAGAACGGCGCCGCGAAATGCTTGTTGCATTTCTTAAAAGCGCAATCACTAGAAACAGGTTTAGAACCCATCTCTAATAACGGCGCCCGAAAATGCGCCCGACATTCCCGAAAAAAACCACCATGTCGGTGATCCATAAAGGATTGTCAACGGGATAGATCTTGCCTAAGAAGATATTCATCCATAGCGCACGGATCTATCATTGTAGCATTTCACCGGAAGTATTCGTGGTATCGTTATTTATATTTTCCCAAAGGAAGGCATGGTGGAAAAGGATCTAATAGAGACATGAACAGGATAACATGACTATGTAATGGACCAATGCTCATAACAGGGATATAAAGGAACGGTAAAGGGATAACTTGACACACTCACTCAAGCCAAACTCAAGGATAAAGATAAATAAGGAATAAAGAAAGACCTAAGTGGAGCATCTGATTCTAGTCATGGTTGTGCATAGAACCGGTTGATAGTCGTGCAACACGCATGAGCGAGGAGGTCGGAGGCGAGAATGAAATGGACAGGGAGACCTCCGGGAGCATCCGCCTCAAGGAAGGCATTTACGAACTCCTACGGCAAACACACGAACGTGGGGGGGATTTCAAGGGGCGGTCAAGGCTTGTCACAACCAAGCCGCCTACCCCCTCAAGCGTGGCATGCACTCATATTCGAAGGATACACGCATCCGGACACCACGTCCCAAGATACTAGGACACTACTCATGTCCCCATGGCCCCACCCTACTGGGATGGACGGAATAGGACACGAGCAAGCCCCCGAAGGACACAACGAACCGCCATTTAGCACAATCCCGACACTACCCAATTATATTGCATGAATGGTTTAAGCATAAAGTTCTATATGACGATATCACAACATAGAAACTATAGACTAGTTCATGTGTCATGATCATGTCAAGAACAACATGTTAGATCATAGGATAAATCACGAGGTATAGAAATAACATGAAGACTCTAATCCTAATGCACGACCAAGATAAGATAAGAGCAAGGCTTTGGAAGAATACCATAGAAAGATTTATTCCTTGAATCCATCTTCCAAGGAGCCAAGCCCTCCTTGGTAGCTTTGCCTAGCTCCACATCCTAAACTACTAATCCTACTAAGAAGAGGAAGAAGAAGAAGTAGAAGAAGAAGAAGAAGAAGAAAGGGAGAAGAAGAAGAAGAAGAGAGAGAGGCTACATTGTGAGGTGTGTGTTGAATGAGGGGAGAGGGTCTCCTTTTTTATAGGTAGAGAAGAGGGGCTCATTGGAAAATGCCCCTCCCCACATGGAAAGAGCAAAACCGACCTTGGAACTCCTTCCTAATCTACTTGAAAACCGACCATCCAACGCCGGTAGTGCCCGTTTTGGAAGGTAATGAACTGCCTCCCCGGCCGGGCCGAGCCGCCTCGGCCGAGTGCGGCGCACCGTGGTGGTGCTTGCGCGCACCTTCTTTGGGGCCCGCCCGCTCGCCGGCGCAGGGTGGCGTTGTTGGTCCTGAAAAGTTGTAGGGCGGCGTTGGCTCGCCCGATTCTAGCGTGTTTGGTCCATTTCTCCCTTGGGCTTGATGTTCTTCGGAATGCGCTTTCCAAGGAGGCGCCTTTTGGTATATCTTCCACTTGTTTCTTATATAAATCTGCACAAATATAATTTGGACACTACAAGTGGAATTATGTCAATAATAAATGTATATGTGTGCGGTAAGGTATAGTTTCACCTCCTTATTGGTAGAATGTTGACGTTAAAAATATGTCGCTGGTGACCGTCAACAGCGATCTTGGGCGGCGCGGACGCCGCTACGGCTGCCGAGCCTTGTACTTCGCCTCCGGGCGCCGTTGAGGCGGCTAAGCGGCCACGGGCGGGCGGAGGCGAGGGCGAAGGAGAAGTCCTCGGCACGGCGTCGAGGCAAGCGGTGAGGAAGCTAGCGGCGAGGCGGCGCCCGAAGGAGAAGGAAGCGATCTCGTCGTTGGCGCGGTAATAATGCCTCGTTTAAAACTTTTTTTCCACTCGGGGGATGAGGATGACCCCATTTCCATTACTTTTTATTATGGAAACACAAGCATTCATTAGAAATTGAGAAGCTACAAAAACGCAGACATGCCTAAGAGACTCTACATGAGCTTAAAAACTGAACGTAACGTAACCTCCCTTGAACCCATATATCACGGGCAATCGGACAACGACAAATGGTTCAAACGGTAACAGGCAAACACCAAAAGTAGACTAAGCCCTCTCCCGAAAGCACCCAAAACTTAGCATAACAACAATTCCCGGCTTCTAATCATCTAGCACATTAACATGGCCTCACGTCATATATATAGATTATATATATAGTACTTGTTTAAAACTTAAAATTGTGGAAACCAATAGCTATTTTGGCATATATATATAGTTCTATGAATGGTAGTAGTTCTCTAGCCACCGGTTTTGGCATAGTTCACTTTTCTTCATCATCCGCTGCGTTTTCGAACGCGTGATTTAATTTGAGGATTGTGAGTTGTTTTTTGTTGACACGATCTCATCCGGACCCAGCATATATTTTGTTTCTTGCATATATATACGTAGTGCCCGGAGGTGGTGGTTGTGAAACCCATCATGCGGAAGCTCGGGGAAGTTTCTCACGGGGGCTATTGAGGATCTCAACAAAGGGAAGGCTGAGAAAGAGAGGCTCATGATGCAAAGGCTCGATCAAGTCTTCCGGGACCGCCGTTGAGTCTGCTATTGAGTACGTGACGTGAATGAAGAATTAAAAAGGCTGAGAAGGTACCGTGCTCGGACGGGTGCGGGGTGCCATTCGCCCAATGTCGACACCACGCTAATTAATGTGATCGATCTTATGCTTGCCTTGACCACTTTTTGGTGATGATGTACTATCTAGCTAATCTAGTATTAAAAGTATGTGTGATGATCGATGCAAACTCGATGATTTGCTTGCTCAATTTGATAAAATATATGATGCTAGTAGCTTGTTCAGTACAAATTGTTGACCACACATACATATGCTTCGCACCCGTCTTTACGGATACTGCGAATATAAAATAGGTATATATTATTATATTGAATTGAACTTGTTGCCCGTGGGACCATCTTGTGTGCGGTTCCATCCCAACTCCACTCACGCTTTCTGCGTGCGGAGTGGACGATCAATACCGACGCTGTTGTGAATAGTTCAAAGCCTCGGGCCAACTTGGGCTGTGCATTCTTAGCCCGGAGGCTCGCTTGGTTAAGAATCGACGACCTTAGCGGTCCGATCAAATCCCGGACGGCCCACGTTCTCTTATGTTGCAAAAATATCGCCGCCACCGCCCGGTTTCTACCGTAGAGAAACCTAGTACTTGTACTACTTTTAGTCAAGTCAAGAAAGAAACGCGCAACAGCTTTCGCAAATATAGATAGATCCAAAGATGAAGAAACCTAGGTTCGCCGAAAATGGCGAGTCATCCGGCCGGATCCATCAAAACCCAGCTTCAAACCCCGCCCGCTAGCTCCGATCTTATCGGAACCTCCCGGATGCCATTCTCACCACCATCATCTCCCTCCTACTAGCCGACAGCGGCGCCAGGGCGCAAATATTATCCACCCGGTGGCGCCCCCTATGGCGGAACTCTCCGCTCAACCTCTGCGGACACCGACATCAAGCTCATCAAAGCGCAGCGCAGCGCAAAAAGCGCCGACCTATATTTTGATGTCGTCTCGATCATATCTCGGATCATCTCCAATCATTCGGGTAATTTTTCACGGCTGTGCTTTGGTTGTCAAAGCATAGGCGACATCTATCCGGATCTACAGTGCCCGGGCTTCAATCCCCTAAATCGATAGCCTTGAGCATCTCGAGCTTTGGAACACATTCACATATCGATGCCGAGCCGCCGCCCAATTTCTCATTATCCTCCTCCCTTTGCTCTCTCACCATCGCGGATGATAGATCTGGACCTAGACTACACCATGAGTACCCCAAGTTTCCCTAAGTCTTGATTTAGATAGTTTACATTTCGCCAATATGAAAGAGCTTACCATCCCGGGCATGGCTATCGGGGGACAAAATGCTCCATACGCTCCTCCAAATGCCCTATACTACGAGTTTAGTAATCGTCCCGTAAATGTCGGACTTTCTTGCATCCGCATAACTAATTGTACACTTAGGTCGTTTGGTCTTTCCGGCGAAGATTTATCCGAAGTCCGAGCAAATTCGAAAGAAGTGGTGATTGAGGATGCTCCTCTTTTAGAAAAGCTATTCATCGAACGCCGCCATTATGCTTTCCTCCCGACTTACATAGCCCCCGTCTCGGCTGCGTTCGCATCCAAATGGCTCCAAAGCTTCAGTTCTTGGGGGCCCTCGAATTCGCCCCTACGACATTTGAGTTTGGTATTTGTAAGGTGTGTAGTGTGTAAGTTCACCATGCCGTTACTTGATTTATTTTATTATTTATACATTATGTCAATACGTATAACCAAAGTTTTGTTTTGCGTGATGTCTTTACCTCACGCATTCCCATATCCGATGGGAGCTATTAAAGTTTTGGTTGTGTGCATGCCATCTCGACATTAATGATGCTTTGTTAGTCTTCTCAATTGTTTCCCCGCCTCCAAAAGCTCTATGTGAAAGTAACTAACATTTGGATCAAAAATTTATATATGTACCTTACATTCCACATTTAGTTTCTAGCTTATATTGCTTGATGAGATTTTTTTACACGCTCAAATGTAGCCGGTATTTCATGATATTTATGAATTGAATTGTTTATGTGTAATCCGAATTATGTCTGAATAAAAGTTCATTTAGTCAAATTGTGCAATCGTTGTCACTACGTTTTGCGGTGTTCAACTCCGCACATTTTTGTTTCTTTCATTTTTCAGGTCTCTTTGAAGGCCGTCAAAAAAAAGGGTGAAGCACCATTATGCCCTTGATCATCTTGATTGTCTTCAAAGCCACCTTAAGAAACTTGTACTTTGTTAGATTACAAGGGCGGGGAAGAGAGATGTGGAATTTGTCAACTTCTTTATTCAAAACGCCAAAGTTCTCGAGAAAATAGAATTTTGGGCGAGTGGCGTGACAAATGCGATTTTGAATATGGGCAACGACAAATTAGCGAAATCAAACTAAAGTTCAGCGCTTCCAAGGACATAAAAGTAGCATTTCGCCCTTATGCCTGTGTCCACTTTGACCTTGTGCACATCGTGGGATATGCATGATAGGAGTATTGTTGATCTTTATGAGCATGCGTTGTGTGTGACCGAGCATTATGACCAACATTGCTTGTAAACTCTTTGTCAAGACGATCTTTGCCGATCAAGACCTGAAGCCACTCTTGAAGACCAAGATGAAGCCGGTGGCGAAGAGATGATTCAGCTTTTGTCCTCAAGCGCTCCGTGATCGGGTTCTTTTTTGGCATTCTTTTGAATGTCCGTAAGCATAGGAGGTGTGATGAGTACTTGGTTGGGCTGTCTTTGCATGCCTTCGTGCCGCAAAATAAGAAAACTTGTCTTTGTTATGCGTGCCTTCGAGCCGCATATCGGAGGTTAAGCTTTTGAGCTGCGTGCCGTCGTCTCGCAAAAATGTTGGTCGAGTTATCATTTGAACTCGTTTTTAGTGGTATTATGAAGTAGAGTTATGGTAGAAGTTGAGTTCGATGCCTGCGGCAAAGACTACGTGAGTGCTTTTGTCTTGTAACCGGTAACCCCAGGGCAAGGCCATGGGTGTTCGTTAAGCTTTCAATAAAGCCGTGAATATCTTTGGTCTAAAACAATGGATGGAACTTCTACTCATGAACGTCTAGCTTGTCATTTTTTTATCATATTTTAAAAATTGAGATGCTGCGACTTCATAAGACTAATGACAGAGCTTATTTGTTTATGTGGCACTTTCGCCGCGACCGTTGATAGTGCGCTTTTATAGTTTATTGAAACTTTGTCGCCGATGACCGCTTGTGGTTTGGAACTGATTTCTTTGTGTACACATCCGTAGCGATTACTTTGGTTGTGTGAAGGCTAGTGTTGTCAATGCATTCTCGCGTGTCTAGATTGAGCTTTATCATGGCAATGAAGCAAGGCCGGAATGAAAGGGTCATTCGGAAGGTTTTTTTTCCACACTCGAGGACAAGCACCGCAAAAACGAGGCTACCTATGCTGAATTTGCAAAGAAGCAAGGCGTAAAGCCTCATCTTTGTGAGTTTGTGTATGATTAGGAACATATTTTGTTGGGCTATCCTTCGACATGGAGGATGAATTTGGAGCCCAACAAAGCAGCCCAAACCAGCGACGCCCGCTTGTGCACCGTTGATCTCGGTTGATTCAACGGTTGAGATTGCTTTTGGGAAGCATGTATGGGGTAAGGAAAAACCCTAACCTCCATTCAACCGAGAAACTATGCCGCCTCCGGATGCCGTGACGACGCAGCTTCGTTGTTACCGCCGGAGGGACTGAAAGCAGAAGATCCTCCTCCAGCTGCATCCAACAGAGGAACAACTTCCAACTTGGAGCCTCGTCGCGTCTGCCGCAGGTTCCGGCAGCAGACACGACACCAAGGAGGTGATCCAAATACGATATATACTAGCAGCGAGCGTAGCAAATCAATCATCAACAATATATCACTATGTAAAAAAGGCTAATAACCGCCCGAGCCTAGAGACGCCACTAATAACGAAGCGTCTGTATTGATGACATTACCGACGCCAGCGGCTGGGCGACCGTCAGTAATAGCGCGTCGGATGGTCCCACAGACCAATACGCGCCGGGCATTAGGATGTCATTACAGACGCTGCGTCGATTGGGACGCCCTCGCTTTCTTAATCCGCATCGCTTTTCCTTGGTCGGGCACACGCGCGCGCTACGGCAGACGCTTGAAACCGAGTGTCTCGCGAATTCAACGTGATCTCGTACCACGCCAAGTTTCATCACAAAGCATTTTCGAGACCGGATCGACCGTGGATGCAACCCCCTAATTCGAGACGCCGTTTTTTGCTTACAGACACCTTTTGGCGCCGCCCGCCAGTATCGTTACCAGATACAGACGCGACGTCGAATCACATCTCGGCGGGTCGATACCCGCCTGTGTTGCTTGACACCGTACAGGCACGCCGCGTCGCCAGATACCGACGCTTGAAGCGAAGATGCGGGTCCCAGAACGCCACGTGAAATCAAAGTCGCGCGTTTATTTTCAGACGAGTTGTGTTAGGAGGTGTCTCAGTACATGTCCCCACCACTACCGACGCGCGTTTATTTTCAGACGAAGTTGCGTTAGGAGGCGTCTGTACATGTCGCAACCGCTACCGACGCCACGTTTATTTTCAAACGAAGTTGCGTTAGGAGGTGTCGTACATGTCCCAACCGCTACCGACGCCGCTTTATTTTCAGACGAGTTGTGTTATCGGGTGTAATCGTACATGTCACGCCTCCTACCGACGCCAGCGTATAGTTTGGGACGGGTTGTGTTCTCGTGTGTCGTAACATGTATGTGTCCGGCCACTCTGCGCGCAGCGTTGTTGACGGTCACTAACGACACATTTTCAACGTCAACATTCTACCAAAGAAGGGGTGAAACTATACCTTACTATACACATATGCATTTATTTTTGACATAATTCCACTTGTAGTGCCAAAATAATATTGTGCAGATTTATATAAGAAACAAGTGGAAAATGTACCAAAAGGCGCTCCCCGGAAAGCGCATTCCCGAAGAACATCAAGCCCAAGGGGGAAATGGACCAAACACGCGGGGCGAGCAAACACCGCCATACAACTTTTCAGGCCCAAATACGCCCAAGCCAAAGTCCAACCCGAGCGGGGCCAAGAGGTTGCGCGCGCACCACACAGATGCGGCCGCACCCTCCCGAGGCGTTCGGGCCCAACTTTGGCGAGGCGGTTTGTTACCTTCCAAAAACGACGTTGTCGGCGTTGGTTGGTCGGTTTAGCAAACTAGGAAGGTATTCCCGGTCGGTTTTTTGCTCCTTCCATGTGGGGAGGGGCATTTTCCAATGAGCCCCCTCTCCTCTACCTATAAAAGGAGGCCATCTCCCACCATTGTAACACACACCTCACAATGTAGCCTCTCTCTTCTTCTTCTTCTTCTCCCTTTCTTCTTCTTCTTCTTCTACTTCTTCTTCTTCCTCTTCTTAGTAGGATTAGTAGTTTAGGATGTGGAGCTAGGCAAAGCTACCAAGGAGGGCTTGGCTCCTTGGAAGATGGATTCCAAATAAATCCTTCTATGGTATTCTTCCAAAGCCTTGCTCTTATCTTATCTTGGTTGTGCATTAGGATTAGAGTCTTCATGTTATTTCTATACCTCGTGATTTATCCTATGATCTAACATGTTGTTCTTGACATGATCATGACACATGAACTAGTCTATAGTTTCTATGTTGTGATATCGTCATATAGAACTTTATGCTTAAACCATTCATGCAATATAATTGGGTAGTGTCGGGATTGTCTTTGAATGGCGGTTCGTTGTGTCCTTCGGGGCTTGCTCGTGTCCTATTCCGTCCATCCGTAGGGTGGGGGGCCATGGGGACATGGGTAGTGTCCTAGTATGCGGGCGTGGTGTCCGGATGCTAGGTATCCTTCGAATATGAGTGCATGCCACGGTTGAGGGGGGTAGGCGGCTTGGTCGTGACAAGCCTTGACGATCCCTTGAAATCCCCCACGCTCGTGTGTCTTTGTAGGAGTTCATAAATGCCTTCCTTTAGGGCCGGATGCTCCGGGAGGTCTCCCCATCCATTTCATTCTCCTCCACCTCCTACTCATGCGTGTTGCCCGACTATCAACCGGTTCTATGCAATGCCCATGACTAGAATCAGATGCTCCACTTAGGACTTTCTTTATTCCTTATTTGTCTTTATCCTTGAGTTTGGCTTGCGCATGAGTGTGTCAAGTTATCCCTTTATTGTTCCCTTATATCCCCTCGTTATGAGCATTGGTCCATTACGCAGATCATGTTATCTTGTTCATGTATCTATTAGATCCTTTTCCACCATGCCTTCCTTTGGGAAAATATAAATAACGATACCACTGAATACTTAGGGTGAAATGCTACAATGATAGATCCGCGCGCTTGCGGATGAATATCTTAATTGGCAAGATCTATCACCGTTGATGTACCTAGTGTTATCACCGACACGGTGGTTTCACTTAGAAATGTCAACTTGGCGCATTTCTGGCGCCCGTTATTAGAGATGGGTTCTAAACACATTTCTAGTGATTGCGCTTAAGAAATGCAACAAGCATTTCTCGGCGCCGTTCTTGCGAGGAAGGCATTGGTTTTTATAAGGCATCTTTTAGAACATGTTCATCATGATAATATGCATGCACAATGACCTTTGTTTATAACAAGTTTATCTAAAAAAATCTTTAAAAAAAAAGGAAAAATATAATACTCTTATAAAAAGAAAAAAAAAAAAATCTTATAAATAAAAAGCAAGGACTTGTTATCAAGTTAGTATGCACCTTCGGGTATTCTTGTCGCTAACCATTTCAGGTGGAGACTAAGAAGAACAAAAGGAGCACGCGGCGCTTGAAAACATGGGGCTACATCAAGAAAAACTTTGATGCTCTTGGGCGAGGAACGCACTCAAAAGGAGACCACGACCTTGCACACCCTCGACTTTTTCACAAAAGTACAAGTGTGAGAGGGAGGACGGTGATAATATCAAGTTCCACGTGCAAGGGGATCATAAAAAAACAAGAGAGAAGTGAAAAAAAAAAAAGAAGAGAAAAAAAGAGAGATGAATAAGAGTTAGCCTCTCCTTGCTATAAAAAAAAAAAAAAAAAAAAAAAAAGTAAAGAAAAAAAGAAGGAAAAAGGAAAGGAGGAACATCCTCCTTTACACCTTTGTGACCACTAAGGCCAATGGTCCATATACACTACCTGTGTGTATCACCTAAGCCTTATGGCCCGCCTTTGAGATAGATCATCAAGCTACTACCACGGGAGTTTCAACATCTTGCCTTCATGCGTGGTTGGTACACACACTTTTCGTATGCAAAGGTAATAATTCACCAATTCTTTTTTACTCATACTTATCTCCATATATATATAAAAAAAAATATTTCATCATGGAGATAAAACAAAGCTAGACTTATATTGCATCTTTATCTTAGCCTTGTTTGAGTATGAAAGGTTTGGTAAAGCTTTTATGTTCTCCCTTGATAATAAAATCCTAAAATAAAAAAATCTTTGAAAAAAAAAAAAATTTGCTCTTTTGCTCCTTCCCGCATATGTTTCAAAATTTGGTAATCGCGAAGGATGGTAAGTCCACTCGTGAATCTACCATATACTAAACCATGCAGGAAAAGACCAAAAGCACGGGGTACAACCCCATCCAATAAGCATTGAGCTAGCTTGGGGAGGACCCTACCAAGGTAATGAGAAACCTACACTCTCATCCTTTGTCCATTACCTTCCAAAAAAAAAAAAATTTTATAAAATATTTTATTATCAAAATAAACAAAAATATTTACTACACAAAAAAAAATCTATAAATAAATATTTTTGAAAAACTAAAATAAAAAATCTTATAAATAAAATAAACTCTTCTATGAAAAACTAAGAAAAATTATTTTCCTAAATAAAACATATTTTCTGAATAAATTTTTAGTATATATAAAAAAACTATAATCATTTTGTTCACCTTGCAATGCCTTTATCTCCATTGGATGAGTCTTGTTTTTATTTCATGCGTCCTTTTTGTATGCTAGCATGTTATGGTTTGGGAGTGGTGATCATTCATGATGATCATACTTTCATAGACTTTTTTGAATTGAGCATGGTGCTTAGGTCAAAAAGTCTACCCTAATCAGATTAGACATGGAGTCGAGTTTGATTATTGAATCGAGCCGCGAGTGTAGATTTTGGTCGATCATATGGACTAACCCCTGCGAGAATTTATCAACATCATGAGGGTAAGTCCGAGAGATGACAATGGAGATCGGTTGTTTGGTGAACCAAAAAAATGATGAAAATAAATAATAATAATAAAAAAACCTTTGAAACCCCAAGAATGGTTGTCCCGCTCTTCCAAGATCATCACAAGACAAGCTTGGGGAGTCTCCGGGGCGCTCAAAATACGATGTTAATCAAAGATCCATTCATAGCATTCACAAGCTAGCAACGTTCATAAACCAAAGGTAAGTCAAAAGCTAGCTTGGGGAGGACTCCCACAAAGGTAACTCGTATCTCACATTCCATTCGTTTATTTTCTTATCTTATATGAATGATGAGGTATGAGAATAAAATAATAATAATAATAATAATAATAATAATAACAAAAAAAAAAGAGGGGAAGAAGAAAGAGAGAGAGGAGATTTATTCCACTCCATATATATGTGTTGTAGAAATGTTTAGTTCTACCCCCTGTTGAAATGATGAATAGTTGCTCTGTCTTATGTTTTTGCCTGTGCCTAGTTTATAATTCGAATTTCTCTAAAGTTTGGGTTTTAGTGGCTAAGTCTTAGAACTCATCTTGAAAAAAAACCCGATTCATGTGGGTTGCATAGGCTCTATCTAGTCTAAGTTGTTGCCAAGTATGATATGGTACAAATGGATTTGCTATGATTTTGTCCAAAAAAAAAAAAAAGAAACTTGACATCCGGGAATCTAATTTGAAAGAAAAGAGAAATGATATGGGCTATGCTTAAAAAAAAAAATGAAAGATGAAAAATGGACATGTGTCCGAGGGCGAGTAGAGCCCACATCTCCAAAAAAAAAAAAGAGAAAAAAAAAAAAAGAGAGGAAATAAAAGACAAAAGTCTAGGGCGAGGCAGAGCCCACCTCTCCAAAAAAAAATAATATATATATATAGCAATAAAGCCCATACTTTCTCGGGAAAAAAAATAGAACTTAAATAAATAAATCCCTGATGAGAAAGTTGATCAAAAGGACGAATGAAAAGTATTTACATTATAACCGTTCTATCGGCAACCGCCCAAGGCTTTGAGAAAAGCTAAAAAGCCCCGCTACGATGAAAGGTAATAAAGGGTGAGCAAAGGCATGCCATTTTATTCAAACTCTAGTAGAAAATCTTATTATAACCCCCGGCACTTGAAAAAAACATAATCGGCATAGTAGCAACTCCCGATCAACAACCAAGTACTTATCTTTTTTGCTCGAGGGCGCGCAAAGGGGGTAAGCTTGGGGAGTTTGTTGACGGTCACTAACGACACATTTTCAACGTCAACATTCTACCCATGGGGGGTGAAACTATACCTTACTACACACATATGCATTTATTTTTGACATAATTCCACTTGTAGTGCCAAAATAATATTGTGCAGATTTATATAAGAAACAAGTGGAAAATGTACCAAAAGGCGCCCCCGAAAGCGCATTCTGAAGAACATCAAGCCCAAGGGGGAAATGGACCAAACACGCAGAACCGGGCGAGCAAACACCGCCATACAACTTTTCAGGCCCAAATACGCCAGGCCTGCCAAAGCCCAGCCCAAACGGGGCCCCGGGAGGTGGTGCGCTTTTTTTTCCACCCTGGTGCGGCCGCACCCCCTCGCCGCGGCTTCGGGCCCAACTTTTATTGGCGGTTTGTTACCTTCCAAAACCGACGTTGCCGACGTTGGTTGGTCGGTTTAGCAAACTAGGAAGGTATTCCCAGGTCGGTTTTGGCTCCTTCTATGTGGGGAGGGACATTTTCCAATGAGCCCCCTCTCCTCTACCTATAAAAGGAGGCCATCTCCCACCATTGTAACACACACCTCACAATGTAGCCTCTCTCTTCTTCTTCTTCTTCTTCTTCTTCTTCTCCTTTCTTCTTCTTCTTCTTCTACTTCTTCTTCTTCCTCTTCTTAGTAGGATTAGTAGTTTAGGATGCTTGAGCTAGGCAAAGCTACCAAGGAGGGCTTGGCTCCTTGGAAGATGGATTCCAAATAAATCCTTCTATGGTATTCTTCCAAAGCCTTGCTCTTATCTTATCTTGGTTGTGCATTAGGATTAGAGTCTTCATGTTATTTCTATACCTCGTGATTTATCCTATGATCTAACATGTTGTTCTTGACATGATCATGACACATAAACTAGTCTATAGTTTCTATGTTGTGATATCGTCATATAGAACTTTATGCTTAAACCATTCATGCAATATAATTGGGTAGTGTCGGGATTGTCTTTGAATGGCGGTTCGTTGTGTCCTTCGGGGCTTGCTCGTGTCCTATTCCGTCCATCCGTAGGGTGGGGGCCATGGGGGGGACATGGGTAGTGTCTAGTATGCGGGGCGTGGTGTCCGGATGCCGGGTATCCTTTGAATATGAGTGCATGCCACGGTTGAGGGGGTAGGCGGCTTGGTCGTGACAAGCCTTGACCGTCCCCTTGAAATCCCCCCCACGTTCGTGTGTGCTTTGTAGGAGTTCGTAAATGCCTTCCTTCAGGCGGATGCTCCGGGAGGTCTCCCTATCCATTTCATTCTCGACTCCGACCTCCTACTCATGCGTGTTGCCCGACTATCAACTGGTTCTATGCACGACCATGACTAGAATCAGATGCTCCACTTAGGACTTTCTTTATTCCTTATTTGTCATTATCCTTGAGTTTGGCTTGCGTGAGTGTGTCAAGTTATCCCTTTATTTGTCCCCTTATATCCCTCGTTATGAGCATTGGTCCATTACGCTTGATCATGTTATCTTGTTCATGTATCTATTAGATCCTTTTCCACCATGCCTTCCTTTGGGAAAATATAAATAACGATACCCCTGAATACTTTGGGTGAAATGCTACAATGATAGATCCGTGCGCTTGCGGATGAATATCTTAATTGGCAAGATCTATCACCGTTGATGTACCTAGTGTTATCACCGACACGGTGGTTTCACTTAGGAATATCAACGGCGCATTTCGGGCGCCGTTATTAGAGATGGGTTCTAAACCTGTTTCTAGTGATTGCGCTTTTTAAGAAATGCAACACGCATATAGTTTTTCGGGCGATGTGTTAGCGGTGTGTGCGTACATGTCGCAACCGCTACCGACGCCAGCGGTCATTTACTGACGTGTGTTGTCGCCACCGTATGCGGCTTTGTTCTTTTGGGCCTCGCATCCGGTTTTGAACGGGCCTCCGCCGCTCGCCAGGCCGGCCTTCCTTTGGGCCTGAATTTGGACCTGCATGTTAGGCCCATTCTCTTGTGGTAACAACGAAGCTAGGCGTTTCGGCGACGATGGATGTCGGCATGCGTGTGTAAAATCGCCCCGCCTGTAAGCGCGCCACGTTCGTTGGGATTCTGGCGTGTATGTGGTACCATGTATGCGTAACTATAGTACTCCTACCTAGTAAAGCAGATATCGTTTGTAAAGCGTCAGAGTTAGGGTTATCTGTTAGCGACGATTCTTTGAAATGCGTCTTTGTACCTTGTGCGTCGCGTCCGGGTTAGGCTGCTTTCGGGTTACTTCTTCTAAAATATATAAAGGCGTTGCTGCCACACACGAGCACTTGTCTCTCTCGGCGGTGGCGGCACAATCGAGGGGCAGCTGAGGAGCGCGGCGCCAGATCTACGGCGAGCTAGCGTTGGTGTGTGCTCGCCATATCGAAACAGTAAGTACTGGCGGCGTGCTTAGAGCTCTCCTCCTTTGTCACCGCGTTCCTCTCCGGCATATATTGGTGCTTTCGTCGCGTTTGGTGCGGCGACGCCGAAGCGTCTGGCGTGCTCCGCCGCCATCTTCGTGTCGGCGTGCTCCGCCCGGCCCTACGAGGGATTTCCCGGTGGCGGGCCGTGCTCGCCGGCTCTCGCATGGGGTCGCCCGATGCGGTGGTCGGCCGATCTCTGAAGCGTAGGTGAGCAAACCTAGCTACAAACGCTTCTAATTAAAATACAATAGTGCTTCGCATCGATTAATGCATAATGGTGAGATAGAATTAAAGCATCTAGTTGTTGGCAACAATATCTTGACTTAAATTGGTTGAGGATTTCTTCCATTTCCACCATGCTTAATTTTGTAGACGATGGGGGATCGAAGCCACCGGATGTACCGGGTGAGACGTGGCGATCGTGAGTACATAGATGGGTTGCAATCTTTCCTAGGCTAGCTGCGGGAGAGGCCGATATCTTGCGAGACCCGGATGCCGGGTTTGTGGTGCCCATGTTTGGACCGCAGGGAGAAACGGAGATGCAAAGATTCGAAGTTCGTTTACGATCCATGCCCACCTAATCCTTCAAGGTTTCATGGCTGGGTACACAAGTTGGAACAAGCATGGAGAAGGTGTCAACGACGGAGAACAAAGCGCAGGTTCCTAAAAGTGGTGCCGGTGGCGAGGAAGAAGCGCCATTTGAGGATGAGGAAATAATTACTTCGATGATGAAGTAGCGGAGCTTGCTGCGAGCCCCGTCCCTACCGTTGAGGATATGGACAAGTTGTTTGCGTGATGGCATGGGCTATGATGAATACACCTGCTGAAGAGTTGAAGAAGCTGGAACGACTCTTGAAAGATATGAGGACACCACTCTCTTCGCCTAGCGAAAAGAGTTTTTCCAAGCTATCTGGTACACTAAAAAGCTTCTCCAACTCAAGGCGCGAGAACCATTGGGTGATAAGAGCTTTAGACAATTGCTTTCGGGTGATTGGGGATATGCTTCCCCACGGAATGTGTTGCCAAAGACGACATATGAGGCCAAAAAAAGATCGTTTGTCCAATGGGATTGAAGTTCGAGAAAATTCATGCTTGCATGTATGATCGCATCCTGTTCGGGTGACTATGCAGATCTTGCTGCATGCCCCAAGTGTAAAACCTCTCGTTACAAAACGAACAACCGATGATGAAGAAGAAGGCGGGGAGGTGCGCCGTAAAGTTCCTCGGAAGGTTGCATGGTACTTTCCAATAGTTCCTCGCCTAAAACGTCTTTTTTGCAACCTCCGAGGGCGCACGACCGATGACATGGCACTCGGATGGCCGGAAGCGTGATAATTCTCGCCGCTATTTTCTTCATAGATGAATACACAAGCTTGAGAACACCGACCGCGTGTCGAAAGTACTACTACTATCTTGTGTTACTAAAATTTTTCCACTAAACGAAACTGTTGCTAAACGCCTAAACTACGATTTGTTTATATTCCTCTATTCCTGAACTACTTCTTCCGTTTTGGTTTGTAAATTAAACTTTGACTTTTTGGTACATCCATTTACCTATGTATCTAGATACAATAATATGCCCGGATATATAGCAAAATGGGCCGAGCCAAAAAGTCAAAAGCGACTTTAACAAATTTAGAAACGGAGGGAGTGCAATTTTTATGAGTTTGTGCCTCTGTGGATTGTGTAGTCCTCCGGATCGCCTATTCTGATTTTTTTTTTAGATAATGGATCGAAAAAACATCCGGCCTCTACATCCGAGGATGTACACGGCCGATTATTACAAATCTTGGATAAAAGGTAGAGCAAAACAAGTCTCTAAAAATGGATAAAGAGAACTAAAGCAAATGATAAATGTGCTTCCACCCTCTATAGGGAAACTCCAAAGTAAACACTTCTAGTTTTACGCTAATTAGTGAGAGTGTGTTCTTGTCTTGTTCATCACGCCGCAGAATCGGGCTCGATCACGCAGCCAATAGGCTCATCTGAAAATTACCTTAGACAACGAGAAAACTTTCATTTTGTTAAAGATAATATTGTTTTTTTGGCTAAAAATGGCCCAAAGATATAGCTATGGCGCCAACCCAAATCAAGTTTCTAATCCTTTTATTCTTCGATTAGTAGGCCATGTACCAAACATATGGCTTATGTAGATCTAAAGGCTTTTAGGCGATGCTTGAAAAAGATGATCCTCCATACCGTTGTCGTATCTACGGACAATCTAGGAATAGGTGTTGGATGGTCTCATTCATATTACAACCAACATATTTACGGCTTCCTTTTTGTTTTGCCTAGTGAGGAAAGGCGTTAATTCTGCTGCTTGTTTTCTTCATAGATGAATACACATGCGCAACAACACCGACTGCCCATGTCGAAAGTACTACTACTATCTTGTCTTACAAAAATTTTCCTACTAAACGAACTATTGCTAAATTACGGTTTGTTTATATTCTTCTATTCTGAACTATTTCCTCCTTTAGTTTGTAAAATTAAACTTTAACTTTTTTGGTACATCCATTTAGCTATGTATCTAGATACAATAATATGCCCGGATACATAGCAAAATGGACGAACCGAAAAAGTCAAAGCGACTTACAATTTAGAAACGGAGGGAGTGCAATTTTTGTGATCTCAGCCTCTGTGGATTGTGTAGTCCTCGAGACTACCTATTACTGATTTGAACTGTATAATATTAGGGCCTTGCTAATTTCCGGTGGATGAAATTTCAAATCTGCTTCAGCGGCGTAGCTACTTGATGATTTCCGGCATCAACGCGTCATCCGGTGTCGCTTTGAATTTTCATTCGCCGTAGTGAGGAAAGGTGATAATTCTCGGCCGCTTATTTTCTTCATAGATGAATACACAAGCTTGAGAACACCGACTGGCGTATCGAAAGTACTACTACTATCTTGTGTTACAAAATTTTTCCCACTAAACGAACTGCTTTGCTAAACGCCTAAACTACAGTTTTGTTTATATCCCTCTATTCCTGAACTAGTTCTTCCGTTTGATTTGTAAATCGCTTTGACTTTTTGGTACATCTATTTAGCTATGTATCTAGATACAATAATATGCCTAGATATATAGCAAAATGGACGAGCCAAAAAGTCAAAGCGAATTTCTAACGCTTTGGAACGGAGGGAGTGCAAATTTTTGTGAGTCGTGCCTCTGTGGATTGTGTAGTCCTCACAGACGCCTATTACAATTGAACTGTATAATATTAGGGCCTTGCTAGTTTCTAGGTGACTTGAAATTTTCAAATCTGCTTCAGCGACGAAGCTTTTTTTTAGATAATGGATGAGAAAAAAACATCCGGCCTCTACATCCGAGGATGTACCGCAGCCAATTATTACAAGTCTTTGGATAAAAGGTAGAGCAAAACAAGTCTCTAAAACAGATAAAGAGAACTAAAGCAAATGATAAATGTGCTTCCACCCTCTATAGGGAAACTCCAAAGTAAACACTTCTAGTTTTCTCGCTAATTAGCGAGAGTGTGTTCTTGTCTTGTTCATCGGGCCGCAAATCGGGCTCGCATCGCTTACCAATAGGCTCATCTGAAAATTACCTTAGACAACGAGAAAACTTTCATTTTGTTAAAGATAATATTGTTTTAAACAATACCAAATGGCCCAAAGATATAGTCGTGGACGCCAACCCAAATCAAGTTTCTAATCCTTTTATTCTGATTAGTAGGCCATGTACCAAACATATGGCTTATGTAGATCTAGGCTGGTTTAGGCGATGCTTGAGAAAAAGATGATCCTCCATACCGCTTGTCGAATCACGGACAATCTAGGAATAGGTGTTGGATGGTTTCATTCATATTACAACCAACATATTTCTGGCTTCCTTTCCAGTTTTTGCCTAGTGAGGAAAGGTTAATTACATTTGCTTGTTTTCTTCATAGATGAATACACATGCGCAACAACACTAACTGCTTTCTGTCGAGTACTACTATTATCTTGTCTTACAAAAATTTTCCTACTAAACGAACTGTTGCTAAATTACGGTTTGTTTATATTCTTCTATTCCTGAACTACTTCCTCCGCTTCAGTTTGTAAGTCGCTTTGACTTTTTGGTACATCCATTTAGCTATGTATCTAGATACAATAATATGCCTGGATACATAGCAAAATGGACGAACCAAAAAGTCAAAGCTTACTTACAATTTGGAAACGAGAGGGAGTGCAATTTTTGTGATCTCATTGCCTCTGTGGATTGTGTAGTCCTCGTGAGACTGTCTATTACAAATTTGAACTGTATAATATTAGGGCATTGCTAATTTCCGGGTGACTGAAATTTTCAAATCTGCTCAAAGCGGCGTAGCTACTCGAATTCGATTTTCCGTGCATCAACGCTGTCATCCGGTGTCGCCTGAATTTTTCATTCGCCGTAGTGAGGAAAGGTGATAATTTCGCCGCTTATTTTCTTCATAGATGAATACACAAGCTTGAGAACACCGACCGCCGTAGTCGAGTACTACTACTATCTTGTGTTACAAAAATTTTTTCCCACTAAACGAATCTGTTACTAAACGCCTAAACTATAGTTTGTTTATATTCCTCTATTTCTGAACTACTTCTTCCGTTTTTTGTAAATTAACTTTGACTTTTTTGGTACATCCATTTAGCTATGTATCTAGATACAATAATATGCCTGATATATAGCAAAATGGACGAGCCAAAAAAGTCAAAGCGACTTAACAGCTTTGGAACGGGAGGGAGTGCAATTTTTGTGAGTTGTGCCTCGTGGATTGTGTAGTTCTCACTGGTACGCCTATTACGAATTGAACTGTATAATATTAGGGCCTTGCTAGTTTCCGTGGACCGAAATTTTCAAATACTCAGCGACGAAGCTTTTTTTTAGATAATGGATGAGAAAAACATCCGCCTCTACATCCGGGGATGTACACGGCCCGCTTATTACAAGTCTTTGGATAAAAAGGTAGAGCAAAACAAGTCTCTAAAACAGATAAAGAGAACTAAAGCAAATGATAAATGTGCTTCCACCCTCTATAGGGAAACTCCAAAGTAAACACTTCTAGTTTTCTCGCTAATTAGCGAGAGTGTGTTCTTGTCTTGTTCATCACGCCGAATCGGGCTCGCATCGCAGCCAATAGGCTCATCTGAAAATTACCTTCGACAACGAAAAACTTTCATTTTGTTAAAGATAATATCGTTTTATTTGCGCCAAATGGCCCAAAGATATAGCTTGTGGACGCCAACCCAAATCAAGTTTCTAATCCTTTTATTCGATTAGTAGGCAATGTACCAAACATATGGCTTATGTAGATCTAGGCTGGTTTAGGCGAGAGCGTAAAAAGATGATCCTCCATACCATTTTCGAATCACGAACAATCTAGGAAAAGGTGTTGGATGGTCTCATTCATATTACAACCAACACATTTAAGCTTTCCTTTCTAGTTTTCTCGACATTTTATTTGTTCTCTCTCAGGGTTTGTTTAGTCCTCATAAGAAAGCCTATTACAGAATTGAACTCGTATAATTTTATCCTCACATGGATATTTTTGCTTATAGATACCGAACTTGACACCGAGTGCTACTATAATGTTGTTATCTCAGGTGGTTTTGTCATAGGAAACTGCAACTACTCGGCCGCTTATTTTATTTATAGAGATGAATATATGTGCTCAAGATAGAACAATGATCGCACCTTTTCCTCGCCCCTAGAGAACGCGTGAAGCTTTGTCGTGTGTCCGGGCCGTTGACGACGCCGAAAAATGGTAAGTTTGCAGCTATGTGATATACAAACCCTACTTATTGTTAGCTTTTTTGCTTAGTGCTAGCAGTTGACTTCTCTGTGTAACCTAAATCTGTTTGATGTAGGTGTCTCATGGCACATTTACAACATCATCCGGCAACGAAACAACTTATTCTCTAGAGGATGGTCGGAGAGCTACATATGAAGAGACAGAGCAAGAGATAGATGATGGTACCACGAGGGGGCAAGAGAGAGATGATGGTACCACAGGGGGGCGCTCGATTTTTTATCGAGAGGGGGCACCCATCCGGCTTCCGGTGCTGAAGCGGAGGGTCGACACACACACAAGGTGGCCGAAAGGCAAGATAGTTGTCACGGCGCTCAAGCGAACGGGTTTCCCAATCGAGAAGGTGGCCATGCTAAGAATGAAGAGACTTGTAGGTCCGATTGCTAGACAAAAGGTCCCCTTGCTCACATATTGATCTCTTCCTTAAAGCGCAAACAAAGGAATTGTTATTTGAGAACTATGTCCGAATTCATTGGAGTTTGTAGGCAACTTAAGGCGCATAGCATATATGAAGTCGCGGGCGGCGGTTAGTAGGCAAAAGTTTTAGGACCTTCAAAAGCGATCTAGTGCGGAATTACGTCATGAAGGGGTTGGATGCCCGCGATGAAGCACCCATACATCACCAAGGACGATTGGGCAGCTTTTGTTGAAGCGAAGAGCAAAGAAGAGGCACCGGCAACAAGTGAGAGATACAAGCGACTTAGGGAGAAGAACAAGCATGACCACCGCCTCGGGGACGGGGGAGGTTCTGAGGCAAAGTTCGAAGTGTGGAAGGAGGAGGACACTTACTTACTCCACAATAGCATCAAGAATCCTTGGCATGAATTTCCGGTGAACCGCGCCGTCATTTTTTGCATGCACGCGGTGGTGCCGGGCCGTGTGTGTCGGTAATAAGGCTCGCAATTGTTTGGTCGTGAAGAGTCTCGGTCTTTATCCGAGAAGGTTTTAGAGAAGACCGCCCGTGCTTCTTCCGAGGGCACCGGTGTAAGGGAAAGAGATATGCTCACAGAGGTCCCGGGCACCCCAGAGCGCAGGCATGCGTGTCGCGTGGTATGTCTAGTATGGCTGGTTGGAAGTTTTGGCGGCTTGCGCCGACATGTACGTAAAGAGGAAGTCCCAGTGCGTTGGCGAAAGCATATAGAGAAGAGTTTGGACCTCAACTAGATGAGCTCACAGCTAAGGTGGCGGCGTTGGAATCGGGGAGGACATGGTTCATCGCACGCCAACACCCCTAGCCGTGTAGGTGGTGTGAAGAGCAGCGTGCGAGAAGCGATTCGGCGGATGCCGCAGCTTAAGATACTTTCCACATCAGCACCATGTACCCTTGCAAAGTGAAGACTCAAGGTTATCCGGTTGAGGTAGCAAGGGAATGGTATACCCGAATCAACTACATCTTAAAGGTCAACCAATACTTGGAAGGACATTCTATTGTTTTTATTGATCATGTAACTCCCCGGTTTTGAGGCTACACTATTGGATCCGCCGACCAGGTGAGATTAAGGCTCTTGGACGTGCTATGTGTAAGAGGATCCAGTGGAGCAGAGCCCGCCTTCTTGTAGCATTCCTAAAGCTCTCTTCTTTTTACCGCCCCAAAACCTCCTGTGCCTACTTACGCGCCTCAATGAAAGTCAATCTAAAGGACTTGTATGACACGCAGGCTTAAATGGGAATGACAAAGAATGATCGAGTCCCTCTCGGGCGCAATGGATGGGAATGCGGCGACTTCGCCGCATGCCAATAACGATGTGGAAACCGGCTCGCAAGGCAAGGATGACGAGTGCCTTGCGTGTGGGGCCGAAATGCGGGAAGTGGCTCGCATGACAAGAATGTCCGAGTGCCTCTCGAGTGCAACCTGGCGAGAATCAAGCGTGGCTCAACAAAGGACGGCAAGGTCCAAACAAGCATGTTTCGGGCAAGAAGCATGGAGGTCCAAACAAGAATGTACGATAAAGTAGTGCTTCACTTGGAGTTCTCGCACTGCGTGCGTGTTTCCATTCGATGAATAACCATTGTGTTTCATATGTTTGCGCGTGCGGTCGCAAACCGATGAAAAGACATGTGGGTTCTCGTTCTACACGGCCCACCACTTCCTCGGGCTGCGATGAAACAAGTTCATCCGGACCGTCACGCGGTAACTCGGCGCCCATCATCATGTGCCTACCTTTGTTTGCCAATAAAGACCATGTGTACAACGAACACTTATGCCACTACAAGATTTTCGGTCTAATTCAACGCCTCAATTGCAACACCAAAACTTTGGTTGCTAGAGGGGCTTATATTGCAACGATGTTCAACAAATGGTAGAAATAGGTATCCGTAATACAACGATTGCTAAGGGGTTGCACCTCTTTGTTGCAATTGGTTGCCGATATTGCAATGGTGAAAAAGAGTTGCAGAGACAAAATTTTGGTTGCAATTGTATGGTAATAATGCAACTACTTTTGGCGTTGGTTGCATTTAGTTGTGACTATTGCTACTGAGGTTTTTAGGGTGGCGAGCTACATGCTTAATGCAACGGGAGCTTCGATGACCGAAGCAAAAGTTGTTCCCAATGGCAACGATTTTGTGGAGTTGCAACTACGACAACGTATTGCAACAAGGACTCCAGGAGGACGAAGCAAAAGTGGTTCTCAATTGCAACGCTTTATTAGAGTCGCAATCGTTATATGCCTCTTGCAACGCGAACTCTATGGAGGCGAAGCAAAAAATGGTCCTCAATTGCAACGTTGTTGTGGAGTTGCAACTGTTACATGCTTATTGCAACGAAACCTAAGAGTCGAGACTGATTTGGGTTGGGCCTTGTAGCGCCATGTATCATGAGCCGTCGATCTACGCCTTGACCCATAATTATTATGGTAAAGGGCCCACCAAATCGACAAGGTCCACAACTGGTTCCGCTACGCCTCGGCCTGCTGCCAACAGATTCCGCTCCGCCTTGGCCCGCTGCCCCGCTCCCCTTGGCCCTTAATTATTTCGGCAAAAAAAATGGTCCAAGGGAGCTTTGAACTCACAACCAGGTGCTCAACAAGTAACAACACTACCACTGCACTGGTCAAACTTTCTTATTTAAGGTATGTAAGTGTTTTTATTTGATCACTTCTAAACATTATAATTGAATTGTGGGCATCTTAATTGAATAGATCAGAGGTCATGGGCCATAGACCCACTTTCTTATATATCTTTAGATTAACAAAATCATAATTAATTTAGATTAGGAAAAATATCTCTATCGGCGGAGTGGTTTGCATCCTTCCTGGCATCATACAACATATACGTTTGCACACCACATATACGTTTGACTCTGCATATTGAAGCTTACATATATTTAATGGTGGATTTTTAGTCCTTGTGACAAAAAAATACCTTGCTTTATGACTTTTTTATTTACTTTGCCAATATTGAATGCATGTGTAGGCACGCTCCTATATGTATAGTATAGTGCCCCTCATTTAAGAAATCGAACTCCAGTGACAAACTGTTTTTGATTTCCAGCCGAGGTCATCTCATTTCCATTAGCAGCCCAACAAAAATACAGGGTTTGAAGGGGTTTAAACCTGACAAAAGCTAAGAAGCTTCAAAGAATATAAAGACGGATAACAGGAGACCTGACCTTCAGAGAATTTAAACCTAACAGAAGCTAAGAAGCTCTGATTCAGAGCAGCAAGGACAAACAAACTGAACCTAAAGGTTGCCATCAGGCGTACGAGAGTTTTAGCAGGGAGATATAAAAGCATTACACAAGACGAGGTGTGGAGCTAGGCCACCAGCGCGAAATAAAAACTCCACTGAACAACACCAATGCTTCTATTTCCACATCAGATTGATAATTCTGTAAGGCAATCATCTTAATAAACCATCAGGCAGAAGCATCGCCTTGTCCATCCTGATCATGTCTCTTCAAGATCTTCTGTAATGTCTGAAGCATGGTGTTAAGCCTTCAAAGAGTTGAGGTACCCCTGTTCAGGAAACAGACCTGCCCAACAATTAATAAGTGCACAGCTATGGTAAATGATATATAGAGGATTTTATAACATGTTTCTAAATCAAGTTCTGCTTCGTGCTTTCCATATAGCCTAGCAAACTAGAGCTATTCCACACATATGATATTTTCTTGCATGTTCAGAGCATCTATCAACATCACCCTAGAACCATGTTAATATATACTACAAGAAGACAATAAACGGATCCGACTAATATCTGTCAACCAATCATGACAAGGTATTGTTAAATATTCGTATTCCAAATAGAAACACAGACTAGGCATCTCAGGTATGACACAGTATCATTTTGCAAAGTAATGAAAGAAATAGATAGTGCAGGCTTAGAAATTTAGCAGGCTGCGGGCTTAGAAATTTGTAATTTCAGTTTATTGTTATCACTAGTTCCCAAACTATGATGGAACCTCATCCAGACTGTAGTCATTATTTGGTTTTGCACTTCTAATCACATATACAGTTGCTAAAACATGCATTGCGTATTTGTTTCCAAAATCAGGATCCAGAAAAAGAACTATGCCTCATGCATTTCTATAATGGACATGTGAAAGCCAATAATGCTTTATCGGGAGGGATAGTGCAAAATTAGATATGGGATGCATCTGACATAAAGCAGATGATGGTGCTCCTACTGTAATATTTTTTTTTCCTAAACATAAGGGACTGAAGAAAAATAATAAATTAGATTCTTTTGTCCTATTGTGTAATTTCCATCCTAACATGCAATGGGATCTAACAAGAGAATTTGTAATACAAAACACCCAAGTTATAGAATGACAGTAGTATGGAACACCTACATCCAAAAGAGGGCCATGATTGACAATAACAGTAGGTTACACCCAAGTTACAGAACGGCAATAGTATGGAATACCAACTTGGTCAAAATAACACCCAAGTTACAGACTAATAGATTCTCTCATTCATCTTGTCTCAAATTGGCATAGGCAAGCAGAAAAGCAGAGAGCAATCTAAGATATTCTGAAGAACACACAAGCTAGTGGAAAGAGAAGTGAAAGACATTCTATTCATGCTAAACATCATCCAACGTCTAAAACAATATTGCGATAATAACTGTTTAAATGTTACTCTCATCTCAAATTAGAATAGATACAAACTGAAGTAGTTTAGAAAATAGCTAAATTTTTACTCTTGTCAGAACAAAGAAATATAGAATTAAGCAATGTATTGTTTCAGCTACAGATCCTGATGTGTTTAAAAACATATACTAAAAGAAAGATGATGTTGGAAATACCTCTAACCTCTCACTCTATAATTAGAGCGGATGAATGACAACCTGTCAACCTACAATTATAACCTGCAGAAGTATATAGAAGTATAGATTATAAGATTATTAGAATGTAAACGTGGAGGCCTTGCAGTACCACTCATTATTTGGTAAATAAAATTGGGATGTTGCCATCGAAACAAATGTATTCTGATATCCTATAGAATGTACAGTAATAACTAATCGGGTGCTGAAGCACAAGCACAAATCGGAACTTATCAGTTTCAGAATGCGCCAATAATCCAATTATTTGGCGTCACTTCATAACTTTTCTTTTTTTAGTAGTGTCTACGAAATAATGCAAGCAACAACAATAGGGTCTTGGGGGTGCGTTGGGGGCGGGGGTAAGGGGGGATTGCGATTTTTCTGGCACCTGCACAAACGGGCATGCGCGTGGAGGAGGCTGTTGCCGTCCGCATGGAAGAGGCCGATGTCGTCCGTGCCATCCGCGCAAAGATCGTGGAGGAGGCTGACTTCGTCTATGCCGAAGAAATCGTCGAGGCGACACTCATCATTAATCCCTCGTCCGGCTGCTGGTGTCCTCTGCGTGTCAACTCGGCAGGTGGGCTCTGCACCGCTTGGGGCGCCACCACGGCCTTCTCCAGATCCGCAGACACGGGATCCGACCGGAGGCGGTGGAGTAGAACGCACGTCGAGCGCGGCAAAATCGCCTTGGACCAAGAGCGCTCCTCATCTTCTCACAGCCTTGTTCGGAGGCGGGGACGGGTAGCAGCGCGGTCGGAGTCGTCCTCTGATATCTACGACGGCGGCGAGTCGGGGCGTGGTGGAGAGGCCATGGGCACTAGGGTCAAGGATTGGGGGATCTGAGGAGGGGAGGCGCGGGTGGGGATAACTGAATCGTCGGGAAGGGAGGGGCCTTTGGCGGCGCTGCGGGGGTGGGAGCGGGAAATTATTAGCCCGCGATTTCCACTAAAAATGCATGGGCGGCTCGGTCTTGGCCTTTCGGCCTTCATTCTGGCGTCTTAGCTTATACTCCCTCCATCCATATATCTACGTCGTATTCCCTCGTACGCGATGACCAAAGGACGCCGCGCGGCACAAGAAAATCGCATTAACTAACCGTAATTCTCGCAGCGCTCGTGGTCGGTTTAGATTCTAATGAAATTTCCGTTTCACGCCGTATCCCGCGCCGTTTCCCTCTACACGCCCAGCGGACGCTTCGGCGCTGATCGACGCCAACGCGCTCGACGCCAGCGGCCTCGTAGCCTTCTTTCCCCGCCAACACCCTCACAAGTTCGACAGTCATAGCGAAAATTTGACAGGCCGAAAATTTGAAAGTCGAAATTTTGACAGAAAAATCCAAATGGGCCAATACTCATTGAAGTTTTGAGTTTTCCGCGGTCTATATAAGACACCGAGGTCTCAGTTTGCATCCATTGTCACGGTAGGCTGCTCTCCAGTAGATGCATCTAGCTTACTCTGATGAAACTGAACACGAGCTTGAGTATGATGGCCCTTTCATTCATTCACCAGCTTACTCGATGAAACTGAACTTCGACATGTTTTCTTTTCGTTCGTCTTTGAGTAACTGCTGCACATGATCTTCTTTTCATTCATGGCCCTTTGCTGCTGTTTTAGGCGAGCTAGGTGACGACCCTGATGACATGGAAGACGACGGCCAAGCTGCTGCCATTGAACCCGACGAAAACCGATGACAACGGCCCTGGCCGCCGCATGGAGAGTAGGGCACGAGCAGCATCAATCTCTTCGCCGGCTTCGCCCCTGGTGGCACTTCCTCCATGGTGCTCCATGCAGCCGACGAAGAGGTACGGTGGAATCTGAGTGGCTACGGCGTGAGCGACTACGGCGGCTTCGGCGCGCAGCATGAGCGGCTACGGCGGGCGGCACGCGATGGTGAAGGAGATGAGGCCTAACGGAAGGAGTCCGACGCCCGTTTACACGCGACGGGCGAGCACGCGCTGCATCGAACCCGAGACGTCGCGAGTGCTTCGTACCCAGCTTAACGCGTGGTCCCTCGTTCATACGACGAAGATTTTTGGAAAACGGATTTTGAGAGGCGCTGGAGATTCTTGGATGGAGGGAGTATCATAAAAACATAAAGTTGCTATAGTGATGTGCGTACGAAATAAAGCAACCATGTTTTCTCATTGTTATTTTTATCCAAACCTGTTTAGTGTTTTTATGAAGAATATATTTTTTTTTTTTTGTTTCAAAGTTTACCTATGGTGTTGTGTGCATTGTGTAATTTTTAGACTAAGTTTATCTATTATTGTGATTATTTTTTCATTTCCTCAAGAAACAAATGTTAAATTACCAAAATCAAGGTAAAAAAAATCTAAAAACTTGTTGGGACACCTCCTTTTGGTGTAGCATGTTGACAAAAAGAAATTGAGTCGATTCAGAGAAAGTGTTGTTGCACATTCTCATAATGACCCACATCTGTCACACATGTTCTAGTCACTAGATGAGCGATGCTCATGCTAGTGTGAGATGTGTAGTACCACTTTCTCGAAAATATTTCAAATTTTTTTGGGGAGTCTATGGAACCAAACAATGGTATTGTGTGCATTTGTGAAATTTTTAGACCAAGTTTACCTATTATTGTGATTATTTGTTGATTTACTCAAGAAAAATGTTAAAATACCATAATCAAAATAAAAATTTAATAACTTTCAAGGACACCTCCTTTTGGTGTAGCATGCTGACAAACAAATTGAGTCCATTCAAAGAAAGTGTTGTTGCACATCCTCACAATAGCCTACATCTCTCACACATGTTATAGTCACTAGGTGAGAGATGCTCATGCTAGTGTGAAATGTGTAGTACCACTTTCTTGAAATCATCTCAAAGTTTTTGAGGTGTTTATGGAACTAAAATATGCATGATCACACAAAAAAGTGCAAAAAAGAAAAAAAAGAATGCAAAAGAAAGAAAAAAAAAAACATAAATGTCGATTATGTCAAAAAAATAGGCTCTTTAGAATTTGAACTCTCAAGCTCTAACTCACCATTAGAGAGTGCTACCATTGTGCTATTTAGATGTTTACATTCGATCACTACTTAAATTTTATTTAACCAAATCTTAACCCGCTGCCGCCCCTAAACAACAAAAATATTTTTTTTTGATAGGAGGGATCGCTACAAAAATTATGAATTATGTATGCTAAGCGTGTGGGATTTGTGATAAATTTTTTTTATCATTAGATATGGTATTAGTGAGTTAGAAATTACTTGCAAAAATGCAAAAAAACTACACTTCATGGTGGGTTTGAACCATGGACCAAGAGTATTATAATCATTTATCTTACCATTGAGCTACAACAACTTTTGTGCTTTAGAATGATATTTAGCCTATATATATGAATCATCTATGTTAGCAAGTGATGCAGCTCCACCATCCCTTTTTATGTGATGCTTATACACTAAAATCATGTGGCTATGCAATTTTTTATATTTTTCTAGACACTTTATGATATTTTAACATTTATATTTTTCTAGACACTTTATGATATTTTAACATTTATACACTAAAATCATCTATGTTAGCCTATATATATGAATCATCTATGTTGCCCAACTTTCTTCTATGAGATGGTGGAACATGAGTGACAATTCAAGGAGTATCCCATTCTTTTTACACCATGCTGTTTGTATTGTTGTATAAACCTCTTGTGCCCATGCATTTTACTACGTATTTGGAATGGATTCAAAAAATATTTCTATATTCTTTGATTTTTAGGATGAGAAGAATACCTTGTCTTCATGAGCTGATTAATTAACTTTAGAATTTTAGTTTAACCAATGCATGTCATTGATTTTTTTAGGAGGAAGCTTGAGTTTGAGGAGTATGCGAATGGTGGGACGATGGTGAACATATATACTTATCAACTGTGGCAACATCCTACAAAATGTTAGGTATGTATTTTATTAACTGTCGTTCTATAAAACTTCTTGCTGTCTTGAACCTACTGGTATAATCTTCTAAATTCTACTAGCCTACATAACGTTCAGCTGTACCCAACTGGATGTGTTCGGATGTAGAAAGACCCAAATTTTAGACTGGAAGGTATTTGGGTATGTTCTGAACCAGTTAGACTGAAAGAGCCAGATGGTATTCTTCTGGAGTTTTGGACTGCTTGTATGTTCTGCTTCATTTAATGTTTCTGATGAACTATCTGTCAATGCATGTTTCTGACTTGGTCCTGATTAGTGGCTGTCTATTGAATCTTTTAGGATATGATGCCCAGAGGCTTAGATCAATAACAATTATTTTACGTATATCTAATATTGTGTAAACAACTGGACATGTAACATCTATATATACAAGCTGAATTTTTATAATTGTGCAATGTGGATGATATGATAGCTCTGTTTTAATCTGAGGGATAGAGATGAATGTGGAATATAGATTTTACATGTTTACCGTCAGATTTTTCATGTCCTCTAAATAGATCTAAAAATATTGTAGTGTCTAGGACTAACTTTTTTTTTTGGCTTGGTTAACTTTAGAATTTTATTTTAACTAATGCATGTCAATTATTTTTTCAGGAGGAAGCTTGAGTTTGAGAAGGAGCATGCGAATGGTGGGACGATGGTGAACATACTTATCAAGGCAACCTTCGCTGCTGCAGTAGACATTGGTCGTATAATATGAATGAGCTCAATCAATTGTGAGCTGGATACATTATGTGTTATACCAATGGTTTTGTGTTCTTGTTTAGTTTGACATTGGGTGTGTTTCATTAAAGATTTGTACGAACAAATTGTATTTCCTTTTAATGGATGTCGATGCTTCATTCGTTATATATTCGTTGTTGTGCGATTTTTGATTATTAAGCTACCAAACAAAATGTTGCAACATGAATTATTATTATATTCATTTGGCGTTGCAATATATTATAAAAGCAAACCAAACGGTGTTGCAATATATGGTTGTGACAACTGAGATGTTGAGCTATAGCAACTACACATTTTAGTGTGGCAACATACGAACTATCTCTTGCAACTACAATAGATATGATGGTGGCAATAGGGATCCACCTACAACCAACCTAAGTAAAGTGGCAACAACCTGTTCCATCTCAGTAGCAACCACATAAGTAGCGTGGCAATAGAGGCGCTATCTTTAGCAACCAACATAAGTAACGTGGCAATAGCATATGCTGCCTATAGCAACCATTCACAAATGTAGCAATAGAGGACCCCTCTCAGAGCAACCAACCTAAAGACGTTGCAATAACCTAAGCCACCTATAGCAACCATTTAGGCGACGTAGCAATAGAGAAGCTCTATTGCAATGCTTTCTCTGCATAGCAATAACCACTCTTGCAACACCTATGTTACATTGCGATCTGCATTGTGTTGCTACACGACGGGCGTGTTGCCATACGTGTCACTAGCAACGTCTAGTTCATTGCAATTGATACTATTGCCACACCCATAGTGGTTGCAATTGCATTTGTTACAACACTCACTAGTGTTGCAATAGAGGGGTTGTGTGTCGCAACTAAAATGTAACCCGTTGCATTCTGCTATTGCTACCCTTACAAGTGCAACGACATTTAACCAAAAAACAATGGTAGCAAAAGTACTATTGCTACCATTTTTGGCTCTATTGCTACACTTTGTCGGCGTTGCATTAGAATGAAAATCTTGTAGTGTGCCTACCTTTCTTTGTATTAGGATTTCGATTTGTCTAGAAATTCGATTAATTTGGAGGATATTAGAGAGGAGATCGCCAAGTTTGTTATGGAAGAGATCATCACCCTGAAGGCAAGTATTCGCTTTAAGGAACCGTGAGTTCATTCTCGTTTCCCTTGCCGCATGACGATCGGGTGGATACATGGATTTGAACTGTGTTATTTGTGTTGTGAACAATGCATGTGGCGTACTCTCTGAACAACCGGGTATGTGCGTAGTGAAGAACATTCTGAGATACACATGAATTTTCAGAGATACACATGAATTTTCCATGCTTTGCGCCCTGCCATTTGTTTGTGATTGGACCTCGTGGATATGTATTATATACTATTAATAGTACCAATACTTGTGTATATGTATTATCTGTACGCGTCACCGGTTTTCTAGAGGCGTCTCTAGTCTCCCGCACAATCTGGACCCATCTTAACCATGCGTAATAACTAAATAAGTACAGACCACCGCTGCTAACGGCGTCCCAGGATTTCGAATAGTTTCGGCGCGTGAATCGTGCGTAATATCTAAATAATTAATGACGGGTGTTTCCGATGCGTGCGTGAACCACCGTCAGTAGTCTCGCGTCAGTTCTGTCGAGCACCGGCAAACGCGTGCGAAATAGAAACCTCGGCCTTGCATACCGCGAAAGGGACACGCATCCGTAATTTCCGGTAGCTCACGATTCGAGCATCGTCCGCAAGTCACGAAAAAATCGCGAAGCAAGCATAAAATGTTCGAGGGAAAACGGCGATCGTAAGCTAAGCCCGAAAGTTACGACGTGGCGGACAAAACGAACATCTCTGTAAAGGGTTGATGAACTACAGACATGTTATCTACACACGCGTCGTAAATGAAACGAAACCGGACCGGGTTTGGTGTGTTCAGAATCTCGCCGTATTCACGGTCGGTTATCGTCGCGCGCAGTGCAGTATGTTACTAATGCTTTACGGGCGTTTCACCGGCCGGGCGTGCGTGCCATTTTCGATTCTGGCGGCGTGGCAACGCGGCGCGCGCGTCGACATGCGGCGTCATTGTTACGACGCGATTTTGTAAAATGGGTGCAACCCGGTCGAAGCTTCTACGATCGTATCTTTGCTACCCATCACTACTTTTGACGGTCATACGGTCGCGATGCGTGCGCAGCGTGAGGTTTCAGTCTGGTCGCATCTTGAAACGGTATGCGTAGATACCGTACACCACGGTCGAGCAAAACCCGGGACCGACGTCCCACCCGGCGCGTGTGTGACAAGGGCTCACTACGAGCCCGAGTTTGAGGCGCACGGAATCCCGATCCGTATTAAAGCCTGTTGCGAGGCGGCTACGCTACGGGACAGGTGCGTAAAGTCGACATTTAGAGACCCTAATGGGCAGTCGGCGCTGGAGAGAAGCCCTCAACACGCCGATCAGAGGCCTTTTTTTACATAGTGATAGCCGCCGTCCCGTGCGTCGTGCTCCTCCTGCCCCCCGCCCCCACCACCCCTGCGGTGTGCCGCCACCACCCGAAAGAGACGGTGTTGAAGTGTGTGGCAACGCATTATATATTATATTATATATATATATATATATATATATAAGGAATATGTCCGCTGTGTTATAACTTACGCTTGCGGAAAACGGCCCAGCTCGTTGTACCACAAGAGAACGGGCCTAACATGCGGAGTCCAAATTCGAGGCCCAAAGGAAGGCCGGAAAACTTCGCCGGAGCGGCGGAGGCCCGTTCAAAACCGGATGCGAGCCCGGCCAAATTAAGTCCGGGTACGGCCGCGTGTGTCAACATCCATCGTCTCTAGTAGGACGGGCGACCGTAAGACTCGAGACAAATACGAGCACGCCGCACCGGCCGGCGTTTGTTTTCTTGATACGTGTCCGCAATACAAGCAAACAGCAGCGCATACCGGCGACAACACGCGCAGCAGAAAATGACCGGCGGCCGGTAGCGGTTGCGACATGTACGTATTACCTACTCACACATCTCGCCCGAAAAAAACTATACGCCGTCGGTAGTGGGTGAGACATGTACGCACACCCGAGAACACAACTCGCCCAAACTATCGCCGGCGTCGGTAGGAGGCGCGACATGTACGAACACCGCTAACACAACTCGTCGAAAATAAACGCCGTCGGTAGCGGTTGGGACATGTACGTACACCTCCTAACACAACTCGTCAAAACTAAACGCCGCGTCGGTAGTGGCTGCGACATGTCTGAACACCTCCTAACACAACTCGTCTGAAAATAAACGCGCGTCGGTAGCGGTTGGGACATGTACGCACACCTCCTAACACAACTCGTGCGAAAATAAACGCGCGTCGCAAGAGTGGTTGGGACATGTACGTACACCTCCTAACACAACTCGTCACGAAAATAAACGCGACTTTGATTTACGTGGCCGTTCAGACCCTTGTCTTGTTCCAAGCGCCGGTATCTGCGGCACGCGTGCCCCGGTGTCAAGCAACACGAACGGGTATCGACCACGCCGAAGTTCGTGATTCCACGCGGCCTGTAGTACCTACCGTAATCAGCGGGCGGGCGGCACCCCGAAGGTGTCTGTAAGCAAAAGCACGCCTGAATTAGGGCTTGCATCCGCGGTCGATCGGTCTCGAAAATGCGCCTCTCGATGAAACGCGTGTCGAGATACGCCGACTGCGCGTACACTTTCGGTTTCAAAAAGCGTCTGCCGTAGCCGCACGCGTGCGTGCCCGGCCAAGAAAACGCGTGCGGATTAAGAACACGGGCGGCGTCACATCACCACTGCCCGTAATGACCTCCTATTATCGACGCGTATTGGTCCTGTGGGACCATCCGACGCCTATTACTAACGCCGCTCAAACCACGCATCGAGTAATATGACGGTCTGGGCGCACGTTATAAGCGGCGTCTGCAAGCGCATCAGCGGTTATTAGCCTTTTTTACATAGTGAGAGTTTCCTAGGGTTGCACGGCCAATCTAAGAATCAATGAACAGTTATCTTAAGTTCACTTATTTTGGGGACATCGAGAACACTAGCCACGGACTAGGGTGAGAAGGGGGCTAGGTAGCTCCGACTACGGTCCTACATCACCAACCCAAACGTGGTGGACTACAAAGGCCGTCGGGGTTGTCACCACTGAGGCTACCACAACAATCCGTAGAGATGGTTGTAATTCCATAATACTCAACGTCGCAAGAATCCAATTCATGAACTTGAGATAAACACGGAACTTAATTAAAGAGATGAGCCAATAATACCAAGTAATATTCCGTGTTGCATGCACCCGCCCAAGGTTGAGGAGGATTCAACGGACTCCTCCTCGGTTCCGCCCTTGCGGATCAACCACACCCCAAGACAAGTTGCCTCTCTCTCTCTTTTCTTTCCTAACTTATACAACTAGGTGAAGAACACCTAGAGGGACACCACTACATTGTGTCTAATGTGTGAAAGTGAAGTGCCTTGTGTAGTGTGTTGTGTGTTCACAAGAGAGGAGTGCCCCTCAATTTATAGTGAAGGGAGGAGGAGAATGGAGGGTGCTCCTTGCTTCTAGGGAAATTTGGCGGGAACGCAAAGTCACCCACATGCAACCGCCTCCTGCCGATGGTTGTCCTGGCTTCATGGAAAATTGTCCTCCAACCGACCCGTGTCTTCCGAGGGAGTTTTGGCGTGAAACCAAAGTCCTCTGCATGCAATGCCTCCAAGCCGTGCAACCGAGTTTTGGCGCGAAAACCAAAGTTCTCCGCATGCAATGCCTCCAAGCCATGCAACCGCCTATTCGAAGTATGTTTTGGCGCCAAGTTTAATTCCCCACATGCAGCCGCAGCATGAGTCCCGGAGAGTTCATCATCCAAATTTGGGCGTGCATGGTGAAACTTTGGGTGCCGGGCGCACCATGCATGTCCCGCCTTTGCCTCTAATTTTGGCGGGGTGGTCTTATGGGCATTTCTACCTTGAGCTTCTCTTCCATATAATGTCAATTAATGTGTATTTTCAAGACATTATGCAAAATAACTTAGAGAAAGCAAAACTCGTGGAACTCATTAGATAAATAATATTTAGTTATGATTTGACATGAAATATTATCTTTTTAGTTCATATTGACAATCACAAAAACATGCATTAAAAGAGCGTCCAACGGCCGTGGTCGGGAGCGAGGCTAGGGTTAGGCGCCAGCGCGTCGCGTCCCTATTTATATGGCGCCGCGACCCGCAACGGCCCATCCGGGCCATACATCGGCGTTGCGCGTGGCGCCCGCGTCGGCGCGGCGGTGTCGGCCAACAAAATTTGCCGATAGGTCCCCCCTCCTACTACTGTTTTTCGAGTCACCGTCGGTTTTTGGCCCGTGCCTCGAGATTCGTGCATAATTTGGAAAAAGTCAAAACATCTACTTTGTAGATAATTTCATAAGCTACAAAACACTCAATATGAACTTTTTTCTAATTCGGCCTAGATTTGAAACTAAAAATTAAAAACAGCAAGGTCAACTCAAAACATTCAAAAACAGGGTTTGAATTTGACTCAAGTTTGACTCAAACTTGGGGGCACTATTTGGGTCATTTCCAAACCTTTTCACAAGAAACTTACAACAGATCATTTGCTCCACATAAAAAGTACTTCATTTCATCTATAGAAACTTTTTGCTAAAAACACTTCTATCAAGCACTTTTGAAAAGAGTTTCAAAATGGGTCAAAGAGGTTTGACACTCTAGGGTTATTTTATAAAATTTTTCTAAATTGAAACTCAAGCTCACACATGGCCCTAAATTATGTCAAAAAATATATCTAGGCACAATCTAGGTCCAAAACATAATTATAGCAAGGATCTTATAGTAGCTAGATCAAACAAGCATGAAATGAGAGCAACTCAAAGTAAATGCTATTATCAACTTGCTCATGCATGAAATGATGATGATGCTATGCAAATGATCATGCTTTCAAGATGCTTAACACCTAGGGTGTTACAGTTCGAACTATCATCAAATCAAGATCAAACCTCAAGACATTCCAAAGACTGCTTTCTCTACAAAATATGGGTTGTATGAGTATCTTGTCATGTCCTTTGGCTTGACAAATGCTCCAAAACTCATTTTATGTGCCTAATGAATTCGATATTCATGCCCAAGTTAGACAAATTCGTGGTTGTGTTTATCGATGATATTTTGGTATACTCAAAGAATGAGGAAGATCATGCAACAGATCTCGAAATAGTGTTAGCTTGGCTCGAGAGAGCACAAGCTTTATGCCAAGTTTAGCAAATGTGAGTTTTGGTTAAAGAAGGTGCAATTTCTTGGACATGTACTATCAAAAGATGGAATTTCAGTGGATCCAAGCAAGGTTCAAGAAGTCATGGATTGGAAGGCGCCGACCTGCCCATTACAAAGATTCGAGTTTTCTTGGTTTAGCCGGGTATTATCGTCGATTCATACCTGACTTTTCTAAGATCGCCAAGCCCATGACAAGATTGCTGCAGAAAGATGAGAAAGTTTGTGTGGACACAGGAGTGTGAGACAGCTTTTCATACACTACGAGAGTTGTTAACAACCGCTCTAGTGCTTGCACAGCCAGATATAGAGAAACCTTTTGATGTGTTTTGCGATGCATGTGGTACAGGTCTTGGGTGTGTACTCATGCAAGGAGGAAGAGTGATTGCCTATGCATCACGACAATTACGCAAACACGAAGTGAATTACCCAACTCATGATTTGGAGTTAGCGGCCGTTGTGCATGCCTTGAAGATTTGGCGTCATTATTTGCTTGGAAATGTATGCCACATTTACCTGAATCACAAGAGTCGAGGAAATATATCTTTGCGCAAGATCAGCTGAACATGAGACAAAGAAAATGGTTGGAGTTGATCAAGGATTACAATTTGGAAGTACATAACCATCCGGGCAAGATGAATGTCGTCGCAGATGCCTTGAGCCTGAAGGCATATGGTACTATTGAGCAACCATTGCGGAAGAGAAGATTAGTTTAATGCACCCAGCAGTCTTGCATAACATTCAAGTGCAACGCTCTCTGGGAGGAGAGGGTAATTACGAGGGAAGAGATCGGATAAAGGTATCTCCTTCATCAAAAAGAAGCTCGAGAAAGAACCAAGTGAACATTTCAGGATTGATGAGAATGAGGTTTTATGGTATGATAATCGTCTTGTTGTACCCAAGGATAAAGAACTTAGAGATCAAATCTTAACAAGTACATTCATCTACCTTATCAAACCATCCAGTGCAAAGAACAAGATGTACAAAGATTTGAGATCACGCTTTTGGTGGACCAATATGAGAAAAGAAATTGCGGCTCATGTAGCCAAGTGCGATAATTGTTGTAGAGTCAAGGCCATTCACATGAAACCTGCTGGATTGCACCAACCAATGCCTACCTCGATTGGAAATGGGATAACATCACTATGGATCTCATTGTTGGACTTCCACGTACCCCACAAGGTTTTGATGCAATTTGGGTAATTGTGGATAGACTCACCAAAGTAGCACATTTCATTCCCGTGAACGTTAGGTATGAACCACATCGATCTGTGAGATCTACATTTCTCAAATAGTTCATCCGCATGGAGTACCCAAAAACATAGTGTCGACCAAGGATCTAAATGGACCGATAGATCTTGGGAGTGTTTACAAAAAGCCTTAGACACCAAGCTACTTCGTAGCTCGGCATACCACCATAACCAACTAGACAAATAGAACGGGTAAATCGATCCTAGAGGACATGTTGAGAGCACGTGTTTTATCCGCTAAAGGCCCATGGGATAAATGGTTACCATTTGTAGAGTTCACTTATAACAAATGTTATCAAGCAATTATCAAGATGGCACCATTCGAAGCCTTGTATGGAAGAAAGTGTAGAACACACTTTGAATTGGGTTGAAACGGGAGATAGAACCTACTACGGCATCGACATTGTTGATGAAGCGAGCGTAAGGTTAGGGCGAAGGCAACAAAGATCTAGCCACCACTCAAGCCCATCGAGAAAAGCTATGCCGATAAAGCGTAGTAAACCTTTGACATTCAGAGTTGGTGATTATGTGTATCTTAAGGTGTCTCCAATGAAGAGAGCACAACGCTTTGGAATTAAAAAGGAAGTTAGCACCTAGATTCGTAGGTCCTTATTATATTGTTGCCAAAAAAGGAAAAGTGGCCTACCAGTTGCAGCTACCTAATGAGTTGAGATCAGTCTTCAATGTCTTTCATGTATCCCAATTGAAGAAATGTTTGAGAGTGCCTCAAGAACGGATTCGGTCGAAAATGCTTTGAAGTGGATATCGACTTGACCTACTTTGAGAGGCCAATTAAAATATTGGATACTAAAGAAATAACAACTCGTAACAAGACAGTGAAGCTATACAGGGATCTTATGGAGTAATCATGGAGAGAAGGATGCTACATGGGAAATGAGAAGAGTATCTACGAGAAGTCTATCCCGTATTTTCTAACGAATGGTTGAAATGCCGACAAATCTCGGGACGAGATTTTCTTAAGGGGGTAGATTTGTAACACCCTGGTGTTAAGCATGTCATTAGCATCTGCATTTCATGAGCATAATCATCATTTAGTCCTATGCAATCATGCACATGAAATGATAGATGCCATTTGCATGTTTGAATGCATTAAAATTGCTTGTTATGTTTTGCCTCGTCATTTTATGTATGAAATGTTTGCTTAATGAGTTGTTTAATCCTTATTTATTGTTAGTGATGTTCATAGGAGGTGTTAGAGCATAATTCATGTTGGCCATATTTCCTAATTAGGTTTTATTAGAGTGCTTTGCTTGTTTTGAACTAGTTTGACTTTGAGAGTGATTTAGTTTGTTTTATTCAAAAGTCCTAGCTAACATGCTTGCATGTGTGTGCACCCTTCATGAAAAGTGTAGATAATTTCATGTAGAACAAAAGTCATCATATACTTGTTTCGTGATTTTGAGTGGCGCATGTTAGAAAATTCAAGTTTGATTGAATTAGGGTTTCCTTTGACCGCCGGAGTGCTCGTGCTTTGATTTCCCGTAGTTCCAAATCCAAGCCAAACTAGACGAAACTTTCTATACATGAAACGTGTAGAATTTTACGAGGAGCATTTTTTTCAATTAGGGTTTTTGCTAATTTTGCACAGATCTTGAGGTGGAGAGCAAAAACAGTTCAATTTTGGGGTTTTATTTCAAAAAAGGGAAAAGAACCGGCCGGCCACCCTTGGCACGATGTCTTGCGTCGCGCCAAGCGCCAGCGTGGCGCCCGTCCTCGACCCCTGCCCGCTCCCGTGCCTTGATGGAGAAGCGAAGCCCCGTCCCGCACCACACTCCACTTCCCCCTTCCCTTTCCCCTCGCGCCCGAAGCTACAAAGCGAAGAACGGCGTACGCTGCGCCATCACCATTCTTGGCGCCGCCCCGTCCACCACCGTCACCACCGCATCCTCTCGCTCGACCGGCGCCGCGCGGCATCACCACCTCGCACGCACCTCCTCGTCCAGCGCATCGCCTAAAAAGCGAGCAAGAAAAGGGGCCAAATCGCCACCTTCACCGCCCCGCCCGGCGGGAAGCCGGCAGCCCCCGAGCCCAACCACGACTCTATTCGCTCGGTCCTAGCACTCGTCTCGTGTATGCTTAGAGATCTTGGAAGTAGTGCCCCCTAGCCCATTGAGCCCCTAGTGGCCACTGGATGCTGAGCGGCACCTTGCCGTCGTGAGCACCAGCACCGCCGCCCAGTTGCGCCGCCAGCCCCTCGCCCGTCATCCTTGTTCCATATTTTCGTAAACTAACTGCGTTCCGCGGGTCGCTGGTCATGCTTGTGCTAGATGCGCAAGGGCTCGGCGTGTCTCTCGTCGCCGTTTAGCCGGGCCGTGACGCCCGTGCCGCCACGTCAGTGACCGACGTCGGGTGCGTCGTCGTCGATCGTCGTCGGGCCACCGTTCGCGTCGACCGGCCTAGTGTTTCCGCGTCGCCCGGGAGACCCTAAAGCTCGTCGCGTATGTCGTCTTGAGTCTCGCCGGGGAAACCGCGAAGTCGCCCGGCCGCGCCGCCGCCACCGCCGCCGCTTCGCCGTCGACCCCTCCATCGTCCGCGTTTGCTCGGGGAAAGTACCGGTCGATCGAGATCTCTCGCCGCCACGAATCCAACGGTGTGCTCGGCCGTTTAGAGGGGCGAACAATGGCGAAGATCCGCCCGTGACCGCCGCCCTCGCTTTGTCTCAGCGACGCTCCCCGGCCGTCGGCACCTTTCTCTTTTTCTGTTTTTTATTTTCCGAAATCATATGCATGCTTGTTTAATTCATATCTTCCTCGTTTTAGCTCGAAATTGAGAGAAATTTTGCTGTGATTCTTATGAGTGTATCTACACAAGTAGAAAAAATATGAGATTAGGTTTTCTCGGTAGTTTTTATATTTATCTAGATAAATGCATATCTAATTTTGGTGCATGATAAAATAGCGGTGCCTGTACAAAAAGGTTCATGTTTTTGGATGTATTGTGCGAAGAAAATATCATACATGCTATGTTACGTGGTAGAAATGTGATTTTTGATTTATGTGCTATTTACCATGCTTTATTAGGAAATTCATAGAAAAATAATTAATAGGGTTTTGCCATGATAATTTTTGTACATGCATTTGTTCTTGTTATATAGCCTTGCATGTTCATGGTTAGTCGGTTTCATGCATTTCATAATCCAAAGTATGTTCATGCCCTTTTTTTAGGCTAGATTGCCATTTTTGTGTAGGACATAATATGCATGACTTTGCTATGAAAATTTTATAGTAGGCATACCCGAAGAGGGATGCTCTGGTAATTTTTGTAGAATTTTTTCTAAGGTGATTGCATATTTATCATATTTATGTTGCAAGTAAATTAGCCTAGAAATGTATGTTTTTAGTAGAGTATTGTGAGTTGATAATTTTATTAGTTGTTCCTAGCATGGATAGGACCTGTTGGTATGCTTGGTTTGATAAGCTTGGCAGTTTGGCGATTTTTTATTCCTAGCATTTATATGATTTATAGTGCATGTGTAGTGATTGCTAGGGCATATCATTTTATGTGCTTTAGATTATCTTTTGAAATGTCCAGTAGGTGTATTTAGTAGTTGATGACCTTGTTTGCTTGCTGGTAGGTTTTGGTAGGCTTGGCATAATTAGTTTGCAAGTTATTAGTGTTGCATGTAACTTATTAGGCTAGAACAGAGCCTCTGTTTTCTCTGTTTTTGAGGCTGTTAATATCATAATTAGGTCAGGGTGATATGGAATGTTTTGTAGATAATTTTTGTTAGCTTTCCAATGAGTATTCGTTTGCTGCATTTGGAGTTATAGAACTCCCCGTGTGACTGTTTTAGTAACAAAGATGTCTAGCTGCCATTTTCAGCATTTAGTGGAATAGGGTGTTTGTTTGATGTAGATTACTAGGGTTGCTTTCGTGTAGTTATATTGTGTGTTTTTTGTAAGAGATATCCACTTACTAGTATCATTCACTATAACGCATTCATCCATCATTCTAGTTTAATTATATGCAAGTATATCTCTCGTGCATTCGGTTATTCAGGTCGTGCATGTGCATGCATCATCTCGGGATCGGAGGAGTTAGTTAGGGAGGAGATCAAGGAGCGGGAGGTCAACCTTCATCATCTCGAGTGCAGCCAAAAGACCCCATAGGAGAAGGGAGGACCATGACTCCGGCTTCCGGAAGACTTTAACTTCTTCCTACTACTTTTAGAAGGCAAGCCCCGGTGCATCTTTGAACTTTCCTATGCTTTCTCAATTAATTTGTTGAGTCCTTTTTATGAATGCTGCATTAAGTATAGGAAGTGGTTGAAACCATTGATGTCTGAATATCCTTGCTGAAGTTGTTGCCCTATTCCTATGTAGGAGTCTAGGTTAAATAAATGCTTTCGGTTATGATGATTGGCAAGAGATGGTGATTTCCGGTCACTTGTGAGGATTGTTGTTGGGTTAATCACGTTGGTGGTTAACAGGCTACTGCTGAAAAACTGGTTAATAAAACATGTTTAGATTGGATGGATATTGTGGTCTTACTGATCGATTAAGGACTAATCTCTTTGTTGGAAGCTGCGGTCCTCAAGTTGAACGTACTGTTCATATAGTAGGCTCCGCCAGGTCGTGAGCCACGAAGCTTGTGGGAAGGTTAGGGGCCGGTACTTGTACGCTTTAACGTCCCTCTCCTTGGTGTGGTTGGTTGGGTTTGATCGGTGCAAGCAGAGGCGCATGAAGCCGTCTTTGCCTCGCTCACTTGGTGGCTCGAGAGGAGGGGGTTGCCGACAGTCCGGAGACATATGTCCCCTAACATCTTGGAAGTGATTAGGCCTACTCTAGCTAAGTAGACCTAGTGTATGACCGGTATTCGCCACCGGGTTTGCAATCGATTCGAATCGCCATCTCTCCTGGACAGTGAGAACCCATCCGTCTCTCGTGGCATTGTAGTCTAATATCACAATAATGGTTGATCTTATTCATGTTCTTCGATGCTAAAATGTTGATCCGCTTACTTATACCGTTATTTATATATCGCCGAGCATATGTTTTAATCTTGACTATCTGTGACTTATGGTTATGTATGTAATAGTAACCTTTTAACTTGAAGAACCTGAATAGTATGTGTAGGCACACTAATCAACTTTATTTTTGAAAATAAATGTGAGTCACCCACTCCGTGGATAAAGCCAAGCATACTCCTTGGAGTCTTTTCCTTATTTTCTAGTTTAAGACGGGTAAGTCTTGCGGAGTACAATTGAGTACTCACGGGTTAATTTCCGATGTTGCAGGTGACTCCGTCTAGCATGAACTGATCTAGTTGTGATGTGCGGTGGTTGAAGAATAATGCCTAGGGCATGGCAGTCTCCATATTTTCCCTATCTCTTACTATTACAGGGGGTGACATCATGTTGGCACTATCTATTTTATTTTGAATTCGGCACAGACAACTATTTTGCTTTCGAAAGCTATTGCTTCCGCACTTTGAATTTCTTTTGAAATAAACGTGTACATCGTGACTCGATTATAATATATTCAAATTTGGTTTGAGATGCCTGCGGATTGGAACTACCGAGCTCAATGATCTTGGTTGTATTGTTGATGAGTTTGAAATCACTCAGAGATTTCCGTAATACCGGGTTTATATGGACTCAAGTGTAGATCTGCGATTGCTTCTGTAATTGCGAATCATACTTGATTTCTTATAAATTGGTCGGCTCTATCACGAGATCGATCGAGGCGACCCCACCGGCGTAAAAAAGCCTCTGGCGTCGCCGGTTTGAGATCATCTCGAGATCTCCCTTGTCCCGGGTGTCTTCGGTACATTCTAGAGTGTTTTAGTCCACATTTTGGGTTGAGTTACTTCATGGTTAAGTCTTGTCATCGTATGAGATGTAAACTCAATTGGGCCACTAGCTCAATTTCCCCAATTCGATGCCCAATTAGCCCCAAATTCCCACCAATTTCCCCCCAGCCTATCACACCAACCCACAAATTCCACCATACTACCCACAATTCGACTATTGCCCACCGACTAATTCCCAAATCAGCACCAATTCAACCATCACAACTCACACAACCTGGGTCAGCTTCCTAAATTCCAGTTTCCCCAATTCGATGGTGATTATCCTAAGCTATGGTTGACTCGGGCCTCTAACTACTTCAAAATGTATCACGTTCACCCATCGATGTGGGTCACAGTCTCTACTATCCATTTCACCAATGCCGCAGCCTGTTGGCTCCAGTCCATTGAGCCTCAAATCCAACATATAACCTAGGAGGCCTTCACCGCCATGATCCACGAGAGATTCAACCGCGATTAGCATGAGTTGTTGTTGTTGTTAGATGTTTCACATTTCCATGTCTTCCACAAAGGACGGACTATGTCCGGCGTTTCCACGACCCTCGTCGAGCAGCTAGCCCCCTATCGCCCCCACCTGACCCCCTAGCTCATGTCCAACGCTTTATCGATGGCCTCCGCCCCGATATACGCTCTGTTGTTATGCTTTCCCCGTCCACAAAATTTGTATTACGCTTTTGCACTCTTGCTTTAATCCGGGAGGAATGTTGATATTTCTTAATGACATTATTAGAAATAGATAATAACCTATTTCGATACTTGGCACGAAAATGCTTGTTGGCATTTCATAGTGCAATCACTAAGAATAAATAATATTCTTAGTGGCCACGTTAAGAAACATCGGATGATAGTTGGATTCATATGTTTGCGATAGTCAATCCGCAAGCACACGGATCTATCATTGTAGCATTTCACCCGTTGGTATTCGGTATCGTGATTTATATTTTCCCAAGGGAAGGCGTGCTTGTGTAATTGCTAGCATAATGATGATAATGATCCACAATGTATTTATGAATAACCATTAGTCAAATGCGAGGGGTAAGGAAATGATATTCGTGGATAGTGACAAACACACATAAGCTACTACACCACTAGGGGGAGGAAAAGGATAAAAGAGAATCTACAATGAGTAGGAGGTTCTAAATATTGCACATGGGTGAACTCTAGTTTGCATACGAGGAGGCTAAATCATGATGGGATTACGATCTTATGATGAGGAGATGCTCGCAGCTAGTCTGCTAGCCGATAGACACTTCGAAACTCCAACTCAACATCCGAACGTGGAGGAGTACAATGGGTGGAACAGGCTGTCACCACCGCCCCTTACCTCACTACCGTGGAATGCCAACATTTCGATGGTTACTATAAACCCCGGACACCACGTCCACGTGTATAGAAAACTACCTAAATCCCCCGGACTCGACCCTACGGTCGACAAGCAAGGATAAAGGTAAACCCAAAGGTATACCAAACCATCATAATCTACATAAGTTTACCAATCTCTAGCGAAGTCGACACATATGAACGGTTAATCCTATAGTTAGCCAAGTCCAATCTTTTTAACATGTTAACTAGACCATAGTTCACACATTAATAAGATAACATGAGGGTAACTATACTCTAGCCCGAACGCATTGCAATATGAATATAGAGACTTGAGTGTTGAAAGGAACTCCATAATAATATTAATATTACCAAAAGATCCTTCCAACGGAGACAAGCCCTCCTTGAAGCTCAACCTTGCTCAAAACTACAACTAGAACTACGTAAAAGTGAGTGAAGTGCTCAAGGGTGTGTGTGTGTTGTGTTTTGGAAGGGGGTGTGGCCTCTTATTTGTAGTAGAGTGAAAGGTGTTCTTGGCGGGAGTTTTGGCGCTAATCGCCGAAAAACACCACCATGCACCGCCTCTACCCTCCGGAGTCGGGATCAGAGACAAGGCACGGCAGGATCGGGGGCAAGCCCACGACGGCCGCCGCACCTGGGGCAGCCGGCCGAGGCTTGGCCTGCACGGTGATGAGCCTTCGCGTGTGGGCTGGTGGCCCACTCTAGGTCGCTCTTTCAGAGGTGTTTAGGTCCAGTTTGCATTGGTTTTGGCCTGGTCACATTCCCCTTGGCAAACGGTATTCCCTGAGTTGCGTTTCACTCTTTATTTGGCGTACTTTCACCTGTTTCTGTGTTTGTTCCTACAAAACAAATATTCTTCGAATACAAGTAGAACTAGGTGAGTAGTAAATGTTTCTTTGGCATAAGTGTGCCTTTTCCCTCTTAATTAGAGCTAAGTTGGCGTTATAAAATGTATGATAGTGACCGCCAACAAGGAAGCGACGACGTCGGGTGATCGACAAGAATTCAAGTGCCCGGAAGGCTCTGTGTTCAGCCGCAATGCTGTTGTCAAAGGAGCTCATCCTCGGCCACCACCTCCATCGCGCACCTTTCCTCCTGAACATATGGGTAACTTACTGAGTTACCTTTCGGCGAGGATTCAGGGTTTAGAGTCCTCCGAACAGGACTTTCTGATTCGCTCTTTACTTCCATGGTATATCAGTTGTCACAATCGGTGGCACTGATGATTCTATTGTCTCTTCCGATGATGTTCTCGGGAGATGTCTTCTTCTTCCTCCATTTTTGCTTAGCCGGTGGACTTTTATTTGGAGTGGTTGACTCTTCTTTCTCCATGGATGTTTAGGTGTAAGAGATTTAACCTCTTTACTTACCTTATCTTCTGAATCTTTAATCCACTGTCTCCTTTGGCAGCGACGAGCTAACCTGCTCTTTCTGGGTCTCATATAATCATTATAACTATTAAAGAACACACGTTCCTTTTCTGTAGGGAACTAGAAATGTATCTCTCATGTATGGATATAGATGATGGCACATGTAGTGTTGAGGAACGGTCTTCCTAGAACTATTGGAGGATCTTGATCTTTCCCCATGTCCATGACTACAAAGTCAGTGAGAACATAGTGGTCCATGATCTTGACTGGTATGTCTTTAGCAATTCCTTCAGGCTCCCTGTATGATTGGTCTGCCATCTGTAGCTGCACAAATGTTGGGTGCAACGACAATTTTCCAAATAATAATTCATATGTTACTTTTGCCATTAAGTTAATGTCGGACCCCATATCACATAATCTATTATAAAAAGATAGAAAACTAATAGAGCATGCGATGGTAGGAGTACCTGGATCATCTTGTTTACGAAGCATACGTGATGGAAGTAGATGATCATTTTCAGAACTTACCTTGCTAACCACCATTACCTTTATAGGTTGTGCCTTTGTTGACGTTTCTTAACGTCGTAGAAGAATCCGCAAGCGTACAAAATTGTCGTTGTAGCTTTCACCCAGAAATATTCAGGTTATCGTATTTCCACAGGGAACAGATGTACTCTCTCCTAATTAGTTCGCCCAAGGACACACAAGGCCAAAGATGGGGAGGATTATCGAGAAGGATCCCTACACCTTTAGGGTCTATGGTTAGCCAGTCTCCAGAGCTACTTGTTCACTTCGGGCACCGGCCCACGCCCAAAGGATAGTGTCCGGCAATTGCACTGCGCCACATCCGAACGTGGGAGGATTACAAAGGATGGACAAGGTTGTCATGACCCGGTAGCCTACCCCTCAACCGTGGGATGTGCCACAAAAGATAGGCAACAACTATTCCAAACACCATGTTTGCACTGAACATTGCTACTCTAGTGTGAATTCAAGGCTTACCCGTTCCCGGGGTCCTTCTACTAGAGCACCGCTAAAGAAAACTAGCTATATATCCCGCAAACGAGTATATAAAGAATGGAAAAACAAAATACACTAAAGATTATCGGAACCGTGGAAACTTACTTAGCCAGGATCCCGTGAAGGAGCTAAGCCCGAATCCACTGAGGTACAAGTCTGGGGAGATACCGACAAGTCCGGCACTTCCCCGCTCCCGGCCCTCACATCTCTCCTCCACCGATCTCTCTACTACTTAGGTAGGGCCTAGACCCATTGGAGTGAGGTAGAACAGTAGAGGGAAGAGCTCTAGGGAGAGCTCTTGCCTTGCAATGGTGTGTTCAATGGAGGAGGAGAGGCCCTCTACTTATAGGATGACGGGGAGGGAGCTAAATGCAAATCTACCACCATCAATGTACCAAACCGACCTCCTCTTGGCGTCGTGGTTCAAGTGAACATGGCAACCATACCGCCATACAACTTTTTCGGACCTTGATTGCACCTCCAGAGAAGATCGGGCCCGTTTGGCGGCCTTGGTGCGATCGCACCCCAAAGGTGCGGGCGCATCAAGACTTGGGCCGATTGGGCTAAAATTTTTGTGAGCTTGTCCGTTTCATCGTTAGCTTCGTTTTGGCGGGTGGTATGCCAAAAACGGAGTTCGTATGAAGAAGTTATGCCCAAAACACTAAACCCATGTCATGTGGCCCAATGTCATTTCATGTTGGATTTGGGTTTCCACTTCTTGGGCTTATGTATAGATGTTGATATTCATGTTTATGGGCATTTCTCCTCTCTTTTCCTTGCTTTGCTTATGTCCATTTAGGGCCTTGTTATTCTTTATATGTTTTCCTTTGCTTTTGGTCTAAAATGTATATGTTTCCAACATTGTCCTCGCAAAAACAAGTGAAGTACCAAAACTTGTAGAAATGGTTAGCTTAAAGCCCTATTACTATTATGTTTTGGTGGTTTTATACTAATGTTGACGGTATAAAATATGTAGTTGACGACCGTCAACAAACTCCCCCACACTTAGTCCTTTGCTCGCCCTCGAGTAAAGGCTAAGGACTAAGATGGGTCATCTCCTTGATATGTAACTTGCATACAAGTTATTCCAAGCTTCACCTGCACTTGTGAACTTTTTGATGTGTCTACCACATTAATCTTGGGTAATTGAATTATGAAACAACATAGATTCAAATCCCCTTGCTTCACATAAGTGCAGGAACTTGGGTTTTCATTTGATTTTGAAAATGTAAATATAGCCTTGCTCCTCAAATGATTCACTTGAATCACTCAATTTGTATTTGGTTTGTTCCTCACCAAAGGCTTAGATTTGCCTTTCTTTTTCTCTACTAACTATATAAGGCTTTTTGTGGGGTTTTGGGTAGGTAAAAAGAACGGCATACTTGTATCATGTCATGTTGCCTTAGTCAAAAACCGGACCACATGGAGAGACTAGTCATAGGCCTAGACCAAGATGTGCAAAGTGTGTGGAACATTTTTTTTGTGTACTCCAGGTATCATGACTCTCTCTTTTTGGTGGAATTTATTTGAAGGTGGTATGGGCTGCCTTATTCTTTTTTTTTCTTCTCTCCTTTTTTTTGGACCTAGTACTTGATTTCCTAGTCTCTTTTCCCTTCTCTTTTTTTTTTCAAGGACTCATGTCCATCTTTTCTTTTCGCATTTTTTTTTTTCAAACGTAGCCCATACTTCTCCTTTGGAAACTAGGATTTTGGTGAGAAGTCATGATACAAATATATGGAGTATATTTTTGGTGGATGGAAGGGTGCATGTTGTGTGCAACTCTCAGTGTAAGAATCAGCATTTTATTTGTGGGTGTACGTGAATCTTGATCTTGGGCATATGAAAAGAATCTCAACATAGGTCACAAACAATTTGACATAGGCTCACCATGAAAAACAAGTAGCATATGACTATGGTTTATTTTCTTCATGAATGATCATCATCATGTCATATGGCTCGTGGGAAATGCATATCATTGAGGAGCATGCTATAATTGAATTTTGAATTTTTAAAAACAAATCCCAAGTTCATATAAAAAAGCAAGGTTCATATCGTCTAGCTATATCACATATTCCAATTACTTAGATAACATGGGGTCCCTATGATAGATAGCTCACAAGTTATAGGAATATTAGCAAGGAATAAAGAGTATGCAAATTTTATCGGAGGATAGCATGGAGATGGGGCCTCAAAAGCTTTGTCTTTTGATAAGTTCAAATTTAAATTTCAAAACTTTTTATGAGATGTGAGAGCAAGAGTTTTGCACAAACCACCGTTTGAAGATGAAGGAGTTAATGGTAGTCGTTCGTTTCGTCCTTCTCCATCGTGACTTGCTCGATGATTGTGCAATGTGTTGGGGAGATCTCAGAAGTTTGTTCATTGTGTTTGGGAGATCTCCCCACACTTGGTCTTGTACCTGGTTTTATTTGAACAAAGAAAACAAAAGAAAAGAAGAAAAACACATGGCTCTATTGGCATGATCATCATAGATCCTTTATTGTGAGAACTTTATTTTATTTTATTTATTTTATTTTTATTTTATTTGTTCAAAGATCATCATCACTCAAGCAAGGCTCATAAAAAAAAGCAAAAAAACATAGCCTTGATCTATCTCCAACATAAGATACTTCCATAGATCATTACAACAAAGCTCTAAGTTCATTAACCAAACTCGACACCATGTCAAGGTTTGATTAAAGGAGATCATTTTAACCTAAGCACCATGCTTAATTCAAAGAGATCTTTGAATACATTTACATATGCATAGATGCACCCAAACTCAAAGCATGTGTCATAACAAGGGGAAGCATGGAATTTTTATTTTCATCGAGACAAATAAAATGAGTAAATGAGTTAGTGAACGTTTATTTCCTTTGCATACCGATATACTTACAGAACAACATTTTTTTTTGGATGTAGCATTGAAGTTGTTGCTGTAGTTTGCATCGTGGTTCTGCCCAGGTGCACCTCAAGGCTAGGCCACACACACACGTGTATGGGCCATGGGTCTTGATGGTAGCCGCAAAGGATGAGAGACAAACCCTTCTTGCTTGTGGAAGCAATCACTATGTAAAAAGGCTAATAACCGCCCGGTGAGCCTGCAGACGTCACTAATAACGAAGGCCTCGTATTGTGACATTATCGACGCTGCGGCCGGGCGACCGTCGATAGACGTCGGATGGTCCCACGGGACCAATACGGCGTCGATAATAGGAGGTCATTACGGCCACGCGTCGATTGTGGCGCCGTCTGTTTTCTTAATCCGCACGCGTTTTCCTTGGTCGGGCACGCACGCCGGCTACGGCGGGCGCTTTTTGAAACCCGGTGTGCGCCAGAATTCAAGCGTATCTCGAACCGCGCGTTTCATCCCGGGCGCATTTTCGAGACCGATCGGTTGTGGATGCAACCCCTAATTGACGTTTTTTGCTTCTGCACACCTTTTTCGGCGGCGGATGCATACCGTTCACGGAGTCCCTGACGGCGGCGTGGATTCCGCGTACTTCGGCGTGGTCGATACCACGTCCGTGTTGCTTGACACCGGTGACAGACGCGTGCCTCGCAAATACCGGCGCTTGGAACAGTACAAAGTGCATAGAACGGCCGTAAATTAAAAGTCGCGCGTTTATTTTCGGGCGAGTTGTGTTATCGGTGTCTGTACATGTCGCAACCACTACCGACGCGTTTATTTTTGGGGCGAGTTGTGTTAGGAGGTGTTCGTACATGTCCCCACCACTACCAGCAACGTTTAGTTTCGGACGAGTTGTGTTAGGAGGTGTTCGTACATGTCGCGACCCTGCACCGACGGCGCTTATAGTTTGGAGCGAGTTGTGTTATCGGTGTGCGTACATAAGCGCAACCACTGCCGGCGCGCGTTTAGTTTCGGGCGAGTTGTTGTGTTAGGAGGGTGTGCGTACATGTCGCGGCCATACCGAGAGCGCTTATAGTTTGGGGCGAGTTGTGTTCTTAGGTGTTTGTACATGTCTCAGCCACTACCGACACGCGTATAGTTTTTCGGCGGATGTGTTTAGCGGTGTGCGTACATGTCGCAACCGCTACCGCCCAGCGGTCATTTACTGGATGTGTGTTGTCGCCACCGCCCGGCTATGCTTTTCTTCTTGGGCACGCATCCGGTTTTTGAACGGGCCTCGCCCTCCGGCGGGCGGCCTTCCTTTGGGCCTGAATTTGGACGCATGTTAGGCCCGTTCTCTTGTGGTAACAACGGCTGGGCCATTTCCGTTGGACGATGGATGTCGGCATGTGTGTGTAAGTGGCCCGGCCTGTCACGAAGCGGCGCCGTTCGTTGGGTTCTGGGCGCGTATGTGGTACCATGTGTGCAGCCAACTATAGTACTCCTACCCTATTAAAGCGAGATATGCGTTTGTAAGCGTCTGGGTTAGGGTTATACGATGCGCGGCGATTCTTTAAATACGTCGCACAGCCACCTTATGCGTCGCGTCGGGTTAAGCTGCTCGGTTGCTTCTTCTAAAATATATAAGAAGGCGTTCTTTGCCACACACTTGAGCACCGTCTCTCTCGGGCGGTGGCGGCACACCGCGGGGGCAGCGGAGGAGCGCGACCACGGGGCGGCGAGGGTCGCGTTGGTGTGTGCTCCGCCCATATCGGTACGTAAGTACTCGCGGGCGTGCTTAGAGCTCTCCTCCCTTTGTCACCGCGTTCCTCTCGGCATTATATTGGTGCTTTCGTGCGTTTGAGGGCGGCGACGCAAGAACGGCGTCTGGCGTGCTCGCCCGCCATCTTCGTGGTGGAGGCGTGCTGCCCGGCCCCGCAGGGATTTCCCGGTGGCGGACCGTGCTCCGCCCCCCTCTCGGGGGGCCTGCCGATGCGGTGGTCGGCCGATCTCTCGAACTGTAGGTGAGCAAACCTAGCTACGCAGGCGCTTCTAATTTCTTCTTTTTAAGAAAAGGGAATATATTAAGATCCCAATTACGCATCGATTAATGCGTATGGCTGAGATAGAATAGTGCATCTAGTTGTTGGCGGCAATATCTTGACTTAAATTGGTGAGAGGATTTCTTCAATTTCCACCCTCCTTATTTTTGTAGACGATGGGGGATCGAAGCCGCTTGGATGTACCGGGTGAGACATGACACTAATAAGTACTTAGATGGGTTGCAATCTTTCCTAGGCTGCTGGAGGCCCATGTGCGTGAGACCCAAAGGCCTATGTGGTGCCCATGTGTCGACCGCCGAACCGGGTCCAATACTCGAGTTCGTATTCATCAATCCCACCTAATCCTTCGAGGTTTCATGCACGGGTACACAAGTTGGAACAAGCATGGAGAAGGTGTCAACGACAACGACCAAGACCAAGCGCGAGGATCCTGGCCCGATGCCGGTGGCGGCGGCAAACAATTGGGGATGAGGAAATAATTGATGATGATGAAGTAGCGAGAGCTTTGCTTGCGAGCCCCTCGTCCCTCTTGTTGAGAATGAGAAGTTGTCCCTATCGTCCGTACACTAACGCTTCTCCGGCTGAAGGAAGAGAATCATTAGGCCGACAAGAGCTTCGGACAATTGCTAGAGGTGCTCGGGGATATGCTTCCTCCACGTAATCATTTGCGAAGACTACAAATGAGGCCAAAAGCTACCAAGGCAACTTGCATCGGTGACCAAAGATCTTAAAGCCAAGAAAGCTCAACCGGAGAGGCAACTTGGAGCAAAGGACCAAAGATCTTAAACCCAAGAAAGCGAAACTGGAGAGGCAACTTGGAGCGCGGACCGAAAATCTTGAACCCAAGAAAGCGAACCGGAGAGGCAACTAGCCAAGAAAGCCGAACTAGATTGGCAACTTGCAACAAAGACCAAATATCTTCGGGGGTAATGCTATCAAGGCCGAGCTAAAAGAGGTTTCAAACTCGGCTTGAGACGATAAGGAGTACTTGGGCGAGGTTGATGATGCCATCGACCCAAATTAAAGCTCGCCTATGTGAAACAATTCTTGAACATGTAAATCTTTCTTTGGCTATAGTACTTGCTTTATGTATGTGGGTTGTAAACATACTTTATCTCGTGTTCAATCGGTAGGCTTTAACCTGTCATCTTGCGTGGTAAATGTGAGAAATGTTAAAATGAGTCGGTAGTTATTTGTTTTAACAGTGTGTGCGGCATGTCGAGAATTGTTTAAAATGAGTAGGTAAATGAAGGGAACGAAAGAAAACAAACAAAAGACGAAAAAGATTAAGAAGATTGACACACGCCGCTTAGATATTACGGGTTTTGTAGGTAACAAAAAAAAAATGAGGCAGCTTCCTCTCGCTAGTGTTGTTCTATAATAATAATAATAATAATATAATTAGTTGTCCATACACCACCACATGAGTTCCTCGCCACGTGAGCTCATCACGACCATAAGTTCCTTGCATGCCTACATATATATATTACATCATCAAAGCCCACTGGGGCTAGCAAAAGTTAGAACTAAAAAAAAATCCTTGCTCCTCCACGTCATTATCGGGCATCATTATCGCGATGGCTCCCTCTCCAACAAAAAGTGGCGTGCGGGTGCATAGACCGCACATCCGGTGCACTTGTCTCAAGGGGACTTTTGAACTTAGGCACCTTCGCCAGCACCAAACGCCATTATGTAGGGCTGGAATTCAAGAGCGCACTCCTCAAGCCGCTTCTTTGGAAATGATCTCTTCAATAATCCAATCTAAAAAAGTTAACTTTCGACCGGTCATGATTGCATTAATCAACTGCGACAACGGCCACGCTTGTTCAAGATCATCGTCGTCCACATCGGGCATAATTGTGTGCTTAAGAAGCTTCCGGATAAACTTAGGTATCCTCCTCAAACCCCCTTTGCCACCATTCTCATCTGGGGGTAATGAAGAATCTGTTCCTCATCATCCGTAAGCACACCAAGACTAGAGGGACAGACTCTCATGCCTTGCTTCATTGCATTGTAATCCAATCGACAAGCCTCTCGCAAATTCGGCAAAAGGTAGCCTCCGTTTTTGCTGTACTTGTCATCCGGATCAACTTCGTCCCTCGGTCGAACCTCGAGTGTGGAATAGAATTGTCGAATGACCCTTTCATTCCATCTTGCTTCATGCCCATCATAGAGATCAATCCAGGGCGTGAGGAAGGCATTGAGAATACTAACGATCTCGGGGGCGCTTCTTCACGTGAGACCAAGACACCCACCTATGCTTGTTGTACATTTTTTACGTTGTCCAAACCTCCTCGATACATCCATAACGATTGATTGTGTGGAAATACTCGAAGGAGAATCTTTGGGCTTGTCGTGATTACGACTCTCATCACATAACTTTTCGTCCCATTCCTTAGGGCCTTCACCAAGAATCGATGAGGAAACATAGCATAGTGTGTCTCGTCATACGGTTCATCATCACTAAAAAGAAATAGAAAAAAAAAAAGTGACACAATACGTATTAGCCCAATTCATTTCAATTCTCCGGATATTTGAGACATAAATATGCATAATCGAAATGTCAAGACTTATAAGAACAGCAAACTAGATAACTAAAACAAACATCAAAATGAAATTGAAACATATATAAGCGCCAATCATCCAATAGGGGAGGAAAATACATGAAACTTCATTAAATTTACAATGTTGAATCCACTCGATTTACATTTCATAAAAATTATGAACAAACACTATTGAATGGCACGACTACTCAAAAATTTTGAATGCCCTCGACCGGTACAATGAAGTTGGAACAGGGGGAACAAACAAAGACAACGAAGCAAAAACAAAACAAAACAAATTTAGCAATTACACTCTGTATTCATCCGCTTGTTCCTCGCTAAATTTGAATGGATTTGTTGGGGAATCTACAAGAGATTAGGTAGACATAAATGCTATTGCCTTTACAAAACATAAATGTCATGCGGTCGAAGCACACACCATCGAAACAACCGAAGTCGTGTACCACGAGAAAACTACCAAATCAAACTAACCCTAACGAAAAAAACCCTCCACAAAGACGTACACACAAGCGGCTCTGCATATGTGACTTCGGAATACTAGAACACAGCAAATTTCAAATGACCAACGACGTACTAACCTTGCGACCCGCGGCGGCGTCGAAAGATATGGCATCGGCAACTGGGGCGGCGACCGGCGGAGCGAACGAGACGAACGTGAGCAAAAGCCGTGTCCATTAGCGGCGTGCGGTGGAAGCCTCTAGAAAAGGCGGCGTCGGCGTGCCATAAGTATATATGCTCCTAGGTACGATGCGGCCCAAAAGAATAAGGCCCATTTGGAAAGTAGTAGGGTTTTGCTTACTGTATATGCTTCCCAACAAGCAATCTCGACCGTTGATTCCAACCTAGATCAACGGTGCACAAGCACAAGACCGGGCTTATGGCTGGTTTGGGCTACTTTGATTGGCTCCAAATTCATCCTCCATCTTTGTTCATCATCCACAAACTCACAAAGGCGAGACTCTCTTGCCTTGCTTCATTTCATTGTAGGGATCGTCCCTTCATTGTAATCCAATCTACAAGCATCCGCAAATTCAGCATGTAGCCTCGGGTTTGCGGTGCTTGTCATCGATCAACTTCTCCATCCGGATATTGCTCTTGAGTGGCACGTACTCCCCAAAGTAGCCTCCAAGGTGCTCATACGGTGTAGTCCGCTCAATCTGCGAGGTTAAGGAAGGCCTTGCGGGCGTGGCCATGTTTAGTTGCTACTACAGCCAGTTCCCGTCATATCGAATCTCTTAACATATTTTTAGAGCATTAAATGTAGGTAAATAAAACAAACTGATTGCATAGTTTGGGCGAAAAGTGCGAGATGAATCTTTTAAGCCTAGTTAGTCCATGATTGGACAATAATTACTAAATAAAGAAGAAAAGTGCTACAAAGAGCCAACCCAAAATATTTCACCAACTAAACGCAGACGCTCTGCACGGCGATCCCAACAGATTGACCGGAACCATGCCTTTTTCCACCACCCATTTGCGACACCCGCCCCCACGCGCTCGCGCATGAACCATATCGACACATGCATGAAAAATTAAATATAAAGAGCTCACACGCCTTTCACACGCTAATGCCTACACGGGCCGTCCATCGAAAGCATCACTTTGCTTCCTCGATCCTTGGTAACCTTTTGTTGCGGAATATATTTCGACATGTGTTCGCTCGGTAGACTCTCGGTATAGCTTCCTCGCCTCCTCAATCTCGGCCGTAGATTACGTTCTGCCCGCACAAGGAGAGGTCGGGTTCATCAAACTCAAAGTCGAGTCATGATTCATCGTTATATATGCGTCCTAATTGTAAATTCCGATGATCATAACGACGCCTGAGGTGGGCGCGAGAATTTACCTTGAGTCGAAGTTGCTTCTCTGTCGCCTCAAATTCTACGCACCTACATACGAGAGAAAAAAAAATGCAAAATAAAAACATTGGTATTCGAAGCTTTGCCAAAACCGTATAGGAAAAATGACACCAAAGCAAGATTGTTAGGCTCACTCTTCGCGAAGATTCTTGTTTTTTCTACCATCGGCATGGAATATTCCTTGAGCTCGGCCTCTCCCATAGATTTGGAAACCTGTTTTGTTTTGTCGGAGAAATCAATCAATACAATGTTTGCACAACAATCAACACGACAAAGTGCACCGGCGCAACAAGGTACAAACATGGACGAAACGACAAGGTTGCACATACTATATACTAACCCTCGATCGAGCGAGATGAGATGGCCGCCGCCAAAGACTCCACCGTCGTCCTTTTAGATGCAACCGCCTTCATGATAGCATCGTCGGTCCTCCTTTTTCTTGTCTCTACCAAATCGATTGCCGAGAGCCATGGAAGGCGCTTTTGTCAGTTGATGACTTGGATGGTGCCGCATCATGTTTGTCGAGGGCGGCGCGGCGGGTAGGAGTAGCCCATTGGAGCTACCGGTGCAACGACCTCTTCTTTTTCCGAAAGGTGCCGAGTGTGGAAACCGTGGGCGCGGCAAAGGCGGCTGAACTGCACTCACGTAGTTGCTTTCGCTCGATCTAGAGGGTTGCGTCATGATAGCATGAGCAAATGCAGTGCAATCCTCTCTCGATGGTTCACCAGGCCATTCGCTATCGGCATCATCACCGGAGGAGAAAGAGGACTGGGAGTTGTCCTCACACGTTTCGCGAATCAATCTTCACCGTAAAAATTCACGGGGAATAAATCAAGTCATTTACAATGGTGATATTTGAGGCCAAGTATAAGAATCGGTGCTAAACGCTAATAGAAAGATTTAGGGATTCAAATCGGGAGGAACACGTATATAGAACTGTTGGCATTTCTTAACGCAATCAAAGGAAACATGTATAAAACCCATCCCCAATAAAAGCATCGAAATGCGCCACGACATTCCCCAAGAAACCACCATGTCGGTGATCCGTAAGGGATCGTCAACGGATAGATCTTGCCATCTTAGATATTCATCCGCAGCGCACGGATCTATCATTGTAGCATTTCACCCTAAGTATTCGGGGGTATCGTTATTTATATTTTCCCAAAGAAAGGCATGTGATTAATAAATTAGCATGGCATCTGAATAGAGGAACATGTGTTTGCTTAGACCAAAATGTTCATAACGAGGGTAAGCAATAATGGTTTTGGATAGTGTGACACACACTTAAGAATCCACCGACAAAAAGGATAAAGAAAATAGATAAAGAATAAATGAATAAATGAATAATCTAATGGAGTAGTTCTAATATTATCTAGTCATGGCCATACAAATGAATAGTTAGGATCATATGCAAACCGATTTAGTCATAGTTAGGTCTAGGATAACGAGGGAGACTCCCGTGCCATACGGCCCAATAGAAGCATTTATTATAAATCTACAAAATAAAATACAAGGCACTACAAGTGGAGTTTATTAGTGGTAAATGCATATGAGTATAAAAAGGTTTAATTTTACTCCCTTTATGGTAGTAAGTTGACGGAAAAATATATATGTCGTTGATTATCGTCAACAAACTCCCCAAGCTTACCCTTTTGCGCGGCGTCCTCGAGCAAAAGAGATAAGTACTTGGTTGTTGATCGGGAGTTGCTACTATGCCGATTACGTTTTACAAGTGCGGGGTTATAATAAGATTTTCTACTAGAGTTTGAATAAAATGGCACATCGTTTTCCACCACCCTTTATTACCTTTCATCGCAAGGGGGCTTTCCGCTTTTTCTCAAAGCCTTGGGCGGTTGCGATAGAACGGTTATAACGTAAGTGCTTATCATTCATCCTTTCGATCAACTTTTTTTATCCGGAGTTTATTTAGATAATATTTATTTCTTTTCGAAAGCATGGGCTTTTATTGCTATACTTTTATTTTTTTGGAGAGGTGGGCTCTGCTCGCCTAGACTTTTTCTTTTATTTCCTCTCTTTTTTCTTTTTTTTTTCTTTTTTTTTTTTAGAGATGTGGGCTCTACTAAGCCCTCGGCCACTTGTCCATTTTTCATCTCATTTTTTTTTAGCATAGCCCAAAAGCATTTCTCTTTTTAAAAGTATAGATCCCCTGGATGTCAAGTTTCTCTTTTGGGCCGAAGTCATAGCAAATCCATTTGTACCATATCATATTTGGTAACAACTTAGACTAGATAGAGCATATGCAACCCACATGAATTAGGTTTTTCGGATGAGTTTTTGAATTAGCCACTAAATCCAAACCTTTAGAGATCTTCGAATTATAAACTAGGCACGCACAAAGCATAAGACGAGCAACTATTCATTATTTCAACAAGGGACTAAAACTAAACTTTTTTTATAGCTAATATATATAAGCATTAAGGCACCGAGAAGAGCTACTTATTCTATTTTTTTGGATTTTTTTTTAGTTTTAGTTTTTTTTAGATGCAAAGTTGCTTGAAATGTAAACATGCTAAAATAAAATAAAATTTAATGGAATTAAATATGCAATGCAATGATACACGTGGGGGTCCTCCCCAAGCTATCCTGGAGGCCTACGGTCGAGGATCGAAGCCTTGGTACCTCCGGAATGCTTCCTCACGTGCATGGTGAGTAGCCATGTTGGACTCCAATTGGGTCCATCTCTGCTGACTCTGCTGCTCCCAGTTCTGCTGCCACTGTCTGGTATTTTGCACATGGGAATTGAGCGTATGCTCAATGTTCCTAGTGCGGACGTCGAGGTGCTGCAGCTGGATCCCGATAGCCTCCACCCCTTGTGGTGGCTGCCTGTGCTGGACTGGTGGGGGCATATCGTCGGAGCTGTCATCCAAGTCATATCTGTTGGCCCTCCATGCTTCGTATCTCCTTCAGCCACTTTCGGATGGTGCCGGTGTGCGAGGCGGCGGCTCCCACCTAGGATCATACCCCTCGAGTATTACCCCCGGGTCCCCATGGGGTAAGGCCATCTTGCTGGAACACCGGTGTAGGCCGTGGGTCGTGGGCGAGGCGTGAAGTAGGGGCCATGGGAGGAGGATCCGACCTCTCGGTCTCCCCGATCTTGCATGAAGAGCCGGGGGGTGTCTTTCCTGCGCAAGCTATCAACGATCTCGAGCTCAAATGTTAGTACTGCATTTATACAACCGTAAGTCCGGGTTAGGTAACCGAACTATAGTTGCATAGCCGAGGAAAAAGATGACCAAGCTCGCCGGATGGTAAAATCTTAACCAAGTGCCCCTGCACAAAGCCGCAAGAATGGTCCAATACTCCCTGGCGTGGAAATGTACTCTATCTGCTGATTTTCCAAAGCTCCAATGGCATAAGCGGGCGTGTGACAAGAGATGTGCGGGTGACAGAACAAATGACTTTTGTGATATTATGCAAAAGATTCCTGCACATCTCTACCATCTGAGCTACCTTTTCCTTGTGGACAACAAAGATAGAGTAATTTTAATTCAATTTCATTCACCCATCTAACCCCTCCGTGTCTAGGAAACAAAGTCAACGAGATCCGGTGGATAAATCTAAGTGATGGGTCTTTGGATCCGTGAGTGGCGAGGTTTAAAAGTTCCGGTCTCATGAGCACCGGATATCTCCTCCCAAAAGTGATGTCTAACAAAGCCGGGAGAGCAAAGATCTATGTTCATTGCACATCTATAATTAAAACCCCGAACGAGCTAGGTCCGCCCACATAACATGATAAAGTGTACCAAAGAGGCGGAAAGAAATTCCTAGCCGGTCCTCTACTAGTGTGCATAAAACCGAATTGTCGGAGGCGAGAACCTTCCTCCTCGAGAGGTGGAATATCCCCGCCACCCGATCGCTCTCCAAAGGATGGGAAATTCGTTGTCCATACCCGATTGCTCGAGGAGCTCGTGGTCGATTCGGCGCGTGTCTTTGGAACACACGATCCTTGAGTAGGAGATATGCTTGCATCTCCCGGTCTCCACGGATGTCGAGGTGCGGCGCATCGGGCTTCGTCGATCGTCGGGGGAGCTTGAGCTTCTTCCTCCCGACGGGTGCGATCTTCTTGCATGGGCGATCCTTCAAGGTCGCCGGTCGAGGGCGGTGCTTGTGCTTGTACGCCATGAGTCGTGTCTTGATGACCGCCTCAACCCGCCGCAAGATCTTCCCCAGCTTTCTTCATGGCTACTTTGCAAAAATGATTGAGCGAGACCTGGTGTGCAAGGGTTAGATGAAAGTATAAACTTTCACACCCGTGATCTTGCTCGGCACAATGTGTTTTGGTGGAGAAAATGGAGTGTAGAACAAGTGGGAGAGAGTGTGAGAGTGAGAGAGAGTGAAAATGAGGGGGTGTGTGCTCACACACAGGTGCTCGGGCTATTTATAGCCGAGCCAATGGCCGAGGGCCGCTCCACACAACTAGGAGAGTCGTTGGCGAAGGCCGGGCCCGGACGGCGCCGGGGTGGGTGCGGCGCACCTTTGGGTGCGCGCCGCGCCCCGCCTCGAGGCTTCCGCCGCGCTTTGGCGTGGGCGCCCACAACGGTCACGCGAAAAGTTCGTGGTCGTTTGTTTGCTCGTCCAGGTTCGACCGCCGTTTTCTCCTTTTTGAATTTCTCCAAAAATTTTCAAATATAAATTTATTTTTGAATAAAAAATTATTATATTTTTTTTTTTAATTTTCATAAAAGAGTTTATTTAATTTTTTTAAATATACCCCATTTTTTTTCTTTTTGGTATATACCCCATTTTTTTTTTCGAAAGGGTTGTTTATAGTCACTGTCGACTTTCCCCCGCTATCGGCGGGAGATTCCTGCCCGGGGGTCTCGAGTCAGATCCTTCAACATTCCACACCGGTCTTGATGACGATGATTGCCGGTGTGTTGTTGCTTGTACCCTATGAATGGGCACTTTACCGCCTTGTCTTTAATGTGGAAGACGATGAATCCCTTCCCCAAACTGATGTCAGCCTTGGCAGTATAAAGAAATGGTCTCCCAAGAGGAGAGACACATCCTCCTTTGGGCCCATGTCCAGACCACAAAGTCTCGCAGGGGATATATTCATCTTGGATTTTTGATCAACATGTCTTCCGCATTCCCTCCGGCCGCCTTGTTGATTGATCTCGCCATTTGGAGGGGCGAATTTGGCGAGTCGGTGTCCCTCCATGGATTTTGTTGAAGGTGGTCTTGGACATCACATTATCGCCCCCCCAAGTCACAAAATGCATTAGCAAAATTGTGGGGCCAATGGCACAAAATGATGACCGGACGCCCGGGTCTCCCCTTCTTGGCAATGAATGGCGAGTCCACAGGGATTTTCTTCGGCTCTCTCGGGTTGATCGAGCCTTAGAGATATCATGTTAATCGACTCGTGTGGGACCTCGGGTTGCCCCGGATCCTTCCCGAGTCGTTAACCGGCACTTGAGCGGCAATCGGGCCACCGTGTCTCTATCATCTTGTTGAAGCCGAGTTGGTTCTTCACGGTGATGTCAACCCTTCAAGCTTGTTATTCACACCTCCAAGATCTTGTCTTAGTGGCTCATCTTTTTTGGTAAGATTTTTGTTAATTTTTCGCCGGCCCAAGATGCGGATCCTTGACGATCCACTTGACCGGGGTTATAGTTGGAGTTGTATCCCCGGTTTGCCTTGGAATGGCGGCTGGATCGTTATTCCACCTCGCCGCGGTTAGCGCACCCGCCTTGTTGTTGATGAAGGCAGCTTTTTCACGGGTCTCGGGCGCTTATCCCCGAGTGGCCAACCTCACCACACGCCTCACAGGTCATGTGAGCGTCTCGTAGCATAGACCGGGCGCCGGTAGGGTAGTAGCATCTGTCTTGCGCTCTTCCGGCCTCTTCTCGCCAGAAGAGTCGGTTTTTTGCGGCAAGCATATCCGCCCCTTCACGGGTATGCATGCCTTTTTGTGTTTTAGCGGGGCTCGTCTTTCGCCCCAGCTCGATTTGCCACCATCTTATCAATCGTGGTTGTTGCTTGATCGATGGTGAGCGATAGAAATGCGCCACCGCCGGCCGCGCCGAGGTGCCCCTTGGATATGGCCGTCGACCATTGTAGAAGTTCTCGGAGCACCCGGCCCGGTTCTCCATCCGTGGTGCGGGCATGCCGTAATGTATTCTTGCAGCCTCTCCCACGCCTCCCCAATGGGTTCCATTGGGTTTTGGCGAAATTGGCGATTCTTCCCCTCGGGGCATTGGTTTTGCCCATGGGGAAGAACTTGGCAGGAACGCCGCGAGCACTTGGCCCACATACGGCGACTTCCTTGTCCTTGTAGAACCATCGTTTTCGCCTTCCCCATGAGGGAGAAGGGAAATGTGACGGAGCCCTGATGACGTCTGCCGCGACATCTTTGATGACGATAGTATCGCACGCCTCAAGGAAGTGTTGGAGATGAGCGCTTTGCGCCCTCACCGCGGCCCACGAGAATGGGTGGCTTTGCACCATGGTGATCAGCCCAGTCGGCTCGAAGTTTTTATCCGCCACATTCACCGCCGGCCCGGTGGGCACGTTGGTGACAAATGGAGTTGAGAAATCACGGCGACTTTCGGGCCATGGCTTGACTTGCGCTTGGTGCGGGGATGTCGGTTTCGACCGCCGGTGTTCGGCTGAAGAAGAAGCGACACGAGACCGGTTCTTCCTTAGGAATGCCTCGGATCGGAGGTGAAGTTTTCCTACAGAGGAAAACCCGACATACACTATCATGTTTTCATCCACAACGAGAGAAAACATAAAGATTAGCCTTGTATGAGCAAATGGTATCCACGCACATAGTTCATATTCATAGCCGCTATTTATTATATTTTTTTTCACAATGCCTTCCTCGACACTGCGCCGAAAATGCTTGTTGGCATTTCTTAACGCAATCAAAGGAAAATGTATAAAACCCATCCCCAATAAAAAGCGTCGAATGCGCCGGCCGACATTCCCCAAGAAACCACCATGTCGGTGATCCGTAAGGGACTTGTCAACGGGATAGATCTTGCCATCTTAGATATTCATCCGCAAGCGCACGGATCTATCATTGTAGCATTTCACCCGGAAGTATTTAGGGTATCGTTATTTATATTTTTCCCAAAGGAAGGCATGTGATTAATAAATTAGCATGGCATCCGAATAGAGGAACATGTGTTTGCTTAGACCAAAATGTTCATAACAGGTAAGCAATAATGGTTTTGGATAGTGTGACACACACTTAAGAATCCACAAGCAAAAGGATAAAGAAAATAGATAAAGAATAAATGAATAATCTAATGGAGTAGTTCTAATATTATCTAGTCATGGCCATACAAATGAATAGTTAGGATCATATGCAAACCGATTTAATCATAGTTAGGTCGAGGATAACAAGAGACTCCCGGTGCCATACGGCCCAATAGAAGCATTTACGAACTCCTACAAAGACAGTAACGAACGTGGGGGATTTCAAGGGATCGGACAAGGCTTGTCACGACCAAGCCGCCCTACCCCCTCAACCGTGGCATGCACTCATATTCGCAGGTAGTGTAATACCCGGCACCATGCCCGCATATCGAGCACTACTACTCTTGTCCCCCCCCGGATCCCCACTCATCGAATGGACCGGACTAGAACAAGAGCAAACCCTCGAAGGAACAACGAACCGTTATCCCACCTCTAATCAAGTTAGGCATATGATGATCGATGAAGAACCGTAATGAACATGTCAAGATTATGATATGTAAACTATATGCTAGTTCATATACCAACACAAGAGCATGAACAAGACTATACTCTAGTTCATAGGTTAGGCCAAGAACATAGATATAAGACTTGCAAATAGAAGAATGCTCCATAGAGTAGATGTATTACCAAAAGCACTTTCTTCTAGGAGACAAGCCCTCCTTGTAGCTCTTCTACTCCAAGTGTTGACTAAGAAAGAATAAAAGAAGAAGAAAGAAGAAGAAGGAAGAAGTAGAAGAAGAGAGAGAGGTAGAGGTGGTAGAGAGGGAGAAATTGCTGGTTTGCTAGACTCCAAGTGGTGTGTGTTGAGAAAAGGGAGAGAGGGGTCTACTTATACACTTGGAGGAGGGGCCTAAATGCTAAAATACACCAAAACCGACACAGGAAAACCTTCCTTCAGTGAAAACCGACCAACTAAGGGCGAGAAACCCCGTTTGGAAGGTGCACGAACCGCCTCCCCAGGTCGGGCGAACCGCTCGGGGAGGGTGCGCCGCACCTACCTTGGCGCCGCGCACCCCGGGCTCGGCCTGGCACGGGTTCGGTGGGGTGTCGCCTTCCGTCTGAAAAGTTGTGGGCCGGGCTTTGCTCGCCCGGTTGAAGTTTTGGGTCGATTTGCTCTTGGGCTTGAGTTTTGCAATAATGCGCTTTCCTAAGGCGTACTTTGGTCGATTTTCCACTTGCTTTTTTATTATAAATCTACAAAATAAAATACAAGGCACTACAAGTGGAGTTTATTAGTGGTAAATGCATATGAGTATAAAAGATTTAATTTTACTCTCTTTATGGTAGTAAGTTGACCGGGAAAATATGTTGTTGATTACCGTCAACAAGAACCTAGAACTTACCAAGATTCGTTAGTCATGTCCTTCAAAGTGGTCATCGATCTCAAAACTTCTATGACTTCTTGAAGTCCCGTTTTGTCATGAGTGGGCTCAAGGAAGTCTACCTCCAATACCCCACAGACGCCTTTGCCTTTGTTTTCGCACTACTCAGAACGCTATGAAATGGCTACGAGATATTAGACAATGGTAATTATGTAAATCTTATTCTTATATGTGTATGCATCCTTAAACAAAGTGAATCAATATAAAAGAAAGGGGTCAGAAGCTCACCAAAATAAGGCGATTTTTATGATAAATATTAAATCCGTGCACCACGATAGTTGGGGCATCCTTTAAGAATCCAATAGTTGTAACAACCTTGTCTTTTTCGTGTTTTTGGAATTTATAAACGATGCATTCAATATACTTTAGCTCATTGACAATGTGATGTTGCTTAACTTCTTGCCCTCGAAGTATGATCCTAGTGTTGTGTGGTAGCCGCATATACAACACGAAAATATAGACCTCAGAGAATGCTTTATATCAGCAACAAACTCACCGGGGTATTGTGCGCGAGAGTCTTAAACTATATGGTACTAACCCTAAGAGAATAGCGTAGTCGATTTGCCAAATGGTTCTCATTAGCCCTTTTTTTCAAGGTTTCTAATTTCTTCGGATTTGGCGCCCACTAATCATGATATCCTGAAATACAAACAAACAAGAAGAAAATTTGATGAGCAAACCAAATAGAACACCAAAATCTATCGAACGCACTCAAAGAGATACAACATAAAAACCAACATTTATGTTAAATCACGAAAGTGTATTTGATTGTTACATGTGGATTCGTGTCAAAGTCGAGCTCCAAATTACCATCGCCGTTGAACCATAGATTGAAGACTATAATCTTGGTGCCATGTGGACCAATGTCGCGAGAATCGTTCACCAACCACAGTTGGAATAACCATCATCGATTTAACCTATATATTACTAACAAATATTAAACGAGGTTGTAGTAGCTACATCAAATTATTGAATTGAACTATTTTAAATGTTTTTTCTATACATAGGTGTCAAGTATTTATATAGAAAAGAACTTTTATCCTGTTTATAACTTAACTCTAAGTTTGTCAATTTAACAACATAACGTTTTTTTAGAGTAAATAAAGTATTGTATCTGTAGACTTCAAATGGATGGCAAGTTCAAAGATACATTCTCGCATCGACTCTTCTTCTTCTCATTTGCAAAGGGGACCATTTCAACGGCGTTGTCAAATTTGAGGAGAACTTTTCTCGAACCATGAGGCTCCAATCGTTGAGTTTTTCCTTTTTTATTAGATTGCATTCATAATCCACCTAATAAGAAGAGAACATGTAAGGCAAGTGGTGCGCATGTAGTGCCTTATGCCAAACAAATAAAAAAAAAAATCACACAAAGATACCATAGGAATCACAACATCCGTCCGTCCGGTTTCCACCAAGAAAGTGTAGGAGAGGAGACCAATGGATTGTTGTGTAAGCAACCCGAAAACAAGTAATAACTTGGCATTATTTCAATTGATAAAAAAAAAAAAAAGGTTCACAAAAAGGAAAGAAATTTATGTGAGGTTCATGCAAAGACTGCGCTCTTAGTGCAACGAGTGAAAACAATAGCATCTCGCCCCAAGCCGCATTGTGCTAGTCTTAAATCCATTTCCATCTAATTAAGGTGATGAATGCCAAAATGTTAGACAATTGGGTTTCGGGAGATGACTTGCGGATTATGAAACAAAAGTTGGCAATACATTCTCCAATGAAAGATCCCGATTGTTTCTCTAAAAATCCAAAGCACATGCACCGCCTCGAAAGAATCGATCCATGCCTCCACCATCATCCGTATGTCAACCAGAAATAATGCACTTCGTATTCATATATCTATCCATATTTTCCTATAATTCATTAAAAGAAGCTTCAAACGGTGCAAGCATGAACAAACTCTCTAATTCCTACAAACACCATAAAAAATCAGTGAAGTCTAGAAGTTTGTATTTTAGTTTATTATTATATATCCAATCCAATATGACTTGTAAAAGTACTATCACATTAATATCCCGAACCTTGAATTAGTAAAGCCGGTGATCCGTTCCGCTTTGTCGATGACTTTGTCCACCAATATTGTTGTAGCGCCACCGGTTTTTATCTATTTGAACGAAACTATTCTGGGCCGGACCTTTAACTATAAATAATCAAAGTGTATGGCTCAATGATGAATCTGTTTAATTACCGCATCCACCGCATTGTCCAACAACTCGCCACAACCGTAACAAGGCAACAAAGTAAGACACAATGCAACAAGAAACTAGACCAGATGCCGAAACCACACAAATCATACCTCCAAACGCCATTTGTGTGAAGTTGCATTTGAGTGGAGAAATTTGGGGTGGACGCACATGCGATTATGAGTACAAAGAGCACGCTTGTTGTATGGACCCGCCATACATTGCCTCCATTTGTTGGCTCGGGTCAAATAAAAGAACCCGTTGGTTCGTAACTAAACGGTGCTGATCAATAAATATACGTTGCAAGCATAAGCGGATAACAAACACACAACACTTGAAAAGTAATGTTCACGCCGAAAAGGAATCAAGTATATCCATTTTCAAACAAAAGCACATGGCAAAAAATGGAAAATCAATAAATATCTCGTTGCTAGCATAATAAGCGTATGACAAACACAACACTTGAAAAGTAATGTTCACATCGGAAAGGAATCAAGTATATCCATTTTTAAAGAAAATAAATCACATGGCGTAAAAATGGAAAACTAAGTGATCAAACTTGGCATGCCGTTTAGTACGAAAACATCCAAACATGCTTACAAAGAAATTAAAAATCTTTTTTTGGTCAACCAAAACCTTTTCTTTAGACGAATGAAGGAATAATCTAGGTACTTATTAATAGGAATGCATGCACTAAATTTTATATAGTCAATATAAAAGGTCGAGCGGTCATATGTGGTCATTGAAAAATAGCTAGCGATATATATATGTAAGTGCAGGTCGGAATGAGCGCACCTCGCATCGCTTACATTGAAGAACGAAGGGAGTCATCATGGCATCGTGAGGTGGTTGGTGCCTTGCCGCTCCGCTGGGAGGGGTTGAGCCGGCCGCGCCGCCGCGTCGCCGCTCGGACGAGCTGGGAAGGCGCGCCGCGTCCGGCCGGTTGGCGGCTTAGCCAGCGCCGCCACGGCGTGGAGAGGATTGGAGGCGCTGCGGCGCCGCTGAGTGCTGGCCACCGGTTGGTGGCCCTCGCATCGCACGCCTTGCCGCCGCGAAAGCAACCCGGAAGCCGTCGGAGCTGCGCCGCCTCGGGCAAGGCGTTGGTGTGCCGCAGTAGGGGGATGAGCGAGCGCGCCGCCCGTGTAGGGAGCCGCCGCCCGCGTGCGGGAGCCGCGCCGGGATATCGGTAGGGTTTTGCGCTTTGAGTTTGGAAGGACGGGCCGGTGAGCGGGATTTGAATGGGGCCGACGGAAGGCAGCGCGCACGCACGGCTTCAACTTGGATACCGTGAGGCGGACCTTGAAAAGTTTTTGAGCCCCTCCTTGGGCGGATTTCTCCTTTTGCTCCTCGACCTCACGGATTTCTCCTTTTTGGCGTGCTTGTAAAAGGGATTCCCCGGCGTTGCCACGGGTAGGAAGGGGGTATTGTTAAAGGATTTAATCGATCACAATTAGTAGCTATTGAGGACAATTACTTTGTGCGGGTTAGAAACCGAGTTTTAATAAATCATGAACAACTTAAATGTAGTCCCCCTCCGTTTCAAATTATAGTTCGTTTGACTTTTTGACCCCAAGTTTGACCACTTTCCTTATTCAAAATAATTGCACAAAAAAACAAATCAAATTTAAGTCATTCGTAAATACTATTTGTTAATAAAAAAAGCCATAACAAAAGAAGTGATACTTTGCACAAAATTTTGAATAAGACGAGCGGTTAAAGTTGGGGTTGAAAAGTCAAACGAACTACAATTTGGAACGGATTTAGTATAAAACATGCTTATTTAATCTTTTACTCGTCTCTCGATGTACACGTAAGCGGCGTTTAACTTCCGCCTACCGGCCGGCCGCACGAGTACCCGTAAAATAAGTGCACTTTTTGACCAAAGACCTTTTCTACCGGACGTTTGTTCATAAAAAAAAAAAATGTGTTTAGTTGGTGGGAAAAGTTGGAAAAAACACTATTCCGAATCAAAAAGTAACGTAGCACGTTTCGCTTTGTTTGTGGTAAACATTATCCTACCATGGCGTAACTAGGCTCAAAAGAATCGCCTCGTCGCGGTACATCAAAACTATGTAATTAGTTTTTTATTTACCTACATTTAGTGGTCCATACGATTGCCGACATTTTTTTTGCTTGCTTGTAGGGCTTCCCCAATGCATGTTTTTTTGCTTGTATAGCCTCAACCTCAAGTGCCATATAGGATCGGATAAAAAAGTAGGTGCTCTATTCTTGTCATAGTGGCTTGCGGAAGCTACGGCCTCAGAATCATCACGGCCCCAGCGATCGAAATCCAACGCCTGGGAGCGTGCCGGCCGGGCGATGGAGCCGCTGGCAAAAGAACCAAACAGCCCATGTGCTTAAGGAGAGAGAATATGGTCCATGCTTTGAAAAAGGTAGAGGGAGAGGAAATAAAGGTGTGACATGATGATGAAAGCAAAAAGGTTACTATGTGCAAGCCACAAGCAATAATTTTTTGCATTGTGTAATACGGAGTACGTAGTAAATAGTAGTCTCAATATTTCCTCATCTACTATGTGGATCACTTGTAGCCCCCGTTGGCCTTGCCCGCTTTACACAAAGGGCGTCTATAACATGTGCTCCGAAATTGGTGGTAGTACATGTTTTCCCTGATTCTGAAATCTAATCTCTAAAATTCTAAAATCACCGCCCGTTTGGAAGCTACGTTAATAATCGTACTTGGATTTTTTTTCTACAAGATTCTACAATCCATGTACACGTGCCGACCATATGCACACCCTTGCATGCGAATCCTTTGCGTATCCTACACACCTCGTTGTAGAATAGGGCACACGCCCGCCACCGCCGTGTGCAGGCCGCGCTAATTGCCGCATTCTCCACCTCGCCGAAGATAGGGCACACCTCCGCCCAATCGCCGTATGCCGGGCCGCGGCGCTTATGCTTTCAAGTTTCAAATTGACAAGACTACTACTCCCTCCAACCGTCCCACAAATTCCAACAATTGAAAAGTTCGCCGGTGCTTGGGACCCAAAGAAATAAAAAAATGATTTTCATCAAGAGAAAAAAAAATAATGAAGTCTCCCGACCCTCTCTTGTTACTTTACGGTGGCGGCCTAGTAGGGGCAATTTAGGGTCAATTTCCATTTCACAATCGGTTTTGCGTGCACAAGTTGGACAGATTTCAATTGCATGCCACTTTGGTCAAATTTCAGCAAAGAATCAAACACATGCCCACAACTTGCCTACAAATAATCAACCAAGTTAACTCTAGAGATTAAATAAGGTCTAAAGATTTCCTACAATCATCCATCATACAAATGCGCACATGGCCACCATTGTACACTAACCAAAGACGATGCTAAGATTATTAAAGATTACATATGACCACTAATTAAGATAGATAAAGAGAACCAAAATATCACCAACTCTTTGGCACCAAGCATCAAAACGAGCCAACGAAGAAGAGCATCATCATCTTCAAAGATCGCCACCATCATCCTTATCCACCGCATCGTCACCATAATCCTTATAAGGACCCCAACAAATTCCTACACTTGAAGTATAAAATGATATTCAATCATCAGTATACAAGGTTAATGACACCGAGTAGAAAAAATATGCTTTATTCGACGACACCGACGGATCATATGCCGAGACCCCATGCCCGAAGACACAACCGAAAAACGACGAGCTTGCTTCCTTCCCCTTCGGCCTCGCTTCCGCGACCTTCCCGGACGCCCGCCATGGCCACGGATTCCGATGAGCATCGTGCCCCGCCGACAACGACGCCAGGGGCCCAACGCTTTTGTCCAAGATCTCCTTCGTCGCCTCCACTCCCACCGGCTTCTTCTCCTTCCTCGCCCGATTTGCCGCCCGCCGCTTCTTCTCCGCCCTCACCGTCGCTAGGGTTTCTTTTCTCGCTAGTGTCCCTCCACAATGGGTTTGGGTCCCTCGCTACGTGGGCGTCATCATCTTCAACGGCGGCGGGTGGGGAAGGGGCGAGGGCGAGGGGCGGTGGCGGTGCGCGTTGTGGGGAAAGCGAGGAATGGAAAGCCGAGGCGGAGGGAAAGGAGTGCGAGTTGCGCCGCTAGGCATGCGGACGGGGGTTAGACACGACACAAGATATGGCCCTGGGGGCACCAATTTTAATTATTTCAATTTTTATGCCGTCGCCCGCAACCTTCGTGTGGTAGTGGGTGACACCGTGACGGGAGGCAGGGGAAGTGATGGCTCAATACAAGTTGTAGTACTAGTTGTACGTTGTACGTGACACCTAAAAATCAGCATCCATGTGCCGAGCACATACTACTACTATCCGCACCATCCATTTTGCATTGAGATGTGTGCACCACACCGCCAGAGAGATGCCGGCACACAAAGAAAAAAGTGAACAACACCGTGTAACACCTAATCTCATCAACCATGAGTATACCGCATGCAAAGATGATCGATCTAATCAAATTAATAAGCTTGTTCGGTCGAGATCATCAACAGTCCTATACATCAAAAAAATCCTAAATACATCAAGCATAGGATCGTGCATATCATCCATCAAATACCGCACTTTACTAACGACGGATAAACTCTCACACTTGCTTGCGGATCCTACACTCCTCGGCCGCAGAACATGTGCGACGGGTGGGATCCCGTCAATCTCAAAGTTTTACCGCACCATCTTTCCCCTGCAGCGATGCCCGTCATGGCGAGGCTCCGGTGGGCGGCATCACGGTATTGTGGATACCACACACCAAGGCTACGCGCAAGCAACCCATACATGTCGGCCGATTTCAATAGAATGGAAGTTCTAGAAGGTCGCGTGCGCCCCGCCGTCTCCGGGTCCTCGCCTCGATCTCCCGCATCAACCGCGGGCATAGTCGCCGGTGGCGGCGCGGTGTTAGCCCCTCAGAGCAAAAAGAGCAAGGACATACTTGGCGGCTTCATGCTCGGCCGCTACGGCGCGGCAAAAGATCCCAAGCGGCTGCCTGACGGTGTGGCCCTCGATGAAGACGCCAAACAAGCCGTCTTCTGGCACGCCTCGGGTTCCGACGGCGGCGAGCCGTGATAATATTCTCGCGGTACTCGCGCCATTGCGGTACAAAGCACCCGGTCCATGGGATCCTCCGTCCCACCACCAGTCGCCGCCGACGCCGCCATCATCCGCGAACAATTAGCCCGTGATTGATGAGGTCCAACATGGGATCTTCCGAGACCTTGGCGACTCGAATCGATCGCGATCTCGCAAGCATGTCACGCGGAAGGTTTTCCATGGCGCGAGGCGGCGGGGCTTTTTGGTGGAAGCTCTAGGCGCCCTACTAGCCAAGTTTTGTGCGGTGAAGAGTGGTCGCTAGCACCGGGCGGCGGGGAGGCGAATTGCGCTAGCGCTCGCTTGGTGTTGGTGATGAGCACCAAATGCGGTGTCCGTAGCCGTGCGGTGCGGGGCGTGGGATTTTATGCGGCCGGCGGAGGTGTCCAAATGCGGACATGACACGTGGAACGAGCCCAAGGAAATGGGCGCACGCTTTTTTTCATCAAAAAAAAAATCGTTAGATGCTCGAAAAATGTTGTTTCGAGTTGTATTTTTGAAACACAAATTTCAAATGTTGTCGATGAAACATGATATATAAGAGTAATAGATGTAACAAAACAATCTCTTGATAGAGAACAATTTTAAAAAATACTAGAAAGAAAAAGACTAGTCACAAGTTTTGACCACATATTAAAAAAGAAAAATTAGGGTTCTTGAGCCTTGAAGGTCTCGACATGGTGGCACACCGGCGTGCGCGGATGTTACCGGATATGCGGTCTCTAGCGACGGAAGGACAAGCACGGTGATCCCGAACCTATCGTTCCTATCTATGCTATCGGTTTATGCTCTGCCGCTCGATCCCGACGAGTGCAACACGGAAGAACTTAATACACTTTCGGGCGCGGATCCTACACTCCTCGCCGCAAAAATGCACCACAACCTCCCCGTTTCCGTCGTTTCGGCAGATAACGCCGCACCATCCTGGCTCTTCTCAGACCGATGCCCGTCTGGCGAGGCACCGGTTGGGCGGAGGAGGAAGATGTCGCCTCGCATTCATAGCGCGCTGCACCGAGTGGTTGTACAACACTCGACCGCCGTGTGTGCGGAGCTCAGATGCAGCTCGCGCTCTTCGGTGCAGCCATCGCCGCCGCCGTGTCGGGCTCCAGCTCCCGCAAACACCGCCGCGGCACGGTCGTCATCGGGCGGCGCGCGTTCGCCCTAGGAGAAGAATGGCGTGCACATACCGAGCGAAAGTGCATGCCCCGGAGTTGGCGGCTTGTTCCGGCAAGTCGAGCGGCGGCAAGACGGTGCCACGGCCTTCCAGGAACACGGCAAACATGCCCTCGCTTTCCGCATACGCCTCGGGTTGCCGGCCACGGCGAGCTTGGCAATGAGACTCGCGCAATACTCGCCGCAGTAGTACTCGACCCCACCCTCCACTGGATCCTCTCGCGACCATGCCGACGCGGAGCGCATGTCCTCAAACAAATTCAGGACCTTCCGCGCGAGTAGTAGCCCCTGCGGTACAAAGACCCGGTCCAATGGGATGCTCCGCCCCACCCGGGGTCGCCGCACACCGCTTTCATCTCGTGAACAATTGGCCTTGATTGGCGAGGTCCAACATGGGATCTCGCCGAGACCTTGGCGACTTGAATCGCGATCTCTGCAAGCATGTCACGCTGGAAGGTTTTCCATGGCACGAGGCGGCGGGGGCTTTTTTTGTGCGGTCAAGAGTGGTCGCTGCCACCGCGGCGGGGAGGCGAACATGTGTTGGTGAGCACCGCTGGTGTCCAGGCCAGCGCACAAGTGGTGTGCGGGGCGGTGTCGTCCGGCCCGCGCAATCCAAATGAGGTGTCTAGCGAAGGACATGAGTGACACGCCGAACGAGTCCAAGGAAGTGGGCGCACGCCTTTTTTTCGATCAAGAAAAACTAACCCAATGCGGGTCTGTACTAAGATAAACATTTTCAAACTATTACTTCATGTTTTTCCATGACAAGATGATCTCAAATCAAAAGTTGTAAACTATAAAGTTTCATGGATAGTTGAGAACTACAATCGGTATGTTTGGGGCTTGTCTATCCGAAGTCACTTAAAACATTTAAATTTCAATTTTCAATCTTTTTTGAAATTGAGACGTAGTTTTCCGTTACAAGATAATGTCAAATCAAAAAGTTTTAAGCTAGAGAGCTTCATAACTTAGCAAGATCGACAATTCTTATTTTGGTTGTTTCCCCATTCGACAATAGTGCTAATGACATTGTTCACAAATCTTAGAAATCTCTCTCATAGATCCATAAACTTTATGAGACATGTAAATCTAGTGAATAATGTTACCGCGACGTCGTCGGATGAATAAATGACCAATAAAAAAAAATATGCACATCTTAAGAAGCTATACAACTTTTGTGTTCATTACTTCTTTTTTTGAAATCATTAGATGCCCAAAAATGTAGTTTGAAGTTGTATTTTTTGAAATCCAAATTTCAAAAAAAAATTGAGATTACACAAGTACAACGCACATGCTCAACACGCACGCAAACCCTACCCCTATGAGCACCTTCGAAGGATTGAGATGACAAATCTTGAAGTTCACGGTCACCACGCGCGCCTCGCTACCACTTACATGCATAGCGCTGGAAAATCATTGAATAAATCCAGGATAAAGTGTCACACCCGGATTTGAACCCGGGAACATGACAAGAGTAAGGGCACTCCCAACTCCGGACTCTATGGTAGAGTCTAATAAGGTCATTTATTATCTCTAATATCGTGGACTTGGAGTCAAGCACATCGCCGGTCAAATTTTCTCAACTTTGACTAGATAGGTTTTGACGATAACATGTGCAACATTTATATCTCCAAATAAATTTATTAAAAAATTAGATTTAAAGATCTTTCCGATGATACTATTTACTTAGTATAAATATTTATAGATTTTAATATATAATTGCCGGCAATTTAAAAACGTTGACTCCTCGGGAAGCGAGAATTGCATGTTTTTGTAACGGAACGGAGGGAGTAACAAAACAATCTCTTTATAGAGAATGATTTTTAAAAAAAAAGAAAAAACCATCACATTTGGACTCTTACTATACTACTGTATGATGAGGGAGAAAGACTATTCACAAGTTTTGACCACATGTCTAAAATAAAAAAATTACTAGGGTTCTTGAGTCTTTAGATTGAAGAGAGGCCCTCCACAGGATCCTCTGCGGCCATGGCGAAGCGGAGCGCAAATGTTGTCTCAAGCAACTCCCGCGGAAAAAGTTCTCCATGGGGTGGCTCGAGGCGCAGTGGCACGGCTTTCCTCGAGGCTCTCGCGGCGCCCGTGGGTCGGGAAATAATGTGGGTGCCCATCCGGTGCGGTAGTAGTTGTACTCCCTGCGGGTGTACGGAGTACTCCACCTTACATGTGGGGCCTGTCTTTGTCGGGCGCGAGGTCGAAAGTGCTTGACATGACCCAAGGCTCCAAGTAGTACTACTCCTGTACTACCATGACGGTCTGTCCTATCACACACCTTGCATCGCCGCCCAAGAGGTCCTACACGACGTTTGCCATCGTTCGCCGCGAGTGTCATCGTTCGCGATCATGTCGGTCTCGATCGGCGAGGCACCGATTGATTGGCCCACGGTCGAGGATCGAAGGACGGATAGAGCAATAATTAAAAAAATCAATTTTATAAAATATGGAATTTGACCTTGGACCAATAATAAAATTTATAGAGATTCAATTTTTGAGCGACTTTCATGTCCCATTAAGATTCACTTTAAAAAATCTAACTTTTTTTTTTTTTTACAAAGTATACATGCCGCACACAAGCTTACTAAAAAACTAAGTCACTCCTTGAAGCCGTTAAGAAAATCTCAAAGGCCCGTCCATAAAGTGCAAAAGCGAGGAGTGCAATTCCTTTAGTACCACATGGCTAGTTGAAGGTGGAGTGAACCCACCTAAATATGGAAGTGTGAAATCTCTTGTTAGATAAATTATGAAGGAGAGAGGAGGTCCGACATAGCATTCCTTTTTATGAAGGATGAAGGATCCACATGACTATGTGCTTCTTCATAAAAAGTAGTGTCATGTGAGACCTCCTCTCTCCTTCATAATTTTTTTAATTTAATTTATATAGATTTATTTTTTTTTTTCAACTTTCATAGCTCGAGTTTCTTTTGCCATATGGTGGTAGAGTACCTTTCATTAATCTCTCGCTTCTCTTTTCTTCCTCTAAGCCATTAAGAAAAAAAGAAGCACCTTTTTTATGAAGGATCAAATGACACTATAGTTTTCATACAATGCGATTGCCAAAAATTACATATACGAGGGGACAAAGATTTTTGTCCCAAATAGGATAATGTTACAATTGGGACTAACTCCTCTTGTCTCGGGGTCAACAATGGTCGGGACTAAAGCTCCGAGGATCGAAAGTCTATTTCTCCACTAGTGAAGATATCACAATTTATATAACACATCTCAATTTTCATCATCATGCACCTAGGTAGGTACCCAATATCGGACATTAAGAAGTTATACAACTTTTATGTGCATGACTTCATCTCTTGAAATCATTAGATGCTCCAAAAAATTTTGTCGAAGTTGTATTTTCAAAATTAAAATTTCAAACGTTTTAAAATAACATGACAAAAAGTAATAGCAAAGAAGAATACAATTTCTTGATACAACATTATTTCAAAAAAAAAAGAAAAAAAAACTATCACATTTGGAGTTACTTGAGGGAGAAGGACTAGTCACGCGAGGTTTTGGCCCACGTAAAAAAGAAAAATAAAAATCGAGTTCTTGCCCGAAGGCCTCTACAAGCATGTCTCGCGGAAGGTTGTCCACGACACGGGGGCCAGCGATCCTTGTTCGGTTTGGCAGCGATAATGCGGGTGAGTTAAACCGGGCGGTCGGTGCACTTTCGGGAAGCGTGGCGACATGACCGTTGCGGCGAAAATTTAGGCCCTCCTATTCCGTGACACGTCCCGATTATATCCACACCCTTGCATCACCCGAATCCTTTGCGTATCCTACACACCTCGGTTTGTAGAATAGGGCCCACACGCCACCGTCCTTTGGCGTTCCGTCCAATCCTTTTTTTTTTGTGACAACCACACTCATTGGGAAGTGTGTCAAGGCGGCGCCTTTTTTTTCGGCCGCAGATTACTTACCGATTTTTTTTTTGGTGACAACCACCATACTCATTGGGAAGACGAGAACTCAAACGAAAATACGCGACGCCTTTTTTTCTCGGCAAAGACTACCTAAACAAAGGTTACCTAAAACTACTCCCTCCTAAACACAATACTACTTCAATTTTTTTGAGTAAAATGCACCATGGGTACCTAAACTATTCAACTTTTTTTAATAAATATTACCACTTTTGTTATGACTTATTACATCACTAAAGATATTGTAATGACGTTTTGTTTGTTTTATAATTTACATAAAAAATTTGATTAAGACGGCGAAAAACCACGATTTATATAAGTCAAAAGAATTACAAGTATTGTGGAATGGAGGGGAGTATATCTAGGTAGCTACCAAACTTCTTTCTACCTAAATTTTGCTTTCAACTCCAAAGGTACTACCTAAACTAGACTACCCAAACTCATTCCTACTTAAAAAAAAAACTCATTCCCTCTTGTCCATGACATGTGGAGCCCACACATCATCCCTTTCCTCTGCTCCTTCATTCGACGAGCACGCAACGCCCGCTTGAAGGGGAGGGGCAACAACACCGTCGAGAGGCGGCGGTTGCCCTTTGCGCCGATGAGGATCCGTCGTGGCTACCCCATGCATCTCGCATCGGGCACGGGTGGCGATCGGAACGAGGCGTGGCATTGGCCACGGGAGGGCCGCCGTGCGCCCTTGTTACCTATCCGGGGTGTATTTTACTCTCTTTTTTTTTTTTCCCAGCGCTGTTCACTAATCATTTCAACCGCAATCAAAAATCCAAACAAATACAAATTTGGAAAAAATATAACACAATGCATACTTTCGGGATCTTTCCAAAGATCATCCATACATATGATCGATCAAATTTAAAAAGACCACACTTTACTATTAACGACGAATAACCTCCGGAAACTCGCTTGCGGATCCTACACTCCTCGCTGCCGCCCGACTTGTACGACGGCCGAATTCCGTCCATGCGAAAATGCTACGCACCGTCTTGCCCTCTCTCGCAGCAATGCCCGTCATGGCGAGGCTCGGTGGGCGGGATCACGGTATTACGATGCCACACATTAATCAAGTCGCGCCGCAAGCAACCCCACACATTTTGGCGGATTTCACCGTAATGGAAGTTGTCAAAGGTCGGCGCACGCCCCTCGCCGCCTCCCGGTCCTCGCCTTCGATCTCCCATATCAACCGGCCGGCACGATCGCCGCCGGTGGCCCCGGTGCTACCCCCCGAGCACAAGAGCAAGGGACATACTTATGCCTTATGCTCGACGCAGCCGCGCTGACTGCAAAGATCGCAAGAGGCGGCGTGACGGTGTCATGGTCTTTGATGAAGATGGCATACAAGCCGCTCAAGCACGCCCGGGCCGACGGCCGCAAGCTCGTTGATCGTAACTCACGCGATACTCGCGAGTAGTGGAAAAGCTTGGCCGTGCCCCCCGCCTGTATAGCGCCGGGGTCCGTGGGATGCCCGTCCCACCGAGGATCGCCGCATGCCGCTTTCTCGGGAAAGGCGCCCCAGGATTGCGGAGTGCTCCCATGGGATCCGCCGAAACCTTAGCACGACCGCGATCTGTGCAAGCATGTCACGCGGAAGGTTTGCCATGGCGCGAGACGCGTGGCGTGGCGGGGGTTTTGCCGAAAGCTCGGAAGCGATCTAGGCGGTTTTGTCTTGGCGAAGAGAGGTGACGAACAGCGGTTGGCGAAGAGAGGAGGGTGTAGTTGGCGAAGAGAGGTGAGCGGCAAAGAAATGCGGTCGCGAGGAGATGTAGGATTTTATGAGTGGGGCGGCGGCCAGGTTGGCGAAGAGATGTGAACAAGAATAATGGGGGCGTAGCCCGTCTGCACTCCGGCGGGGAGAGGTCGGCGACGGACACACAACCCGATGGAACGTCCGCCGAAGGAAATCGTAGCGCAGCGTCAGTAAAGATTGCAAGAATCCAAAATCAAGAGAAGAGCAGCTTCTAGCCGATTCGGGTGACAATTTAGCGCCCGTTTGGATCATAAAGTGCAAAGGGCATACCAAACAGTTACTATTTTTCGCGCCTCAAAAAGTAGGTGAAATCGGATGCTAGAATCCCATGATCCAAACAACAAATTGGATTTTGAAAAACCAACTAGAATCCGATTTTTAAAATCTAGAATCGATCCAAACGGGGCCTAAATCTAGTAGCACCTCCAAAGACAGTGCCAAGGGGAGAGAGTTCAGCGGCGCCATTGCTCTAGCGTGGTCGTTAGATCTTGGCGGGAATCGCGGAACATGAATATAACACGAAGAACGAATTACCACATATATGCAACATATACACAATAAAGTCAAAGTAGGGGAGAAACCCCTCCTGTTATCTCTTCAAACAAAAAAATATACTACACAATAACACGTATTGATTCATGCAAGACCACTACCTACTCATACCCACACTGCACGAAGGAAGAGCTCATGGCACTCAGCGCGGATCCTACACTCCTCGCTGCGAGAGCGGTATGCGACTCCCATACTCCCGGCACCCGACCATGCATGAAGCCGCACCTATCCGACCATCCGCGACCGATGCAATCTTTGGCGAGGCAGCGGTTGGGCCGGCGAGCGAAGAAGCTTCCCTCTGCAAGGCATCACCAAGCGCTGCGCAACACTTCCATTACCCGGGCCGTCCGCCGAACTTTGCGTTCGCGGTACTCGGTGTGCGACCGCGCCATCGCCGCCGTGCCGTGTCGATCTCCCGCAAAATCGCCTCCGGGCACGGCGTCGCCTGGCGGCGCCTGTGTTAACCCCTCAGAGCACGAGAGCAAGTACATACTTGGCGGCCTTATGCTCGCGCGGCGCGTCGCTGCGGCATCTTGGCGAGCAGCGGCGCCGGACGGCACGGTCACCGTCATGAAGACGGTATACAATAAGCGCTTTGAAGCACGCTCCGGGTTAACAACGGCGAAGTCAGCGGATAAGACCTCCGATACTCGCGCCAGTAGTGGAAGGTCTCCTCCCCTTCGCCGGTACAGCGATTTTGTCCAGTGATGCTCCGCCCCACTAGGGTCGCCGCGACGCCTCATCTGGTGGAATAGCTGCCCGCAATGTGGAGGGCCTCTATGGGATCCGCTGAAACCTTGGCGGCCACGAATCGCACCGCAAAGCATCAACCGAGGTTTTCCATGGCGCGAGACGCGCGGCGCCGGGCGCTGGGCGCTGAAGCTCGAAAGCGCTCTAGGACGCGCTTTGTGCGGTGAAGAGAGGTGAGCACCGAGCAGCAATGATGCGGTGAGCCCAATGACACTACGGCGGCGAGGTCGAGCCGACGGACATATATAGAGGCACCGGGCGAAAGTTTAAGCGTCGGGGAAATGGGCGACGCCCTTTCAATCAACCATAGTAGTACGCGCTATCCCAAAGGCGCCCCCTCAGAGGAATAAATGTTTTCAAACTTACCCCCTCTATTCCTAAAAGCTTGTCACCGCGCTTCCCGAGAAACAAATGCCGGCAATTATATATTAAAATATATAAATATTTATGCTAAGTAATTAGCATTATCACAAAGATATCGCAAAAAAATAGCGCCGCCATAGCGGGTACGCCTATGAGCGTACTTGGAGGCGCGGTAATACTCAAAAATGGGAGCCGCGAACGCGTACTTTATCACGATCGTTGCATCGAAGAGTACCATGGCCGTTAAACGTCAAAAATAATGCGCGATCAAACACATACGCCCAACCAAAAATCATGTCGAGGAGCAGAGAGAGAGAGGCAGCATGTGTGCATGTGCTTGCGGGAGGCAAGAGTGAGAGAAAGGGCATGTCAGCCGGTCCCACCACTTAAACAAAAAAAAATGTTATAACTCGCAAAACGAAAAACAAAATTAAATTCGATTGCAATTGAATATATAAATACTTCAAAACTAGATCTCACATGGATATATTTAGATAACATTATAAGTGGGGCCCATTAATAATGGTTGGGATAGAGTATGTTTGAAAAGTATGAACGAAAAGAAAAAAATAAAGTAGAGAATCTTGATGAATAGGATAGAATATTCTTTTTAGAGTACGATGTTAAAGTACCGGGAGTGCGGATAGTCAATAGCGGCCAAAAACACATGTCACGATGCCAAATAGAGCGCTATTGCACGCTATAGCGCTAATAGCGCCCGCTATTGTGTTTTGACCAACCTCCCGCTAAATTTTATAGCCCGCGATTTTTTTAGATCTTTAAGTCTAGTTTTTTTAACAATTTTATTTTAAGATTTAAATGTTGCACGTATTTTTCGAAAAATTTGAGTCAAACTTGTGGCACCAATCCCACGGCGACAAGCTTTAAGGGGTTGGAGGGAGTACATCTCAAATCAAAAGGTTGTTAATTGTACAAAGTTTCATGGATATCCGAGAACTACAATCGTTATATTGGTGGTTTGTCTAACTGAGGTCACTTAAAACATTTAAATATCAATTTTCAATCTTTTTGAAATTGAGACGTAATTTTCCTTTACAAGATAATGTCAAATAAAAAAAAAACTTTTAAGCTACTCCCTCTGTCCCATGGAGTTAAATTAAGTTTTTTGACTTTTGAACTTCATGTTTGACCATCCGTCTTATTCAAAATATTTATGCAAATCATAAAATAAATTAATCAATATTCAAGTAGCTTCATTGATAAAATAAGTTGTAACAAAATAAATTATATTTATGCAAAAATTTGAATAAGAAATTGAAAAGATGGCACGGAATCGGCGTGACAAACTTCGTTTGGAGTAGACGGTTCATAACTTAGCAAGATCGACAATTCTTATTTATACCCGAGCAAAACTAACTTCGGCCCGGCTCTGCTAGAGCCCGACGTGTTTTGGCCCGCCCACGAACCTTATTGGGCTTTCTTGAAGCCCCCAGAATTTTTCTTTGGCCCGACACACGTTATTACTTTTTTAGCTATTTTATTTTTAGTGGAAAATGCCCCGTCGTGCCCGCCAGCCATTCGAGCCCGGCTCGAAAAATCTAGGCCTGGACTTCCTCGGTGGGCGTCATGGGCAGGATTTTTTGTTCCGAAATAACCGGGTTTTTTCGACAAAAACGCCGGTATATTCTTTTTATTTTGGTTGTTTCCCCATTCGACATAGTGCTAGTGACATTGTTCACAAATCTTGAAATCTCTCATTGTTTCATCAACTCTATGAGACATGTGTAAATCTTGTGATGAACAAAGTTACTTTGCGATGCCTTCGGATGAAGAAATGGCCAATATAAAAGATGTACATATTAAGAAGTTATACAATTTTTATGTTCATGAATTCTTCTTTTTGAAATCATTAGATGCTCCAAAATGTTGTTTGAAATTGTAATTTTTGAAATTCAAAATTCAAATGTTATCAATAAAACATGACAAAAGTAATAGCGATAAGAATACAAATAGGTTTATACAACATTATTTTCTGAAATTTTAGAAAGAAAAACCATCACATTTGGGTTATTATGTGGGAGAAAGACTAGTCACAAGTTTTCGCCCGCAGTTAAAAGAGAAAATCGAGTTCCGGCAAAAGTCGAAGGCGGCGGCGGTCTGGTGCACGGCCTTCCACGAACACGGCGGACATGCCGCTCTGAAGCACGCCTCCGGTTGCCGGCCTCGCGAGCTTGACGATGAGAGACTCGCGCTGGTAGTACAAATGCCCCCCCATAGCCATAGCCGCCGACGCCGACCGCCGCCGGTGCGGTGACCCGGTCCAAGCGGAATGCTCCGCTCAAAGATGGCGCCGCGCGACGCTTCGGTCTCCAGTACGATGGTCTCAGATTTACCCGCCGCTGGCACCGCTTATGGCGACGACGAGCACGGAGGCGCGCAACAGAAGCACGCGCGACGACGCAGCAACGCCGGGCGCTGGGTGGCGGTGTGCCGAGCACGGCCGGGTCGGGTGGCGAGGATCGCGGAGAGGGGCGGGCCCGCGCCGCATCCGTACGGCGCGCCGGCCGCGCGCGCTTCTCTCTCGCGCGCGAAAAAGTTTCATGAGGTTCCCGCCATGGAAAGATTCCTCTAAAAAAATTCATGAGGTCTGTTTCATGATTGTCGTTCTTCCCGCGAGAAAAATTGAATTCCATGAGGTATGATCTCATGGATTTTTTTCCTCTCTATTTCACCCGAAACCAAAAGAGCAATAACCTTTCTGTAAAATTCCTTTGGCCCTAAGTTTGTTCGATGGATCGATTGAACACGCGCTCTCAAAATGCCGAGAATAGAGGACCGATGAACTCGACGACACTCGTTGCGGATCCTACACTCCTCGCTGCGCGAAAAACGCTCCACGACTCGATTCCGTGCATCCGGCTTCATGCCCGCACCATTACGGCTCTACGCGACCGATGCCCATCATGGCGAGGCACCATTTGGGCTATAAAGGCGGGTTGTAGGCAACTCTTGTATCAAATGTGCGCCAAGTAGAACAGCCTAAAAATCCCATGCACCTGTCGGCGGGGGGCGAAGTACAATTGATGTTCTTCCACGTCCCAGCCCGTGTCGCGGATGGTCGCCGATCTCCCGCAACACCGCCGGGCATAGTCGTCGTCAGCGGCACGGTGTTTGCCTTGTAGAGCACAAGAGCAAGAGCATACTTGGCGGTTTCATGCCCCGACGCGGCGGCGCGCTAAGATCTCGAGCCGCAGCGTGGCGGTGCAACGGCCTTCCACGAAGATGGCATACATCGCCGGCCCTGGCACGCCCGGGTTGCCGATGGCGGCGAGCTTGGTGACAAGACTGTTGTGATACTCGAGCGATACCAACCGCCCGTCGGCTGGGTCGGGAACATCCGGTCCAGCGGGATGCTCCGTCCCCACTGGGTCACGCCGCGACGCCGCTTTCTTATCTGAACAGGTGGCCAAGTAGATTGTGGAGGTCCTCCATGGGATCCGCCACGAGACCTTAGCGAGACGAATCGCAATCTCTCGCAAGCATGTCACACGGAAGGTTTTCCATGGCGCGAGGCGGCGGCGCTTTAGTGGGGCTTTTCTTCGTGGAAGTCTGTAGCGCAAGAAGAGTGGTCGCCGCCACCGCGGCGGGAGGTGAACAGCAGGTGGCGCCGCGGTTGGTGAGCAGCAAAATGCGGGTGCGTCTTGCGTAGCGATGCAGCGACATGGGTGCACTCCGGTCGGCCGGAGGTGTCGAGCCCTCCACGGACATGAACCGCGGAACGAGGTTCAAGGAAATGGGCGACGAACTATCCCAATCGCGGCGTCTATATGATAAATGTTTTCAAACTGTTTGATTTTCCATGACAAGATGATCTCAAATTAAAATGTTATAAACTACAAAGTTTCATGGATATTTGAGAACTACAATCGTTATTATGTTGGGGGCTTGTCTATCCGAAGTCACTAAAAACATTTAAATTTCAATTTACATTTTTTTGAATTTTTTATAACCATTTTTTTTTCTTGAGATTGATCGAGACACTAAAGAGTTTCATAACTTAGCAAGATCTACAATTACAGTTGTTTCCCCATCCGACATCTTGCTAGTGACATTGTTCCGCGAATCTTAGATATCTCTCTTCTACTTTCATAAACTCTATGACAATGTAAATCTTGTGGATAGTGTTACCGCGATATCATCATATGAAGAAATGACAACTTTTATGTTCATGACTTCTCTGCTGAAATCATTTTAGATGCTCGAAAAAAATGTTGTTTGAAGTTGTAATTTTTGAAATTCAAACTTCAAATGTTGTCGATGAAACATGACAAGAGTAATAGAAGTAAGAAAACAATCTCTTGATAGAGCATGATTTTACAAAATTTTAGAAGAAAAACCATCACACTTGGAGTTACTATGAGGGAGAGAAAGACTAGCTAGTCACAAGTTTTGACCCGCAGTTAAAAAGAAAAGTTAGGGTTCTTGATCCCTAAAGGTCTCCGATCGACATGGCGGCACACCGGCATGCTTGGATGTCGAGGTCTCTCTCTAGCGACCATCACCGTGTCATCAGCATGATATCTTACCGGCGACTTTTTGGAGCACAGTCAAAAAAATTTAATAAATATTATTCGTCTTATTTTCACTACTATAATTAATCCGGCGCTTCGCGACAAGGAACCGAGGTGTTCACGTCCGCCGGGACTCTGCCTCTCTTAGGCCTTGGCCCCCGTAAAAGTATTGTTGGAAAAGGTTTTGGTCAAAACTTTTTTGGGAATATAAAAACTTCGTCGTTCCGTCCATCCTTGGGCGAGGCAGCGCGATGTCATCACGCACCGCACTCTGAGACTCCTTTTTCCAACACGGGTGCGTAGAATCGTAATCATGACATAGTACCTCAACACCGTAATACGGTAGGTGTATTGTACATCGGGGTTCAAGGGTCATGTATGGAGTCATTTCACATGCCTGTTCGATCGATCGACGAGAATGAGGTGAGTGTTCGATGCCAAATTTGTTTCAACACAAGGCCAAAATTTGGCTCTTTAGAACAAAATCAAGCTGAATTGTTGAGCCACAATGCACAAACTAGTATCTACGAGGTTCAATACATTCTTGGAGAGCCGGGCGCATTCCAAATTTGAACAACTTTTTGATAATATAACAACATTACGGAGAAAAAAGGTTGTTTTGCTAGCGCCTGATTTTGGCTGATTTAATAGTATTCCGTGAGACATAACAAAAGCTGAAACAAGATGAAGCAAGAGCACACCTAACATTGTCAAAGAGAGGAAGCAAGACCTAAGCTACGAAGACATAATATGGGCGTCCCTGGGTCCGGACTTCGAGTAGGGGCGGCGACACCCTCGAGGAGCTTGGCGGATTATAGTCTCCAACAAGCGGGTCTTAAGCGCTAGCCATGGCCATGACCGAGGGCTCGAGACCTACACGGAGATTATAGTCCTACGGCCGTGAGCCCCACTAGTCGAAGTCCATTGAAAGGGTCTCTCAGGGAAAACTTGAGTCCGACCGGAAAAATGCTCAACTTCGGGAGAGGAGAGGGGAGCAGCCCCTCCGGCGACCTCCAAAGACGTGAAGCCAAACTTTAAAATAGAAACTATATGTAAGAGCCAAATTATTGAGCAATATATAGGAGGAGTCACATAAATTTGTAAGACAACGACACTGTTCCTAGCGTTCCGCGGCTGGATCCGGTCTTTGGGCGCTAATTCGATGTCACTCAAGACTTGTCTATGAGGGAGACATGCATTCCAAACGACACTTAACTCCAAGGAGTTGGCAAAGCAACACAAAGAAAATGTGCTTTTCTTGCAACACATTTTCTTCGACGCATTTTCTGCCTCATTGCAAACCGCTCCTTCTGCCAAAGGTAATCGATCCATTTTCATTCTTTCCATACTTATATAATCTCCGCGTAGGTCTTTGTGGTTGTACAAGCTATAGCATGAATCACACAAATATTCAAGACAAAACAAAACCTTTTTAGAGCCACTAAAAAACTTCAAAAAAAAGTGCATTTCGAGATCTCAGGTGTTTACCCAAGAAGATGTGCTTCTTTTGCGACATTTTCTTCGGCCTCCTTCCCAACCCAACACTAGCTAAAACAAAAGAGATCGAGTGGCCGGAACTTCGTGAGACCACATGAAGTCGAGATCTGAACGGCGGGACTCGATCCGGATCTGCAACCACCAAAAAAAAAAAAAAACTTACGTATTTGCTTTGTTTCAAAAACCACATGAAAAACCATATCTAGCTGCATGGATGTGATAAAGAGCACCACCTGCCCGGGATGGAGACGAAGACGAAGACCGCTCTGTACTAGGTTTGGTTGAGAATTGAGATGAGTTTGGAAAGTCAGGACGGAGAAGAGGTGAGAATGTACAGTATCAGAAGAGGTGTACTAGTATGGGAGAAGGAAGAGACGAGAGACTGCGAGAGAAAACTGCGCCCATAGTAGCACTATAAAGGAATCCGAGGTGGCAATCAGAGTCTAGAGTGTTCGATCACGGAGACACCATCCCACGGTTAATGTAAAAAACGCCAATGCCCCTATTTATGAGACGGAGGGTGTACCTAACGTAGTACAAAGACACACCAAAGCTAATCAAATTAAAGTTTGTTCGATCGAGATCACCATCTAGAGGCGAAGAACCTCGACACTTTCGTTGCGGATCCTACACTCCCTCGCTACGAACACGCGACCGCCACAATCGTTTGTAACGAGATGCGACGACGCCGCACCATCCTAGCTTGCGACCGATGCCCGTCATGGCGAGCACCATTTGGGCGCTATAGGACGGGGTGTACGCCACTTTCGTCGGGTATATGTGTCGCCAAGTCGCCCACCCTAAAATTACATGCCTTTGTTGGCGGGCCGAGAACGCTTGATGTTCTTCCACGCCCCGGCCCGTCGCCGCGCTGGGTCGTCGCTTCTCGATCTCCCCGCAACACTCGGGCCGGCATGCCGCCGTTTGCGGCACCGGTGTTGGCCCCAAGAGCACAAGAGCAAGAGCATATTTAGCGGTTTTCATGTCCTCGACGCTGCGCGCGTTGCAGCATCTCGAGCCGCGGCGTGATTCGGTGCAACGCCGGCCGAAGACGGCATAATGCCGGCCCCCGAATTTTTCGCCTCGTTGCCGACGGCGGCGAAGCCAGTGACAAGACTCGCGATCCTCGAGCGATACCCACCGCCCGGGCGGGTACGAAACATCCGGCCCGGCGGGATGCTCCGTCCCACCGAGGTCGCCGCCGCCGCTTTCATATCCGAACAGGTGGCCCGCGGTTGTGGAGGTCCTCCATGGGATCCGCCTGAGACCTTGGCGACCGCGAATCGCAATCTCGCAAGCATGTCACGCGGAAGGTTTTCCATGGCGCGCGGCGCGGCGGGGCTTTTTGGTGGAAGCTCTAAAACGCTCTAGCTATTTTTTGTGCGGCGAAGAGTGGTCGATGTCACCGGCGCGCGGCGGTGAAGATCGGCGGTGGCGCTTCGAAGGTGAGCGGCAATAATGCTGCTGGTGCGTAGTAATATCTATGAGTTTCCAACACAACGTAATTGATGATAACATAAAAAAGTTCGTTTTTGACTTCTACAATCTCTGTTTGACCATCCGTCTTATTTAAATTTCTTATGCAAATAATAAAATAAACAAATCATTATGAAAGTAAAACGATAAAATAAGTCATAACTAAATAACTAAAATTTCTTAAAACTTTTTTGAATAAGACGAGCGGTCAAACCTAGATTATAGAAGTCAAAACGTATTTTTATTTGTGGGGCGGAAGTCATAATAAAGCAATAAAAGCTAGATTTTTTGCCATTTTTTTAATGATGAAGTAACGGACCGCGCAAGCTATTTTTTTGGTTTAGTAGAAATAGCGGAAAATAAGCGGCGCTATGGCGCTAATCGCGTTATAAGCGGCGCAATAGCGCAAATATATATGACCCCCAGATATGGCCGGCCCCACCACTTGCCTTCCAAATGCGGTGAAGTGGCGCTATTTCGGTATTTCCTCCTTTTCCTTGTGCCCCCCCCCCCAAGTTTCCACGATTTTTACGCGCCGAGCTTTTGCGAAACTCAAAACCCTCAACCGCCCTCCTCACAGGCGATCCATTTCATATCTCATCCACCTATACTAACAGACGATCCATTTCATTCCTCATCCGCCCCCTCACGCGAGGCGATTCTAGGGTTTTCGGCCGCCTCATCGGCCCGCCCGTCACCGCCGACGCATCCAAGCCATTCTAGCCGGCGCCACCTCCGACCTCCTCGTCTTCCTCTTCCTCCACTAGGCGATTCTAGGGTTTGATATGTAGCCCATCAATCTTGTGCATTGCCTATTACATAAACTCCTTCTTGAACTACATTTTGTTGATTCCACTATTCCCGAGTCCAGCTACTTTTTTTTTTTGGGTGGGTGGGGAGGGGCAAGGTGATCTGTTCCCCGAGAGCTTTGTTAAACTTGTTTGTTTAATATTATTCTCTCGAGAGAATAAAATTTGAAACAAAAGTTGAAGCAAGCACAAAGCAGGCTTGACTAGTCCTCATAGAGACATAGACGCCTATTACGGAATTGAACTATATAATTTTATCCTGTTATTTTTTTGACCGAGACCGCTACTATAACTATAAAATACTGGCGCTTAATTTTCTTTATACATGAATATCGTGCTCAAGAACAATGACCGCTCTGTAGAGTACTTCAACTATCTTGTCTTACAGGAATGTCCTTATTAAAACAAGCGTTACCAAAGTACTTTCTGAACTACATTTTTTTTTTTTCTGCCTCGATGGTTTGTGTAGTCCTCATAGACGCCTATTACGAAATTGAACCTGTATAATATTAGGCCCCGCTAATTTTTCGAGGCGGCCCAGAAATTTTCAAATCTGTTCGAGCGACAAAGCTAGCTACTTCGGTGATTTCCATCCAACAAAGAGGCATCAACGCATCATCGGCGGAAAGAGATAGAGAGCACACGCGATTAATCGCCTCAATTTTTCTATCGCCTATGAGTGAGGAAAGGTGATAATTTTGTCCTCGGATGGATATAGAGTTGTAGATCTTGAACAATACACACCGCTACAATAATGTTATTATCTCGTGTTTTTGTCAAAGGACACTTTGCAACTACTCATTGCTTGTTTTCTTTATAGATGAATATACGTGCTCAACAAACACAATCGCTTCTGTAGAGTACAACTATATACCTTGTCTTACAAAATTGATCCTATTAAACGAACCAAGTTGCTAAACTACGATTTGTTTATATTCCTCTATTTCTAAACTGCATTTTTTTGTTCTTCTGCCTCTTTGGTTTGTTTAGTCCTCATAGACGCCTATTACAGAATTGAACTATATAATTTTATCCTCGGATGGATATGTCGAGTTGTAGATCTTGAACCCGACACGAGTGCTACTATAATGTTGTTATCTACGTGTTTTTACGTCATAGGACACTTTGCAAATACTGGCTGCTTAATTTTCCTTATACATGAATATACGTGCTCAAGAACAATGGCGCTCTGTAGAGTTCTTCAACTATCTTGCCTTACAGAATGTCCTTATTAAAACAAGCTGTTACTAACTTTGTTTATATTCCTCTATTCCTGAACTACATTTAGTTGTTCTTCTACCTCGATGGTTTGTGTAGTCCTCATAGAGTGCCTATTACAAAATTGAACTCATATAATATTAGGCCCTGCTATTTTTGAGGTTCTTGAAATTTTCAAATCTGTTCAGGCGACGGCTACTTCCGGTGATATCCATCCAACAAGGCATCAACGCATCATCAAAGCGGGAAGAGATGAGAGAGCACACGATTGTCGCTGAATTTTTCAGTCGCTGTAAGTGAGGAAAGGTGACAATTTGTCCACGAGATGGATATATGGTGTTGTAGATACTAAGCGGTACACGACTTCTACTATAATGTTGTTATCTGTGTGTTTTTGTCATAGGAAACGCTACTACTACTGCTTTGCTATTTTCTTTATAGATGAATATATTTGCGTGCTCAAGAAACACGATTGCTCAGTAGAGTACTCTACTATCTTGGCTTACAAAAATGTGCCTATTAAATGAACCGCTACTCAAATCTGTTCTTATTAAAACAAGCTGTATAATATTAGGGTCTTGCTAATTTCCGAGGCGGCCAAAATTTTCAAATCTGTTCAGGCGATGAAGCTACTTACGTGATTTTGATCCAACGGCGAGGGCAACAACACATCAACGGTGGGAAGAAACAGAGCACGCAGTGTAGCCTGAATTTTCAGATCACCTATTAAATGAGGTGCCTTGGGATAGTTGATTATGCGGCACTCTCCAAAGGTTGGGCGAAGGAGGGACGGTGAATTGGCGCCAAAGGAATCGAGAATCCTTGGGACAAATATCCACGAGAACCTTGCTCGGGATTTTTTGCGTGCATTGAGCATCTTGGGCGGTGTCGGTGACAAGGCTGAAATTGTTTGGACACGTGAAGAGGCTCGGTCTTTATCCGAGATAGTTTTAGAGAAGGCGACTGTCCTTTCGATGTCATTGGTGTAAGGGAAAGATATGAGCTTACGGGAGATGTTACTACGAGGGGCAGGCATCGGCCGTCCGGCTTTTGTCGCAGTGAAGGGAAGGGAAAAGGCACCTCGGCAATTCGTAAGAGAGACACCGCGGCTTAGGAAGAAGAACAAGGCACGGTGTGTTTCGGTTGGTGGGAAGACTTGTTGGTCCGCGTGTGCGAGAAAGCCTAGATCTGCGAGAAGAAAGAGGGAGGCGGCGACAAAGCTTTTTGCTGCACTAGATGAACTCAAGGCTAAGGTGGAGGCGATGGAATCATATCAATTTTCGCCCGCCAACATCTCTAGTCCTGTAGGTGATATGCGAGAGCGGTGGCACCTTAGCCATTCTTTGCGGCGGACGGATCTTTGCCGGTTGAGATGGAATTGGAGGCCAAAGCAATTAGAGCGAGCACAGGTTGCAATAGATGAGCTTAGGGACCTGAGTGGCTTGTACCCTTCAGTTCATCTTGCCCAACCCTAACTACCAAAGATGGATCTCAATGCTATCACCCGAAGAGCTTCAAAAGGCGGGGCCTTCTTGTGTTTGCTCTTTTATGAGTGGTACATGCGACAGCGACCACAAACGGGCAAAATGTGGCGTTCTTGCGGTGCCCGAAAAAGAGGTTTTTTGGCGTGACACGCACGAAGAGGCTGCGATCAATGTGGGTTTTAACGATTTGTTTGACCTCATGGCACTTTGAAGTATTGGATGTGTCCATCCTTCGTCGCATTTGCATGACAACTGTGAGTACAATTTCTTCTATTCTCGCACTCACTTGGGATGCCTCTTCATCTATTTGCTTGCTAAATTTGCTTTGCATGCCTCTATTCCTAGATGCCCGCCCGGGGAAGCTAGGGCCATGTCTTTGTCGGTTGGCTTTCTTGATCCCGAACCATTGACCTTCGAAGGGCTGAGCGCGGCGGCTGGCAAAGCATGGGCATGACATATCTAGAATGGGGCCTAAGGAAACATCTTGACAAGGATTTTGTCATGTTCGTGCATAACCCCGGTGGACACCGGATTGTTTGTTGTCATTGCTATCAAGTGGAGCGGGGGTTTATTTCGTTGACTTCTGCGCCCAGCTTGAATTCAGATACTCATCCGTTGGAAACTGCAATAAAAAACAAAGAGTGTTTCCTAACCTACAACCGACCCGAGGCATTTTTTTCTTAATTATGTTACTAAAAAATAAAAAAAGAATGTGACATTTTGCATTTTACTCATGTGTAGGCTTCTCGAGCGTGTTTTCAATCCCACGGCTAAGGAGGTGATTTTTTACATAAAAGTTTTTAGTTAACCCCAAATATACGAAAGTAAGTAGTGCTTCACTTGAAGTTGTGCGCTGCGTTTCCATTCGATGAATAACCACTTTGTGTTGTTGAGATATTAGGCAATTTCGGATTAATTTCATAAAAGTAAACCATGACGAATCGAAAGGGCTAGATTAAGCATGTGTACAAAGTGTACTAGCACAACACAAAAAGCATATCAAGATCATAGCATGATTCAACATCATATAGCATAACATGATCATAACAACTAGTGCAAACATGTGTATCATACTAGCATGACTTAGCATCATATAACAAAGTATAGCTATATCCAAAGCGATAAGTTACGCCTCTACGGTTGATTTAGTCAAAATATGACACCTTTTGCTCTTCACCTTTTACTACAAACCCATCGGTGATCCATGTAAATCTCCTCATCCAACTCTCCATTAAGAAAAGTTGTCTTCACATCCTTTGATGAATGATCGGACCATATGAGGCAGCCAAAGGATAGTAGTGTTCGAATAGTGGTCATTTTAAAGTAGTCTAATGCTAATGCCTCGACTTTAGTTTTCAAAGCAAGTAAATATAGCAAAATCTAGAAGCATCATGAATCAACGTCATCAAATATCTCTTTCCACACACTATTCATCTCACATAGATCGAGAATGTATGAGTTCTAGAGGTGCCAAGTGTCGTCCCTCCACCGCCTTGTGAGGCTTTCGAGGGTTGCTTAGATTGCACACAATTATGACACTTAGAACCTTTGGTAATGGCGAAATCTAGAATTAGTCGCAACCTCACCAAAATTCACATGTAGAATTAATCGCAAGCTAGATAGATGTGACACCAAAATTCACATGACACAAACGAGAATGCCAAACACTTGAATTATCATTAATTGTGTCACAAATCTGATTCAGCGACATATTACAAAAAAATCTCGCCAAACTTAGGCGAAACAAACCTCCGCAAACCATAGCCTTTCTCACCAATAAATTGTCCATGCTTAGATATAACTACCTTCTTGGACTCCAACACTACCTTAAACCCATCTCTTGAAAGAAGGTAAACTTGAGATCTTGTATGTTTGCGGATATTGGGCCTTTGAGATTTATCGAAATTCTTCATATGAATTTTAGGGGAACTATTCATCATATATAAATTCTAGCATGTGTTTCATATGTTTTGCGGTACTTTGCAAAACGATAAGTGATAACAAGACATGTTGGTTAATTTTTCTTTCTTTCTAGTTAATTTTCAACTTCAGCCTTAAAGATTTTAAAGTAGTAATAATGCCTGATCTTTAGTTTTCAGCAAGTAAATATAGCAAAAAATCTGGAAGCATCATCAATTAATGTCATGAAATATCTCTTTCCACACACCATTCATCTCACCATTGAAATTTCTTCATATGATTGCGATTACACATTGCAAGCCGATAACAAGATATGTGGGTTCTACGGTGCACCACTTGATGGCTGCGATGAAACAAGTTCATTTGGATCGTCACGAGGTAACTTCGAAGTGCGCTCCATCTTGTATGCCTACCTTTGTTTGGCAATATAGACCATGTGTACACAAACACTTACGCTTACCTTTCTTTGTATTAGGATTTTGACTTGACGGAGATTCCATCAATTTGGAGGATATTAGAGAGAAGATGGCCAAGTTTCTTATGGAACATGTCATCAGCCCTGAAGGCGAGCATTTCGTTTAAGAAACCGTGAGTTGATTCTGCTTTCCCATCTTTGCATGACGATCGGTGGATACATGCATGTGAACTATTCTTTATTACCCTTGCTGCATGACGATCAAAGCTGGATACATATATGTGAACCGTGTTATTTGTGTTGTGAACAATGTAGGGCGTGCCCTGAAGAACCCGGGTACATCCGTGTGAACAATCCGAGATACATTTGAATTTGCAATCTTTGCTTTGCCGTCGCCATTTGTTTGTGATTGGACTGTGCATCAGTATTATTTGTGTTTGCCGGTGTCTACTACCATTTTCAATTTACGTCACATAGCCGAAACGGTTCATTTATCTATGTACGCATCACCACGGTATTCGATCTTGGCGCTTTTTGTAGGTTTCGTTACTAAATGTCCGTCGCAGAATCAAGAAACGTCACGAAACACCGAACAAGCGTCCGAGAAGTGCGTAACGTTTATAGTCATCTGAGAATCAAAACGCGATTAGATGCGTAAGCGACTAAATCCCACGTGCGTGGGTACAAAAAGAACGTCCCGTAATAGATTGAAAGGAACGCAGACGAGCTTACTAAAAACGCGTGCGTAGCTCGTGTATTACTTCACGACGCGTCTTTGCGAACAACCATCTCTAACATGGAACGGATCGCGGACGATCGTTTTAAACATCTTGTAGTTAACGAGCGAGTTACCGGTCGACGGACCTCTGAGCGTCGAAGTGGATTAAGTTTCCGCGCACGGTAGTACGAAACAGCGCGTGCGTGGACTGGAGTGGCAGTTACGAAAGGCGAGCTAGCTAATCGCGTCAGAAGCTGCATGAGGCGACCTGGTTTCCGCGTGTACCGCGGTGTTTCGAAATCACGGCGATATCACGATTAAATTGCGTTCCACACGTCTTCGTATTTGAGTAGCAGCCATGCACCCTTATAGTGATCGGGTGTGCGTGAATGGATAAATTAGAGGGCGTGCCGCGATGCATGCAAGCGCCTGTCGTGTCGCGTTAGTGCCACGAGCGCCTTCTTGTGTACGCGTCGCACATTGAATCGGCATAGCCATCATATCGCGGCCGTGGCGTCACTACTTTTGGACGCTTGATACGATCAAACCGATGCCGCGGGTCTATGCGGTTTCGAGGAGTACGGTCGCATCTTAGACAGGTATGTGCGTAGATCTACTTGTACACCACGGTCGAGCAAAACCCCAGACACGGGCGTCCCACGGCGGCGTGTGTGACAAGGGCTCACTACTACGGGCGGGAAGTTTGAGACGCACGGAATCCCGTGCGTATTAAAGCTGTTCGGGGACGCCACTACGGACGTGTGCGTAAAGTCGACATTTAGAGACCCTAATGGGCGATCCGCTGCTGCGATCGTAGAAACCCCTCAACGCGTTTGTCAGAGGCCTTTTTTTTACATAGTGAATGATGGGTGGAGTCAGGGCAAAGACTTTGGTGCAGTATCTTGACCACGCAGGGGCCAACCCGCTCCTCTCTTCTCTTATTATATTTTTTAAATTTATTTCTTTCTCTTTTTTTAGCAAGGCAGGTCGACATCGTCTTTTATTCTCTCTTTTTTTTTCTATATGACTCCTTGGTGGATGGAACTTGAGAGTCTCACCATCTTCCCCCCCACACTTGGACTTTTGTGTAAAGTCAAGTGTGAAAGGTCTGGTCTCCTTGTGAGTGTGTTCCACCATCCATAAGCATCAAAGTTTTTTTTTGTGTTGATGTCGGCCCCATGTTTTCAAGCATCGCATGCCTCTTTTGATCTTCTTAGTCGATCTCCACCTGAAATGGTTAGCGACAAGAATACCCGAAGGTGCATACTAACTTGATAACATGTTCTTGCTTTTAATAAGAGAGAGAAATGCTCTTTTTTTTGTAGTCTGGGGTATCTCCCCTGCGATTGTGCAAGTTATTGTCATAAGCTTGACCGTGGGAAAACATCTTGCGAAGAACGATGGTGAAGTTCCCGGTTTCACCTCTAAGAGTTTTAGCATTACGCTCAAGCTCCAAGATTAGCGTCATCATGCTACTACGAGACTTGCAACCACTCTCTTGAAAAGTTTTATAAAGAGAACTAAGAGGTGGTTGTGATCCTCGTGGAAGCACTCAGACTAGAAGCTAAACAAACTCAAGAAGACCCACAGATGAGCATGAAACATGAGATGTTTCGAATGAAATACTTGTCATGCTTAATTTCGTGTTTCTCGCTTGGTCTCAAGAGTTGTTCCCATGTCCATGGCACAAGTGTGAAGGACGAACGTTGAATCTCAACCATTGTCAAGAACAATGTTTTGTTGGCCGAGAGGGACATGACTTGTGTTCGAAAGTGAGGGCGATAGGTAATTCGTCTCACTAAGATGCAAAAGCAACTCGGGTGAAGTGAATGGAATTGTGAATGTCACTTCCTCGAACGCATTTTGGTTGGGAAGATGCTTCTCTTTTTGGGATTTCTAGGTGAGGAGCGTAAGCAATCTTTCCCAACTTCACATCATGGCTCCCCTCTATAGGTTTTTCAAGAAAAAAAACTTTTCATGAGGGTAGCCTATGAGAGGATCGAAGTCAAGGATGAGGTAGATACGGAAGTCTAAGGCACCTCGGCTTTTGAGGTTTTGTCATCATCGTTGAATTCAATCGTGAACTCCGAAGGACAAAACATTCCTACCTTCGGTGTTCCGTGGTTCGGGAGAGGGCTCAACAATCGGTTCTAAAGATGGTATGGGGAATGGTTCGACCGATGAGGGCTCCTCAATGCTTGACATGCCCTTGTTTGTGGAGGGGGTAGGTTTCTACAACGGGAGAAGCGTACTTGTCTAGGATGTGGTGAAGATTTTTCCTCTATTCCATTGTAGGTTCACGTGCAAACGACCCTTCGACAGTCATGTTAAGGCATAGGGCAGCGTTTATGTCAAGACCCGAACAAAAGAGTTGCAAAAGCACACTGTTGGGTAATGACAAATCGGGCCGACAAGAATTAACGTTGTGAATCGGCCCGTGCTACACCTATGGACTCCTTCTCATCCTACTCGAAATCAAGGATTGTCCTTGGTAGGAAGTTTATGGGGGTGGAATGTAGACAAAAAATTGTCTTTGAGTTCTTCTCAATCCCCGTTCAAACTTCCTATGAAAATAGTGTACAATTGTTTTGCTAACCCTATGAGGGAGAGCGAAAACAACTTCCACATGTGAATTTCTTGTGTCATGCCGTGGGAATGCTTAGGCATGCACATAATTCCTCGAAATCTAGTAGGTGGTTAAATAGATTTTCAAAAATTGTCACCCGAGAAGGAGTGTGCACGAACCAAAGTCTTTTTTACAAATTAGGGTGGAGTTCATGGCGGATGAAGATTTTGAATTTTTTTTAAATAGAATGTGGCCCCGTGAACTCCCCTTTGAAGCAAAAAAAGATTTTCAAAATGGTTGGATCGCTTCACTTTTGGAAAAAGAAGATAAATAACTATTTTGTTTTTTTTAAGATACATACGAGGACAAACTAGGTTCGAAGATAATAGCAACCGTTCCCGACAACGGCGCCTTGAAAGCTTGTTGATGTTTCTTAACGTCGCGAGAAGAATCCATAGCGCCGCGGAATTGTCATTGTAGCTTTCACTTTCGAAATATTCGAGGGTATTGTATTTTCCATAGGGAACGGATGTACTCTCTCCTAACTAGTTCACCCAAGGACACACAAGGCCAAAGATGGGGAGGATTATCGAGAAGGATCCCTACACCTTTAGGGTCTATGGTTAGCCAGTCTCCAGAGCTACTTGTTCACTTCGAGGCGCGCCCCGCGCCCAAGGGCGGTGTCCGCAATTGCACTTGCGCCACATCCGAACGTGGGGGGATTACAAAGGACGGACAAGGATGTCACGACTTCGGCCGCCTACCCCCTCAACCGTGGGATGCGCCACAAAAAGATAGGCAACAACTATTCCAAACACCATGTTTGCACTGAAGATTGCTACTCTAGTGTGAATTCAAGGCTTACCCGTTCCCGGGGTCCTTCTACTAGAGCACCGCTAAAGACAACTAGCTATATATCCCGCAAACGAGTATATAAAGAATGGAAAAACAAAAGACACTAAAGATTATCGGAACCGTGGAAACTTACTTAGCCAGGATCCCGTGAAGGAGCTAAGCCCGAATCCACCGAGGTACAAGTCCGGGGAGATACCGACAAGTTCGACACTTCCCCGCTCCCGGCCCTCACATCTCTCCTCCGCCGATCTCTCTACTACTTAGGTAGGGCCTAGACCCATTGGAGTGAGGTAGAAGAGTAGAGGGAAGAGCTCTAGGGAGAGCTCTTGCCTTGGAATGGTGTGTACAATGGAGGAGGAGAGGCCCTCTACTTATAGGATGAGAGGAGGGGGCGAAATGCAAATCTACCACCATCAATGTACCAAACCGACCTCTTCAGTGAACGTGGCAACCAATACCGCCATTCCAATTTTCGGACCTTGATTGCATCGCTAGAGAAGACTGGGCCCGTTTGGCAGCCGTAGGGGTGCGGGCGCACCAAGACCTGGGCCGATTGGGCTCAACTTTTGTGAGCTTGCCCGTTTCGTTGTTAGCTTCATTTTGGCGGGTGGTACACCGAAAACGGAGTTCGTATGAAGAAGTTATGCCCAAAATACTAAACCCATGTCATGTGGCCCAATGTCATTTCATGTTGGATTTGGGTTTCCACTTCTTGGGCTTATGTATAGATGCTGATATTCTTGTTTATGGGCATTTCTCCTCTCTTCTCCTTGCTTTGCTTATGTCCATTTAGGGCCTTGTTATTCTTTTATATGTTTTCCTTTACTTTTGGCCCAAAATGTATATGTTTCCAACATTGTCGTGCAAAACAAGTGAAGTACCAAAACTTGTGGAAATGGTTAGCTCAAAGCCCTATTACTATTGTGTTTTGGTGGTTTTATACTAATGTTGACAGTATAAAATATATAGTTGACGACCGTCAACAGCCTTCTTGTATCCATTCTGATTCCTCCTTCTATTCTTGTTGTAGTTCTCTATCTTTGGTTCTGGCAAATACGAATAAGACCATTGTGGATGAGTAGGAGAGGTGTGTACCTTGTTCTTGAAGTTGAACTTCTCCTTTCTCCCATTAATGTTGAAACAAATCTTCGCACTGTCGGCGTAGATAATAGCTTTAGCTGAGCATAGGAATGGTCGACCATGTATGATCATCGATTTTTCGTTTCCTCCGGTTTCCACAACTACAAAGTCTACTGCCACGTACGAGCCTCCCACACACACGTCTTCAAGCATCCCTTGCTTGGGATAGCATAGTGACTGATCTGCTAGCTGCAAGCACATGCTTGTATACCAAAGTGGTTCACCATTAATCTTTTCATAAATTACATTAGGCATTATATTCACGCTTGAGCCGAAGTCACACAAAGCATTATCAAAGGTGTGCGGTCCTATCTGGATGGTAATGACTGGCCTTCCTGGATCTTCTTTCTTGGGTGGCATCGAGTCATCCAACCAGCAACTCCTTGAGGTTTCTCTATAGTAGTGACCTACATTAAAGATGTCGACAAGATTTACAAATTCTAATTCTTCCGGCTGCCCCTGAATCTTCACTATGTAAAAAGGCCTCTACAAATCGACGTTGAGGGCTTCTACGATCAGCGTCTTGTGGCGTGCGCCCATTAGGGTCTCTAAATGTACATCTTTACAGGACCTTTCCGTAACTAAAGTGCGCAATAGGCTTTAATACAGACAGGTTTTAGTGCGTCTCAAACTTTTCGTCTGTAGTAAACCCTTGTTACACACGCGCCATGGAACGTCTGTGTCCAAATGTTTTGCTTGACTGTGGTGTGTAGTATCTACAGACATTATTGTCTACATACGACTGTACCTCTGGAAACTTCACAAACCCGCGGCATCGATGTCGGTACCGCCTCGTCCAACAATAGTGAAGCCCTGGTAGCGAAGATACGACCGTAGAAGCGTCGACTCCACGACTATTTTACAAAACAACGTCAGAACAATGGCGCATGTCGACGCGTGTGCGTACCATGCGCTGTAACTAGTACAATCGCACGGGCGCCGGTTGCCAAAGAACCGTCACATAAACCATTAGTAATATACAGATGTTGGGATCTAACTTTGATTTCTGATTTTAAACTTTCGCCCGAGACTTTGATAATTTCAGGACGCAAGGGCTATCTGCAAAAGAGGAACAGAGTGTGAAAACCGAAGGTAACTTCGCAAGGAAGTGGCTTCGCAATCCGTCGATAAATATGAAATTAAGAAGATCAGAGCCAAAGATTCCAAGTGAAGATGGTCGTATCAGCTTCGCTGCGAAGTTGTAAGTCATCTCAGGAGGAATAAAGGACATTGCGGAGATGAAGACCATGTATGAAGCATCGCGTAGACAAGAGATATATCTTCACTGGGATAGATACATCGTAAAAGTTCATTTCGGAGTTCTTAACATTTTTGTACCACTACGAAGTCAGGGGGGCCTATAAATACCCCGACCTCCTTTGTAATCGCCATGTTGAATGGCCCCTTTGTAAACCATATCATCATTAATAACATGTTGTGTTGAGCAATCACCCAACATCTTGGCACCGTTTGTGTGAGCAACGATCTATCCTAATGACCACCACCAAGAAATCATGGGAAGACCTCCCAAGAACAAGTCGGCAAAAGCGTTCTTTGAGGACACAATAACAGCAGAGAATGAAGCACCAAGAACAAGCGGAGACATCGTCTCCAAAAGAAGTCATTCCCTACGAAGATCAAAGCGAAGAGACAAGAAAGTTGCAACAACTAGAAGAAGAAGTGATCAGAAAGAAAAAGAACTTGAGGCTTGTAAAGCCGGAACAAGAGAAAAGACATTGAAGCAAAGAATAGAGGAAGCCGAAGCGAGCTAAAAAAGACTAAAGCGAAAGAGCTTTCGGTGATCAAGATCGTGAAGTCATCATAACAAGCGAAGCCAAAACAAATCGGAACAATGAAAAGGCAATAGTCACGATTGACCCGGAATCTCCATTGTCAGTAGACTTACAAATGGCAAAATGGCCAAAAGGATTCAAATTCAACGTCATACCAACTTATGAAGGTTTGACAGATCCAAGACAATTCCTGATGAGCTTTGAAGCAGCTGTTGAATCGGGAGGTGGAGATGACAAAACACTAGCAAAGGCACTTATCATGGCAATGAAAGGACCAAATGAAAAGTGGTATGCTTCAACTCAAACCAAGATCCCTCAAAAGTTGGGAACAACTTCGGAACAACTTTGCTAGTTGACTTCCAAGGATTTCAACACACAGGCTTAACAAGTGATGATCTGTTTGATATCAAACAATATCCAAAGGAGCCAATAATCCAATATTATAAAAGATTCATCCAAATGAAGACCCAATTTCTAGAAGTATCGAGCGAAGTCGTCATCATCACAATGTCGGGGGCCTCAAAGCCCAGGACAGTTATCTTCACACCTAAAGAGGGAAAAGACCAACAACTATTGCTCAACTATATGAAGAAATCCAAAAATATGCAAGATCGGGGCAGATTTCGGGGAAAAAGACCGAAGAAGAGAATGCACAAAGAAATCAAGCGAAGACAAACAATCAATTCAGGCCACAAAATTTTGGCGAAGACCATATTACCATCAATATCAACCACCACTTCAGCGTAAACCAAATCAACAACGAGCATAGCGAAGACAACATTCGAGCACAAAATAACCAAATGAAGCGATTACAACAACGAAACTTCAATAACAAACCAAAGAGGAGGTTTCAATCAAAGATTTGGGGAAAGAAGAATTTTAAAACACGAAGAAATGAAATTGCATCATTCATGGCAAAGGGGGCTGGTCACACATCAAAGATGTGCCCAATGTTATGGAAAAGCATAGAGCAATTACAACAAGAGAGCAAATCGGCGAAAAATCAAAGATCAATAAACTTTTTGTCTCAAGCAAGAACTTCGCATAACCGGGCATACTTGATCCAAACTACCATCAACAAGTGTTACCAGGACTACCTCCAATATACAATTGTCAACCATCGGCAATAGCTCGCCCGCAATGGGGATAAGCACAAACTTTACAACCCGAAGCTTCGGTGGCAAATAACACTCAAGTATGCAAAACAATGGCTCACCCGGTTGTTTTTCCAAATGACAAGCGAGGCGAATAATGACAATTTGCGAGAGGCAATAGCATAGAACATGTAACAAATAACGAAAAGAAGAAACTACTTCCAAAAGAGTCAACGCAATAACAATGGAAGGACCGTATAAGAAGACAAGATGGTCATACCAACCAATCATTTTCCGCGAGAACAAGACATGAAGCTCAAAGATTACCCACACATGGATGCCATGGTCATAGAAGTAAATATTGATGGATCGGATGTCACCAAAATCCTAGTGTTGGGGGGAGGCAGAAACACCGCCTACCCCCTGTGTCCTCGACAAACCAAGATTAAAAAGCGGCCCGAAAGCGGCGGTCGGACATGGGCCATCCATCGTGTGGACCGGGGCAAGCCGAAGAGGCGGCCCCATGGGCGAAAAGCCGTGAGTTTTTGAGCGGCGTCGATGGCCGAATATCATCACTTTCGTTCGGCCGTGGGACAAGAAGGGCCAGGCGAAGCCATGCACATGGGCGTGGTCGCCCCGAGGCCTGCACGGATCCATTTACTTTAAGCCCGGGGAGGGAGCGGATTCGGTTGTTCCAAGGATGGACGTGTGGCAAAAGATTCGGGCGGTCGTGCGTTTCTGCGAGGGACACGTGCCGGACCGTGCCCCCTCGCCTTTCGCGGGCGGCGAAAAGTCACTTTGTCTTTACGATCACCGAATCGGGCGTCGGTGTGTTTCGCGGTATTTAGGGAGCGTTGTCGGGGAAGGCTCACGGGCCGAGGCAGGGATGCAGGGGCGGAGTTACCGTTCTACCCCCGGGGCGCCAAGCGTGGGGCGCCGAGGAACTAGGGTTGGTAGGGGGTAAAACTGGAATTGTAAGAGTCTACGGACTATAAATAGACCCCCGGGTCATTGTAATAGAGGGACCTTGATCGGATATCGATAGAAGAAGAGTTTACAACCTCGCCAATTATCGTAAGTTGTCCATAGTTTCTTTTTGGTCCCGACCTACACGGGGTGGCTCGATCTTGGGCCACACCAACATTGGCGCCCACCGTGGTTGTGCGGGCAACCCATGGCTGGGCGAGGCAGATCCAAGGCAGCACCGGCTGCAACAACCAGATCCACTCCGACGGATCAACCATCGATCCGCCGCCGATACCGCCACTCCGGCGAAAGCGGGGCGGGCACCCCACGAGAGGCTGCGGTTGCGGGCGAGGCCCCTCCGAACCAACAAAAGCCGAAATCGCAGAAGAAGCGGAAGATCTCGGATGAAGACCTTGAGGTGGTGAGCGAGGGGCCGTCTCCCAAATCGGGGAGCGCACTGGATTAACCCGAACAATTGAGCCCTCGGGCGAGGCTGAAAGCCTCGAGGAGCTAAGGGCTCGAAAAGAAGCTATGCTAAAAAAGGAGGGCAAAAAAGGCGGAGAGAGGATTCGCCCGCGAATAGCTCAGCTGGCGAAATGGAAAAAGCGAGAATGCTCCGAGAGATTGCCCAAATAGAGAAAAACGCAGAGAAAGCGCAAGATGGCGAAAGAACTAGTCACGAAGCAGATGAAGAAATCGACCCGGTCTCACCGCTTGTTCGAACTGCAAAGAAAGCCCATGGCCAATAGGATATAAATCCAGACACCGTCATTCAACGGGAAGACAAATCCCCCGAGAAAAATTTCATCGCGAGCTATGAGGCCGCGGTACATTCGGCGGGGAGGAGATTCTGACACTCTGGCAAAGTCTCTTATTATGGCGATGAGAGGACATAAGCATGAATGGTACATAGCCCTTCGCCCGTTGTCCATAAAAACTGGAAGCGACCTACGGGGAGCAAGCGATCATAACATTTGAGGGCTTTGGGCCCAAAAAGGGAACCGAGACTTCACGAAGCTTAAACAGGGAGGATGGAGAGTCGCTCACACGGTACCTAGAAAAAGATAGTGCGACTCAGGGCTCGGACACGAATGTGTCGACGAAGTTGTCATAGCAAAGAAGAATTGAAGGCATGACCATAGGTCAATGTGCAGCACAACTTGACAGGGAGGAACCCAAAACCCTTACTAGGTTATATGATCAGATCAAAAAGTTCGCCAAGTCCGAAGAAGGGCTAAAAAGAAGAAAGGCAGCACGGAAAGACGAAAAACAGCAATCACCACATCCAAACACAAGCAACAGCCAAAAGGCTGGCAAAACCCCACGACCCGTCAACAATGTGCAGGAGGATTCGTCGCAAATGGTCGAACCCAGCCTAGAGCCAGGAACCGGCGAGGCCTCAAACCACAGACCAAACCCATCCAACAGGGGCGGTCGAAGCTCAAGAGGTAGAGGTCGAGGTCGGGGGCGAGATGGTCCAAGAGTCCCATCTTGTTTTGTCTGCGGAGAAAACATAGGCCATTTCGAACGACCGGAGTACGGACAAAATGGCCGGGAGCGGTCGAAAGACGAAAGCTCACGAGGTAACAAACCCCAAAGCATGTGTTTAACACAAGAGAAACAAATGGGCGGGCAGCGAATGCGCGATTTTGGGTATCGGAATACTCGCCAAGCCACCACCCCCCATTAGTGCAAAGAGTAACTGCGGCTTCCAACTCACCATCATCGGTATTCACGAGGTTACCCGGTTACATCCCACAGGCTCAGCCTCCATCAGTGGCGGCCTCCTCGCCGGCGAATCTAGAACAGCCATTGCAAAATGTACATATGAAGCCCGAAGGCGATCGGGGAGAATAGGATTGTAAACTCAGACACCCATCCCAGGGGACATATCTACGCAAATCACGGGAGGATCCAATCTAGAACATAAAAACAAACGTGTGCGAGAAGGATTTCGTCGGAAGAGTGCACACGGTAACACCAAGATTGCCCCTAAACAGGCCGGCATGGTCAATGGTTCCAATCACCTTTGGCCGCGATTTTCGACTAAGGGATTACCCACATACCGACGCGCGTTCGTCACAACCGCCAATGTGGATCAGTTCACACTCCATAACATCCGATAGACAATGGAAGCTCGGCGGACATTACGTTCATCAAAGCCTTCAGAGTATGAACATGGAAAGAAGAACATTGCATCCGGCAGGTAATGCCCTGTTCGGATTCGGAGGAAAAAGAATAGACGCAATTGGGAAAATGGACATCGCAGTTACTTTTGGCGAGGTAGGCCCGCTTAGAACCGAAATCATCACATTCGACATAGTTAACATAGACTACCCGTACACAGCGATCTTCGGTGAGGAGTCATCGATAAATTCGACGCGATAATCAAAAGCGAGTTTCTTGTGCATGAAGATGCCATCCCCTTCGACATCGTGGACCGGTGTGGGGAGATCGGGAAGCGACTAGAAAGATAGATGCAAGACCAATACCGTGTTATAGCATGATCAACGGTTACCGAACCGAAAGAGAAGGCGACGAAAGATGAACAGAGGAACCCACAATTTGGAAAAATTAAGGAACCGAAAGTAGAGTCGGTCGAATCCACGAAGAGAGTACCAATATCAACCACAGGCCCCGAAGAGAAGTCATAATCGGTTCAGAACTCCAGCCAGATGAAGCAGCTCAGCTATCAGCATTTCTTGACTCCAACTCTGATGTATTTGCATGGTCAGCGGAGGACCTTAGGGGGTAAGCCGGCCTAGCTCAAGACAACCTAAGCGTGGTACCAACGGTAAAGCCCAAGAAACAACGACTAAGAAAGCTATCCAAGAAAGAAGAAGCGGGGCAAAGAACCGAGGTCCAAAGACTATCGACGCAGGGAGTAATCGGACCGGTTCAATACCTTTAATGGTTGGCTAATGTAGTCATGGTGCGAGGAAAAAGACATCAACCCGAGAAATTAAGAAATGGCGAATGTCGTAGACTTTACCGATCTCAACAAGGCATGTCCGAAAGATCCGTATCCTCTTCCCGCGTAATAGACACTCTAATTGGCCTAGCCTCGGGTTGTGAAAGAATGAGCCCGCTTTCATTTGTTTCTCCGGATATCATCGGATACACTTGAACCCGTAAGAGGGAGAAGACAAGCTTTATCACTCCGGGGCACTTGCGCTGCGCGAAATGCCGAGGGTCTGAGAAATGCCGGATCCACCTTCTCCAGAATGTCGGATGAGGTCTTCAGAGAGCAAAAGAAAAAGAAGAATCTCGTGACATATGTAGATGATATAGTGGTTATCGGCGGCTCTAAAGATTCGCGACATCGGCGACCTAAAGGAAACATTCGCAAACCTAAGGCGCGTGGCCTTAGACTAAACCCCGAGAAATGCATCTTGCATCACCAAAGGAAAAAATGCCGGGCTGCCTAGTCTCGGCTAGAGGCATAGAAGCCGAATCCGGACAAGATTGCGGCAATAATAGACATGAAACCTCGGATAGCCGAAAAGAAAGTCCGGAGGCTCACCGGCCGAATCGCAACTCTTGGTAGGTTCATTTTAAGATCACAGAAAAAGGCTTACCTTTCTTCAAGGTGCTCAAAGACAAAGACAGATTTGAATGGGGGCCGAGCAAAGAAAAAGCTTTTCAAGACACGAAAGATTACCTCACCAACCTAACAACCATGACGGTTGCCACCAAAAGCGGTGTTGCTACTATATCTAGCAAGATCACCGTGGGTGTAAGCGCCCCCTAGTGGAGGAGAAAGAGCAAGACAATAAGCGAAAACAGCCTCCCCATCTACTACGTATCGGAAGCCCCTTTCGGCTAAACTAAATTACTCGGGAATCGAAAAGATAGCGCATAATGTTCCGATGTGCGCGAAACCTCGCACACTACTTCCGTGCACATATGATTCGGGTTATTTCTTCCCGGCCCCCGAAGCCCTATTCAAAAACAAATAAGCCGTAAGGCCCAGTAAAAATGGGCAGCCGAGCTCAATGAATTCAGAATCGACTTGAACACGTGTCGGCAATAAAGTCTCAAGCAATTGCGATTTCATTGCGGTGGACCCCGGCGTACCGAAGGGAACCCTCTAGTCTTTGACGAACCAATTAACCCGATCGCATATTGTGACGGAGCATGGTGCGACAAGGGTGCCGGGGTTTCGGCAATACTCACACCTCAACAAGGACCACCCATCAGATACGCAGCCAGATTGCAGTTCACAAGCACCAACAATACAACCGAATATGAAGCGATCGTTAGCACTCCGAAAAGCTAAGAGCAATGGGCGTGAGAAGATGTGTCATTCGCACCGACTCACAGTCGTAAGCGACCCCTTGTGAAAAGGATTACACGCCGTGGAGCCAGTCCCCGGATATCTCCAAGCAAAGGTCGATGGAGAAGCATTTCGCAGATTCTCCATAAAATACATACCAAGAAATGAGAATAGAGAAGCTGATGAGCTGGCTAAAGCAAATGCGACCGGCATTCCAACCCCTCCAGACGTATTTTTCCAGCAACTTTCGGCCAAATCGATCAGAGAAGAAGAAGAAAGGCCAAGGGACGTTCATGTCATCGCAAGCCACGACTGGAGGAGTCCGATATTCACATACCTGTCAGGAACATTCGAACCAGACTCTAAGCATGAACAACAGCGAATGGAATCACGAACAAAACACTACTCCATCATAAGAGGCGAGCTCTACAAAGATGGCATTGTAGCGCCAAAGCTCAAATGCATCAGCATAGAAGAAGGACGAAAGCTCCTAGAAGAAATTCATGGAGGCATGTGTGGAGCGCATAGAGGACCTCATGAAATAGCTCACGGGGGCAATGAGACAAGGATTCTACTAGCCATCAGCAGCGGAAGATGCAAAGCAACTGGTAAGGACATGCGAAAAGTGTCGATGTTCGCCAGAAGCAAAATGCACCATCCAACCCCCACCAAGTCGATAGTACCCACATGGCCACTCAACGATGGGGAGTTGACATAGTAGGGCCATTACCAACGGCTCCAGGTAGCGTAAGATTCGCAGCCGTGGCACTTGAATATTTCACCAAATGGATCGAAGCAAGACCCCTAGCCGTAATCACCTCGGCTACCTTGATCGGCTTTGTTTGGCAACGATAATTTGCCGCTTCGAGTCCCATCCTACATAACGGTGAACAACGGCAAGCGCCTCGACTCAACCGAAGTTTGAGAACTTCTGTGATGAGCTTTCAATCAAATTAACATTCGCTTCAGTGCACCATCCACAGAGCAACGGTGCCGCCGAAAAGACGCCAATGGCCCGGCATTCTCCGTTGTCTCCAAGTCCCTATGGGGCGCGGCTAAGAAAAGTGGCCAGCCGAGATGACTGTCGCGGTATGGGGTATGGGGCCACAACATCTCCAAGTCCCGAGCAACGGATTCACTCCATTTCGCCTCCTTTACGGAGAAGAGGCGAACGCCCGAAGAGCTCAGGCTCGGCTCATTTCGTACACAAATAGCTGACGTCCCGAAGTTCAAAGATTTGTAGATGCCGACACATCCGACCCGAAAAGCGGCGGCGAAAAAACCTCGACAACTACCACAAGGAGACGAAAGTGGCGGGACAAGAAGGTGCTTCGAAAGAGCATCTACCCCGGCGACCTGCCCTCATTCGGCAGACACCGACAAGCAAGGCAAGCTACAATCACAAGGGTACCGGACCTTTCGTCGTCGCAAGCATGGTCAAGTCGGGCGTGTTTCGCTAAGGGCCGTAAGAAGGCAAATAAACCACACACACGTGGAATGCACAACCTCCGTAGGTTCTATGCGTGACGAATGCTCCAAGGCATGGGAGTTGTAATTTTCCTTTTTTCATTTTTCCAAGATTGTAATAATTAACGTGCGAAGCTACAATAGGTTGCGCTCTTTTTCCTCACAAGGGGAACCCTCTCGAGGGAGTGAGGTTTTTAAACGAGGCAACCCGAAACAATCAAACCTCTTACAAAAGGATCCCTTCCCCAAGAAATTGGTGTCAAAAGAGTAAAAAGGCCGAAAGCAAGAAGTGACTAAGTCACACTTGGCATATTCGGCGAAATTCATGCCCGAAAATGGGTATATGCTGAAGAGATCAGCAAACTAAGGCATAGAGCCAAAGGACTAAAGGTCAAAAATGACCGAAAGTCAGGAAAATGTCCGCGACATCTTCCGAAAAGCCGAGGCAAACAAGCCCGTTTCGTCCAAAACTTGACCAAAAGGTCAAACCGACCACAAGCGGAGGAACCCGCCAAAAAGCAAAACAAAGGGCATGACCAAAGGCATACCCTTACTGAAAACACTCATTAAAAAGGACAAGGTAGGTGCTATCATTCAACGATAGTACAAATAACATTTACTCCAAATCGTAATCAGAGACAATCAGGGCAATAAAGACCCAAGATAGCGTAAGGACAGCCAAAACCACTATAAAACGATACCCAAGGGTAGCATTTCTCCCTGAAAACACTGCAACTCGCTGTTTAGAGAATACCCTTAGGTAGCCACCTAGAGCAATGCAAGGTAATTGCAACCTCAAAGGGAATAGCCCAGGCTCACTAGGATTGAGAGGAATCGGGAAAGGATAGCCAGCATTCGGCCATATAGAGCGAAACAGCTGAATAGTGAGTGGTTCCGACAGTCCACCAACAAGATGCTGTCATGAAAGAGCTTGCACAGAGAGAATATGGCTGCTAAGAAAGAAATCCTCACAAAGCGCTGAGGACGACTCTTGCACATCCATCATTACTCAAGGTGGCCAACAATATCCGGTTTTCAGTGAATCACGCTCACCACTCGAACATCGAATCTGGCGGCGAATGCTTGCAAAACCCAAAACCGAACATTCCCTATTGTGAAAGTCCAGCTTCGCAGCCCGAACATCGTGGATCCGAAGCAATCAATGCTCGTCAAACCAGGAACAACATTCTCCATTGTAAAAATCTATCTGAGTAAGCAAGACAAAGGTAGCTTCGAAGCCGCCGAAAGTGTAAAGAAGGTAAACGGCGAAAATGCCGAATCCAACGACCAGTCATCCAGCTACGGGTGAACACTCCAGTTAGCTAGAAGAAAAGATATATCCACGCCACGAGATGGCCGAATGTACAAGATATGTAAGACCAAGGCCGCAGAGCCAGCATATGGCAAATAAAAGGCCGAACCAAGAAGTGGAACAACCTGTCTGGAAGTCACAAAGTTTCGTACTCTCGAAAAAGGGGGGAGGGGGTTTCTTGAAAACACATGGCTTTTCGAGAAAACGAAACTTAATTCACCAAAAGCAACCACAAGTATAGTAAGTAAGAATGCCACACAAACAACTAGTTCTGCCAAAAGATCCCTAACAACAATACCTATACCTAGGAGCCGAAAACCCTGAAAGTTCTTCCTCAATCTCAACTTTCGGCTCAAGTAGAACATCACAGCGTACAAAGCTCCTCCGCCTGGCGTGATGGAACAAACGTACTCAAAAGTCTAACATTCGATGGCCTCGATGAATCAACCTTTGTCGACGAGAAGTAAAAAAGTTGTTCATCTCCTCAGGACATCGTTCCCGAGCCCTAAGCCACGAGCCACCACTAATGCCGAATCCATCACGTGCAACACTAAGGGAATTGAATCCTCCATAAAAGCGAGAGGTCCCCTCCCTCGAACCCGTCAAAAGATTTAACAATATTTTAAACATGTATCATTACAGCCCCCATGGGGCAAAGACGGTCGAATCCGAAAGAAACAAGAAAAACTCTCAATCCTCGTTCACCCTATCATTCGCAAAGATGAGCTTCGCCCCGTGAGGGGCTTCCGCGTCGCAGGAGGGGCTACCAGCGTCATCTCGAGATGTCCGCCATCGCGCTCCCGAATGAACGCTGCACCTTGGCCCTAATCTCCTCCTTCTCCTCGAACTCAACAAAACCGAGATGTTCGATAAAACCTAGTCGAGATTCGCCAAGTATGTGATAAAAATAAATAAAAGAAATACTAACCGAAGCTCTGGATTCGGGCGACGAAAACAAATGCGAGGTCCTTGCCGCCCTTCCGCCGTACGCATAAAACTTGCCAAAGAATGAACCACCTCACCGAGTCTTCCAAGATCGAACGGATCCTCCTTCGCTTCACGCCTCCATGTGGGGACACCCAAGCTCATGGAGAGAGCGTCGAATGCCTCGAATGGTCTCCAAAGAGGCGTAACCCCTCCCGGTGTCCACCCCGATCATAGAGATCATGATCTCTTGCACCAGCCCGTGTGAGCCTCTCCTTATGACCCAAGCTAGAGGAGGGACGGATTCGTCACCAAAAGAAGCCAAAAGCCTCTGCACAAATTAAACACCGCCTTCGCCTCGTGCTCTAGAGCCGCGGCGAGACAGACCGGTGGGCCCTCTTCTGGTCTCGAGCTCGCCCCAGCCTCCTTTATCCGCCGCTCCATATCGCCAGACTTCTTCTCCCTTTTTCGCCCTAGATTCGGCCTTAGTCTTCTCGGCCTTAGCCAATTTCAGAGTTTTGGCCAAACTTTCGCCTTGGCCTTTTCGCCCTCAAGGGCCTTGCTTCCGCGGGCCCCGAACTTCTTCTCCGTGGTCCGGCCATCAACATGGACCGAAAAAGGGAGCAACGATGAAAGCAAAAAAGTCAATGATAAGCGTGAAGCAAACACATTCAAAGACAACATGCGAAACGAAACTAACCCCAGTAGCGAAAAAGTTGAGTGAATCGATAAGCGGTACTGCCGACTCGCTTCAACAGCTCCTTTTCAGTCGAGAGCCGCGGAACGAAGACGAAATGGCAAGTGCCGAATTTCACCGCCCCCACCGGCGAAGGAGGGGCAGAGTACGCAGATCCACCCCCGCAACCACCCTCAAGGCGTCAAATGTACTCCTAGACAACGAGCAAGCTTGTAAGTCTTTTCCCTTCGCGACTCATCTCTTCGGGAGCTAAACCCGAGTAGACCACGACCTCCCTTAAAATCGCTAGAGGCGCTCCCCAGAGAAAGAGTACCATGGCCGAAAAGGATATCCTTGAACACGCCGGAAGTCTGGACAAATTCCCGGTAGAACCGAGACTTACCCGGGGAAGCCTTGGGGGCCTAAGTCGACGCGGCGGCCGCCGCACTGAAACCCTCGAAAGCATCCTTGTTGGCCTTTTTGCTTCTTCGAAGCTAAGGCATTCGTAAGCGCGGGGTGTCGTGGAGGACGCTTGACACTAACGAAAAGTGGGGCCGACGACATTGTGTCCCCAAAGATCAATCAAACTAGCCGTAGGGTCTTTCACGCCCTTTGCCGCCCATATCCTCCTCAATCACCGGAGATAACCCGAAAAATTACAAGACGAGATTCGCAATTAGCAAAAGTATCATCCACAACGTAAGCCGAAAGCTAGAACAAAGAACGAAAATCAAAAAAGACAAAAATGCGGCAAATACCGAAGCAAAGGTAACAACGCCAAACATTCGAGTTCGACCGAATGTAACCTTCCGACTACGCAAGCCAGGAATCCTAGCCGATCGCGACCTACCTCAACATCCCTTTGGCTCCTTCGGCATCTTCTCGCCGAAGGGTTTTACGCCTTTTGATTCGCTCGAGAGGAGCGAATCAACGGCGATGGACTTTCCTCGATACGCCGCCTCTTCCGCGATGCCCTTTCGGCCCTAGCCTCCTCCGGAGATAGCCTATGAGGATAGGGCACCTCCATAGCATCAAAAAAACCCCGTTGATTCACCATGTTCCCCGATGATCTCTTGGGCCATGTTGTATTCACGCTTCCCAACCCGACCCTAGGATGGCATCGGCCAGCCCACCACGAACTCCAAAAACGCCTTTTGAATGAAAACGCCGCAGAACCGAGGCCCGAACCATATTCGCCTCATAGCCATAAACGGGAGGGTCAATGACGAATCTGGTATTAGAACTCGGGGCCGAACCCCCCATAGCGATCCATTCCTCGACTAAGTCACGGGTGCTTTGCCAAGCCACGGTCCCCAGAAAGGCCATAGTAGCTTCGGCGTCCCCGCCTACAAGTCCTCAAAATGAGAGACATGGCACTTAGCCCGCAATGGGGACCATTCGGCTCTCAAGAGCGCCGCCCGTAGGGCGGACAATCGGCCTCGTTGTCATTCTTCGCACTGACGCGAGCATAAAACCAGAACTCAGTCCACCTCGACCACTTGTTGTTGCGATATGCGGGCAAGACGGATTTCCCCTTTCGGAATGAAGGTATAACCGCCAAATCGCACATGACAGTCCTCCTTCCGCTGTCATCCCAAATCTTCTTCGGCTTCTTGTGCAAAGCATAAACCGAACGAAAGTGTCCACGCAAAGAGGGCTCCCATCATTTTCATAGCCCACACAAACGCTCCCAATCGAGTAAAAGCATTCGGGCGTAAGATGATGGAGTTGAAGTCCGGGTTTATCAAGGACCCCACCAATGAATGCATCCTCGCAAGGCGCATCGAAACCCAAATCGGTAATCCTTGAAAACAAGGGCATCGCCTGATTTGGGACTCGGAATCTTCTCACCGGTATGAGCTCGACAAAACCCTAGTTCGCTGGTCCATGAAACCCTTTCGTACATATTCATCCAGACATCCTCCGTAACGCGAGAGGTCCCAGCCAAGAGACCTCACGGCAAACCGAGGCAACCGGATTTTCCCCTTAACCTTCGCGCGAAAAACTCTCGTCATCCGACCCATCAACGGCCCAAAAGAATCCTCAGCTCTACCGCGCCGAAAGATCTGGCTCGTGCTCGGCGAAACTTGTCCCCGACCGGTGACCCCTCGATATCAACGTCAGAGATGAGATCATCCAGAACTTGAGGGCTGGCGGGGTTAGTAGATTCGGAACTATCATCTTCAGAGCTAGAAAACAGATGGGGGTTGATACTCTGCAGAGGTTGCACGCTGATCGCGATTCCTCGCGGCGGATCGACTCGACGAAGCTGTTGGTAGATCCGAACTCTTAGACGCCCGAGCCGGACCGGGCAAAATTAACCCGACATTCTACCGAATCAACGAAACCTAAAAATACGTAAATATAAAGAAACGGCGAAACCCTAAAATAAAGAGAAGATCGCCCACATCTCAACCAAAACTAGCAAGAAAGTAACAAACACGCGCAAAACTTACTTGTGAACTAACACCGAAAGACCTCTCGAGTCGAAAAGCTTAAGATCGTCGAATGCTTAGAAGCCCAAAAGCGCCAGGAAGCTAAGAGCAAAGGGAAGCAAATGAGCCAGGGGGAGTTCGCCACCGTAATTCCACCAAGAGCTTTTATAGGACAAAGGGGCACGTGGTTCGAGACATGAGTCTAATCTCCCAGCCGAGAGCACGCAAAGATGAGGCGATCACGCCGCCTCCCCCAAAACAAAATAAAATAAAGCAATATACGGAAAATTAAAGATAAAATATATATACATATATACGTTTTTAATACAAATATGACTATTTACTTCAACCCAAACAAAGGACAACAGATCGGACTTTCGGCCCGAGGGGTTTTTTGAGGATCGAGGTCGAAACCAAGGAGAGGCAAAAAGGCCTCACCATTGGCCTCAAGGGGCTATTGTTGGGGGAGACAGAACCCGCCTACCCCCGTGTCCTCGAAAACCAAGATTCGCCTCAGCCGCCCGAAAGCGAAGCAGATTCGACATGGGCCATCCATCGTGTGGACCCCGGGCAAGCCAAGAGGCGGCCCCATGGACGAAAAGCCGTGAGTTTTCAAGCGTCCGATGGCCGAATGTTATCACTTTCGCTCGCCGTGGGACAGAAGGACGGGCGAAGCCATGCACATGGGTGCGGTCGCCCGGGGAGGCGTGTCGGATCCATTTACTTTCGCCCAGGAGGGGAGCGGATTCGGTTCTGTTCCAAGGATGGACGTGTGGTGAAAGATTCGGCGGTCGTGCGTTTCTCTGCAGGGACACGTTCCCGGACCGTGCCCCTCGCCTTTCGCGGGAGCGGCCGAAAGTCCGCCGTTTTACCGATCACCGACCGGGCGCTCGGTGTGTTTCGCAGGTATTCGGGGAGCGTTGTCAGGAGGGCTCACCGGAGCCGGGCAGGGACGCAAGGACGGAGTTACCGTTCTACCCCCGGGGCGCCAAGCGTGGGGCGCCGAGGAACTAGGGTTGGTAGGGGGTAAAACTGGAATTGTAAGAGTCTACGGACTATAAATAGACACCCTGGGTCATTGTAATAGAGGGACCTTGATCAGATATCGATAGAAGAAGAGTTTACGACCTCGCTTCAGCATCTGTAAGTTGTCCATAGTTTCGTTTTTGGTCCCGACCTACACCGGGGTGGCTCGATCTTGGGCCACACCAACACCTAGTAGATGGAGGAAGCTCCGCCGATATACTCTTCGCATCAACACTATGGGAATCAAAAGGCAAAACTTGGGGAGAGCAAAATATCCATTAGTTGGCTTCGGATGCACAAGGATAAATTCAATTGGAAGAATTGTACTACCAGTATCATTCAAGACATAAAACAATGTAAGAATAGAACAAGTGGCATTTGATGTTGTTGAAATGCATAGCCAGTACAATGCAATATTTGGAAGAGGAAGTCTAAATATCTTGGCCGTGATCAACTACTCTTACCTATGCATGAAAATTCCAAAGAATCAATGGGCCAATATCAGTTCATGGAAATCAAACCGAAGCAAGAAACATTGAGAAAGATTCAACTCCATCCCAAAGAAATGTTCTAGCCATTGAAGAAATCGAAGACGAAATGAAACGAAAGTGCAAAGTCACAAAAGAAAGCGAAGACATGTCGAAAAGCGTAAACTAAGGAAGTTTTGCTAGATCCAATGGTAACAGCATAAAAAGGTCATCATTGGCGCTAACCTAGCAAAAGAAGAAGAAGAACAACTCATAAGTTTCCTAAGAAGCAATCAAGACGTCTTCGCATGGTCAGCAAAAGATCTAGAAGGGGTCACAGAGACATCATTGAACATTGCCCGAACACCGACCCAAATATCAAGCCAAAGAAACAAAATTGCGAAAAGATCTCCGAAGATAGAACTATGGCCGCGAAGGCTAAAGTTCAAAGACTGCTAGATGCAAAAGTTATAAGGGAAGTCCAGTTTACAACTTGGGCGGCAAACATCGTAATGGTAAAGAAAAGCAATGGAAAATGGAGAATGTGCATAGATTTCACAGATCTCAACAAGGCTTCCCTAAGGACAATTTCCCTTTACCAAGAATCGACACATTAGTCGACCAAGCCGCAAGAAGTGAAATGCTAAGCCTCCTCGATTGCTTCTCGGATATCATCAAATTTACATGAAGAAAGAAGATGAAGAAAAGACAAGTTTCATAACACCATTTGGGACTTACTATTTCCAAAGAATGGCGGAGGGCTCCGCAATGCTTTGGTTCAAGCTTCATCGGAATGACTTCGGTAGCACTTAAAGACCAAATCGGAGACAATCTGGGGCATATGTTGATGACATAATAGTGAAAAGCAAGAAACGCCAAGACCATTTGAAAGATTTGAAGCAAACATTTGAGAACTTGAGAAAGTCAAACCTCAAACTCAATATCGAAAAGTGCACCTTCGAGTACGTGAAAGGCAAGAACCTCGGATGCATAGTTTCAAAGAAAAGGCATTGACCCAAATCTAGAAAAAATAAAAGCAATCATGCAAACGAAAGTTCCAAAGAATATCAAGGACATCCAAAAGTTGACAAGAAGATTAGCTTCTTTAACCGGTTCATATCAAAGTCACAGAAAAAAGCTTCCCAATTTTTAGGCACTCAAATGGGCGAAGACAAACTTTTACATGGGGAGAAGAACAACAAAAAGCTTTCAAGAAATAAAGAAGTATCTTTCAAGTCCTTCAACATTAACAACACCAAATATCGATCAAGAACTGCTTTTATATATCTCAAAGATCCGAGAAAGCAAAGAAGCGCAAACTAGTGCAAGAAAGAGAGAAAGAGCACGCGAAGAAACAAGAACCAAGATACTTTGTCTCCAAAGCCCTCTACTCGCTCAAAAGTGTTTTACTCGAAATTGAGAAAATAGCTGCACGCTAAAGGTTTATGGCAACAAGAAAATTGAAATATTATTTCTTGGCACACAAAGTGAGAATCCCAACAAATCAACCTCTCAAAGATGTCCCGCAAAGCTACAAATCCTCAAAAAAATGGGCAGCCGAAATTTCATAATACTTCATTGAATTTGAGAAGAGAACAGCAATAAAATCACAAGTATTGGCGATTTCATCTCGATTGGACACCAAAGAACAAGTTGCGAAGATCAAAAAGATCATCAAGAATGGACTTTGTCATGTCAAGAATGGACAATGAATTACGATGGAGCATGGGGCTCGCAGGGGGTGGTGTAGCGGCAATAATCACTTCGTCATCCGGTGTCAAAATGAAATATGCAGCAAGACTTGAATTTTGATGCACTAACAACATCATGAGTATGAAGCAAGATTGTTGGGGCTTCGCAAGGCAAGAGCAATGGGTGTGCGAAAAATCTTGATAAAAAAAGATTCACAAGTCGTAGCGGGCCATGTTCAAAAAATTACAAGGCAAAAGATCTAGAGTCGGGCGAAGTACCCGCAAAGTGTGAGGGATCAAGAAAAACATTTTGAAGGATTCACGGTGCGAAGCATTTCAAGAACAAATAACGAAGAAGCGTAAGAAATCGCAGGCGGCAAAGCTCAAAAAGTGAAGTTGCCACCGGATGTGTTCTATCAAGTATTATCGAATCTTCGATAAAAGCAAAAATTGAAGAGCCAAAGTACATCCACATCATTGAGAGCGAAGACGGAGATCAAAAATAATAGCATTCCTAAAAGGATTTTATGAACCGAAGCGAAAGGCGAAGAAATAAGAATGAAACACAAGACAAGAAACTACAAGCTCATCAACAATCAACTCTTCAAGCACGGCATTTGTGAACCACTACTCAAATGCATTTCAAGCGAAAGAAGGCAAAGAATTGTTGCAAGAAATACATAGTGGAACATGTGGAAATCATGTCGCCCAAGAGCCATAGCAGGAAAGGCATTTAGACAAGGATTCTATTAGCCAACAAAGAAAGATAGCAAAGAAATAGTCAAAACTTGCCATAATTGCCAAATTTCAGCAAACAAGTCAAATGCCCCAAATAATCCAATTCAAACATTGAACCAACTTGGCCACTTGCAAGATGGGGAATAGACATAATTGGAAAACTACCACCAGCTCAAGGCAATCATCAATATTTAGTTGTCGCAGCTTGAATATTTCACAAAGTGGATAGAAGCAAAGCCAATCACAAATATGTCATCCACAACAATGAAGAAGTTCCTTTGGCAAAATATAATTTGCGATTCAGAATTCCAAGGCACATAACTTTGGATAATGGAACTCAATTTGACAAATAAGATTTCGAAGCTATTGTGAAAGTATGGGAATCCAACTTTGCTTCGCATCAGTCAAGTATCCTCAATCCAATGGAGTCGCCGAAAGAGCAAATGGCATTATATGTGTGGGAATTTCAAAAATCTAGTAGGACTTCCAAAAGGAAAATGGGTTGAAGAATTACCAAGGATTGTTTGGAGTCACAATACAACCACAACAAGATCAACAAAATTTACGCCTTTCAAGTTATTATATGGGGATGAAGCAATGACCCCGTAAGAAATACAATTCAAAGGTCCAAGAACAAATGACGAAGTCTCAAGCGAAGAAGATCAGAAAAACAAGCAAAGATTTGCTCGAAGAAGAAAGAAACCAAGCTATGATGAATCTCGGGAAATACCAAGAAGAAACAAGCAAATGGTACAACAAGAAAGTAGTGAAAAGAGAATTACGGCCGGAAACTTCGTACTCAAAAGAAAAAGAAACGAAGACACCGTGGGAAAGTTCCAGAAAGTGGGAATGACCTTTCGTCATAACAAAATCAAACGTGCAAAGGATCCTATCACTTAGAGAATCTCAAGGAGAAGAAGAATTGAGCCATACTTGGAACATCAAGGATCTTCGCAAGTACTATCCCTAGAATTTTGCATTTTTTCAAGTTTTGTAAATAAGCAAGTTAGATTCAATTTCTTAGAAGCATTTTATCATTTCAATCAAGAGTCTGCACTCTTTTTTCCACTCGGGGAAGCCCTTCGTAGGGTGAGTGGTTTTTTTAACGAGACAGAACTCTATTGTAAATTCTCATATCAAATATAAATGAGAAAGTAGTTTCCCCAAACTTGTGCATCCTTTTACTTTTTTCTTCCATTTATCACAAAGCCGAAAAGCAAAACGCTTTAACATCGGTGAAAGTTTTCACAAAAAAAACTAGGTATAATTTAAGTACAAAACTAAAATTATTACCTACAAGATTCTCTAAGGAGAAATTTTGACTTCAAATCAAGTCTTCGCTCCAACTTCGCAAAAAGAAGGGGACGACGTTTTCAAAATTCTCTAAGGAGAAATTTTGACTTCAAATCGAAGTCTTCGCCCAACTTCGCGAAAAATAAGGGGACGGCGTTTTCAAAATTCTCTAAGGAGAAATTTTGACTTCAAATCGAAGTCTTCGCTCCAACTTCGCAAAAAAAAGAAGGGGATGACGTTTTCAAAATTCTCTAAGGAGAAATTTTGACTTCAAATCAAGTCTTCGCTCCAACTTCACAAAAAGAAGGGGACAACATTTTCAAAATTCTCTAAGGAGAAATTTTGACTTCAAATTGAAGTCTTAAACTGAAAAAAGAAGGGGGATCGACATTTTCAAAATTCTCTAAGGAAAATTTTACTTCAAATCGAAGTCTTCGCTCCAACTTCACAAAAAAAGAAGGGGACAACATTTTCAAAATTCTCTAAGGAGAAATTTTGACTTCAAATTGAAGTCTTCGCTCCACTTATCGAAAAAAGAGGGAAAACAATGTTTTTCTGAATTAATAAAAAAATGATGTTCATTAAACAAAATAAATATACAAAAGACACAACATCGTGCCAAACACTTATTCAAACTTTACATACAACAAGTACAAACCTTAAACATTCAAAATTCTTCGTAAGCAACACTAGTTGCTACTTCGCTCAAAATATATTCGACGACCTCGTTAATTATTTTTTATCCGCCCAGTATCTTGCAAACCATCCCCAAAGATAAAACTTGGGGATGCACTTGAGCAAGAAGACTGAAACAAAAACCTTAAATACATCAAAAACGAGCAAGAATAGAGCAAAAAAAAAAGAACCCGAAATAACACGAATTTTACCCGGCCCAACATTGCTTGAAATCAACAACCCTAGGCATCCTATAACAATCTTTTGCTTTAGATTTCCCAAGACACTTATCCACAAACTCGCCGATATTAGCATTACCGGAAGCCTCGAAAAACTCCGAAACTTCAAAAACAAAATCACCCTTCGCAATCATAAAAGGCATCGCGACAACAATATCTTGCGCAGGCTTCGCGTGAGAAACTCGCAAGAGATTTTCCAAAGTCAAAATTCATCATAAGAATCGAGAACACAATTTAAACTTCGCAAATAACAACAACTTCGCTTAATCATAAGTAATAAAGTTTAACAACCCATCAACTTAACAAGTTTACAACGTTTCTATCTAAACATGTTTTTAGTATCCTCCCCGAACACTCGAAATAAAAATTGTTCAACAAGCTAGCCCCCTCCGCTCACTAACATCGTTACGGCTCTTTTCCTCCTCCTCTTGGATCCTTCTCTCCTCCTCCATTTGTTGCTTCCTAAGAGCCTCTTATTCCTATGAAATATCGAATTCAAGTCGTTAAAAACTAAAAGTTAGCACACAAAATAAAATAATGATCACGACAAAACCATAACAAAAAAATATATATATACCTTCTTCACTTTTTCTTTAACCTTTCTCAAGGCAAAGTGTCACACGACCACATTGGCACCAATATTCATTGAAAAATTTCTTACAAAGCGGATGAGTTTGAGGAGAAATTTGATTGATAGCATCCGCAGAAACTTGAATGTGGGATCAAAGAAAAGCATCATACAATGGATCGTTAGCCTCTTTCATGAGGTGCAAAAGAGCCCCGGTGGAGTACACGACACTTGTGTCGGCGACCACCGAACAACAACACTAAGATCTTCATATTGTCTCGCAAAGCGGTTGAAGAAAGGGTCATATTCACCATGGTCCCAAAGAAGGGTCTTCGAACGGCACCCCACTTTTCATATGCAATTTTACAAAGATCCCACATTACATTGAATTTTCTATGGAAAAATTCATCCATTTCCGTCTTCTTCTCCGATATTCCTTCTCTTTGTAAGAGTAGCAATAGTTGCCTTCGCAGCTTTCAAGTCGTTGATCCTTCTCCTTAATTGTGTCCAAGCCTTGTGATACAAGCGATCAATCTTTCGCCACTCATCCACAAATTTTGGCCTCTTTCTACCTCCTTGGAAGCAACTTGAGATTTTAAATCTTCAATCTCCTTCAACAAAGACTTCTCTCGAACAAAGAAAGGCGCAGCATTGTCTTCAAGAGATTTTCTCGAGTCCACGATTGACAAGAGCACCCTATACACACAAAATAAAATAAGTCAAAGAAATTTAATAAACAAACTTCACTTACATAAATACACACTCACGAACAAGCAAGGCTTACCTTATACATCAAATTTATGCCAAGATCGGCAGCTCCAATGGATTCATCTTCGCTAACTTCGGCTTCGCATCAAGAACTGAGAAAGCATCATCAATGCACTTAGTCAATTGTTTCTCGGTCTTCTTTGGAAGCACGCGAAGCTTATCCACTCCAACTCCAACAAACTTATAAGAATCCAAATTAATACCACTCTCAAAGCAAAACTTCAAAGTGTTTCAATAGATTTCAAATAGCTTCGTATAAGTTACGCTCGTCAACGTACCACTTGAGGAGTAGGGTGATCTAGAAGAACATCTTTCATCAACCCAACATCAATAGTTTTTCTCTTGATGAAGTTGCAAAAGATCGAGGAAAAAAATTGAGCTAAAACAAATCAAAGGAAAATAAATCGAGAAAAATGGGAATTCAAGACAAAAGAAATAAAGACAAGCGAAGTCAAAAATACTTACAAACTTTTTTCACCCTCCTTCAAAGGGCAAGGAATCTTTTCCCCGAGCTTCAACATTCACTAAAGATTCGGACAAGCGGCTTCGCTGATCTGCCTCAGCTTGATCATCCACCACATCATCAAAATCATCAAGGGAAAATTGAGCAGTTCTTGTTCCTCTCTTATGAAGTTTTTCCTTCACAACTTTAATAGCTTCGTCAGCCCTTTCTTTCAAAGTTTTTTCTGAGGTTTTTTTCTGAAAAAAAGAAAAAACAAGAAAAGTAAAAACAAGCATCTAAGAAACAACAATAATGTATAGAAATATACTTACCAATAGTACTTTCACCTTGTACTTCTGGAGGATTTTTCAACAACAACTTCAAAACCTTAGAAGGTTCCGAGACTGGCCAGAAGTCAACTTCACTGCAGCAGAAGATCTTCATTTTTTCAACAACTTCCGTCTCCACGGAAGCATTTTCTCTGAATTCACTAACAAATGACTCATGTGAATATCTTTGGCTAACTTAGCTAAGTCAAGACAATTGTGATCATCACTTGAGGCAAGAATTGAAGCAATCAAAGACGCTAGAAGTTTAGGGGTTGAAAGCCTAAATCTAGGAGAAGAAGGAGACGCTGTACCAAAGTGGGAGAAGCTTCCGACATAATGACATCAGATCTTCACCAAAGAATTCCTCGAACCTCCCAATTTCTCGAAGACCCAAAATTTTTTAAGTACTCAGCTAGCGGAGTAAGTAGATCCGAGTCAATCTGGTAGGAGCAAAAGTCTTACAAATCTTTCTCACCTCTAAATCTTGAAGCGAAGTACCAAAGAGCGGAGCCTCCAAATCCGGAGCATAAACCTCACTATCACCAAATCTAAATTCTCAAGTAAAGAAGGCACCACCTTTTTGGCCTTCTTCTTCTGAGGCTTCTAATGGCAAAATTTAGAAGGTGTCTTCGCCGAAGAAGACGGCTTCGGTGTTATCTCTTTTTCTTTTCAAATCTTTGTCACCATCAGCCTTTATCTTTCTTATCCTTCTTGCGAGCGTAGCGAGGGGTGATCGAACCTTATAAGTTATGTTAGCCAAATCAAAAATACGATTTAGCCTAACATAATCCTTACCAATAATCTCGTCCATCTGCTTTCTTTCAGTATGAAGGTACTTCCCAAGAAAATCCACGTACCGCTGCTCGACATCAAGAACAAAAAAATCTTCTTCATTCTTAAACCATGAAGGCATCACGGTATCCCTATCAGGAAAAATGTAATCCTTATCCTCTTCGTATGGTATCGAAGGAAATCCCACCCAAGCCTCAATGGCCAGATACCAGCTGCCAGATACTCTTCAACAAGATCTCGAGTCGATTGTTGGGAAATAACTCTCTTGAAAGCTTTCAAGCATTCGGAACAAGACTTGGACTTCGAAGGCTCAGGCTTGCACTCAAAACGTTCCCGATGCATGCGCGGCCAAGGGATAAGTCTTAACAACTCCCTTCCTACCCTTGTTCTCTTCAACCAAAGGAACTTTATGGTAAAACCAATAGTTGGTCCACCCATCTGCCCATTTATTTTTCATAGCAGAGAAATTTGTTTTTGACCTCGAAAGCAGTCTTGAAACTCGCAACATCCAAAGTACAATTTCACTGTACGTTGCTCAATCTTCTTTGACTTAAATTGAGTATGAAGCTCGTACAAGGAACAAAAAGCATCAATATCCGGCTTCACATTTTGACTTCGCATAGCCCACAAGAAAACAAACAACTTGACTATTGCATTAGGAGTCAAATGATGCATCTCAATGTTGAATTTTTTGAAAATATCTTTGAGAAAGTTCTGAGGAGGCATGCGGAGACCTGTAGTGAATAGATCCTTGAACACGATGCACTCATCAAGCCTAGGCTTGGGAACTTTTTCATTTGGCTCCGCCGGCCTATATTGTCCTTCTCTGAGAATTCCATCTTTCACCATTTCCTTTAAATCTTCACCAGTCATTTTGCTATGTCCAAAGGTCAACGAAATCTCGCCATCCTAGTAGCAATTCGTATTCTCGGCGTAAAACATCGAGAGCCCCGTGATTCGAATGAATTATCTTGCTAAGAGTTCGCTTCTTCTTCATCTACTTCTTGCTCATGCGAATCAACAACATCTTTGACAAGTGCCACTATAAACTAAAAGATAATAATCAAAGTCATAACAAACTTCGTGGAAAAAATTGGAAGATGGAAAATTATTAGACTTCGATAGAAAAATACCTAACTTAAAGGAATTGCGTAACTCCGCTTTAGACTTCACGGAAGAATCGACTCCGCAAGATTAGCTTCGCGTCACTAGAAAATATTTCAAAAGGGTGGCCCCTCTTCGAAAAGATGAAGAAGAAAAAAGGGGTCCTTCACTATTTATAGACCTCTTCGGTCAAACGGTCAAAACTAGCCGTTAAAAAATTCAAATTCAAAGAAAAACCCGCGAAGATATTCGCTGGTTACAATCGAAAGTCCAACTTCAAATTCAAAGAAAACCTCCGCGAAGATATTCGTGAAGTTACAATCGGATCGAAACAAAGTTTTGAGAAAACTTATGATTCGTGGGTTTCATGCCTTTGAAGTCGGCCTTCGCCCATGAGGGGTCAGCCAAGTGGGATCTAACTTTGATTTCGATTTTAAACTTTCGCCCCGCACTTTGATAATTTCGTGACGCAAGGGGCTATTTGCAAAAGAGGAACAAAGTGTGAAAACCGAAGGTAACTTCGCAAGAAGGAAGTGGCTTCGCAATCCATCAGTAAATATGAAATTAAGAAGATCAGAGCCAAAGATTCCAAGCGAAGATGGTCGTATCAGCTTCGCTGCGAAGTTGTAAGTCATCTTCTGAGGAATAAAGGACATTGCGGAGATGAAGACCATGTATGAAGCGTCGCGAAGACAAGAGATATATCTTCGTTGGGATAGATACATCGTAAAAGTTCATTTCGGAGTTCTTAACATTTTTGTACCACTACGAAGTCAGGGGGGCCTATAAATACCCCCTGACCTCCTTTGTAATCGCCATGTTGAATGGCCCCTTTGTAAACCATATCATCATCAATAACATGTTGTGTTAAGCAATCACCCAACAACAGACCCGTGTGCACGATAGTCGACCGTAATACGGGCTGAATTACGACACGCGCCATACCCGCATCCGTGGGTTCTTGCCGCATTTACGCACGCTGCGTCACGTAGATTGCCCGTCTGTAGTTCCTTATCCCTTTTACTCGCCATACGCGTGACTTTTTCGATTGTAATCGTTCCGCATCTTCGTGACGCTTGTAACGGATGCCTCGACCGTAGCTACCCGGAAATTACGTATGTGTGTCCCTTTCGCGGTCCGCGTCGAGGTTTCTATTTCAGACGTGTTTTCCTGGTCGACGTAAGCGACACCGAGACTACGTACGGCGGGTTCACGACGCATCGGAAACATCCGCCGTTAATTATTTAGAGATTACGTACGGCTTCACACCTACGTAAATTATTCAAAACCCATAGACGCCATTAGCCGCGGTGGTCCCGCACTTATTTAGTTATTATAGACCGGTTAAGATGGCTCAGATCGCGTCGAAACTAGAGACGCCTCTAGGAAACCGTGACGCCAAAAGATTAATGATGACGCCGCAGACGCGCCTACAAAGATAGAACCGTCCGGAGACCAAAGTATTGGTATTATTAATTTGTATATAATACATATACACAGTGTCCGATCACAAACAAATGGCGTGATGCCCGCAGCATGGAAAATTCATGTGTATTTCTTACAATTCATGTGTATCTCTGAAAATTCATGTGTATCTCAGAATGTTCTTCACACAGGCATACCTAGTTGTTCAGTGGCACGCCACACACATTGTTCACAACACAAAATAACACGGTTCACATGCATGTATCCACCTAATCGCCATGCAAAAGAAGGGAAACAGAAGGAACTCACGGTTCACGAAAACGAATACTGGCCGGTATTCCATATTAAATTTCGTGATATCGACCATATTCGACATAAGTTCGCTTGAATTGGTCCGCTTTACATTCTCAGTAGGTTCGTGTTCGTGTTCGGCTTTACCATATTCGTTTTCAGTTTTTAGATTCAAATATAGAAGTAGAAAATGGTTGAGATGTTTTTCGACCGAAGTTCGACCATTTTCGCCCTTACTCATATACAATAAAGCTCCTTCGTTGCATCATCATATGTTAACTAATCTCCCCGTGTATTATCTCAATCACATATTATTAGTTCACCTAATGTTGTCACCAATTACCAAAAATCACTAGGGGCCTTTCATCTCCTTATTTCCTAATTTCACCGTGAGGTGATGATGACGCCACCGGGCTCGCTGCCCTCTTCTTGGTGGCCATGCGCTGTGCCCCTTTAGCCGGGCAGCCAGCCTCCCAAGGCCCAATCTTGGGGCATGATAGATACTAATTATGTATTATAAATACTAATGCATTTTAATACACATTTAGTCAAATTTGTTTCTTGAGAACTGCAAAACGACACTCTTTTTAAGGGCGGAGGGAGTAAATGATTAAGTCGACCATGAATATATCCTAGAGGTAAAGGCACCAAAAAACTAGCATTGTCATAAATTAAAAAATACAAGTTCAAAATAGTATATAGCACAAAAGTAAGACTCGATGAATATTGTTTTCTAAAGATGTCATAATAATAATAAATAGCAAAATCCAAATTGAGTTGTTCAAAATTGACAAAACCCAATTCTCATGATAATGTGTTGACACTTATATTTTTTCATATGTTAACTCGCTACACAAAATTTCTTCCAATCCTATATGCACGTGATGCATAAACCTTAAGCAAAACTATTATGTTCCCCGATCTGTATCTCTAACTTACTTTTTAAAACACATATATAGGAATTAGTCTTTGAATTGGTAGATTAAGGAGCTCCTATATGCATGTGATTCATACAACCTTAACCAAAACTATTCTATAACTGATCTATATCTCTACCTTACTTTTTAAATAACATATATGAATTAGTCTTTGAACTGGTAGATTAAGGAGCTCAAAGTTTACTTAAGAAAAATTATTTTCGATATGAACTTCATAGTTTAGAGCTAAGTTTCATTTGAACTTTAGTCCTAAACAGTTGAGGAGAAAGAGGAGGTAAACTATTCTATAACTGATCTATATCTCTACCTTACTTTTTAAATAACATATATGAATTAGTCTTTGAACTGGTAGATTAAGGAGCTCAAAGTTTACTTAAGAAAAATTGTTTTCGATATGAACTTCATAGTTCGAGCTAAGTTTTTGTTGGAACTTTAGTCCTAAACAGGTTGAGGAGAAAGAGGAGGTGTGAGGAAGTTAGGATTAGGGTTTGGGTATGTGTCACTAAGAGGAGAGAGTCCCTCTCCTTCTCATGGCACCCACTGTATTTATAAGCAAGGTAAATTTACATGTGACCCCTCGGTGGGGGCTGGTTTTACAACTCATGCCACTAACTCCTCTTGGGCCTCTTCTAGTGGGCTTGGCCATAGGGGAAAACCAAGTCCCAACAGTTTCAGAGATATATCAAATAACTTTCTTTAACATGTTTCAGTTTTTGGTTTCAGAAAGTATCTGGTGGGATCATCTTATGCATAGTTTGAATGTGACGGTGTTTTTTTTTTTTTTTGATATTTATTATATCGCCAGATTTTTATTTGTTGGTTAGCATGTTACTCACTTTGTAATCTAACATATGTATCAACAGATGATCCTTTATGCATACATTCTACTGGTTTGGATGATCAAGCATAAACCAAGATGTGATTATCTCCCTGGGAAAGCTTCCAAATAGCAACAGGGAAGTTACCCCTTGTGGTTATATCCAAATGACATGGCTAGACTATTGCGATGAGAGGACCTTGACGTCGCCCAAGTAACCTTGTTTGCTCTGTAAGTGAAATACGACTTTCACATGTCCCTTGCATCTATATAGATTCTTTGTTAAGAGTACTTATGCCACGACCACATGTAATTATAGGTTGATGTCCCATATAAGCATCAATGTTGGCCTAGATATAGTCTATCTCCCTCCAATGTATATTTCTCGAGAAAATTATCGGGGTTACCCAAAACCAAACAAGCATCTAGATATGGTGGACTTGTCGGCGATATAGAGAGACAAGGTACAAAAAGCGAGCTCAACAAAAACAAGTTGGTTGTATCGCAAAGCACATAATAGCAAAGAATGAAAATGGTCAAGAACAATGGGTGTATCATGGCCGCTACCACTATGGGCCAAAGAAAAGCGGGACACCGGATTTGTTTTCTTTTATCCTCAGGGCGACAGGGCCGTGGTCTTTGACTCACCGTTGAAACCTAAAAGGCTACATGCACTTCAAAAGCTGCTTGAAATTGTAAGTGATGAACTGCTTATTCAATTACTAGAGTCGAATATCATCATTGACAATAGTGGTTTTCGTATAACGCTTACAAGGAGTACTTGAAGGATCCGAACTGCTATGATCGAAGATCCGATAAGTTTAAGGATTTTTCATAAAAATAGACTCAAAAGCAAGCGAGAATTCCCTGTATGTATATCAAAACTAATTCTTTCTACTACTAGCATTGCTTTATTGTGTGCAAAGGCGCCAAGCAACTAGAGGGATCAAACTTGTGTGGGTTCTACGCCTATGAGTACCTAAGGGCATGCTCGGTACAAATGCATTCGTAAGAACGGTGGCAAACATATGTAAGTTCCTCCTAGACCAATGTGTGCATCAAGGGAAGACATTCTTTTTTTGGATGAGTTGGGGCTGCTTCTCGAGTTTGAGGACCTAAGGAAATGGAGCTCGAGGCTACAACTTAAAGATTACCTTCATCCAGTTAGCTTGTAGCTAGAGGTACACTATGACAACTTTAAATATTCCATTTGAAAAAACAACACACGTGAATGTTTCTTTCTATGCCAATGTTGGTCATCTCCGTTTATTTGACACAACTCTATAACCATTTACAACAATAAGAGGATGCTCGAACTTGAAGGCAATATTGAACATGTTCAATGTCTTGCTCAGTCTCCGCATCCTGCCCATGAGAAAGGAAAGCCAAAGAAGTTGAAGGTTGTCAGGTCCAAGAAAGCTTAGACTATTTAATACCATGTTTTTCTAATGTTGCCGTTCAAAACACAATCCTATGGATCAGGTACTGCACATGTGACTGGAACATGTTGTGTTTTGCTGGACTAGCTATTTTAGTTTGTAAATGTTGTTCTACTATGGTGAAATATTGACGATCGATATATATATATATATTTGTGTCTTTGAGCTGTTTGAATATATATATTTGGGTCTTAGCACATGATAATCATTCTCCATCGTCGATATATATATATATGTGCTGTGTATTTTTTTTAAAAAAAAAAATAAATCTGCGACGGGCAACATAATGTGCCTGCCACGGTAAATGCATTAACCATAGCGGCATATTACGCCGGCCGCCACGCAAAAATATAATTAACTGTGGCGGGCACATTACATTGCCCGCCACGGTTAATGCTATTTACCGTGGCGGCACAACAGCCCGCAACAATAATTGCCACGATTAACTGTGACCTTACCAAGGCGACGGGTTGTTGTACCCGCCATGTAAAAGCAAAAATCGCCTGTCACGCAAATTCATTTCGGTTAGTAGTGCTCCTTCTAACGACCATTCTCGCCGATCCACCATGGCCACCACCAATGCTTCATGGCCGGCAAGGGAGTAGCTCGGGCGGCGGGTGCGAGGCCGGGGAGGCGGTTGGGCGTGGGCGCGGGAAGGAGGTCGACGAGGAGGGGTTGCCAGTCGCTAAAGAGAGCGCGCACACACTAGGGTCATCTGCGAGAGGAGAGGGTTGGGGAGCACGTTCTCTAGAGAATTGAGTGCGGGGAGATGAAAAAATTCAGTGTTGTATAAAAGTTCCTAAAAAGAACAAAGATAACAGGATGTAGGGGCTTGGGAATTAATAACCAAAGAGAAACATGTAAATAAATAACGAAATCTATATATGCGCTGATACTTGTAAATATTCCTTTATAAAAAATGTGTTGATAATAAATAGCGAAATCCAAATTCAACATTGTACATAGTATATTAGAATAAGAGAACTAATTCGACTTCACGGAGCAATAGCGCGCAAAACGAAGGGAAATTAGGAAACAGCTTTTGCTCTTCACCACAGCTTTACTCCACGGAGCCGCCGGTGGCTGGATCCCAATCGAAATGAACCGCTTCCGCTGCCGCTGCCGCTGGGCATCGGGGAGACTGACACGCCTGATGGGCACCGGCGTTGGCCAGTCCTTCACTCGTAACTGGCGGTCGGACCCAACGCGCCGGCTGTGCCACGATACCACTGCCAACTCGGCGCCCGCAAGACCCGCAAAAATGTGGTGCCGTACAACGCCCACAAGGCGGCGGCGGGGGCGCCCCGGTGGACATTCAGTAGGCCATAGGAAGCTGTGCCGGCGACGATGGAGTTCCAGTGATCATCCCTCTGGCGCGCGAGGGACATGGCACTCAAAGGCGCAGAGTACGGCCATGTAGACTCCGAAGCTCCCAGCTACGCGAGGCGTGTTGGTGCAGACAGCACGGACTGCAGCCGCCAGGCGTCCACCTCCACCTTTGGGCGAGTTGCGGTACCCCTTGACGAAGTGAAAGGTAGAGCCGCAAACTGCGCCGCACGAAAAGGCGTCGCCGACGAGGTTGATAAAGCGATAGCGATGGTCGGGGATGCCATCGTACATCTCCCTCCCCATTGTCTCGATCTCGATCTCGATCTCGATCTCGACGGCGGCGTAGAATCGCTAGGCAGGGTCGACTAGCTAGGGCTGGTTTGATTAAACGATGTCTCGACCCTCCTTGGCCTTTTGATGTCTATATATACATACACGACTCTGATCGGTTGTTAGAGTTGGAGATCGCCAAGAAACCGAGTCTCGTTAGAACAGGTACGACCGTACGATGGAATAGGACGGGTGAACCGAGTCTTGTTACAACACGCATACAGGGAATAGATATCGTCGATGCCATTGCGGGCCGGCTGGAGATAGGATATGTGCAAGCTGGCGCAGATTTTTTTTCCACTCGGATTACTCCATTTACATTTATGCAAACGGAAATACAGGATTGTTTGGGATTACATCAGAAGACCTTACTAACCAACTGACTAATGCAACGGATACCTGACTTCTTAAATAACTTCCAGGGGCTTATCACACCCCCTCGCTAACTGTCATATAAACCTGACCAAAATATCATGTATGCATGAGCTTGACAAAAAATAGCAATTGGATTACTTATAAGTTTCTTGTCAAACACTACTTTATTCCTACACTTCCAGATAGCCTAACAAAAAGCACCTATTCCCATTGCATGAAACTCAGTACCCTTAGGTAACCAAAAAATTGCACCACTCCCAGCATTGTTCAAGATTTTAAGGAATGTTATTTGCCCCAATACTCTTAGCTATAACTGACCAAACTAATTTTGCTACAGGACATAGAAAGAACAAATGATCTAAGGTTTCTAATTGATCACAAAAGGCAGATTTAGGGTCACCAGACCAATTCCTCTTTATCAAATTCTCTTTAGTGAGCACAGCATCATAAGTCATCTACCACAAGAAAATTTAATCTTCTTTGGAATTTTACTTTTCCAGATGTTTTTATGATATGTACCAGCATTTGATATGGTTAAAGCCTCATACACAGACTTGACAGTAAATTTAGATTTCTTTGACAGGTTCCAAAACACAAGATCAGGAATATCATTGAAACAGAACACATGCATATCAGCCAAAATTCTATCCCAATTTTCCTTTAAGTTCCCATATAACCATCTCCTGAAAGTCATAGTAGACCCATTCCTTACCTCTAAAACTGTGATATTCTTATTTTCAGACTAGGTAAATGACCGTGCGTTGCAACGAGATATCAAAATATTTCATGAGATAATATATCTTGTAGATCAAGACAAATTACCAATCATCATGAGTACAATGCACGGATTTCATGAGAAGTTTCGGCCACTTGCAAGCAAATAAGTCTAGGGAAGCTGATTCCTACCTCCTAAGCATGGCAAAGAGCTCTTTACAGTGATTCATGAGGTCCAGGGAAGCAGCTGGCCGAGCCGTACGTATATTAGCTGATCATATTCCATATGCATGCTCCTAGTGACACATAGCTAAAGCTCGTTCCTGTCAACCCCCGAGAAGAACAGGCTTATGTTCCAGTGGACGATGAGCCCATTGTAGCTATCCCAGACCTTTTGGTGGTCGTCTCTGATGCAGGTCACCCCTTGCTAGATCATCTTGCGGCTGGTGCCCTCAACTTCTGTACTTCTTTGTTTCTGTGTCATCTCCCAAGAACCTTAGGAAGGTTGCGCTGGGTGCAAGGCATCAAAGTGTAAGCAGAAATAGTGGCCAAAGTCGCTGAAAACCTGCACAAGATAATTATAGCAGATCATGAAGTGATTTTACAATAGCATTGCCTCTTTTCTCCACTTAAAATGAGAAGAGTAGCAAATCAAGAATCAATGTGTTTGTGTATTGAGAAAAAAAAAACAGTTCAACAAGCAAGAATCTCCCAAAAGATTAATTGGCTGGTGAGCCGTCCTAGGTTCGATTTTCTCCTACCTGCTAAAATAGAGGATGGTCGTCATTTCTATTGACACTTGCAACAACTACCTCATATGAAGGTACAATGAAATCTTATTTAAATAATTGGAAAAAGTCCAAATTACTACCCTGTGTTTTCACTCAAGTCTAGATAACCCCTAAGGTATTGTTTAGTTTATTTTACTCCGGTGGTTTTGTAAACCGGTGCACTTAACACCTTTTGGCACTAATCCAATCCGGTTTTGGTGACGTGGAGATGGTTTTGCAATTAGTCATGCCACATAAGCTGGTGACATGGGTAGGAAATTATTTTTCCTAGCGTGACCCCCTTTGCGACGCACGCGACCTCCCACGACCCCCTGCGCACACGCGAAAGTTCTATCCGAAGACCGTCTCGCGATCGCGAGGACCGTGGGGGAAGATTCATTCGTGAGAGGCCTCGATCGACGGCAGCTTCACGCCACACAGGAGGACCATGGGGCATCCAGGCGACCAGCGCCGATCGCGCACATAGGACCGTGGGGCACGCCGAGGTGACCGACGGCGGCTCCAAGGTGCGTACCTATGTCCAGTGGTATTTCCCGTGCAGGTCTTCCGATAGCACGTGAAGCGTTACGTATACATTTGACAGCAATATGCATGTCGGGTGTGAGTAGATGCAAATTAGTTGCAACTATCCTACTACATGCCTTGCCGTAACACTAATGCATGCTCTTTAGGCCAGGTAGATTATTAACAGCAATGAGCTGCCAAGTCGATTCCAGTCAACAATAGTTTTGCTGCCTCGATTAATTGCAAAACAGTCGTCACGTTACCAAAACCGGATTGGATTAGTGCCAAAAGGTGTTAAGTGCACCGGTTTATAAAACCACCGGAGTAAAATAAACTAAACAATACCTTAGGGGGCTATCTAGACTTGAGTGAAAACACAGGGTAGTAATTTGGACTTTTTCCTAAATAATTTGATCCCCATAAAAATCCTCTCTTTTCTTCAACACGATAAGGACATTGCTAGGGACAAATGGCTAATTAAAACACAACATAAACATTGGGAGCAGTAATACACATTAAATAACATATATATTTTTACATAGCCAAAACTAATGACATGCAAAAGGAGTGGACGATATGCAATACCCGATACACAAAAAATCTTTGATTTATTTGATCCTATTACCTTGAAGCACTAAACAAATGAAATTGGGTAACCGGGCAAAGCCGTCAGCAACCAGTCTATAGAGGCCACAAGACACATGTTGTGCCACATATGCTTGCTTGTATCAGGCAGCTTTACCATATCAGAAATCCACATGAAAGTTTAATATCCTCATATCTAACGATTCAGTTTTAGCATCCACTGCTAATCACACATTTCCTTTTCTAACAATGGCTAAATATCCTCATTCACAAATTTTATTAGGCCAAAAACATGCAACATGAAATAGCTACCTCAAATGTAGAGATCAAATTGTTTGCAAATGACAAGGCGACAACAATATGACTGCATGTGGCATTTCCAGCACAACCTCATAAGAACTGTCTCAAGAACTACAGTCTGCAAGTTTCTGAAACATATTGAAAATTTTAAACTACAGGTTTCAAGCATCAGATCAGATCTCTATGTTCCCAAAATAAATGTGTCAACCCATCCTTGAAGGTTGAAACATATCAGGTCAATTGTCCATTGCTAGCTCCTAGCTCCCTCCTAGTCAAGCTCCGAAGTCCCTTGGCTGCCTCCGTTGATTGTCATGGAATTCATGCCCAACAGGTCGCTGCACGACCTTCTGCACCTGTCGCCCGAAGCCGCCGCCATGACGATATCGTGCTGGACGTGGCGCGTGTCATCATCCATGTGTGACGCCAAGTCCGCCAACGCCCTGCTTAGACGCGACGGACGCGCCCGCTCGCGGACTTCAGCCTCGCCGTCACCGCCGCCCACGCATGCGAGGGTGAGGGCAGTCGTGGGCGCTTAGTTTCTGGATCTTGAGAAAATAGAAAAGATCTAAAAATAGAAACCATGGGTGGCCGCCGTGTAGGGAGTTTGCGGGCCGGGGCAGGGCGTCGGTTATGCTTGCACGCCAATGAGAGCCGGAGTTTCACCGCGGGGCGGGCTGATTAGGAGCCGGGCGGCAGACTCATTAGGGGAAAGGACGATTGCTTTTCTTTCTTTTTAGTAGTAAAGATAAACAAAACAGATCAGGATTCCAAAACACAAGATCAGGAATATCATTGAAACAGAACACATGCATATCAGCCAAAATTCTATCCCAATTTTCCTTTAAGTTCCCATATAACCATCTCCTGAAAGTCATAGTAGACCCATTCCTTACCTCTAAAACTGTGATATTCTTATTTTCAGATAAACAAAACAGATCAGGATACAGAATCATCAAGGATTTATCATATAACCAGCTATCTTGCCAAAATCTAAATTTTTCGTTCTGCTATGACCCACTTCATGAATAGACTTATTTTGCAAGTATTTAAATTTCACAATAGTTCCGCCAAAGGCCCTCTTCTTTCTCTAACTTCCACCACCATCTACACATCAAGCTAATATTCATTTTCCTCGGATCTTTGATACCTAAACCACCCTTCTTTTTTACTTTTGCATATGATCTCCCATTTAATATTCACGGAGCAATAGCGCGCAAAACGAAGGGAAATTTGGAAACAGCTTTTGCTCTTCACTCAGATCTCTCTGTCCCCATTATGTGTGTCGTCCGGGGAAGCGTGTTTGTGAGGGAAACACGGTTTTCTAGAGACAAACATTTAGGGACGAGGGGAGTAATGAAGCTTTACTTCCACACGGAGCCGCGGTGGCGGATCCCAATCCCAATGAACCGCTAGCTTCCGCCCGGCGCCGGGCAAGGGGGAGACCGACACGCTGATGGTACCGGCGTTGGCGATCCGTTCACTCACAATTGGCGGTCGGACCCAACGCCCGGTTGTGCCATGATACCACTTCCAACTCGGCGCCCGCAAGACCCGCAAAAAAATGTGGCGCCGCATAACGCCGACAAGGCGGCGGCGGGGGCCCGTGCACATTCAAAAGAGGCCATAGGAAGTCAGGCCGCGCGACGATGGAGTTCCAGATGATCCTTCCTCCCGGGCGCCCGAGGACATGGCACTCTCCAAGCCGCACAAGACGCCATGAAGGCTCCGGCTCCCGGATACGCTAGGCGTGTTGGTGCAGTACGGACGGCGCCCGCCAGGCGCCCACCTCCACCTTTGGGCGAAGCCGCGGAACCCCTTGACGCAGCAATGCAGAGCCGTAACTGCGCCCGACCAAAAAAGGCGTCGCCGACGAGGTTGATAAGGCGATAGCGATGGTCCGGGATGTCATCGTACATCGCCCCTCGCGTTATCTCGATCTCGACCTCGATTTGTTTGGCGGGGTCGAAGTCGATCGACTTGCTAGGTTGGTTTGATCGAGGCGATGTCTATCAACCTTTCTTGGCCTTTTTGATGTCTATACGACTTAATCGGTTGTCGAGTTGGAGATCACCAAGCAACCGAAGTCTTTTTTTTTTTTTTGAAGTACCAAGCAACCGAGGTCTTGTTACAACACGTGCGCGGACACACGGAATAGGCCGGCGAGCCGTTTCTTACGTTTCTTTCATCACTTGAACCGAGTCTTGTTGGACACGCATACGGGAATAGATAGATGCCATTGCGGGCGGCCGGAGCTTCAATTCTACCGGCCGCCGACGCGCCATGGTCGCCGCCTTCCGCCCCTCCCCGCCATCCCGGCCTCGCCCCATCCCATCGACGGCGCGTTGGAACAAAGAGGGGAAAAAATACCGGAGGTCATCGATAAATGGGTTATCGGATTTTATCGGGAAACCTATTGGTGTATCGTTTTCTTTTCGGACATTTTTTTTAAAAAAAAAAACCCCTCAGTTTGCACAGGATAGCATGTAGATTGTGTCTAAATCATGTAGTAACATTGAAAACACACACATAGAAGTACAAACATATTAATTTTCCACCCAACACATCATATACTCATCTTTCTTCCTTTCAAGAGAGTCCATTGGATTAAAAAGTCCCAAATCTCAACATTACAAGTTTACTAAATTAATCTAAGTTACAAGTAGTCCATATCCATAATCTACATTAAAATACATGAACCAAGATAGCACAATACGACAAGGTTAAGGACCGACCGATAGGTCAATCTACTATCATACACCTTTATAGTATAGCCAAAGAAAAAATAAAGTCCTAAACTACTCTAAGTGCCTCTCAACTCAAAAAATGTAGATGGTCCTTAACCTTGTCGCTCATTCTTTAAAAACCAAACCAAAATCCATCAATAGGGGCATGAGAACCATCGACTGCCCATTAATTAATCGTCATTGTGACCTAACTTAGAATGCCTTTTACAAAACATATGTAGTCACAATGATTACATCATCGTTAATCACCAAAACCGAATTAGAGGACTACATGCTTTCACTTCCAACAATCTCCACAGATTCCAATAACTCATATGTGTGACTAATGTATGTTTGCTTTTACTCATATGCTTTCACTTCCAACATATACTCCGTATGTGCTTTTCAAGAGCTATGTTATATACTCGACCAACCATTATAAATCCCCTAAATCCTAGACCTTGGTAAGTGAGCTATGGATGACCTAGCTTCACCTAGGTAAGAGCAAGGTTAATAATTTCGCCGGTGGTCGGCGATATAGCGCTGCCACGTCATATAAAGCTAATACTTGTCGCCGGCTCATATAATAAGCTAACTATTAGCTGGCTGTTAGACTAGTTCAAACATACATGAAGCTTTAATACTTGCATGTACGTACACGATCTAGTGTGGGCTATTATCCCTATGCCCCTTCAAGCATGGAAGGCACGGAAGCGAAGAGGGGCAGGTTGGCATAGACAATCGAAAAGAAGTAATGTGAGTCCCGCTAGCACACGATCTATGTCTCGGTTCTTGTGCCTCAGTTGGCAAGAAGCCAAACGCTCGCTTAACACCCTCTCTCCTAACGTGGGCTTTATTTGGATGACGTGGATGTTTATTTTGCCGGCTTAAAATCCTTACTATACCTGCTCTAATGTGCTAGAGCACTTTGCACCTGGGTTGATGGGTCATTGGGCTTGCTGCCACGCTCGAGTGGTCGACCGATCAAATTGGGTACTAACTCAAGGCCACTCATCCTTCTCACGCAAATGCAGTCGCCCAATGGCATCCGTAGGTCCTCGAACACCGTACTCTACCCATGACGTATGAGAGCAAGTATTATAATTTAGTCAGCTTAAGGTTGTAACACTATGTCATTTCATATATTGCTAGTTATACAGCCAGCTCATATTATAAATTGGTTGCAGCAGTGACCGCAACATTTAATATGCACTAATATGTAGTGGGATTTAGCAGGGCTGGGAGCCAAGCACCGACTCTTTCCTTTTCTCTCTCTGCCAAATCACGCTACTTTTCTGATGTGAACTGTATTTAGCGCCTTGACCGACCTTATAATACTTGCTCTGAAGGAGGAAGAAGGGAGGGGAAGGAGAGAGGGGAAGGAGGGAGGGGTCCACGTCAATGGTAGGGGACTTTATTCACTGGCGGAGACCCCAGCTAAAGTTGGGCCAAGTAAAAAAAAAACTAATGACGATCCAATCCAGCCCACATGCATCCGCAGGTTCCAGGCTGTCGCACATTCTTTTCCACTCGCCTACCGCATGCGTGCCATGCATGGTCAATCCACGATCGGCAGCCGCACGTTCCCTGCAGGCTCTAACACGCGAACGAAGCGCAACCCTAGGTCCTGGCCGTAATTCGTTCGGTGGGCGGCGGCGACTCCAGGGCTCCGGCCTCCAGGCTGGTTCCATGGAGGTGGTCCAGGAGGCGGATGGGAATCATGGGATTGCGCCGCTGCCGCCGCTACCGGGGCTGGGCATGGCCGCGGCGGTCGTCGGGCTCGCAATGGCCGCGGAATCGAGCAGCTCGGCTCAGGGCTCCGTGGGTGTTGGTCGAGGGCGATTGCAATGTTTTTCATTTTGGTTTGGAAAAAGTTTAGATCACCCCCTCAACTATGGGGTGTGGTCTACTTAACCCCCAAACTTTGAAAGGGTCTAATTTACCCCCCGAACTTTCCAAAACCATATACTTTACACCACGGGGCAGTTTTAGATGGCGGTTTGCTACAAACCATGATTTTACTACAAAGAACTAAATCTTTAAAAATTCATAGTAAATCACAAAAAAAAAATCATAAAATAGAAAATTTTAACTTTGTTGGATTCCACGGTAGTAGATCAACATAGTGAACATATAATATGTTGTGCTTTAGTACAAAGTTTTTGCTGGAGCTTTAAATTTATTCAAAAATCCTAATAAATTTAAAGCTACAACAAAAAAACTTTGTACAAAAGCACACCATATTATATGTTTATTGTGTAGATCTACTCATGTGGAGTCCAACAAAATTGAATTTTCTATTTTACGATTTTTCTATGATTTACTATGGTTTTTCAAAGATTTGGTTACCGTAAAGCAAACCGCCATCTAAAACTACTCTAGGGGGTAAAGTAGACGGTTTTCAAAAGTTCGGGGGTAAATTAGACCCTTTCAAAGTTTGGGGGTTAAGTAGACCATACCCTATAATTGAGGGGGGTGATCTAGACTTTTTCCTTTTGGTTTAGTCGGTCATTAGAAGTTCGCCTACCAGTTTGTTTTTTTCCCGGCTACGCCACTTGACTTTATTATCCCGCAACGCCGCACGGGTTTCCACGCTTGTTAGGAAGTATGCACGGAAGATTGATAAGTGGAGCTATTCATAGGATTGGCCGCTTAGGGCATCCGCAATGGTAATAGTTAGTGCTACCTCCGTAGTCCGATGTGGAGGTGAGAGATAAAAGTAAAAACTATTTTATATTATTGGGCACACATGCTCATCTCACATGTTCTTTAGCTACGTAAAATAGTCTAGTTATTTGCATGTAGCTAGTGACTACTTTCTCTCATACTTTTTTTCTTGCCACGCCACATCTAGCTAGCCAAATAGCTCATCAAGGTGCGGTGCTCTTAGTCCATAGTGCCGACGACCGGGCGAAGCTATAGGCAAACGAACCCCGGTGCCTTTGCTTTAGTAATTTGCACAACATTATTGAAATACATGGTAAAAATGAGGTTGTTAAATGGTAATTAAAATTTTACCCTGGTGCCTCGTGCACCGGTAAGTTTAACGATGGCGTCGCCATTGCCGACGAGTTCAACACCGAATCGATGTTACCCACTAGAGTTTAATCCCAACATGGAAGTTATCCACCTCATCATCAGCCTATCGTCGATGCAATCCAATCTCAACATGCAAATTGTCCACCTCGCCAGCCCACTATCATATACAATTATAATATGCACGTCGTCCAGAAGACACGCCATACATACACTACCATGCACTTAGTTGTACACATTAGCTTGCCACATCATTTCCACTAACATTGATTAATTTATAAATTTTTATCTCTTTGTGCAAGTTATTACACATAGTTTAATTTTATTGCAAAGCATTAGCAATTTTCACGGTAACGCGCACAGTGTACTTCTAGTATAATCGAACACATGTAGTTGCAACAAAGAGGACTTAAGTAGATGTGCATGCGGGTAATAGCCTAGTGGGATATTGTACACTGATTGGGCCAAAATTTAGACTACATGTATTGCCTAGCAAGATTTATACACCATATACCTACAATTTAATTTTGGGACATGGATTAACATAGAAGGTAGCAGCTAATAACGTATGAATTCAAGTTTGACGTTGTCATACCTACAAATTAATTTATAAGTTTGACGTTGTCATACTATTCTATTCTTAAATATGATTGTTGCTATGCCAAGTTTATTTTATCGCAATACCAAATGTTTATAACTTAGCGACTACATCTCTAGTTTGAATAAAGAAATACATCAAAGAATAAAGTTTTGTGATATCAAATAAGTGCCACTAAAATATATCTATTCAATGTCATAAATATTAAAATTTAATGGAACTTAGATAGTTTGATTAGTGATGAAACTAGAATCGTATTTTTCAGGACCTAGGTAAAGAAATACAAAGTTTATCCTAAATATAAGAAAATTAAGTTTACATTATGTATATTCAAATTCGTAGAAATAAGTTTATCCCAACATCAGGCACGATATTTTTTTTTCGGCAAGGAGTGGAGAATGGAGAGCCCCGCACTGGAGTGCCACGTCAGACGTCACGCAAAAGCGAACTGCACGGAAGCGTGGTGTCAGATACCACCCGCCAGGTGGGCCCACCTATCCCAGGCTGTGCAATGCGGACTCGATACTTAAGCCAAGCAAGAGGTCCAAGGCGGATCATCAATCAAAATATCAATCCTCATTATCTTTACCCTTTCCGCACTAGTTGGCGCTTCTCGTTCTTCTTCTCTCTAAGCTCTCCCTCTCTTCCCCTTGTACCCTGTACTAGAGGATTGTAGACATTGTTGCTAGTGAGATTCGGTAATCTAGATTGGGGTTGCCGACAAGGGTATCAGCTCCGGCTCTATCCTCGCCATGGATCGGTACCTCGAGCTCGCTTTTGCCCGGATCCTCCGCAGTTCGACGAGATCGAGGCCCGGTGGGATGATGCTCGAGCAAGCGTAGCGCCCGCCGCCATCGAGTTCCGCGTCGCCACCGAATGGACCCCTGCGGCTCATCCCGACGAGGCCGTCGTGGTGGCCGGCACAACGCGGGGCTGTTCCCGGAGGAGCGCCCGCGTCGACCTCGACGTCGTCGGGCCCAAGCGGTCGATGGCGTGGTGACTCGCCGACAACCGGGTGGTCTATTCAAGCGACTAGACCGCACCCCTCGAAGAGCGCGGCATCATCCTCACCGCCAACGTCGTCTTCACGGGCCCCGCCCCTCCGACCGGATCTACGTGTCGGAGCTTGAGGCCGAGACTTCTTCCCCGTCCCCGTCGAGTACGAGTTCCCTCGCCAAGCCCGTCAAGCCCGAGGAGATTACGCTCCGGATCGGGCACGCGAGGTCTTTGGAGGTGGACGAGAAGGTCCTCCCGCCCTCAACCGGCCGAGGTGCTCAAGTCCGCCATGTCGCTCGATTCCACCAAGGGCGAATTGCATCGGCCTCGATTAAGCCGTCGGCGTTGTGCTCCTCGCTCGCGCCGCACGACTTCGCCACAAGCGCGCCGGGTTCCTGGCCCTACGCCGATCGTGGCATCTCCCTCCACGTCCACGCCCCTCGCCGACCATCTGCGTCCTCGTCACGCCACTTCGCCGAGGATGGGGGTTCTCGACTCCGCCGACCGCGGCGAGCTCCACCACGCCCGCCTCGACGTCGTCGACCACATGGCGAATTCCTCTGGCCGCCTTGGCTTCACCTCTATCCGAGGTCACGCAACGGGCCACCGTCATCCGCATCGGGAAGGAGTCCCCTCGTCGTCCTCGACTCCCATCCATCCTCGTGCAATTACGTCTCGCCACCGGGCAGCCCGTGCTACGCTGCGTCGCGAGAGGCGGTGTTGGGACGTGCGTCGCGGGCGCTAGAGCGAGTTGCAGAAGAGCACGCGAAGCTTATCCACATGGGCCAGCAGCGTCGCGGGATCGGCTACCGCGTCGCGATTGAAGATCTCTAGTTTGGTTTTGGCTAATTAGTGACACCTAAGGACTAATCTCTCTATTCTAAGTGTGTGACATGATTGGAGATTGGTCGTGCCGAAGTTGGTGTGTGGTGGTCATAGATGAAGGGTCAAGGTGACCCAAAGGATGATCAAGCATGCAACTCGGTGGAGTTTCAGAGATCAAAGTCCCCAAGGCAAAGGTATAACCATAGGGCTTTTGATTTCACATCCAAGACACCATAGAGGGTGTGGATGGTTATAGGATCGATAAGCCGTACTATAAAGAGGGGAAAACTTTCGTACATATCGATCCTCACGTGCCTTTAGGTTCAAAATTCATATGCATGCATTCTAACCTAAAGTGCTAACTCCGTCCTTGGTGGAAATGGTTTCGATAATGCTAACACATGGTGTCGGGGTGTTCTTCGACGTGTCGGCAACAAGGAACAAGTGACGGAAGTCGGCTTGGAGCAAAGGCGAAAGAAACGGCGACGAAAACGACGAACACGCTACGCTTTGCTTGCGTCGGCCGGACGCGACCGACCGGAAGGTGGTCGTGTGCAACCGGACGCACCGGTGAGTGCGTCTGGCAGAGAGCATGTTTTTGGGGTTTCGGCCGCGGGTCGACCGGACGGGCGGACCGGATGCTTCCGGTGCCGACCGAAGCACCGACGGACGCTGACCGGACGCTCCAAGGGCGAGGTCCAACGGTGGTTTTTCGGTCAGTCGGTTGTGGCCGGACCCACCGACCGGACTCACGGTCGGTCAAGGCCCGGTCGGGCCGCGAGAGGGTGTTTTTCACCCTCTCCACCACATTTCGTGGTGTGGCATATATATACCGTGTTGGCTGCCCCTTGCTCCCTCTCTTGGTCATTTGAATCATTCCTAACATACTTGAGCAAGCAAGCAAGCCTCCCTCCTCTCTCATTCTTGATTTGAGCTTCATTCTTGAGAGAAGAGTGATCCAAGTGCATTGCATTGAGTTCTTGCATCTAGAGGCACTTGGGGATCGTGTTGTGACGGTGGATTTCCGTTACTCTTGGAGGCACCGCTCCTAGCCGGCTTGGTGATTTGGTGGAGTTGTTGGCAAGAAGAGGAGATTGTTTCTTGGCCACCTCCTGGTTGGTTTGTGAGAGGATTAAGCACTCCTCGTCGGGAAGACAAAGTGCAAGGAATACATTGCTCGTGCTTTGGGTACCTCACTTGGTGTGTGGTGTGTTGAGGCTAGCAAGGGCACCGCCTAGCTCAAACACCACCCTTGTGTTGGTCGGCACAACCGGAGAGTAGTTGTCGGTGTACAACGAACTCCGGGTGAACAAATCGACTTGTTCATTGTCTCTTTGTGTGGATCATCACCTTCGAGTGATTGATTGGTTTTTATCTTCCCGGTGATTGGTTGACATCCTCTACACATCGGTATAACAAGCCTCTCACTCTTGCTTTACATTCCTAGTTTACCTTGAGTAGAGAGCCAGCATTTGCTTGTGTAGGTTGTTCTTGCTAGCATAAGGATCTTATTAGAATTGCCCATTAGCTAGAGTAGTGACATAGACTTTGTGTGGACTAGAGATCGTAGAAATATTTAGTCTTATCACTAGAAGGCTTGCTTGACCATTAGAACTAGTGCAAACCGCTTTACGCCGTGTTTTATACTAATCGGTTTGTTTAGTTGAGCTTGTAGAAAATTTTTATAGGCTATTCACCCCCCTCTAGCCATCTAGGACCTTACAACGATGCCGAGCGCCACCGGGCTCCTCTATATGGGGACCTCGCGCCTCGCCACCACGCCTCCGGCTCGCCAAGGCCGCGCCCCACGCTCATCACCCCGACAACGCCCGTGTCGCGATCCACCGTGCAAAGACCACTACACCAACCTCAAGGGCGCGCAAGACGCTCTCGCCGGCCCACATGCGCCACGACTCCATCTCGCACCCCGCGTGCCGCGCCGGGAAGGAAGTCCACGCCGCCCGAATCAACCGCATCGTGTTCGTCAAGCTCGTCACCACCGGCAGCAAGCGCGCCGCGAGTTCGACCACTTGTCGGCAACCCCAATCTGGATTCTTCAATCTCACTAGCAACAATGTCTACGATCCTCTAGTACCGGGGTACAAGGGGAAGAGAGGGAGACCTGATAGAGAAAAACAGTAACTGCCAACTAATACAGGAAATGGTAAAGTTAATGAGGATTGATATTTTGATTGATGATATGCCTTGGACCTCTTGCTTGGCTTAAGTATCCGAGTCGGCCTTGCACAGCCTGGGATAGGTGGGCCCACCTGGCGGGTGGTTTCTGACACGTGGGCCCCACTGCTCCGACGCGCGCAAACTTCCAAACAGCTCCACTTGCTTTGCTTGCTTTCAGTTTTGTTTCCGTTCCACACACTTCTCATCCCGCCTCTGATCCCGTGCCGCCATTTCCCCACCGCCGCCGACGCTCCCCATCACGCGCCGCCCATGGCGCCCCACCTACTCACCCCGCCGGCCCTCACCATTACGGGCGCCGCCACCGCCGCTCCAGGCCACCTCAGCGGGGCCGCATCGGCGGACCCGCGGGCGCACAGGCCACGCGCGGCGCCGTCGCGCTCCTGTTCTGCTCCTCGCGGCGGGGGCTGCGGAGGAGGAAGGGCTTGAGCGTCGCGGCGGCGGCGGCGGCGGAAGGAGCGGAGCCGGGTGGGCCCGCGGGGCCGATGCGGCTCAACGAGTACATGGTCGCTGTCGACCGGCCCCTCGGCGTCCGCTTCGCCCTTGGCGTCGACGGACGCGTCTTCGTCCACTCCCTCAGGAAAGGGGTAAGTGACTGACTAAGCGGGGAGCGAGCAATGGGAAGGAAGTCCGTCCTTCCCTGGCGAACGGGGTTTAAGGACTTTCGATTAGCGACTGACTGACGTAGTGACTGCATTTGGTGATGCGTGGCAGGGGAACGCGGAAAAGTCCAGGATCATCATGGTCGGCGACACGCTCAAGAAGGCGGGCCGCGACGGCCAAGGCCTCGTCACCATCAAAGACCTAGGTGACACGGAGTACGGCACCAGTTCGTTATGTTTCATCACTATTCTAAAGACGCGTCTCTATTGAATTTAGTGAGGCATACCTGTTGTTTTCAGTCAGTGTGTCATATTAGTTCGCGTATGATCAGGAGTGCCTTTGCTGGTTAGTTTTTCCCCCTTTTCTGTTTGAACTCTGAAATACTATATGCCCTGGTCTAGTGAAATTCTATTTTTGAAAGAAATCTTAAAATAGACCCTGTAACTAATAATTTATGAACTATTGGTTAAAGTTAGTAGTTCAAAATGAAGTTTCAGTCGAAATGGTCCTTTGTTAGGGTAAATATTTCATGGCACACAACAATGTACTCCCATGCACTGAACAAACAAGTTTCAGCTCTGTGCACATTTCTTAGTAGTGTGGCAGACTGGCAGTCAACTCTTAATTTCTTGACAAAGTACCCATTGGAGCACCACCTTCCTGAAAAGTTAAGATACCAGCAACCTAGCAGTTAAGTACCATGAGTCCATGAACATGATTTATTTCCCTTAAGAATTGAAGAACGTTGGATGGAACTACTGCATGGTTATGCTTTATTCATATGTTCTCTTTAACCTGTATCCAGGACTGCGCTAAGGGACAAGTCAGGACCATGCAGCCTTGTCCTTGAGAGACCATTTGCTCCTTTTCCTATCCATCAGTTGCATCAAAACAAAGATTACCACATTCTATTTAACAGAGGACGGGCTCCTGTTGCCTCCTGGAATAGTGCTGTTTTGTCCACAAAGCTGAGTGGATCTTCTACTGGGGATGGAAAATCTGGTTTTGCTGTATTCTCCCCAAGGTTGCTAAGTTCTCAAGGATGGGATCTTTTGTCTAATGAGAAAGGTGGACTCTATCAGAGTAGCACTAACCTTGCCAATCGCATAAGTGAGATTGTTGGTTTATATTCTGATGAAGACGATGTCAATGCTGAGTGGGCACATGGTAGCTTTCCTTTGGAGGAGTACATTAAAGCACTAGACCGTGCTAAAGGTGAATTGTATTACAATCATTCACTGGGTATGCAGTACAGCAAGGTACTAGAAGACTGCTTCTGTTCATTTTCTTAGACATGCTTATCAATATATACCAATAACCATAACCATGACCCTTGTTTTGCATAAATATTCGTAGATAACAGAACAAATATTTGTTGGGTCATGTATACAAACAGAGAAAGATGTGAAGATGTTATCAGAAACTATGGTACGTTCCTGTCATATGCTGCAAGCTTGTCTAATTTAGTGTGCGCATTAATGCTTAGATTTGTTGCATTGCATTTAGGGTGCATTTATGCTTCCATTTACCTTACAGTTCAGTTAAGTTTCTGATACTTCAAAAGGCTTCAGGGTATCACTGCTGTTCTGAATTTCCAAAGTGAAAGTGAGCGCATGAACTGGGGAATCAATTCTGAGACAATCAACAGTTCTTGTCGCGAGAATAACATCTTGATGGTTAACTATCCTATACGGTATGCTGTAATTCCTCTATCTAGAAGATAAACTTTAGAATGTTTGATTCTAGTTCTTCACTATAGTTATATTGAACCAACTGTAGTTTCCTTTTTAAATTTCAGGAAATCATTATCCAAAACAATACTAGACTTTATATAAGACAGTATTGTTGTTTATTTGTAGAGATTTGTTGGTGATACTTTGACAACTGCTGTACTTCATGTTCAGTGTGTAGTGTACTATTTGTTGTTGTGTGGATTAATATTTTAAGTGCTTTATGTCTCATTAGTCTGTTAAGCTTAGCTCATCCGGCTTCACCCTAGTGGTTGTTTGAACAAAAAGATCTCTATAAATTCTTGGTGAATTCTTTATTTCTTTTAGAGACGTGATAGGTTTGCTAACCTTACTATTATCTGGATGTTTTCAGAGAGGTTGATTCATTGGACCTAAGAAAGAAGCTTCCTTTCTGTGTTGGTCTTCTGTTGCGTCTTATTAGGAAGAACTACCGTATATATGTGACTTGTACCACTGGATATGATAGATCACCAGCATGCGTGATATCATACTTACACTGGGTTCAAGATACACCTCTCCATATTGCTCACAAGTTCATCACTGGTTTGCACTCTTGTAGACCTGACAGGTAATTATGGTTGAGCTACACTATATTAGTTGATCTCTGTGATGCTAAATCAAAGAGGACTGTTTATTGTGACTGCTGCTGCAGTTGTTTTATGGTCATTGGTTTTCATCAGAACTAAAAAAAATAGTTTAATTATGCAGAGCTGCAATTGTTTGGGCAACTTGGGATCTTATTGCTTTAGTTGAAAATGGAAGGCATGATGGTAGTCCCACGCATTCAGTATGTTTCGTTTGGAATAGTGGTAGGGAGGTAAGTTACTTTTATACAAAAATATTACGTATTTGGCATAAAAACATATGTTCAAGTCAGTGTGAGACTCCATGGTATGTTCTTGATAATCAATAACTCAAGGGGGTTGACTTGCACATGACATTGGCTCCAGGGCGAGGATGTAGAGTTGGTTGGAGATTTTACAAGTAACTGGAAAGATAAAGTAAGGTGCATCCACAAGGGTGGGTCAAGATATGAAGCTGATGTTCGACTTCGACATGGAAAGTATGTTGCCACTTGCTTGTTTTCGTGACTGAGGATATTATGAAACTGCATCTGTATATCCCACCATCTTCTGATCTCTTTGCTGCTGATGGTTATTGAATTTACTGAAACTAACCCACATATTCATTTAGGTACTATTACAAGTTTATAGTTGGGGGCCAGTGGAGGCATTCAACTTCATTGCCTACAGAAACAGACGAACATGGGAATGTCAACAATGTGATCAGAGTTGGCGACATTGCTCGGATTCGTCCTGCTCCAAGCCAACTACATATAAAAAGTATGTCAATCCACTGCCTTCAGTGCCTCCATTGAACTTCCCACCTGTCTACTACTTTGCAATTTAGACATTCTCATGTTTTCGCTGATCAAAAGACTTCTTTTCGAAAGCGAGCTTAGCTTACTATAGCCAACAATCATATTATAATAATACTAATACGATGGACATCTCTTATGGCAGGACCCAACTGTTGTTAAGGTCATAGAAAGGGCACTAACTGAGGACGAGCGGTTTTCATTGGCGTTTGCAGCACGCCGCATGGCATTTGCAATCTGCCCAATCAGATTGTCCCCAAAGCAGTAGCCAAGCAGAAGCAGGCGTCATCGAGGATCAGCAATTTTCAAAGCTACAGAAAACTCATGTATGTAATGTAACAACAGAGGGCCTTCTTACTGTATGTATCCGTTCTCTCACAACCTGGAACGTCAATAAGTGGCTCAGCAATGAGCTCAATGTACACCTCTGTAGTTATGAGCTCAATGTACACCTCTGTAATTCTATGGACTGTATACCTGAAATGAACTCCATTTCAGACTATAGGACACACTTGAGAATCTGAGGCCGGCTCGCAAATGGCCAGTGAACAAACTCTGGACTCTTCAATCTACATCTCTCATGGGATGGGAGAGATGACTACTTTCCCTGTTGCTCTCCCGGTCTCGAGGTAGGAGAACGCCTCAACAGCCTGTGAGAAGGCAAACGGCCCCTCTGGGTCGATGAGCGGCTTCACCTTCCCTGACTCGAGGTACGGGTTGAGCTTCTCTAAGACAGACCCGTTGGAGGTGACGACGAACCGGAACCCTGGAGGGCTGACGGCGCCGGTGAGGACCACCACGCTGCCGCCTTCCTTCACTACCTTGGCAGCCTTGTCACCCTGACCTGAAATGAAACCCATGCATGGTGAAACGCAAAGGGCACATCAGACTCAGCCGAGGCCTGAGGGAGGGGTCACATATTTTGTTTGATGATGGTGATCTTCTTACCGACTGCGTCGAAGACGACGTCGTACTTGTCCGGCAGCTCTTCGAAGTTGTCCTTAGTGTAGTCGATGGCGACATCGGCACCCAGGCTCTTGAGCAGGTCGATCTTCTTGGTGCTGGCCGTCGCAGCCACCTTTGACGCGCCGTAGACATGCTTCGCTAGCTTCATTATTCCACGAAAGAGCAGCATTGCGCCAGAATGTTCAGTCCAGTCTTCAGAATTCAGACAGATGCCAGTGTCCGTACAGTGAGACACTCTGATGAGATGTTACCTGGATTGCAAGGGAGCCGACACCGCCGGCGCCACCGAGGACGAGGACGGACTTGCCGGCGGACAGTCCCGCCCTCTCCAGACCCTCATTGGCGGTCTGGACGGCGAGCGGCAGGCTGGCGGCCTGCGCGAAGTCGAGCGCCTTGGGCTTGAGCGCCAGCAGCCTCTCCTCGACGGCGGTGTACTCCGCCAGCGAGCCGGACTGCTTGGGCCCGTCCAGCGGCTTCTCGCTGATCATGCCGTACACCTCGTCGCCTTGTTTCAACTTGTTCACCTGGCTGCCCACCTTGACGACGACGCCGGCCACGTCGTACCCCGGCACGGTCTGCGGCAGCGCACAGCATCAGCAAGTGCAGACATTAACGCTCCGGGCTAGAAACAACAATTGGAGTTCAGTGCACATAATCGAAAGACCATGGAACCGTTACCGGGAGTGGAGAGTCGGTGGCCAGGAACTTGCCGGCCCGCCGCTTGGCATCGACGGGGTTGAGCGCCGCGGCGACGACCTTGACGAGCACCTGGTCCTCGGCCAGGGCCGGCACAGCCGCGGCCTCGTTGAGCTTGAGCACGCCGGCGTCCCCGTACGCGTCGTACGCCCAGGCCTTCATCACCCCGGGCACCTCTGTCGCCACCGCGGCCGTGGCAGGGGACGAGGACGCGGACGCCGCCATAGACCGCCCCGATCGGCCCGGCTGCGAAACTGTTCTCCTAGCGGCGGCGGCGGCAACGGAGACGGCACCGCTGCCCCTCGGCGCCGACGACGACGGGAGGACGAGCTTTACGGGAGGCGGCTGCGGCAGGAAGGACGACCTCGAGTAGGAAGTGGCCGGGATCGACGGAGAGAGGAACGCCTGCATTTCTTTCTTCCCGATTCTCGGAGCAGGGATGAACGTTGCTGCCTTGCTGGTGCTCTTGAGCGCTGCCAGTGCCAGGTGCTGCTATGTTTGTTGTTGTTATCCGTATGTGTGCCGTCGGGGAGTGGCGGGGAGTGCTCGGGGTGACGAAACTCGTGGCTTGGATGGGCGGACGAGTTGGATCTGGCTGCCAGCGTCGATGGGAAAGTTCGATGGCTTGTCGTCTTCTCGATGATCCGATCCCCATTCCAGTGGGCAGAGATTGGAGGGAGACGTGTGTATTCCGCTGGTTTTTGGACCGGGAATTGGACGTGGACACCGACACACCGCGCATGTCCGTTCTTGGACTAGAAAGCAGAGAAGGGATCTGGTCTTAAGCGCCATAAGTTGATTAATTTCCTTTAGAATTCAACTTTGTTTTCACTTAAAAGACTATGGCCCAAGTAGCTCAATTGGTAGCACTGGTTTAATTTTTTTTTTCCTGATGTCATAGGCTATGAATCACATTCTACAAAAAATGAGACACGATATTTAAAAGTATCATAACAATACATTAAAGTTATTTCCGATGTTACAGATTAAGTAAGTTTGCAAGTGAACCATGATTATAATTTTATCTTGTTTTTCACTTGCGAAATGTCACACTCGATCTACTTTCAAGTACGGTCTTTTGTTCATCCTTACCTTGTGACTCATTGACCTTACTTTTGTGGGTCGAGTTAATTACTCAACGGGTCTAGTCAATTACTTTTGTGACTTTGCAACATTTTAATTGGGACTTAGTGAGGAGTCTGCCCAATACATGGAGGAAGGAAGAGAAATTTTAAACCACTTTCTTGGAAAAGTCTTCCTATGCCGATGATCTTAGTACACACCTCAATGGTATCCTAAAAAATTCTATTGTTGAGCCCTCTCTCACAACTTTTGAGGACGAAGAAATTTAACCTTTGGTGTTATCGCTTGAATTCGAGGAAGATCCGTTTAAAGACTTTGGAAACGCCTATAATTGTATCAAAAGAGTCCTTACCTCCACCCAAAACTGATCCCTTGGAAAAAAAAAAAATTGGATACAAGGTGAAGAGCTTAACTTCAATTCTTAGTGACGAATGGTTGAGGGAAGTGGAGCTCTCTCCCAAGATGTTTCAATTTTGTATGCATTCCTAACTATTTCATTTGCTATAAATCTTTTCACTAGGAAGCCCTCTATAACCCTAGTTTTGGCTTAAACATCCTGTCAACCCTAGTTGTGGCTACACACCTTCTAATTGAACCCTTTGTACCGTCTGGACTTTTCTTCAAGTGTTCCTCTTACTTATTTTAGAATGAAAAAGTGTCTCTCTGTACTTACTTTAGAACGAAAGGGTGTTCTTTCTGAAAAACTCTATCCAACTCGATGGTGTTGGGGCAATCCTTGATTTTTCATATTTTTGAGGTCCCTGAATTCCATATCATGATAGTAAATCCCATTGAGAAGCTTCAAATCTTGTTCTAATGGGAACCTCAACATGCATGCGGGGAAAAAATTCGGTGGCTCAAAAGCTTCGGTTCTATGACCCAATGGATCTCATGATGAGTACATCCTTTGACACTCCTGAGTCCATCCTAGAGCATGGTGCTCCCCACTTTTTATCAAAAAGGGGGATAAAGAAGGAGAAGTATTTGATCTTCCACCATCACAACCTCCTATCGAGTTGAAACTCCTACCTTCAGGGCTTCACTATGTGTTTTCTTTGTGGAAACAAAGGGACTCCAATGGTAGCTAGTGACAAGTTAACAACGAAGGAACTTGCAAAGCTTATCATTGTTCTTGAAAAGCGGTTGAAAGCCCTAGTTTAGTTTTGGATAAATAATGACACCCTAAGACTAACCTTTGTCTAACTATGTGAATTAGTCAAAGGTGGTCCTATCCAAGTGGAGAGCTAGATGATGATCATGGTGGATCAGTGATGACCAAAAGGTTGATCAAGTGCTCTACATTTGGAGAAAAGAAGAAAGAGAAAAACAAAAGAGCTCAAGGCAAAGGTATAACCTATAGGGTCCTTTTGGTTTTGGTAATTAGGACATTATAGAGAGTGTGATCACATTTAGGATCGATAGTCGTACTATTAAGTGGGGCAATTCATCAGAATTACGATTGTCAAGTGCAACTAGGTGATGTTAATCATGCATATGCATTAGGAACTAATGAGCTGGCCTACAAACCTTCCAAAAATGAAAAAAATGCCAACACACTTGCACAAAGCGTTTGGAAACACATTGACGTGCCATGAGAGCAAGGAAATCTAAGAAAATGTTGAAGAACAAGCGTCAAACATGACGTCGGTCAAGACAACCCTGATGCCATGGCCTAACATCATAGACGCTCGAGACTTCATCTGATCAAGTGTCGGACGACCACATGGCTATTTGTACCAATGAACCTTTGAGGGGCTATTTGGAATGCAGGTATTTCAAACTGAGTCATACAAAACTAGTTCAATTTCCTAGAAAAATATAGGGAAAATTTGTGTGTGTTCCAAATAAGACCTCATATCTCGAGCATCAGTTTTGGTTTGGGTCGCTTTATCAGGTACCAAATGTTGGGCTTTCTTTTGCCCATTGTCACAAAAGTGTTAATCTTCATTTTTAAAAAGATAAAAAAAAAACTTTTAGTATTATTAATATTTAAAAGTTGTTATATCTCTTTCACAAGAAAAATAATCAATGTTTCTTCAACGTGGTAGACACTTGGATCATCATCTAAGGGTGGGATCTGTCATCGGTGTTAGCTAGCACAATTTTACCACAAAGATACAAGAGATAATTAACAATTTTTTTTCTATGGAAAAACAAGGACAAAAGAGGGTGGTGTCCTAGCACAAAGGACAAAATATTAATTTAAACAATGTTAGCACAACAAATAAGACACAATAAACATTTTTTTCTATAGAAAAGTAAAGACAAAAGATCTTGTTGATGTTGGTAAAATTGATCATGGAGCGGCGACCGCCGATATATAGGACGTGTGTTAGGTCGTTCGGGAGACTGGAGCGACGACCGGCCGATCGCAAGTGTGTCAAGTTGCAAGATGGCGTTTCAAATTTTCTTGCGACAGATACATAGGACGTGTGTTAATACTCCCTCCGTCCTCAAATAAACGCAATTCTTTTGACTTTTAGAAACTATGTTTGATCACTGCCTTATTCAAAAATTTTATTTAAATTATAAAACAAATTAAATGTTATTAAAATATTGTTAGTGATGTAGTAAGTCATAACACATGTGATAATATTTGTAGAAGAAAGTTAAATAAGACGAACGGTCAAACACAGTTTGTAAAAGTTAAAAAATTGTGTTTATTTTGGAACCAAGTGAGTATTTATTTATGGCACATAACTAGTAATATGTTTTTTATAACAAATTTATTCGTAGAGATACAAATATTTTTGATACTTTCTATAAACAAAATTTTGACTGATACAAATATTGGCAGCGAAACACGTTTTAGAGGGCAGCGTACCAACCTGCAGCCAAGGTTAGAAAACAGAGGGAACCAAAAATAGAAATAGGAGATCTACGAGGCCCGCGGCGTGACCGGACGTGACCCTCAAAACTCCCGCGCTCTCAACAGTCCACGGGTGGCTCGGCCTCTGCCGCGCCATCCCCTCGAAAAAGCTCCAAAATTTTTAAAAGCAAAAATTTCCATGTATCTAACAATCTATCATTTTGAATCTGACAACCTGTGCTGTGTCATATATTCGAACTTGCCAGGCTTATTGCTTTTGTTGACATTGCAGGAGTTACATGATCTCAGGAGAAAGAATTCTGCCCTACAGATGCAGCAGTTTGTCGGGGAGGAAAAAATGACTTGCTGGACTAACACCAGAGAAGGTAAGTTTGAAATGGAGATTTCACGGATCATGAGATGGGTCATTTTTTCATTACATTTCATCTGCTTAATGAATCAATTATGATGAAATACTCTAACACAAATCCCAAGTGCAGCACATAATTAGAAAGTTCTCTCCTGCTCAGTTGCCTAACCGAGGGAGCGGTCATCTTACATGAGACAATTCATGAATTGCACACCAAAAACAAGATGGAGTAATTTTTAAAATTGATTTTGAAAAGGCATATGATAAGGTTAACTGGAAATTCTTACAGCAAACATTAAGAATGAAAGGGTTTTCTCAGAAATGGTGTGAGTGGATAAAAAAATTCACACAAGGTGGGAATGTAAATATTAAGATCAATGATCAACTTGGCCAATACTTCCAAACTAAAAAGGCTTGAGACAAGGTGACCCCATCCTATACTATTTAATATAGTGGTGGACATGTTGGCTATACTAATTGCTAGAGCAAAGGAAGCTGGTCAAGTAGAAGGGGTCATTCCACACTTGATCTAAGATGGATTGTCCATCCTTCAATATGTGGATGACACGGTGATTTTTTTAAGCCATGATGTTGAAAAAGCAGTTAATATGAAATTACTATTAAGTACTTTTGAACAACTATCCGGCTTGAAAATTAACTTCCATAAAAGTGAGATTTTTTTGTTTTGGACAAGCTAAGAATCATGAGCAGTTTTATTCACAACTGTTTGGATGTGCCATTGGTAAGTACCCATTTAGATATCTAGGTCTCCCAATGCATTTTAAAATTATCTAATAAGGACTGGAAATTTATAGAAGAGAGAATAGAGAAAAGGCTTAGTAGCTGGAAAGGTAAATTACTCACGGTAGGTGGACGGCTAGTCCTTATTAACTCGGTGCTCTCCAGTTTACCGATGTTTATGATGTCTTTTTGAGGTGCCAAAAGGGGTCCTAGATAAAATTGAGTGCTTTAGGTCTCGTTTCTTTTGGCGTAATGACCAACATAAAAAGAAAGTATAGATTAGTCAAATGGGATGTTATACAACAACCTAAAGATCAAGGTGGGCTAGGTGTTCATAATTTGGAAATTCAAAACAGTGTTTTGCTTAGTAAATGGCTATTTAAATTACTGAATGAAGAAGGAATTTGGCAAGAACTTCTAAGAAACAAGTATATTAAAAACAAGACTTTTAGGCGGCCGTGAGAAGAAACCAACAGATTCGCATTTTTGGAAAAAAGTTTGATGAATGTTAAAGATTCTTTTTTAAGCTAGGTCATTTTATTGTTAATGATGGGACACAAACACGGTTCTAGATTGATACTTGGTTAGGGAATAAACCACTCAAAGATAAGTTCCCTAAGCTTGTTCAATATTGTAAGAAGGAAACAAGATACGATAGCTAATATTCTAAGTTCTCCGTACTAAATATTTCTTTTAGGAAAAATCTAGTGGGAGCAAACTTATCAAATTGGCTTCGTATTGTGTCGCCCTTACAACAAGTTAACTTAAGTCGATAGAAATATTTTTGTTTGGGATCTGAAGGCATCAGAACATTTACAAATCGAAGACATGTATGCCGCTTTAATTAACAATGGGGTGAGAGTGTCACAAGATATTTGGAAGACAAAATTACCAATGAAAATAAAAGTTTTTATGTGGTATATTAAAAAGGTGTTGTTCTAACCAAAGATAATTTGGCAAAAAAAATTGGAATGGGGATAAATAATTGCTTGTTCTCGTTATCTCCCGTAAAACAATTCAACACCTATTTTTTGATTGTTTCTATGCTAAATTTTTTGACGCTTATTCATATACTTTTTGGTTTAACCCCGCCTTCAAGTACTCATAATTTATTCTATAATTGGTCTAAATTGGGGAGCAAAAAGTATAATTCATTGATATTAACAAATGCATCTGCTCTTATATGGACAATCCGCTAACAAGGAACGGTTGTTTTTGACAAATGCAAACTAAAATCTCTTTTGCGTGTACTATTCGAGGAACTCACCGGCTTCGCCAAGGGCAAGCTTGCAGCGAATAAAAATCTACAAGATCAACTAATCGCTGCAGCAAAGTCACCTTGAAGTGTCGGCGTTATCTTTCTTCGGTCTAGTGGTTGGTCGTCACGGAGACACGTTGGTTATGTTTAGCCAAAAACATTTATTTGCTTGTGTAGTCGGTTTTGAGTGTGGTGGAGGTTGTTCCCAAAGAAAACTTTATTTAGTTTCGAGCTCTGTAATAATTGGTCCGATTCTATCTACGGATAGATGAAGCCGGATTTATTATCCTTTATCTAAAAAAAGCTGCTTTGAACAGGTTGCTGAACTATCAGAGTCTACATGTCCTGGCGTGCAAGAAACAATTCATTCTGTGGTTCATGCATGGTCTGCTTGCCACTCTTTCTCCCAAGATACACTCGAAGGCCCCTCCACTGCTAGATAACACTTCTGGAGGTGTCCTAAACCTTGGGGGCGAGGACGACGACCGTGCAGAACTTGTTGAGAATGCTTGTCTCCCATTTCAGCCCCTGATATTTGTTCCCCGTGATTATCTTGCACGTTTGCTGTTCTGGTAATGTGAAACTGACTTAATGGGCATTCTTTGTTCTTATAACATGTAGCAACTTACCACCTATTTTTCGCTCTCCATTTTTTAGGTGCATGCTGCTGAGTCACTACATCCGGGTCTTGAGTACCGGTTCGAGCTTACTCAGCTTCTACGGATATCCGCGACATGGGTTCTTTCTCTGGTGGTGATGATCATATTGTTTGAGGGTACCACTACTACAGAATTGATTTTGCGCGTGGTGTTCAGATTTTATTTTCCGTGGCGGGCATTTGAAAAACGCCACGGAAAAATACTCTAATTAACCATGGGGGGATTTTTTGATTAACCGTGGCGGTTTTAATAACCGCCACGGTAAATCGATTAACCGTGGCGGTTTTGTTATAAAACCGCCACGCGGTTAATGTGGCCCAATAACAAGTCCAAAAGCCCGTGAAAAAGCCCAAAACTTCGGTCTCGATATATTGAGAGAGAGACGGGGCGGGCTGCAAAACTAGGGTTTCCTTCTCACTTCTCGACTCACCGCCACCACACCTCTCCCTCCCATCTCACTTCTCTCGCCGACACCACCTCTCCCTCCGGATCCTCCCCTTCCCGGCCGAGCTATGGCGGGCGGCGGCGCCCTCCCTCTCCTCTCTCTCCCCCCCGGTGGCGCTGAAAGGCGGCGTGGCGAGCGGCGGGCGCCGGGCGCTGATTCAAGGGCGGCTCGAGCGCAGCAGCGCGCGTCGTCGGCAGATCCAGCGGCGGGCGGCGGCGAGCGCTCGGTGGTCCTTCGAAGGCGGCGGCGGCGAGCACGATGGTGGCCTCCAGCTCAAGGGGCCGTCGGATCCACGACGGCGCGGGTCGGGCGCGGATCGACATCGCGGCCTCCGGCTCCATGGTGGCGGCGGCCACCTCGAGCCTCTGAAGATCTGCCGCCCCTCCCTCCGTATCCGCCGGGCGGGAGATCCAGGGCGGCGATCCGGCGGGACGGCCTCCCCGCCGAAGTTTCGCCTCGGCGGCGGCGCCGGCGACGCCCAAACCCTAGCGGCGCGGGCCCGATCTGGGTTTTTTCTTTTTTTTTTTTTTTTTTTATTTATTAACCGTGGGCGCCATTTTGTCCGCCACGGAAAATCGCTCATTTTCCGTGACCCTCCGTCCCATGGTGGACAAAATGCCCGCCACGGAAAAATGTTTTTTGCCCGCCACCATTAATCCAATCTGTAGTAGTGTACCACGTTTGCCGATATTCCTCGCCGGAAGAATGGAAGACCTGGCCTAGCAATGGCCAAATGGTAGAGCCGCAGAGTTGGCCTTTACTTCCCTGTCAAAAGGATGCCCTAATACAGGGGGGCACTGCTGAGCTCTATAGTTGTTGTAGTTCCTGTAAATTCAGAAAACAGTCACCCGGGTGTAAAGCTAGTGTTACATATGCACGTGAACTAGTTTCTTTTTCTTCTTCCTTTGATGTTGTGCCGTGTAACAAAGAATTTGGTGGTTCGTTGGTGTTTATCTCCGTGGTAGCATGACAGGCATCCTTGTATTGTAGTTGTATGTATCTGGTGGTTGTGATTGTTGTCCAATGTCCATTTTAGCTCGTCTCTTGTTGATTGGAATAAAGCTTAACTTATAATTTTTTTGGATGTCACAAGTGTATATACTTTCATTGGAATTATATTTAGACTAGTACTACTGTTAGACTATATTTAGCATTTGTAATGGGTCGTAGTCCGCAAGATCTCTCCCCTTCCATGTAGGCATGAAGACTGTAACTAGTGGCCCATAGTGTTTCGCACGCTCGCTATATGTACCGTCTTTCTCTGAGTAATATTTATCCATTCATTCTGGTATTCCATCGTGTTCACATTCTTTCATGGTAATCAGAGCTTAGGTTCTTTGTCCTATATTTTTTTTCGCTTCCGCACTCCGTGCCCCGGGGAGAGATTGATCTCCGCCGGGGGCAGCGCCCTTGTTTCATCATCGTCATGGTCCCGGCGCAAACAACGTAGCCCCCAGGCATGCGACCCGGCAGCGCGGCTTCACGTCGCGGCCCTGCTGGATGTCGCGTTGGGCGCCATCGCTGGTTCGTCGAGGCGCGTGGCCACCACATCGCCGTCACGTCGGGCGCCCCGTGCAGGCGCGCGCATCTACGGTTGTCGGTCCGTCCAGGCACCGTCGTCGGTCCTGGTCGCGATCTGCTCGCCGAGACCGAGGTCTTCACGCGCGGGCGACTTCCACACGCGCGAGCGGCTCCCGTCCGCGATCGCGGTCCGCCGATTCGTTCGCGCGCGCATGTTCGCGTGTGCTGTCCGTGATCCATCCGCGGCTGATTGGTGCATGTGACATTTTTGCCCTTTTTTTATTATTTTTAGCCTGCTGCCACGCTGATCTTGCAAACGCGCACGCGACACGCTCTGCGCCGCTCCGCGCGCGATCTGCTCCAAGCCCACGCATCCTTCCAGCCTCGCGCAAGTACCGCATGCAGACGGTGTAAAAGAAAAAAAAAACAATTTCCTTTCTCGCTCGCCATGCATGCTGCATGTTTGCATGCAGTACACGCGCGGGCGCTCTGCATCACTAATCAAGATCGAGTCGCCCATCGCTAAAGTTGGCCATTTGGCCCGTGACTGCGGCGGTCCGTGGGCCCGCAAAACGGTACGATACTGCAGGCGCCCGTCCGCACCGTGGCGGGACTACGGGCGGCCCGCCCCCGGTGGCGGCGGGCCATGGGCCGCCGCGGCCCGCGACGCGGCCGGCCCCGTCCGTTGGCCCGCGCGGCCCGCGCGGTCTCGGCCTGCTAACCCCCGTATATAAACGCAGCCGCGCCGCCCTCAACCCTAATCCCCTCCTCCCCATTCCGGCGCCCGCGCGCCGCCCCGCTCCCATCCGCTCGATCGCTCTGCTCCCCCTCTAACCCTAATCCTCCTCCCCATTCCTCGCCGCCCGCGCCGGTGGGAGTGGACCACGTCCCGCCGGCGTAGCCGACGTCCCCGCCGCAGGAGTCGCCGGGCCTCGCCGCCGAGCCGCCGCGCTGGTCCCCGCCGCCGAGCCGCTGGTCCTCGCCGCCGGATCCGGATCTGCTTGTCCTCGCCGCCGGATCTGGCTTTGTCCTCGCCGCCGGATCTGCTGTCCTCGCCGCGGCAAGCCGGTGACTTTTTTCCTTTTACTCCTTACTACTCTCTCCTTTCTCCTCCCCTCCCCCCGTTCTTTCCGTCGCCATGTGAGTCGCAGTTCAAGCTCCATCATTTTTCTTCCTCCCCTCCCCATCGAAGCTCACCTTTGTCATCTTCTCCTCCCGTGACCTCGCATTCCGGCACGGGCTCCGTCCGTCGCGTGTAATCTCCTCCCTTTCTTTTCTGCTCCCTTTCTTCCCGCCTCCCTTTCTTCCTCCTCTGTTTCAAAGCCTACCTAATCGATCTTCTTCCTCCTCCTCCGCTACGCTTCAGGTTGAGTTGGGTGCTCGACGCCGAGTCCTCCTCCTCATTTGGAGTGGACATGGCCGCGGCCTCCTCCTCAAGCGGCGTTGAGGGACGGTCTTTGGTGATGCGGTGTCCGCGGGTCGCGGGTCGCGGGTCGCGTGGCGCGGACTCGCGAACGCGGGTCCGGCGCTGTTGATCGGCCCCGGCGACGTCGGACGGCGATGTCCATGACCCGGACCGGTGCTCGGACGACGACTGAGGTCGAGGACGACGACGACCTACGGAGGATGTCGCCGCCTTGTTCGGCATTCCCGTCGTCGACATCGATGTCGATGGCGGGGACGCCGATGACACCGACACTCCAACTCAATGCGGTAAGAACAAATCGGATTGCCGGACCGGTTTGATGAGGTAAAGGATGGTGAGGGGCCGTCGGCCGCTCGCATTGCAGCTATCTCAAAACATTGTTCTAGTAGGTACTCGCTATACCCGCTAATGGAACCGGTCATTTAAGACGCCACATGAAAAAATGTCGGATGTTGAAGAACCATTCGATATGGTTCAAAGGCTAAGCTATCTTTGAATGCTAATGGTTTAGCTAATTGGAAGTATGATCCTATGATTGCTCGCATTGAACTGCGTGCGCTTGATTGCTAGGTCGGATCTTCCATTAGGCATAGGTGCTACTCGGGCTTGGATTGATTACATTAGAAATGCTCACAACCCTCTTTTCAAAGAGGTTTCTGTGACAGAACCACCACTAGGGATATGGCTAAGTTGTTTGGTGAACAACGTGACATGCTTATGAAACATGTGTTGCCTCGGCCGCATCATCTGTTTTTTGACATCCGACATCCGGTCCGTAATGCTAAGGAGGACTATATCTCTGTTGTTTGCCATTATGTTAATAAAGAATGGGAGATTGAAAAAAAGGTTGTTGGTTTTAGGCTCATTGATTGCAACCATACTGGTGAAAACATTGCTGATTGTATAGCTACTGTGCTTGAGGAGTTTGAATTGCTTGAAAAAGTTTTTGCCGTGACTCTAGACAATGCTTCGCTAATTCTAGAGCATATGATATCTTGGGTCCTGCTCGTTTGGTTACTTAGGTTCTTATCCCGCACCAACTAGAGATGACCCCAACAGGGTTAAGTACTTCCTTGTGCATCAACGCCGTGCTTGCCATGTCATAAATCTAATTGTCAAATCGGTTTGAAACAATGTAAACACCGGCTTGATGATTTGAGAACTGCTATAAACTTCTTGAATTCTTCTAATACTAGGATTGCTAGATTCAAAGATTTTTGTATTGCTAGAGGTATGACACCTAGGAAATTTGGCTTGGACATGGATGTTAGATGGAATTCTACTTTTCTTATGCTTCAACATTTGGTACCATACAAGGAGGTGTTTTTCTCGTGTTCATTAACTCTAATTATGGCTCGAAGTTCTTGCGACTAATGTTCATTGGTATATTGCTGAACACTTGCTTAAGTTCCTTGGACAATTTTATAACTCCACTTTGTTATTCTATCTCGGTGTGTACTATCCTACTTTGCTCCACTTGTTTTGCATCAATTGATTGACATGGCTGAACATTTGCAAGCCGGCCGAGACTAATGAATACTTTAAACCTATTGCAAGGCCTATGAGAATGAAATTTCTTAAATATTGGGATAAAATTCCTATGCTTTATTCATTTGCTACCATTCTTGATCCTAGAGGTAAGATGAAAGGGTTCAAGATAGCCATAGATTTGCTTGGTAAGGCCACCGGATCTCGATTACTCTTTATGCTATGGTGATGTCAAAGATGAGTTAACCAGCCGTTTTGCAAGTACCGGGAGAAGTATGGTTCAAGTGCGGTGCATCAAGGACCGCCGGGCCCGTGATTCCTATGTCCAGTGCGTGTAAATGGATGGGGTAGGATATTTGCAAGTGATTCATCCGTGCAGCTACTACATCTACTCGGTGTCGTTAGTGAGCTTTCAAATTTACTTGGACAAAGGACACTTGTGGCATGGGGTGACCCTAACTTTGACATCCTTCTTTGGTGGCGTGATCACAAACAAACCTATCCTATTTTGTCTATTATGGCTAGAGATATTATGGCTGTCCCCTCGTTTCTCTTGTCTCCTCGAATCTACATTTAGCTTGACGGTAGGGATACTTGAAGAACGGCGGCGTCGCTGTTTCGAGAATGTGGAGATGCTCACCCGCATCAAAGATTGGGACCAAGCCGCAAGGAAGGCTCAAAGATACCGTTGTCGACAAAGACCTAGAAGATGGATTCAAGAACCTTTGGCTTTGTGATCCTCCTCCTCTCTCGAAGGCACCGGCGGCGCGATGGCGAATGACGAGGATCGACGGCACGGGCGCGCCGGAACCCGGCGGACCGCCACCAATGCCACCAACGAGGGAGAGCTGGATAGAGCCATACTGTGTTCTTGCTGTTCATGTTAGTATGTTTGCCGCTCATCTTTGCCGATCATGTTAGTATGTTACTAACTTAAGTTACTTTTGTCGCTCATCTTTGCGTAAGAATTTGCTGTTCTTTTGCCGGGCAATCCTGGATCGAACCGAACTTTGCAAGTTTGAGTGAGTCTCGAGATGAGATGAACTTCTTTTGCCGCCAAACCTGGAACTTTAGCTTAGTTACTTAGTTCTATTTCTTTTGTCGCCACCGCCACATGATGGCTATTGTAATGATACCGTGAATCTGTGATCGATCTATGAACTCTATATATATATATATATGATGAATATGAACTTGCTGTACTCTTTTCCTTTTTAGGGTTTCTCCCACAAGGGTGGGTTTACCTAGAAAGGTTTTTAATGAGGCAAAGATTGCACAAGTTCATATTCATCATTTTTAAAATTCCCCGTTGTCACTTGTCTTGTCTCTGCTTTTGAATCGTGATTTAAATGATTTTGAAAACTGCCAACTTCTTTGATTTTAATCCTAAAACTTTGAACTCAGTATAGTGTATACATGGTTATAATCCTAAAACTTTGAACCGGATAAAAAAATACAAGGTAAAAATACAAGATAGCAACGGGCGGCCGCGGGCCTGCCCGTGGATCGATAGCCCGAGTGGCCCGTGGGCCGATAAATGACCCTCGGACCGGGCCATGGGCGGGCGCCCCGAGCCCGTAGGTGGCACGCCGTGTGGCCCGTGGCCGTGGCGGCCCGTGCGGCCGGCCGGTCCGCCCGGGACCGCCACGCGGCACGCCGGGTCCCGTTGACATCTATACCCATCGCCAATCGACCACGCCGCCTCTTCCGACATCGGCGTTCGCTCGACTTCACCGCTTTTTCGACTATCTTGCATGGTGACATGGACGGTGCCCTAGGGGACGCCCGCTGCGCCACTCCACCGTCGTTTCTCCACCGCCGTGCCGTCGCCTACACCGTCGGGACGCCTTCACCAACTTCGCCATCGTCGTCTCGCGCGGCGAGCACACGGGATGACCAGATGTGCCCGATCCATCGGGCTCCGTGACGCCCGTCCTCGTGATCGCGCGCCTCTTCTCGAAAGCAACGGGGCTGCTGTACGTGTCGCCTCTTCGGGCGGCAACACCGCCGCCGCCGTGTCCACTTCGCCGTTGCATCTACACCGCCGTCCCCCTCGTGCATCGAGGTTGTCGCTGCGCAACGTCATCGCTGGCCGGGCTCGCCGACGCGTCCGCCTCGTCCGCACAAGGTCTTCATCTTCTGATTGGGTCTTCGTCATCGAGCCGCCCTACCGCGTCGTCGCCGAGCATCGCTTCGCCGTCCCTCGCATTGTCGGCGAGTCACACTTTCGCCCGATGCGTCGCTACCCAGCTTGCTTCTCCTTCGCCCAAAGACAACCACATGGTTGGGGCCCTCTCCCCTGTGCGTTCGTATTGGCAACACCGACGCAGTGCCTTCTTCCCCGGCGTTCTTCGGATCGGCAAATCCGGCTCCGCCTCGGCGCGCGACTTATTTTCGCATCGACCGGCATCGACCCTCCCGTTCCCGCCCGTGCGCGCCGATGCGCGTCGTCTTTCTACGTCCCGGCGGCCCCGGCGGCGTCGACGACACGCATCGCTCCCTCCCGACGGCGCCTCGGCGTGTCTCCGTCACCACCATGGCGCCCCGCGTGCGCTGCGGCTCCATCGACAAGGCAACCCGACCACAACTTCGTTGACCGCAACATCTTCGCCGACGGCTTCATCGACCCGCGGCTTGTGCGCCCTCACGCTTCGGCCACGTCGACATTGGCACCAAGGGCTATCATTTGCATGAGTCTCGCGGTTTTCTCTCCAATCGCAAGCGTCGCACCGTGGCAACTTATGACTGTGGGGAGTCGGTTTAACTTCTTCTCCGATCTCATTGTTTTGCGGTGCTCGCTGCGATTAAGTGGGAATGTTAGACTATATTTAGCATTTGTAATGGGTCGTAGTCCGCAAGATCTCTCCCCTTCCATGTAGGCATGAAGATCGTAACTAGTGACCCATAGTGTTTCGACGCACGCTTTATATGTACCTGCGTACTCTAAGTAATATTTATCCATTCATTCTAGTATTCCATCGTGTTCACATTCTTTCAACTACCATGACCCAGGACCCTTGAGTGAAACGAAAGTTTCGGATAACGAAATGACTTTCTCTGATCAAATATAGGGCGTAGTATTTATCAGAGATATATAAGTCAGTATACAAGTCTATTAGGCTTGCACTAAGTCAAAAAAATTTAGTCGAACGCTTGCACTAAGTCAAAAATTTTAATCTTTGATTAACAACGTTTACAAAAACGTATTATGTTAAATGAAAAAATATTATAAAGTTAATTATTATAGTAATGAATCTAGTAGCATGAATCTTGTGTTGTCAACTTATATTATTATATAATAAAGTTTAGATATCGATCATCAAAACTAAATTAGTTGTTGATGGACAAACTCTGTTTCTCGCGTTGGAGTAATCATGCGATTTTATTTGAGTTCCATCACAGTCAAAGGGCCATCCCAATCCCATCAGCGGAGGTCGGCATGCCCGCTAATGGCGGCCGTGATCCAAGGGCACACCAAAGAGAGGACCAAGGCTGCGGGGCGCGGTGGAGCGGTGGACGCGGCAGGGCGCGCGGACGGCCCGGTCGTGTGGTCGCCCGGCGCCGGCGGAGGGGAGATCCGGAGGTTGGGGATGGGCCTGACCCGGGAGCGAGAATAGCGCTGGCGCCTGAAATCAATTTGAAATCAAATGGAACTCAACTCCGCTCCGCCCGGCGCGCGCGCGTCACTCTCTGACAGGGCCCCAAAACTCCCGCGCTCTCAACAGCAGTCCACAGGCGGGGTGGGGCACGGCCACCCGCGCCATCCCCCACCAGCCGAACGGATTTTTTCAAAATTTATCCCTTTTTCAAAACAAATTTCAAATATATCCCTAGTTTGAAACATATTACACCCGGTATCCCTTTTGTCGCGCCAAATCCGGTGGCGTGATTTTTACACATGTCGCGCCACCGCGTGTGGCGCGACGTTCCGCCGCCACGGCTCCTTCGAGTTGACCGATCTTTGCGTGGGTGAATATGGGGCCCGCCCGCCGGCGCCACGCATGTGGCGCGACGATACCGGAAATGCCACCTAAGAGTACTAGTACGCTGGCGTAGGCGCTTGAACGGCTACCGCTTCGTAAGGGGCGTACAATAAAACAAGCATGCCCTCGGCGCTTTCATGTCAAACATTGAAGCGCAACATGCGCCCGCCATCGATTTGTGCCATGTGCTATATGTCGATTTAGCATGCAAACTGCAGTGCTATGTGGTCACACTATCTATTTGTTTAATTAGAGTAAATGTTGCATGCGAGTGTGGCTTGGCGTTTGCATCTTTGTATTCATATACTGAGACAAGCAGTTAATGTAGCTACTCAATTGTTACTATAGCTATACAGGGGCGAGAGTACAGGTCTTTGGTTCGGCTCCTTGGTAATCTCGCCCAGTCCCAAAACCACTCTACTACCTAACTTAACACTTGTTAAGAAATGTGCCAAATCAAGTACGGAGTACTTGTTAACGCAAATAAAAAATAATTAACCTAGTAATTATACTTTTATTTGCATTATCATGATATTAGCACTGGAGTATGTTTTGTATAAAAATACGTGCAAGTACTTTTGGCATCGGATTAAAAACTGTGCATGAGGTGGGGGCGGGGCATCCGCTTTCGGCGCTTTCTGCGGTGGCATGCGGGCATGCGGCGACCGGCACTGCATGCATGTGTTTGCAATGAATTCATCCCTAAATCTCACTATGTAAAAAGAAGATTCTCCATTATATTAAAATGTCGGCACTTTGTATCGAGTCTGAAATATAGTTAAAAAAATAAACTAATTATACAGTTTAGATGTACATTGCGAGACGGTTCTTTTGAGCCTAGTTACGTCATGGTAAGATACTATTTACCAGCGACAAACAAAACGTGATACAATGTACAATGTGAAACATGTTAAACACACCCGGCGGTTCTGCGTCCGATGGCGGTCGCATGTCGCGCTTCAATGTTTGACATGAAAGGGCGAGGCATGCTTGTTTTTGTTTTACGCCCCTAGAAAGTAGTCAATTGCGGGCGGATGGCTTTGGCATTTCATGGCACCGCCGTCCACATGCAGTGGCGCGACGTGGCGGAGCCCCATACTCGGCCACGCCAAAGATCGGTCAACTCCGCGAGCCGGCGTGGCGGGAACGTCGCGCCACGTGCGGTGGCGCGACATGTGTAAAAATCACGCCACCGGTTTGGCGCGACAAAAAGGGATACCGGGTGTAATATGTTTCAAACTAGGGATAGATTTGAAATTTGTTTTGAAAAAGGGATAAATTTTGAAAAAATCCCAGCCGAACCGCCCCCAATTTTTAAACCAAAAATTCCCTCCCCGCGGCCGAAAAACCTGGAACGGGTGGGTTTCCAAATCGAGGCCGCGGCGGGCGGCGACGAGGGAGGGCGGCTTCTTCCCTTCCCTCCAACCGCAGCGAGCTCCCCGGGCCGAAAATCCTTCGAATCCAAAATAATGGCGGCCTCCTCTCCCGAATTCCCATTTCGGCCGCCCGGCGCCGCTACTTAACCAGTCCTTCACCACTCCTCCTCCAACCACCAGTCCTCACTGCCCTTTTCCCTCCGCGCTTCCTGCTCCTGCCCCCGCCGCCGCGCTGGGAGAACGGATCAGGAGCCGCGCCGCGCGCCCGCCTTTACCGTCGTCACCCATGGCCTCCGGCAAGGAGAACTCCGCCATCGCCAAAGCCGCCCCGCCGCGCCTCACACGCGCCGCCGCCAAGCGCGCCGCCGCCGTCACGGCCGTGGCCGTCGCCGCCAAGCGCAAGCGCGTCGCGCTCACCCAGCTGCCCACGCACCCCAACGCCCTGCTCCACGACGACGAGCCCGCCAGGAAGCAGCAGCGCCTCCTCCCCCGCCGCCAACCCCATCCCCAACCCCAACCCCAGGCCAGCAGCAGCGCCAGCGCGCGCGCCCGCGCCTGCCTTCGCCGCCTCTGATGACGGCGAGGAGGACCCGCAGCTCTGCAAGCCCTACGCGTCCGACATCTACTCGTACCTCCGCTCCATGGAGTCGCAGCCCAAGCGCCGCCCCGCCACGGACTACATCGCGGCGGTGCAGTTCGACGTCAGCGCCAACATGCGCGCCATCCTCGTCGACTGGCTCGTCGAGGTCGCCGAGGAGTACAAGCTCGTCTCCGACACGCTCTACCTCACCGTCGCCTACATCGACCGCTTCCTCTCCGTCCACGCCCTCAAAGGCAGAAGCTGCAGCTCCTCGGCGTCTCCGCCATGCTCGTCGCAGCGTAAGCAACCCATCGGTTAATCTCACTCACCCACATTTCTTAAACCGGGGCTCCATTTCTCATCTGCTGTCCGATTCGAATCGATGCAGCAGGTATGAAGAGATCGGCCCGCCCAATGTGGAGGATTTCTGCTACGTCACCGATAATACCTACACCAAGCAGGAGGTGTGTGCTCGCCCTTTCTGTATGATTTGAATTGCGATTTGTCTCCGGATCTTGCCACAGATCGGTTACGAAATGTCAATTGATCTGTGATTCGGAATCTGTAGATACTTAAGACGCAGAGTGATGTACTGAATGTCCTCAACTTTGAGATGGGCAGTCCCACCGCCAAGACATTCCTGAGGTAGATAGATCACAAATCAAATCATTCTGAATTGATACCCAATCCTTGTCTGTCAGAATGAATCCGTTTCTAAATTTTATGTGCCCTTTACTTTCTGTTCTCTAGGATGTTCGTCAAATATGCCCAAGAAGACAACACTAAGGTATTTTCTCCTTTCTCCTGTGAGATTCGTTGCATTTCATCAATGAAATCCCCTTCAAGTTTCGAATACCTGCTGCTTGTGCGTCGTCTAATCCATTATGTTGTGATGCATATTGCAGTGTCCTAGCCTCCAGCTGGAGTTCCTGTGTAACTATCTTTGTGAGCTGAGCTTGTTGGACTACAGCTTGCTTCCTTTCTTGCCTTCACTTGTTGCAGCCTCGGTGGTGTTTGTTGCAAGGCTGACCCTTGATCCACACACCCATCCATGGGTATGATCTTGATCTGCTCGATCCCAATAATTCCTGTCTCGTCTAATATGAAGCACCAACTCATTTTGTTATGAATGGTTACAGAGCAAGGAGATGCAAACGCGAACTGGCTACAAGCCATCTGAGTTGAAGGACTGTGTTGCTGCCATACATCAGATGCAGCTCAACCGGAAATATTCGTCCATGTTGGCAATCCGGGAGAAATACAAGCAACCCAGGGTAAGCATGGACCTTGACAGCCGCACATGGTTTTACTGTCAGATTGTTTGCATAATTCTAGTGCCCTAATTGTGGAATGAATCTCTTGAACAGTTCAAGGGTGTATCAGCTTTGCTACCTCCTGTTGAGATCCCTGCATCATACTTCAGGAAACTGAGGTGTTCCTCGGTAATCTACTGAAGCCAAGCACACAGCTTTCCTCAAGCAAGATCTTGCAATGGCTAAGGTTGTTAGGGTACTGAGGTTCTTGGATGCTGCATCTAGGTTCGGGCAGGAGCATTCGGAGTTTTGTTTAAGTTCAAGCTCGTTATAACTTAAAAGGCTAGGTGTGCTACATTTTTTTTTGTGTATCATAATTATGTATATATTACAACCAGGTGCCTTAATTTATTGGAGGCACAATTCCATAATTTTCATTTACTGGCTCTTGCTCCATTTTCTCCTTTTTATTCATATAGTTCTAGTACAGATTACAGAACACAGTATCTAGTGGTCAGTTATATCAGAGGGTAAGCCATAAAGTGATATGCTCTTGACAAGAAATGTGTCCTGGTAGACTTTGAACATTTGTGAATGATCATGATCTCTAACACAATGTGCACCTTTACTGTTAATTAGAAAATTGGGCACACATGTGAATGATCAAAATTTCTAATACAATGCACAACTTCACTTTACTAGGAAAATTGGTCACATCTGACTGTAGGAATTCTGAATGTCTTGAAATGCTTGTTACCGTTCATGTTTTTCAAATACAGTTCTTTAAGTTAGCATTAGTATTACTTTGCTATATAGTACTAGTATATGCTTATTTTGGGTGCAGTGACCAGTCATTGATCAGTAATAAGCAACATGTAAAAAGTAATACTGACCAACAAGTACTTGATAGTTGATACCCAGCTATCGGCCTGCAAAAGAGTAATTTGGTTTTCCATTTTCACATTGTTTTTGTTTTGCTGAACACTGCGGCTCTTGAGTGAAAAGTGCAATATGCAGAATGTCTGTAGCACAATGCCCCTATAGTCGTCAGTTTCCCATGTATCCCATTTATGTAGCACATTGTGATATGGACATTTCAGTAATCCACAAGATTCTGTCCAGAGAGTTTACCAAATTCAGGATAAAGAAAAAGTTCACCAAATTTACGAAGTCACTGAGCTACCGCATGAGTTAACTTGTAGTGAACATGTATTCATGCTTTGGATTTGCCTTCATAGTTAAATTATGAAAGTATACTCCTATACTCAAGTCGACCACAAATTCTGTTCATGTACAGAAGGCAAGGGAGCATTCTCGGAATAGATAATTGGCAATTTCTCGCGTTGAAAATCACGCATCAGGTTCTTTGTCCTGAATAAAGAAATTTCTGAACAATGCATAGTCTTTTGCAATGTGCAGATGCGATAAATTCTTACGGTAAAAATAGTGAACTACTACAGGTTGCAAATGGTGGCGGAAATTAGAAAAAGAAAAATGGCCTTTGGTAAAGCATTATCAGGTACAAATACATGCAAAACAAAAGCATTCATACTGTTAAACATAGGTTGAACGATTCTCCAATATGGGCAGACATGCTTAAGGTTAAAGAGGTCTATTTGCAAGGTAGAGGTGTGACAACCAAATGTGGGAACCTAATGTTAGATATAATATGGGCTTGGCCCATTAAATATTTAATAATCTAATAAAATTCTATGGTCCAAATAATGCACAAGAAAAGGCTGGCTAATACCATATGAAAAGTTGAAGTTGAAAGGATATTAATTATTGGAAGTTTCGCCACTAAGGATTCATGAGTTATGAGAGTTACTATTGTTTCTCTTGTTATTGATGACTTAGTGTCTTTTCCATTAGCTCATGAATTAATGAAGGGAGTTCATGGAAGTTTCCTATTATTAATTTCTCTCTTCCGTTGGTATTCAGATGGCTGTTACCTTTTGGCATGCTCACGTTGGCCTCTTGGGCTAGCCCTTGGTGGCCTTTAGCTGCCTTGCCAATAGGATATAAAGTCATAGCCAACCTTCATTTGTAGTTGATCGTTCAAGGAAAACCACAGTCCAGTTGCATTTGAGTTTCCCGTTCCATCTCCTGCGCGGCGCACGAGATGGAAGAGTAGGCCTCTGAAACGTCTCCGTTCATCGAAGTTCACCGCTCGGGTGGAGATCGGCAATCACGTTTTTGGGGGTGTCGCGGTGCGGCATGACTACTCGCTTCTTCCTCTTCTTCCCGATGTTCTTGGCGTTGGCAAACGTTCGTGAGGGTGTGGTCTTCACTGCATCACTTCGCCTTTGCACCCGATCGGGGCGACTACAACAACAAAGCACCATGGCGTTTTCAGGTGCTTCCGTTACTGGCGCAGGGTATGTCTTAGCTAAACAACTCATTGATTTTATTCTCAAAATCACAATTTTTCTTTTAAGCGCTAATAGTATAATTGACATGTTTTATTGGATCAATACCTATCATATCTTGTTGATTAGCACTATAATATTATTCATGGTGATGTCGGTTATGTTTAATCAAGACAAGCATATATATGATATCGTGATTCTTTTGCTTACGTCTTTTCTATGGATTAAATCAAACATGAAAATGCCTAATTTTCTAACAATCCAAAAACGTGATATTTTTAGGCAATTTTCATCTGTTGGCTTTGCGGGTTTGCTAAAACCAACTGCATTTGAGGGCACTCATTATAAGAGATGGCGCCAGAAAACTATTCTGTGGTTGACCTCTATGCGTTGCTTCTATGTGGTGCTTGACCAGCCCACTAGTGTGAGAACCGCTGATGAGCAGCGCGTTTTCGAACATGACGATGTCACATGCAAGGCTGCTTTGTTGAGCATCATTGGGGACTCTCTCATTGATGCATATGTGCAGCTTCCGACTGCTAAGGCCATGTGGGATGCACTTGAGGCCCGTTACGGCATTTCTGACGCCGGTTCTGAGTTGTACGTCATGGAGCAGTTCCATGACTATCGAATGGTTGAGAACCGTCCGGTAGTCGAACAAGCTCATGAAATACAGGCACTGGTGAAGGAACTTGAGCTGTTTGGGTGTGCACTACCTGACAAGTTTGTGGCAGGATGCATGATTGCAAAGCTGCCACAATCTTGGACTGACTTTGCAACTTCTCTGAAACATAGGAGGCAAGAGTTTAGCACTGCTGAGCTTGTTGGGACTCTAGATGTTAAGGACAAGGCGAGAGCAAAGGATGTCAAAGGCAAAAAGGTCACTGAGGGGAGTTATAGCGCACATGTGGTGCAAAAGAATCGTCATAAGCCACAGAAAAAGAAATTTCAGCAAGAGCTTAAGCAGAAGCCCACCACTTCTTTCAAGAAGGGTAAGAAGATCATGAACAAGGAAAAGATGAATTGTTTCACCTGTGGCAAGCTTGGGCACTTATCCAGGGAGTGCCCTGAGGCTAAGTTTAAGCCTGCTCCTCCACAGAAATCAGCCAACACCGTTGAGACTGAAGCAACAACTTCTGGGTATGGTAAAAGTATGTCATTCACCTGATTGGTGGGCCAAGTTTCTGAGGATTAACTGCTATGGTGTTGAGCCTTTAGTAAATATTTCTTTGGTAATAATAACATCCTAGTAAAACCTTATTCGTCTTTTGCGCGGTTGTATTGGTTGCTGTTGAGCGTTGGAATTTACCTAGTGCGCTAGATGATATGCAGATGTCACTCTTGATCTGTTTGCATATAGAATGGAGAAAAATGGAGTTTTTCTTTTCTCCCTGTGTGGCATGTTTGTTCACCTCATATTACTACGGAGTATTTACTAGTACTTTCATTGGAATTATATTTAGAGTGAAATGCATAGGAGGTACATGGACTTATCTTGGTGTGCCAAATAGCCCTATGGACTTTCAAATTGCACATTTGGCTCCTCAAACTTCATTATGGGTTCACTTTGCAGCCCCAATCAGCTGGTCACCGTGTATTCACGGGCGTGGACTAACGTGATCCAAGGAAATACGCAGTTTTGGCCCCTCCTTTCTTCCCTCTTTTTTCCTTTTTTTTTTTCTTTTTCATTTTTCCTTTTTCTCTTCCCTTTCCTTTTTTTCCCTCTCTCAGCGTCGGGCGCCATCCTCGACACTGGCGGCGCGGCACGCATCCTCGACTGGGCGGCGCGTTTATAACGGCGGCGGGCCGGCTCCGGTGTGGTGGCGCCCACCGGATACTCTCCGCCGTGGAGTTCCACTGGCGTGCGTCGTCGGCAACGCCCATGGCGCGGTCTTGAGCACTGCTCTGCGCGCACCACTCGGCGATGAAGCACCGGCCCCGGTCTCGGGGCGGAAGTTCTTGTTAGCTAAGTAGTTGCGGTTAAACAAATGTAATCTTCGTTCTAGTCTTGGTTAGGCGTCGGTCGTGATAGGGGAGGACTCGATTAGAGGCATGCCTGATCGTGATCCATCTCGGTTAGAGTTTGGTCGGAACACGCCGTGGCGCGCATGGTGCGTGTGGCGCGCACCGCAACGAAACGGTAGCGTGCAACTTGTGCGTCACGGCGTGGGAGTCTTGATGTAATCTTGAGTCTATAAATATATCGAGATAGGGGGCCAAAACGCTGCGACATTTGCGAAGAACAAACTTCCATCTTACACGCTTGAACATCGCTTGAGATTGAATCTACTAGTTCGTGCTCGGCGGCGAAGTCATCAAGCGTCGACGGCGTCGTCGGCGTTCTTCGTTGATCGTCGCGTTCCAGGTCCAACAAGTGGTATCGAGCCGTGGGAGCGGCGTTCGACGGTGGTGCAAGGCGAGAGAGGCAGCTCGGTGGTTCGGTTCATCGTATCGGTGAAGAGGAAGACGAGAACGTTGAAGTGATCGCCATGGGAGATGCAGACAAGGACCAGATGGAGAGGGCTTTCAATCAGGCGCAAGGTAATCTGACCTGGCCGATGTTAACCCGAACCAACTATCAAGGCTGGTCGTCGTACGTCCAATGTAACCTAGAAGCTATGTTTCTATGGGATACAATCGAGGGAGACAAGTCAGGAGAAAAGGCAGAACGGCGTCGAGATCGGTTGGCGCTAGGAGCATCTTCTTTGCGGGGGGTGCCTCGGGAGATGCACTCCATGCTCTTGAACAAGAAGACGACCAAGGAAGCTTGGGAGGGATCAAGACTATGCGTCTTGGCGCGGAGCGAGTCAAGGAGGTCAATGCCCAAAAGCTTTTGAGCGAAGTTCGAACAGATCACGTTCAAGACGGGGGAAACGATTGATGACTTTGCAATCCGGATCACCAAGCTCGTCCAATCTGCGAGGTCTAGGGCGAGGAGAGCGTGACCGATGCGCGGATGGTGAAGAAATTCCTCCGAGTAGTGCCATCACGGTATGCGTGGGTGGTCGTGGCGATTGAGATGGTTAAGGATCTCAAAACCCTAACCATCGAGGACCTCATCGGTCATCTCGGGGCGTAGAGGAGAGGATGGAGCCGTCGGTGGAGCAAGTTACCGAGAAGGCCGGGAAAACTCTTGCTCACAGAGGAAGAATGGGCAGCGAGAAACAAGAGCCGGATGGTGTCGGATCAATCAGGGTCTGGGACCAAGTCAGGCGGCGGTGGCTATGTCAAGAAGGACAAGCCTTGGAAGAAAGGTAATAATGGAGGTGCTGAAGGGCATGAACCTAAACTCACATCCATGGGCACTCCTCGGCGTAGGGGCAAGTGCTACAAGTGTGGCATATATGGGCACTTCGGCAAAGAGTGCAAGAAGGCCCAGAAGCAGGAGCGGCAAGAGGCCGTTCATCATGCCAACGCCGAAGATGACAATGGCGCGCTAATGGTGGCGCAGGTGTGCGAATTGGTGAGAACGAAGCCGGTAGCAACGCAGCAAGTCTACCTCAATCAGAAGCGCGTGTTCCCGTCAAGATATGACAACAGGACGTGGGTGCTCGACACCGGTGCAACTAATCATATGACCGGATGCCAAGACACACTGGCGGCGCTAGATGAGTCTCGTGAAGGGCGCCAGACGCGGTTTGGAGATGGGTCGAAGGTCGAGATTCACGGGATCGGAGCTGTCACGATCGCCGGGAAGAACGATGACCATCATGTTCTCACCGAGGTATACTATATTCCTTCCCTCAAGTGTAACATTGTGAGTCTTAGGCAGCTGGAGGAGGCTGGGTGCAGGGTGGAGATTGATCATGGAGTTATGAAGGTGTATGAGCGTCCACGGCCTGACAAGCTGAAAAGGGATGTGTTGATTCGTGCAGAACGAAAGAACCGACTCTATCATATGAAGGTGAATCTCACCGCTCCGGTGTGCCTCATGACCAAGATGGACGAAGCGGCATGGCTCTGGCATGCACGCTATGGTCACCTCAATTTCGGATCACTGCGAGACTTGGGGAAAAGAAGATGGTGGACGGGATCCCACCGATTAAGCGGGTGCAGCAGGTGTGCGACGGGTGTGCTCTCGGTAAGCAACACAGGGCACCGTTGTGCTCTCGGTAAGCAACACCGGGCACCGTTCCCGCGAGTCTCGTCGTTCCGGGCAACTGAAGGACTTGAGCTGGTGCATGGGGACCTATATGGTCCGATCACGCCGCCAACCCCTGGTGGTAAATCCTATTTCTTTTTGCTGGTTGATGATTTCAGTCGATTCATGTGGTTGGAGCTGCTTGCGACAAAAGATGAAGCGTTTGCAAACTTCAAGAAAATAAAGACAAATGGTGAAGCTCAATCCGCGAGAAGGCTCAAGGTTTTCGAACCGACCGTGGAGGAGAATTCAACTTCGGGTTTTTGCGACTTCTCTGCGAGGAGCATGGCATCAAGCGCAATAAATCGGCACCCTATACTCCCCAGCAAAACGGTGTGGTGGAACGACGGAATCAGATGATAGTGGAGATGGCCCGATGTCTACTCAAAAGCAAGAATGTCCCGGGCCAATTCTGGGGTGAAGCTGTAAGGTGTCTGTTTATTTGTTGAATAGATCACCCACGAAAAGCTTGGATGGCAAGACACCTATGGAAGCCTGGTGTGGCAGGCAACCTGGAGTTCATCATTTACGGACATTCGGTTGCAAAGCATTTGCTAAGAAGATTGGCCCGGGTGTATCGAAGTTGTCGGACAGAACTGTCCCTGGCGTGTTCTTCGGCTATGAACCGGGGTCAAAGGCATATAGGGTGTATGATCCCGCCAACAAGAAGTTGCTAATCTCTCGTGATGTAATATTTGATGAGAAGTCGAGATGGAATTGGGAGGGAAAAGGAGAAGGCGACCGAACTGAAACTACGGCTGAGTTTGCAGCTGAATTCAGTGTTTTCTACCCTAACGAGACTACTGTAGCAAATCCGACAACAGCCGGTGATGAAGATTCAGAGCTCGATTTAGAAGGGGAAGTGTCGGGGTCGCCTGACTCGCCAATTCCATCGTCCGGGGGTGCAGTTGAAGGCTCGCAGGAGTCACCTCACACTCCGGTAGGCTCGGCAATAGGATCAAACATTCCCGGGCAGATCCAGTGGGCGTCACCGCCGACCGGGGGCTCGGCTGATTAAGAAGGGGTGCCACTTCGATATCGCACCATACCGAACCTGCTAGATACTACTGATGAGGTTCAGATGGAGTACAATGGGTTATGTCTGACAGCAATAGAGGAGCCACGCTCGGTCCAAGAAGCGCTGGAAGAATTGTGCTGGAGGACAACAATGAAGACTGAAATGCAGTCAATAGAAGCAAATAGAACCTGGGAGATTAGTGATCTACCACAGGGACAGAAGGCAATTGGCCTTAAGTGGGTTTTTAAGGTGAAAAAGGATCCTAATGGGAACATTGTCAAGCATAAAGCCAGGCTAGTGGCGAAGGGGTATGCACAGCGCCAGGGTGTGGACTTTGATGAGGTATTTGCACCAGTCGCCAGAATAGAAACTGTCAGAGTGTTGTGGGCTCTAGCTGCTCAAGGTGGATGGGAGGTACACCATATGGATGTAAAATCCGCGTTTTTGAATGGAGACCTAACTGAAACCGTGTATGTACAAGAACCTCCAAGATTCATCATTGGCAAGGGTGACAAAGTACTAAGGTTGAGAAAGGCACTGTATGGCCTGAGACAAGCCCCTCGTGCCTGGAATTCGAAGCTGGACAAGGAGATGTTAGCTCTGGGATTCGTGAGAAGCAAGATGGACAATGCTGTCTACAAGAGAAGCAGTAAGAGCTCCTTCCTGATCGTGGGGGTTTATGTTGATGACTTAATCATCTTGGGACCGGATGTGGCTGAAATTGCTCAGTTCAAGGTGGAGATGAAAAGGAAATTCAGCATGAGTGATCTCGGACTTCTTAGCTATTACTTAGGAATAGAAGTGAAGCAAGGAGATGGGGTGATCACATTGTGTCAAAGCTCTTATGCGGTGAGGATTTTGGAGAGTGCAAGCATGAGTTGTTGTAACTCGTCTGATACACCTATGGAGCCAAGACTGAAGCTCTACAAAGGAAAGGAGGGTGAAGTTGTAGATGTGACAGCATATAGAAGCTTGATTGGGAGTCTCAGGTACATTGTTAATACAAGGCCAGACCTAGCATATGCGGTTGGTATGGTTAGTAGATACATGGAGGCTCCTGGAAAGGAACATTGGGCTGCCATAAGGCGTATCTTGAGATACTTGAAGGGCACCAAAGGCTATGGCTGCAGATATGAGCGAGGCACTGCACTCAAACCAATCTTACTTGGGTATAGCGACAATGACTTTGCAGGTGATGTGGAGGACAGGAAAAGCACTTAGGTGCTGTGTACTTCCTGGGCAGCAGCTTGGTGACATGGGCATCGCAGAAGCAGAAAATTGTAGCGTTATCTTCATGCGAAGCTGAGTATGTGGCAGCCGCAGCAGCAGCCTGTCAAGGCGTGTGGCTAAGCCGGCTGATAGCAGACGTTCTGGGAACGAAGGAGGCGCCAGTGAGGTTACTGATGGACAACATGTCCGTTATAGCTCTGAGCAAAAATCCTGTGCAGCATGGTCGAAGTAAGCATATTGATACAAGGTATCACTTTCTTCGTGAATGCATAGAAGAAGGCAAGGTGGAGGTGGAGCACGTTGGGATTACAGATCAGCTTGCTGACATCTTCACGAAATCGCTCGGGCGTGTCAGGTTCGTGGAACTGAGGAGTGCTCTTGGCGTCGTCGAGGTGCAACAACTTAGGGGTGAATTGTTAGCTAAGTAGTTGCAGTTAAACAAATGTAATCTTCGTTCTAGTCTTGGTTAGGCGTCAGTCGTGATAGGGGAGGACTCGATTAGAGGCATGCCTGATCGTGATCCATCTCGGTTAGAGTTTGGTCGGAACACGCCGTGGCGCGCATGGCGCGTGTGGCGCCGCACTGCAGCGAAACGGTAGCGTGCAACTTGTGAGTCACGGCGTGGGAGTCTTGATGTAATCTTGAGTCTATAAATATATCGAGATAGGGGGCCAAAACGCTGCGACATTTGCAGCAACAAACTTCCATCTTACACGCTTGAACATCGCTTGAGATTGAATCTACTAGTTCGTGCTCGACGCGGTCACCGCACCGTCGACGTCGTGGACGTTCTTCGTTGATCGTCGCGTTCCAGGTCCAACAGTTCTCGGCAGCGCATCGGCGCTGCGGTCCCCGACCACGAGGCCCGGGCGCACCGCGAAGCATTGCGGGTCCAGCGTCCGGACGAAGCTGAAGCCTGGAGATGTTGCCCAGACGCACCGGCAGCATCCCGGCGATCCAGTCGATGGGCGTGTCCGGGTATCCGTTCGTCAGGTAGCTCTCCTCTGCCATTGCAACGCAAAGAAACAGAAGCATGCATGCGAATTACCATCGTGACCATTGACATGCATGCATGCATCGATCATGCAATTATTTTAATTGTTGATCACCGTAGTAGAACGGACCTTTCAGCGACGTGTAGCCCCGCTGCGGGCTCCCCGCAGACGCTAGTGCCCCAGAGCACGAACGCAGGCACGCCGAGCTCCTCCGTGGCGTCGGCGCGCGGCTGACGAGGGGCCGCTAACGACGCGGTGACGGTCGCACAGGCACGCCGTCCCCCTCCTCGCGGTCGCCGAGCCGCCGCGGCCAGTCCACCAGCCGGCGGGCCGCAGCGGCAGTACATTGTCGGGCTCGGGCGCGGCGTGGTCCTCCCATGACACCTCGGGCACCGCCTCGAACCGAACCCCTCCCGCCTCGCAGCCCGCCGGCGACCGTCCGCCCGCCCGTGGCCGCTGTTGTTGTGCCCCGTGTTGACGAAGGTGGTGTACCACCTCGCGCGAGTGCAGCAGCTGCTAGCTTCATCGTCGGGTTATGTGGACCTGTCAATTAGAGGGGAAGAAAGGAGGGGGCCAAACCGCACATTTTCATGGGTTAGGTCCGTGAACCAATAATGAAGTTTGAGGGGTTAATCGTGCAATTTGAAAGTTTATGGGGTTATTTGATCTGACAGAGACAAGTTCATGTATCTGCTATGCATTTTACTCTTATATTTAGAATAGTACTACCATGACCCCAGGACCCTTGAGTGAAACGAAAGTTATAACTAGTTGGGATAACGAAATGACTTTCTCTGATCAAATATAGGGCGTATTATTTATCAGAGATATACAAGTCAGTATACAAGTCTATTAGGCTTGCACTAAGTCAAAAATTTAGTCGAACGCTTGCACTAAGTCAAAAATTTTAATCTTTGATTAACAACGTTTACAAAAATGTACTCCCTCCATTGCAAAATTGTAAGTCGTTTAACTTTTTTTGATAACAAGTTTGTCCACTGCCTTATTCAAAAAAATTTGTGCAAAATATCACTCTTTTTGCCGTGGCTTTCTTTATTAATAAAAATTCTTAAATAATGACTTAAATTTGACTATATTTTGCGTAAATTTTTTGAATAAGACGAATGGTCAAACTTGGAGCAAAAAAATCAAACGACTCACAATTTGAGATGGAGGGAGTATTATGTTAAATGAAAAAATATTATAAAGTTAATTATTATAGTAATGAATCTAGTAGCATGAATCTTGTGTTGTCAACTTATATTATATAATAAAGTTTAGATATCGATCATCAAAACTAAATTAGTTGTTGATGGACAAACTCTGTTTCTCGCGTTGGAGTAATCATGCGATTTTATTTGAGTTCCATCACAGTCAAAGGGCCATCCCATCCGACCAAATGTCCGCCCGCGTCGAGAAATTTCGAAATATAACCCGTTATTCGCGTCCCCCGTATAATATGGCTTAATTTGTGAGCCTTTTTAAAATATGACCCAGATCATGCGAAAAAATTGTTGGAAATTTGACCCTACTGACGGTGAACGTGGACGCCGTGAGATGGTTCGACACCGGTCTGTGAGTGTGCAGTCGTTTCAAATGGCATCGGTTCATGGTTGCTTGCGTCGTGGAGACTCATGAACGGAGGCCATGGCCATGGCGACGGTGCGGGAGGCCGGGCTCACGACACAGCGTGCAACCATGGCGTTCGTCTGGCAGGCTGGGCTCGCGAGCTTCTACGGCGGCCGGCCAGGTTAGCGAGCAGCAAAGCAGAAGCTCTGCTGTGGCGGCCATGGTGGCAGCGTCGGCGAGAACTCGAAATTCGTCGCTTACTCTTGATGGTTTGCAATGAGATCACGTCTAGGAGCTAGCTAACAATCGGGCGCAGCTGTGTGTGCGAGGAATTGGAAAAGGGCGGTGCAGTTGGGACAAATTTGGTGGTCAGGTGAAAGTCAGCAACAATGTCGCCGCCTGCTGCCTGCGCTTGTCGTCACCACGTGATGCGCTGCGCTCGGCCAGTACGTGATGTGCCGAGGCCGCCGCCGGCTGCCGGAGATGGAGCCCGCGATGTCTGCCCGACCGGCGGATCCAGCCATGGCGCGTCACCTCCGTTACGCTTGGCCCACCTGTCATTGGGACAAGAGTACACGGCGTCCACGTTGAGTCAAATTTCCCAACAATTCGCATGATCTGGAATATATTTTAAAAGGCTCACGAATTTCGGTCATATTATACGGGGCACGCGAATAAGGGGTTATATTTCAAAATTTCTTGCCCGCGTCACTCTCTCCAAAAAAATGCGTAGGGGACAAAAAATAGGAGATCGACGAGGCCGGCGGCGTGACGCCGAATCCGCAGCCAGACCCGGGCGCTGGCGCCTGAAATCAAATGGAACTCAACTCCGCTCCCCGGCGCGCGTCACAGGGCCCCCAAACTCCCGCGCTCTCAACAGTCCACAGGCGTGGTGGGGACGAAACACAATTTTTAAGACTAAAAATTCCCTCCCCGCGGCCGAAAACTGTGGAACGGATTTTCAAATCGAGGCCGCGGCGGGCGGCGCCTCTGCGCGGAGGGAGCCCTCCAACCGCAGCGAGCTCCCCGGGCCGAAAATCCTTCGAATCCAAAATAATGGCGGCCTCCTCTCCCCGAATGCCCATTTCGGCCGCCCGGCGCCGCTACTTAACCAGTCGCTCACCACTCCTCCTCCACCCACCAGTCCTCACCGCCCCTCTTCCTCCGCGCTTTTTCCCGGCCGGCGCCTAGAGGATTGCTCCTGCCCCCGCCGCCGCGCTGGAGAACGGATCAGGAGCAGTGCCGCGCGCCCGCCTTTACCGTCGTCACCCATGGCCGCCAGCAAGGAGAACTCCGCCATTGCCAGCGCCGCCGCCGCCCCGCCGCGCCTCACACGCCCCGCCGCCAAGCGCAAGCGCGTCGCGCTCACCCAGCTGCCCACGCACCCCAACGCCCCTGCTCCACGACGACGAGCCCGCCAGGAAGCAGCAGCGCCTCCTCCCCGCCGCCAACCCCAACCCCATCCCCATCCCCAGGCCAGCAACAGCGCCCGCGCCTGCCTCTGATGACGGCGAGGAGGACCCGCAGCTCTGCAAGCCCTACGCGTCCGACATCTACTCGTACCTCCGGTCCATGGAGTCGCAGCCCAAGCGCCGGCCGGCCACCAACTACATCGCGGCGGTGCAGTTCGACGTCAGCCCCAACATGCGCGCCATCCTCGTCGACTGGCTCGTCGAGGTTGCCGAGGAGTACAAGCTCGTCGCCGACACGCTCTACCTCGCCGTCGCCTACATCGACCGCTTCCTCTCCGTCCACGCCCTCAAAAGGCAGAAGCTGCAGCTCCTCGGCGTCTCCGCCATGCTCGTCGCAGCGTAAGCAACCCATCGGTTAATCTCACTCACCCACATTAAACCGGGGCTCCATTTCTCATCTGCTGTCCGATTCGAATCGATGCAGCAGGTATGAGGAGATCGGCCCGCCCAATGTGGAGGATTTCTGCTACGTCACGGATAACACCTACACCAAGCAGGAGGTGCGTGCTTGTCCTTTCTGTTTGATTTGGATTGCGATTTGTCTCCGGATCTTCCCACTGATCGATTACAAAATGTCAATTGATCTGTGATTCGGAATCTGTAGATACTTAAGACGCACAATGATGTACTGAATGTCCTCAAGTTTGAGATGGGCAGTCCCACCGCCAAGACATTCCTCAGGTAGATCACAAATCAAATCATTCTGAATTGCTACCCAATCCTTGTATGTCAGAATGAATCCGTTTCTAAATTTTGTGTGCCCTTTACTTTCTGTTTCTTAGGATGTTCGTCAGATATGCCCAAGAAGACAACACTAAGGTACTTTCTCCTTTCACCTGTGAGATTCGTTGCATTTCATCAATGAAATCCACTTCAAGTTTTTTTTTTTGACTGAACCGGTCGGGGAGGCCCCGACCTCTTTTGTTTTATTATTAAATGAAAGAATGGGTACAAATAAAGCAATTACAAGGCAAATAAGCCCAAAGAAAGAAAGAGACAAAAATCAAACAAAGCTAACTCTCTAGGTATCTAAAAGCAAGGCTCTTGACGGTTTGGCCTTGGTACAAACCATGCCAAATTCTTCAAGAAAAATTCTTTTCCATTCTTGCAAGTCATTACGACCATTGTCAAAAATGATTTTGTTTCTAGTCTTCCAAATTGACCAGGCTGCACAGATAACTATCTCTCTGAAGATGGGATTCTGCAAATCCACTTCAAGTTTTGAATACCTGCTGCTTGTGCGTCGTCTGATCCATTATGTTGTGATGCATATTGCAGTGTCCTAGCCTCCAGCTGGAGTTCCTGTGTAACTACCTTTGTGAGCTGAGCTTGTTGGACTACAGCTTGCTTCCTTTCTTGCCTTCACTTGTTGCAGCCTCGGTGGTGTTTGTTGCAAGGCTGACCCTTGATCCACACACCCATCCCTGGGTATGATCTTGATCCGCTCGATCCCAATCATTACTGTCTTGTTCGATATGAAGCACCAACTCATTTTGTTATGAATGGTTACAGAGCAAGGAGATGCAAACGTGAACTGGCTACAAGCCATCTGAGTTGAAGGGCTGTGTTGCTGCCATACATCAGATGCAGCTCAACCGGAAATATTCGTCCATGTTGGCGATCCGGGAGAAATTCAAGCAACCCAGGGTAAGCATGGACCTTGACAGCCGCACATGGTTTTACTGTCAGATTGTTTGCATAATTCTAGTGCCCTAACTGTGGAATGAATCCCTTGAACAGTTCAAGGGTGTATCAGCTTTGCTACCTCCTGTTGTGATCCCTGCATCATACTTCAGGAAACTGAGGTGTTCCTCGGTAATCTACTGAAGCCAAGCACAGCTTTCCTCAAGCAAGATGCGCAATGGCTAAGGTTGTTAGGGTACTGAGGTTCTTGGATGCTGCATCTAGGTTCGGGTAGGAGCATTCGGAGTTTTGTTTAAGTTCAAGCTCGTTGTAACTTATAAACGCTAGGTTAGCTACATTTTGTACTTGTGTATCATAATTATATATTACAACCAGGTGCCTTTATTTATTGGTGGCACAATTCCATAATTTTCATTTACTGGCTCTTGCTCCATTTTCTCCTTTTTATTCAAATAGTTCTAGTGCAGATTACAGAACACAGTATCTAGTGGTCAGTTATATCAGAGGGTAAGCCATAAAGTGATATGCTCTTGACAAGAAATGTGTCCTGGTAGACTTTGAACAGTTGTGAATGATCATGATCTCTAACACAATGTGCACCTTTACTGTTAATTAGAAAATTGGGCACACATGTGAATGATCAAAATTTCTAATACAATGCACAACTTCACTTTACTAGGAAAATTTGTCATATCTGACTGTAGGAATTCTGAATGTCTTGAAATGCTTGTTACCATTCATGTTTTTCAAATACAGTTCTTTAAGTTAGCATTACTATTACTTTGCTATATACTAGTATATGCTTATTTTTCGGTGCAGTAACCAGTCATTGATCGGTAATAAGCATCATGTAAAAGTAATACTGACCAACAAGTACTTGATAGTTGATACCCAGCTATCGGCCTGCAAAGAGTAATTTGGTTTTCCATTTTCATATTGTTTTGTTTTGCTGAACACTGCGGCTGTGGTCTTGAGAGAAAAGTGGAATATGCAGAATGTATGTAGCACAATGCCCCTATAGTCGTCAGTTTCCCATGTATCCCATTTATGTAGCACAATGTGATATAGACATTTCAGTAATGCACAAGGTTCTGTCCAGAGATTTCACTTACCAAGTAACCGAGCTACCGTATGAGTTAACTTGTAGTGAAAACATGTATTCATGCTTTGGATTTGCCTTCATAGTTAAATTATGAAAGTATACTCCTATACTCAAGTCGACCACAAATTCTGTTCATGTACAGAAGGCAAGGGAGCATTCTCGGAATAGATAATTGGCAATTTCTCGCGTTGAAAATCACGCATCAGGTTCTTTGTCCTGAATAAAGAAATTTCTGAACAATGCATAGTCTTTTGCAATGTGCAGATGTGATAAATTCTTACGGTAAAAATAGTGAACTACTCCAGGTTGCTTTTCTGCTGATCTTTCTCTATGGAGTATCTTTGTGGAGTGGAATGGCACATTGGCACCTGGAACCGCAACTTGCTGAATAGGAGCAGAGTGAATAGCTGACGGCGCATTTGCCATGACGACTGCATTTGCCATCTCAGGATTAAGCGTCTGGAGAAATTCAGATGTCAAAGGAACAATTTCCGGAGAAACTTCATTGCTGCCGACATCTGAAGATTGAATAAATACTGTCTGAATTATGCACTCAAAATCGATCTCGCATCGGATTGAAAGGATTCAGCCTGCTCATCTGCGATGAAATTGGACATTTGGAAAGGGGGCTGTTATGCATGGCTGGGTGGAAAGTTTTAATTGATTCCAGTTTAAATAATACCCCAGTGTATAGGGAGAATGGACAAACAAAGAAGGTCTTTGTTTTGGCAAGGAGGTAGTTTTCAAAAGAAAATATCATTTAATTAAATGGGAAATTATTTGTAAAAGCAAACAGAAAGGTGGTTTAGGAATAAAAGATTTGAGAAAAATGAGTGTTAGTCTTTTTTGCAAATGGTGGTGGAAATTAGAAAAAGAAAATGGCCTTTGGTAAAGCATTATCAGGTACAAATACATGCAAAACAAAAGCATTCATACTGTTAAACATAGGTTGAACGATTCTCCAATATGGGCAGACATGCTTAAGGTTAAAGAAGTCTATTTGCAAGGTAGAGGTGTGACAACCAAATGTGGGAACCTAACCAGACTGGGAAGACCCATGGTTATATGATATTTCTTTGGCAAATAAACATCCTGATCTTTTCTTGTTAGCTGAGAATAAAGAGATTACAGTAAAGGAAGTTAGAGATGGGGTAAATATCACATTTAGAAGATGACTTGGTGGAAATTTAAGGTTTGAGTGGAATCAAGTTTTTAAATGACATTGTTTTTTGTTCTATTTTGATGATATTTGTGACAGTGTGTTCTGGAAATTTGGTAAGAAAAAAGAAATTCACAGTTAGATCAGTTTATGATTTGTTAACTATGTCTAATAATGGGTTTGACTACAGGGTGATTTGGAAAAAGTAAGTGTCCTGAAAAAATCAAGATCTTTTTATGGCTTTTATCTAACAATGCAGTTTTGACAAAAGAGAATCCGAAGAAAAGGAACTGGGATGGGGATGTGAGTTGTGCCTTCTGTGATGAATTTGAAACTGCTGATCATTTATTTTTCCAATGTTCTTTTTCCAAAGTCATTTGGTCTATAATTGCAACAAGTATTGGGGCTAACAACATTCCAATGAATCTAAACCAATATTGGAATTGGTGTACCAAATGGTTACCAAACTTTGGGAAATTTTATACTATGGGGGCAGGGGCAATTTGTTGGGCCATTTGGAAATGTCGAAATAGTGTGAACTTTGAAAACAAAAGTGTGAAATACCCACTGGAAGTTATTTGCCAGGCACATGCTTATATGAATTACTGGTCAGGACTGTATGCTGAAGACGAGAAGCTTTGGTGGGAAACCAGTGCCAATACAATGCTCAATATTGCAAAAGGAATCCTGGCGGCTCAAATCAATAGAGAGGTGGTGGACTATCTGTTACTCCAAGACGACGACGGTCAAGATCAGGAAATGGAAGATGCGGAGAACTGAAGCAAGGAAGGTCTTAGCTACGCAAGAAATACTGCAGGTGGAAGGCAAGGAAACACAGATATGAAAACATGGTTGCAATGATGGAGTATTTTGGCCTGGAATCTCGATGAAATACTGTCGGTTTATTTGGTAGTCATAGTTGTTCTATGTTACTTTGGAAATTATGCTTAAAGTCTGTAGTTGAAGGTCAGTTTTCACATGTTAACTGTAAGTTTGGTTTCCTCATAAGGAATAGTGCTTTACCCACGCTGGCTCTTAGTGGTAGCGAGCAGGTGGTCTTTTCTGGTGACGGCATTGTTGCCTATCTAAACTTCTGTCTGTAGTATCTCAAATGTTGTGTATTTCCGTTGATGCAATGGAAATGGGTTTCCCAGTTGGAAAAAAAAATCTGCGATGAAATCTGAAGATGCAGTCGAAGTGATTGATGGTTTCGATAATTTCCTTCCTAAATCATTCCTTATTCAGAAGGCGGCACAAACTCGACACTTGAACTTGAAGAATTAAAACATCAGTTGATAAATAAATAACTACTATATACTGGTGAAAATCGAAACTAATTAGGAATCAAATTACAGGCCCGCTTGGCGCTAGCTCCTCTATCTACACGTATGTAAGCTGTAACTACGATTCAGTTTCAGTTTCAGAGCCATGTCTATCTTCTTACTCTGCTCCGACGACGTCTGCTGCTCCGAGCTCGGCGGCTCAGGCTGCGCTCTCACCCGGAAGCTCCAGGGCCACGTCGAGCTGACCGGCTCCCCGTAGAGCAGCGCCGGCGCCCACAGGTTAGCGGCCGCTGTCGCTGTCGCTCCCTCGATTCGCCGTCGTTCCCAGGTGATTCTACGTATGCCGATCTCCTCCGCGTCTGCTGCCGTACGTCGGAAGCGGCGGCATATATTGATGCTGCAACAGGAGGCACACCGCCAGAGCAGGAGCGCGTCGTGCATCGTCGCCAAGGCCCAATACGGCGGCGAGGTTGCACACGCTCACCATCGACGGCTTCTCTTCTCGCGGAGCAGGGTTCGTTCTTTGGATTGGACAAACCAAGGAATACAAGCATCATCATTTAATCTTCTTATGCTAGCAAAGCTTTGACCCGAGCTAAACTTAATTATGCTAGTACAGAAAAAACTTTTTTATTGATAAGTTTTGGTCTTACATAGTAGGAGGAAAAGTTATGCTCTAAAGTTTTTGCTCACTAAGATGAGAAACTTTTGATTCGAAGAATCTAAGAGTTTGATTTAGAAATAAAATATAAAAAGAGAGTAGAGAGTTCAGTAGCGGATCATTATCTCGTATGCAAGTTAGTGGCATGCAAGAGTTACCTATCAACAACTTCATATGACATGACATGTTGCTAAAGGTAATGAACTCCAACTCATGGCTTGCAAATGTTATCAAATTTATGTTACAGACTATGTATCACCGGGAGAAAACAAGAAAAAAGTTTATCCATGAGAGCCGCCTACACACTTGGTATGACTTGTACGTTTACTGAATTTGTGGCACAAATTTTGTGCTAATGGATTGTTAGAATGACTTATAATTTGGAATGGAGATACTAGTATATTTGTATAGATTTGATCAAAAAAAAATCGACTTTTTAAAAAACGTTGAGTGGAGAGAGTATCTCCTACAGGCGTATGTACCTCATAACAAGACAGTGTACAAGAGCAGAAAGGCAGTGTCTTCATGTGTGGAACAAGACGTGTGCAAGACCAGAAAAAGGTGTCATGTGTGAATGTCCGCCTATACTAACCGGGGGATAAAGAACAAGGGAAGCTCACATGCACGCTACAGCAACCGGAAGAATTAGGACAAGGTTGACAGAGAAGACGCACAAAAACCTTTCCCAAACATCCACAAAACATTCTGGAAACTACGATGTCCCCCTCTTTCCCACTGCAGAAGCATCCAGCCAAACGGACATGTTGCACCAATACATGCATACATTTGTATGCGTCATAAAAAAAAAAAAAAAAAAAACAAGCAGCCACATCATGTATATATGTCATTTGAAATGAAAATGGGACAGATATTCCTCTATGCAAATTGATTTTGAATACTAAACGTCAAACCGAACGTTTAGATTTGAATTCAAATACAAGTTGGATTTTCTAAACGTACGTACGGAGTACATGTGATAGGCATCAATCATTGTAATGCACAAAACATATATCCGTATCCTACTCTGAAAAAACAACTATATCAATACTACGATACAAATCCAACGCTACAACAGGAATAAATTTCAATAACGAAAGCTCTTTTTTTTTACAAAGACAATCTACAGTAGCCTCTACAAATCAATCTAAACAAGCCATATGTGGAAAATGCATTTGTTCTTTTTTTGAACATTAGAAAATGCATTTGTAGATGCCATATTCGATGTCTTTAGAAACGACTCTAGTTGCAGCCGCCTCTAAAGTAGATTTTTAGAGGTAGCTGTAGATCCACCTCTAAAAAAGGATGCAGCATAGGTGAATTCAAAATTTTCATGAATGTGAACATATCTTTTTTTTTTTTTGTATGTTCTAAAAATAATATGTTCACATCTAAAAATTTATTTTTGGTACGACATCTGGTTGGGAAATAAACCTCTAAAAGATAAATTTCCTTCCCTTTTTAATATCGTCTGCGATCGAACAAGACTCGATGGCCCAAGTGCTTAGCACCATACCACTAAATATCTCATTCGGGAGAAATTTAATTGGTGCAAACCTAGCTGCTTGGCATAGAATTGTTGCTTCGCAACAAGATATTAGTTTAACAGGGGATAGAGATACTTTTGTTTGAGGGCTAAACGCATCCGGACGTTTTACGGTCAAATCCATGTATCTTTGCTTTAATTAACAATGGTGTTCGAGTGTCACGGGATATTTGGCGTATAAAAGTACCAATGAAAATAAAAATATTTTTATGGTACCTAATAAAGGGTGTTACTTTAACTAAAGATAATTTAGTTAGACGTAATCGGGAATGGGGACAGGAATTGTTCCTTTTGTTACCTTCGAAAAACAATCCAACACCTATTTTTTGACTGCGTTCACGCAAAAATTTACGTGGCGCTATTTGTACATTTACTCTTTTGGTTTTTCACCACCGACTAATATGGGCGACTTGTTTGAGCGTTGGACTAAAATTGCAAACAGAAAAAGTAAACTCATTGTTATTAACAAAGAGCTGCAGCAATACTTTGGGCTATCTGGATAACAAGGAATGAAGTGGTTTTTGATAAATGTAGACCAAAAATCTTTCTTGCGGGTGCTCTTCGAGGGAACGCATTGGCTACGTCGGTGGGCAAGCCTGCAACGGGTGAGGATCGGCGCGACCAGCCTAATCTGAGGTTGGGCAGTATCTTGAAACATCGGCGTTACAATTTTTCAGTTCAGGGATGGCATCGTCAAGATTCATTGGTCATATTTAGATCGAACCAAACTTTGTTTTTGTTTATTCAAAGTTGGCTGCCTGGTTTTTCAGCCACAGCATTTGGAGTCTGAATTTTGTTTGTAATAATTAGCCTGATTCTTTCAGTTGATAGATGAAGTCGGATTTTATATCCATTATCGAAAAAAAATGTTCACATCTAATCAATTTCGACCCCGTCACTAGAGAAGAGAGGGGACGATCGTACGTCTTTTGCTCAGTACTAACATTGTTTTTTGTGTTGTTGCTGATCGAGAGCATGCAAGTCGTGGAACATCAAGCATGAGACAACCAAGAAGATTAAAAAAAACATGCATATGCTTCTTTTCACGCAGATCGTAAGCATTTACACTCTGCAAATCAACAAGCAATAAGTCTACATGTAATACAAGGCAGTACAGTTCTTGTTCGTGCAAGATAATGCGTTCCTAGCTAGTAGCGAGTATTCTATTTTTGCTACAACGTACTGCCAAAAGGGGTTACAAAACATCCAGTTAATAAAATATTCAGTGGAACACAACCGGGAAATATCGAATATCATTGTTACGTACCTCACCAGCGCAACTGCGCAAAGGGAGCCCTTTATTACGTTTGTGTTTCTGTCTAGCACTTGGTGCATGTTGAGATTCCATTGCTTAATTACTAGATCTCTTCCAAGACATTTGGTTGATATGTGGAGATACTACGTACTATATAAAACATTTTTAAAGGCGTCTCCCTTTTAATCGAGATGACTTTATGAAGAACCAATTTTTGGAGACGGCTGATAATTTTTTTCCTATGTCTAGAAATGAAATTATAGAGGCAGTTGGCAATTTGGCCCGCCTCTAAAAATAAGTGCATCACGGTAATAGTTGTAATCTTTTCAAATTAAGTGTAACGAATTGACAAACTTTATATTGAAGTTGCAATACTCAAGGAGATTTGTAACTTTGTCTTACATTTGTTGCCTTTTAGATCCCAACAATTCTTTAAGAGGTGTGACCGGGGCGGTGTGGCCACGGGTGGCGGATGATGCTGCAATTAGGGCTAGGGCAGGGGTGGAGGCGGCATGCGCGGGGGAGCGGAGAGCTTGAGAGCTATGGTTTAGTCATTTGACTATTCCTTTCTTCAATTATTTGCAATGATTACATGACACTTATTTATAGTCCCAACGTGACTCGACTCTTAAGCAAACTCTAGAAGATCCTTATAAGATTGGATTCTTCTTTTTCTAACAAACCCAAACTCTAACTGACTCTTTTCAAATCTATTTGGACTCGATAAGGTAACAAGATAGCGACAGCGGCACCGGCGGCCGTGCTGCAACAGTAATAGAAGCAACCATTTTTGCTATCTTACCAATTTCACTTAAAACAGAAGGCAGCTAGGAACCTTGTCGGTTGAATTTTCTTCCAGGGCCTTATAGGACAGACGTGTTTATAATGACAATTCAATGCCACAGAAGACCACATTTCTTGTCGTGATTATCCTTTTAAGGGCATGTACAACCCGTCTGCAAGACCCGTCTGTATAGCCGCACTTTTTGCAGATTGCCCCCGCGTCTGCCTAGAGACGGCGTTCGCGTCGCCTCACCAGGCGATGCTCGCGTCCCGTTCCCCGATGCCAAGCAGACGAGGCACCCCGGGTTGTAGAGGTCGTCTTCTCCAATCGCCCGCGTCCTGGATCCCACACCTGGATCCCGCGCGCCCCGCCAAATCCTCCACCGGCCCGCGTGCGGGAGCTTCGCCCGCCAAAAGCTCTGCCTCCATGCGCGCTCACCGCCAAAAGCTCTGCCTCCATGCCCATCAAAAGCTCTGCCTCCATGGCTGCATCGACCTTCACCGAGGAGTAGCAGAGGAGGGGCCGCGCACTCACTGGGTACCATGGCGCGCGACGGGCAAGAGAAGCGTCGGAAGGTCTTCGTCGGAGGACAGACCGAGAGAGAGAGAGGCGAGGGAGGTGAGACAGAGATGGATTGAGAGAGGAGAGATGCTTTCACGGGTGGTGAGCGCTGCTGCGAGAGTGGGGAACGTAGCGGCTGCTACAGAGGACCCCGACGGCTCGGAAGCAGCGGCGGCGACGGCGGGCGGGCAATCACCGCTGGCCGCGCGTTGGAGCGGGAGGGAGTTGCGGCCGGCCTCTTCCGCTGATCTCGCACAGTGGGGCTACTACGCTCGAGATGCTCGGACAACACGCACATGGTGGCCAACATTTCTTTATACCTGTTTATTTGATAATTTCAAGACGGACGCTGTACAACATGTCTTTATACCTGTTTATTTGATAATTTCAAGATGCTTAGGGACGAACCCCCCGCCTCGTGGGTTATACATGCCCTAACACTATGCCCATGCACAAGTCTCAAAGAAAAAACAATTTCCAATGAAACCACTAATTTCTATAAAAGTTTTGTCAATATTAGGGACCTCAGAATAAATGAGTGCTCTTGTGATTTCTTTTATCGCACACAGCTATTGTGATTTCATGAAGCTGTCCGTGTCGATGTACTAGTTCCAGGAAACACGTCTTGCTCTTAAGTCAACACGACGTTACCAATGCATCGAGGAATCATTTCATTCTACTAACTTGGGATCTGTAATATTTTTTGCGCCATGAAAAAAATCAGGGGATGACGTATTGAAGACATGTTTTGAGTGACATATTTCTATTTATTTACATTGTACAAGCAGTGGAGATTTTTGATGTGGAGATCACGTCAAACTTGACGTGAGAAATTTCCAACTCCAGCGTCGCCGCCAGAGGAAGAGAAACCCTAGGTTAGGGGAAACCTAGATTAATTAGCCGCAGTTCATAGATAAGGAAATCAGTCAGAGGGTTAATTTGACTGTCATGGTGCTAAGCCGTAGGCTTATAACTTGTTGCACCTGTATTGGACTCTCGTCAGGACACGATCGTGGGTTTGATTCTAGATTAAAATTGCACCGTGGAACTAGAGATCTACAGACCGACTCATTTCGGATATAGGCGACTATGAAGCCCTCCTAGGAACCATTTTTGAACTATCATGAAAACTATGGAGTGGCAGTGATACGTCCAAACATTTGTACATTCTTCGTGAACGGAGGTACATAATCTGAATATGAATTGAAGGCACCATGAGTGGAAATGGACTATTCACGTTCCAGCCACCAGTTTTAAAGCGAACACTTTGTTTTTTGTACAACCCATATACTGTACAAGTGTGCAACCAAGAGGCTCTTGGTCATAACTTTTCACTGCAATGCATCATGGTGGCATGGTACTGTGTGGTTGCATGCTACTAGCTACACTGTGTGCACACGGTGACCCCCATGGCATTTGAATTACTGACGAACAACATGCAGATGTTTGGTGAGAAACTTCAATATAAGTTCCTGTGGTGTCAGAAGAACTGTTGAGGTTTTCTGATAGCTATCGATTAGAGGCAACACAATCAATATTCGACATCAATACGGCTACATTGCACATTTGTCCTTGCACTGGGTAAGCTATGGGCTGCTCATCGACACATACTACGGCACATATATATGCACCAACCCTATTGTTGCAAAAACGGCGAGGTCGGTGAGGGTACATCGATATGTTCCGTAATTATTATCAACTAGTTGGATGGCGCGCCTTTGCGCGCCAACACGGAAGAAGATCGGAGATAAAAATTGACATTGCTATCAAGGAAAGTTTTATAGATAGGGGTGAAAACTCTGGTGTCCAGTTCATTGTTTAAGTCATGGGAGCATTACACAGGTGCTAATTTACAGGGTGTGTTTGAAAGATTAAACAGACATAACAGCCGCCGCAGTACGCCATGAGGAGATATTTAAATAAGGTAAAATAAAGGCATATATATTCAATAAAGCGTCACAACATTTGTAGCTGCCTAAACAAATCGTGAATTCTGTATGTGCGATCCTAAGTAGTTTAACTCGGCCGATTGGTGTCTGCGTCATGGTACATGTCCTGGTAACATAGGTACTGCAGCTGGTGGATGTATAAGGGTAAAGAGGCAAGGTCGACGAACAAGACCTGTTAGAAGCAAACTAAAGAGATAAGGTAATGGTGATATGTAATACTGAAACTATAATATGCTGAGTTTGAGTCAAAGAGAGCTATATAGCTAAGCAAAAACAATATAGGAGCATAGTAGGTGAAATAACAGAGTAGACTGTACGATTAAATATCTGGAACTATACACGCAATCTTCGGTGTAAACATGCGCAAATAGGTACATCAAGTGAATGCATATGAATGAAATAAATATTGATCACATAGTAGTGCATGTGCCCGAACCATGACTTTGTTTCCTTTTCTATCTACCCTATCTTTATCCTTCTGTCTTGTGCCTTTCTACGTTCTTTTTTCACTGTTTCATATGGGTTTCATCTCTAGCCTACCCTAACTAGCTTGGGACTAAAGGCTATGTTGTTGTTGTTGTTGTTGTTGTTGTAGTGCACTAAGCATCCATTTTTTCAGAAATGACAAAGAATCAGTGCTTATTCCAGTTTATTGCTATACATGCAGATAAGCCTGTGAAAAGAGGATTGCTAGAAAGTAGCATGCAACAGGTGTTGTGTAATCATCATATATAGCTATAAAATAAAGAACCCCAGCTCGAGGACACACCCTCAGCGTTGATTAGGTGAACTACAATCTCAGAATTGGACGAAGGCTCCAAATAATGCCCATCAGAATTGAATTTATATTATTCAATAAGAAAGCTTTACCCATATCTGTTCTGCAGAATTTATTAACTTAAATCAAAGCAGAAAATTATCATCAAGCTCTAAAGAAAAATCTTATTTATATAGCAACCAATAAAGTGAAAGTATTTGGATGATTGGAAACCCATTCTATAATGTGTCATGATTGATAACAATATTTTACATACCTATGTGGGGGCTGGAGGGGAAGGGCATCGAACTTATTTTGTCTGAACACTCAACTTGTTTTTGGCACAGTCATAGTAGGTCTTGAGCTTTGGAACCTGCAAATGAATTTAGCTTGCAAATAAGCGAAGCAAAGTGATATTCGGAAGACATTAAATAGGAACCAGAATATAGATACATCTAAAATTTCAGAAGAAAAAAAAAACAATTAACCATGATCAACCAAACCAATAAGCCTTAGCTTGTTAAACCTACATACAGAAACAAATGAGTAGTGCAAAGAAAAAATCCATGTCACACTGAATAGGCAAAAAAAGAGTGGAAACATAACAGCTTCCTAAAGTGTACCATGTGAAAGACCCAATGGCAAGTGTTGAAGCTTCAAAATAGGGATGATGTATGTTTGCTAGCAATGATCCTATAAGCTCTGGCCACTGCTTCTGAGGAATCTCAGTACCAGGAACCTTGGCAATAACTTGGGAAGCGGTGGACCTGGCATTTGCAACAGGAGATGTGAGAGTTTGCATCAACGATCCTTTGATTTGGGCCTTGGAACAGAAAATTTAAGAAAATATTAAAAATGCTGCAGGTACCCATATATTTTCAATGGCCAGTATTAATGTCGCTATTTTGCAATTATTATTGTTTGATTATCTATGATCAATAGAACTTAATATTAGATACTTGATAGACCCCCAGCAACTATTTTGTTACAGGCTACAGTTCAAGGTGGCGCCATCTCTTGTCATAACATTAGGTTCTATTAAAGTTACCATAATTCTTCTACCTGTCAAAGTTAACAGATAACTACGCCTAATATATCAGTATCTCTACTTTTAGGCAATGGTCGTATAATTGCTGCTTCTCTAAATATCATTCTCTTGGAAGAAGCTATAAATCTGTACTACAAAATGAGCACCAAGCAAATTTAGCATGCTACAATGTTCCATAAGCATTGAGTCAAAGATTACTGGGAAATAATCACTACTTAAGTGGCAGTGGTTAATTAACCAGAAGAAATCTAACATGCACATTGAGTAATTGTAGAATTTTAAACCATATGCAAGAGTAAATGTAGAGAACTAACTTGAAAGTAGAATACCACTGGAAACAAAATGGTAGAGCAAGGATTTTAGGCAACCAAATATTACACTGCCAAAGAAATGTGAACCAAACTATGAAATGAGTATGAGGCATAAGGAACATGAAAGATATGATGAAGTGATTACGTAGGTACCCATGTAGGTTTTTCCCCTTCCTTTTCCATAGGGGCAACCTCACTGCGGAAGCTGTAAGCAAACTGAACACATAGTTTTAAGCTGCAAAATAGTATCAGTAAACTAAACACAACAAGACATGTATGAATGTATTCTGCTTTGAATATCAGCACATTCTAGTTAATGTCAGGTTGGACCTGATAACGGCAAATTTGATGGTTTCTGAACTCAAAAATTTGAGAGGGTTTATTAAAAAACAATTTCAAACGAAGGGTAGTCTCTAGATTTTGGAATGCCCTTTCTCTATGAGGCTGCAGGTGGTGACTAAATTGTAGAGACAATAATTTTATCAGGCCTGGCATATCATATAACATTATGGCCACTAAGTTTAAGGATGGCATGAGACTAATTTTCTGGACCGACCCATTTGTAAATCATGCTTGAAAAAAACTGTTAGCATGAGCGAGGCATGAAGTAACTAATCTATGATTAGAAGCACTATGGCAGGGCACAGAACTGAGACAAGGTTAATAAATATGGAAGAAAAAATTCTACAACCCAGTCAGCATAAAAACATAGAAAGAGAACTTACCACGATGAAATATTTGGAATTAGAATTCAATCACTGCAACTAATCACTGTAAGTTTTGTTTGGTAGAAGTTAGACATACACTGCCTTTGCACATGCCTCAGGTAGAAAAAAAGAAAGAACAATCATCATCGCATATGTCTACAGTCTCAGTTCTTGTAGTATCTTACAGCAATAATAACTATCATCGCATTTGTCCAATGTCTCAGATTCAGAGCATGAAACAATCATTGCATATGCATATATCCAGAAACATAGAGATCCAAGAAAGAAATAGTAATTCAACAGGCACAAAAGAGATATGTCCAAAAACATAGAGATCCAACAAAGAAAAGTAATTCAACATGCAGAGAACCTAAACAAGATAGAATTGTAGCCAATCAGAGAATCTGGGGCGATGTGGACACCCTCCCTGGGCTGGGAAAATTTGGTCCTTACCAATCTTTAATTAGAGGGATATATGCAAAGATTATGCATGAAAATATGCTCTGATTGAAATTGCAATCATCATAGACATGGACACATGCTCAGATTTAATCTGCAACAATCATAGACTTCAACATATGCTCAGATTAATTTGGCAGGATCATAGACCTGAACCAGATAGGGAATTGCACGATCGAGAATCAGCATCACTTCGTCCCTCATCGTCACTTCTGCTGGAACCAAGAGCATAGCTACGACGGAACCATCAGCCATAACAGCAAGAGCCCAGTCCGTGAAAATCAATCCAATAGCACGAGCAAATTAGATGCCAAATAAAAAGTTCCTGTGTAGACTATAAATATGATGAACTGTATTCTTTTTTCTTATTTAGGAAATTTAGAACAGCAAGGGCTTGAGGAGGACGAGCTCACAAGGGCCTGAGGACGACGGTGGACGAGGAGGCGCCGCCGCTGTGCGCGGGCGCCATGGCCCTAGGGTTAGGGTTTCCTGTAGCAGAAGAGGGAGGAGGCGGCTCCGGGGAACAGCGACGCGACAGCGGGCATGCCGGGGGGAGGGAGAGCAGGAGGAGGGCGCGGAGAGAGGCGCAACCGTCGCCGCCCTGCCCGGGCGCCAGCGCCGCCGCAGCCGCTCTGCTGCCCGCCAGAGCCGCCGCCGCGCCGCCCTGCCAGCCCCACCACGGAGGAGGAGGAGACTGGGGGACGACCGAGGAGGAGGTTGGGGGAGGGGCGCCGCCGCCGCCGTCGCCTGGAGCTCCCGCGCCGCCGCCTCTGTCCGCGTCGAGGAAGAGGAAGGAGTCGGGCGAGAGGAGGAAGGGTGGAGGCCTTTTTTTTTTTTTTTTCTCAAGGATGCGACAGTATATATCTGGTGGAGTGAGACGGGGTTCTTTTTGCAAAAGATACAGGCGGGCGGGTAAATGCAAAATAACCACGATTTTGGATTTTTTCCTTCTTCGTGTGTAAGGGCGCGTTTGCGACCCTGGCCCCAAGGCCTGGCTGCACTCTCCGGATGCAAGCTCAGCTGTTTGTGTCATATTATCTTCGTGGAGCCAGGCCCAAATCGTGCAAATTATCTTCTCTCTCATGGCTCTAGGGAAACGCCCAAATCCTGCGTTTCTCGGCGGCCTGGTTGCTTTCGGCTCTCACGCGAGCGCTCACGGGCTCACAGACTGCTCGAGTTACCTCCACCGCGCACACCCCTCGCCTACCGCTTCCTCGTCCTTGCTGTTCCTCGCGCACCACCACCCGAGGGCGAGCGGCATGGAGGCCCTCCGTGACTGGTACATCCCTCCCGCCATGGCGGCCCTTGGCCCTGCCGTTCCTGGCGGCCTCCTCCTCCTGCAAGACGTCGAGCTCGTCACCGTCCCCCTGCAGTCAGTGGCGGAGCTACAGGGTGGTCCTGTTGGGCCGCGGACCACCCTGCGCTCGGCCCAAGCGAGGCGTAAAGTCGGCACTTTAATCGCTCACAATCGCGTCCTTCCGGCTGCCGTGGTGCCGTCGTCTGTTCGACTGTTCATCCTCGATTCCAATCATATCCTACATATTCTCTATTCTGGGTCTGGTCGACGGCGTCCGTCTGTTCGAGACTTCGAGTTTGACTCCATCGGCAATCGGCAGTTCGGCACTTCCACGACGGCAAAGGCAAAGCAACAGCCGCCCTAGCAGGTATTCTGATTTCTGGATCTGAATCGAAGCAGCCGCTAGTTGCTACTCATTTGTTCACAAAATAATATTCGTTCAATGATCGATCTGCCCTAGTTCTGCTGCCTCGGACGCACATTCAGATAGTGTACAAACTGAATTTTCGCACTAGTGCACATTCAGGTATGCAATGCTAAACTGAATTTTGTTTTGCAAGTGCAACTCTCAATATATGATTTCAATATATGATTTTGCACTAGTTCAGCTCTGACTTTTTTTTTTTTTCATTAGTGTAACTCTGATCATTGTCTAATGATTTCTATTGAGCAAGATATCTTCTTACACAATTTGAGTGAACAAGAAATCCACATTCATGGCTATTAGAAGGTGTAAGTAGGCCTGACAACAAGAATTAGTGACATTTTGTTCTTCATCTATTATGGGTACTAATATTTTAATTCTATGTAAAAGAAAGTTATACTCAATCTTTTTATAAACTTTGAGCACTCTTTTTTTTATATATACTTATGGGCATGTTAAATTTATAGCGGTGAAAAAAAAGTTCAATGGACCACCCTAACGAAAAATCTAGCTTCGCCACTGCCTGCGCAGTGCACTCGCTTCTTTGCTCCGGCGCGAAGCTCAGTCGTGGTGGTCGTCGTCAAAGCGGTTCCTCGACCGCGGCCCCGACGGCGGTGCCAGTCTTTGCAAGGACCACCACCGGGAGGGCGGGGCGCCGGCGATCTGGGGAGGAGCGCGACCGTCCGTCGTGCTTGAGCCACCGGCCGCCAGGCACGCGGCCGGGCCGGGGCGGGGGATGAGCCGCAACCGCCGCCCGGCGGTTGCCCGTGAGCCTGCGGGGCGTGGCATGGTGGCTATGGACCTCCATCGTCGTCGGATTAACCTCCTCCGGCGGCGGCGGCCATGGACCGGCGATGCCGCGTCGGTGCACGCCCTTGTCTTTGCTCGGCGAAATGACGAGGAGGAGAGAAAGATGGTAAGTCTACCGAGGTTGCAATGCGGGGTGGCCACATCTATTTGCAATTTTCTCACAAACACAATCTCACCCGGGCCGGGCTCAAATGGTACATGGGCGCAAACAAGGTGTGTTGCATCACTTGGGGCAGGCCTGCCCGGGCCTGGGCCGGTTGGGCTAGCCAGGCCCGGCCTCGGCCAGGGGGTTGCAAACACGCCCTAAGAGACCCAGGGTAATACGGAGGTAAATAGTAAAAAGTTAAAACTAAATCACATTTTACCGAAGTTTTTTGGGACTCGAACGGGATTTGTTCAAAAGATAATAATGAACTTTTCGCAAAAAAACACGAGCCAATCAGAGAAATTGGGGTGACGTGGTGGGCTCTCCTAGACGGGTTCTTTTGAGGGTTAAAGGTCGGGGAACGCGCACCCACGTCGCCGCGCTGCAAGTGCCAACACTCACGCCGCACATCGCCAAAGGTTTGGCGGCAGCGGCAGCCGTAGCTGCTAGTTTTATTTTAGGCGGCGTAGCTCCCCAACTGTCTAGTTTAGAATTTAGATACGGTTCAGGTATTACATTTCTAGGTAGGTATACATACAGATTATCGATTTATTAGTTGAACCCCTTTTCAATATACTTGCCGACAGATCAAGAAATATTAGCAATGACACAAGGTATATGTGGTGACGGCATGGGCGCGTGGCACTTTTTCCTAACCGTTGGTACAGTATCATCACGAAATGGTTTGAGTGCAACAATCGGGGTTATTAAAAGTCACCCCTATTTCCTCGCACCACAGCAATCCAGGCATCGGTGGCCTCCTCCCTGTTCGACACGTCGCCGCCCGCCCTGCGCGGTCGTCGCTCCCGCCCGCCCACTCCATCCTATCCCCTCCCAACCCTAACTTCCCTCCGTGCCTCCCTCCCTCCCTGCTTTGCGCCGCCGCGCTCTCTCTCTCTCTCCCTGCTCTACGCCGCTGCATCCCTCCCTTCCCTTGCTCAGATGACTGGCGGAGGTGTGCGCAGCGGAGCTCTCGCCCGCGGCCGGCAGCGGAACGCCCGATGGAGCTCACGCCCACGGCCCTCGCAGGCGCGCGTGCCGGAGCTCGCGCCCGCGGCCCTCGGAGGCGCGCGCGGCAGAGCTCGCGCCCGCAACCGACGGAGGCCCACGCGCTCCTCCCCGATGCAACCAATGCAGGTGACGCCGATGGGTTCTCTAGGTCCCCTGCTCGTCGTCCTCCTCTCCCCCGGCCGGTACTTTACTCATCGGGATAACCATGGTATGCCTCTCTTACGGCAGGGGACCCCTGAATTCGTTCCTCTGCAGATCGTGAGCTCCATCGGGCGTTCCTCTGCAAATCGTGACCCGTGAACGCCCTGATCTGCAGATAGATTTCTTATGTATTTCTAATTTCTCTCAGCCATGTACTTGCTCAGATCTGCCGTTTTTGTTTGTAAACTCACGTTTCACTGATCTCATGTTCTTGATTCAAGGTTTCCAGCACAGATAGACAAGTCTTGATGGCGAAGGGGTCCATTTCGAGCACAGCTGGAGAACAACGACAAGCTAGATCTCAACCTTTGCCAGGCGAGTTGCAAATTTTGCACTATGAGCAAATCGTTTCTTATGGATTTCTGACTTCTCTGATCCATCTTTATAGATTGGACTGTTGTCAACAATCTATTTTATAATGGTCTTTGAAAAACTATTTTACAATGATACTAAAAGAAAACTATTTTTAATTGTTGAGAACGTCACTCTGGATGAGATTTTGTTCAAATAATTTATAGTTAAGATGCATAGTACTTAAATGAAAATATGTATCAACCAATGTAGTAGTTATTTAGTAAATGCAAAAAAGATATATCATTGCATGATCTGTTTCACAGTTTTTTTTTTTTTTGCATCCAGCAAGATACTGAACATTTGAAAAATCTATTTGAACCGAATAGGGTGGGAAAGCATATAAAATTGGTAAAAAGAAAAAATAACAAAACCTTGCTGGCTTGTGATAAAGCTTGCAGAAGCAATGGCATTGGTTATGACTTCAGTGCAATTGTACCTGCCATCATCAAACTATGCAGTGAATGCTAATTAAATAAAAAAAACTTCAACAGATAATTGAATTTGAGTTAGGTAAATAAGAAAGTTGTTATACAATATGCTCATAGAATCCCTGAGGCCAGGCCCTCTAGCTGCATTTCCTATGAAGTCTGATGAACATTATTCAGTCAATGTGGTTCGTCCTCAAAGCAGATCAGAAAAGAGAGAGCATCCTTGATCAGTAGAGCACTGCACTGGTTATCATCAACAATATCAATTCTAAGTACAATTCTTTTGAACAAATACCGAACCACCTTGTTTAGATTTGGAATATCAGTTTTAGCACATGCCTGTCTTGCTTGTGGCTGGTAGACAGACTGCAGATGGAGAATTATGCACAGAATGTAGATCACTCTTAGACAAAAGAAAAATGCAGTCGACTAACAGATTAGTAGGTCCACTGAGTTATGGCAAATGGCAGGTGCTGTGCTGACCAACAGACCAATACATGGTCCTACACAAAAGGGCTGGCTGCAACCATAACTGAGAAAAATGGTTATTGTTCTATTTTGAGTACTCTCTGTTTTTGTGATGAAGCATCTTGCTTGATCTGTGAAGAGATCAACTATTATAGGCATGTGGAACCAAGAATGGATAGAACTAACAGATATATTAATCAAAGGCATAACAGGCATGTCACTGCATTTCTGTGGTCTCTCAACAAGTGTGCTAACCAACATTCACACAACTTTGTTTATTTGTGATTTCATGAAGTCATTGTTATATCCCTTTTTATATCCTTTTTATTTGTTATATCCCTTTTCATGAAGCTCTAAAAAACATACATGACAAAACAAATTACCTAATCTGTGAACAACAGTCTACACTTCACAGTAGGTATTTGATTTCAATGTGGAAGCTCTAAAGTAGACACAGGCTACTTACTGCATCACACGAGGCATAATTTATATGACAAAAAAACTCCTGGACATTGAGTTCAAGGATTAGCTTCCTTAAAAACCTCAGTTCGTATTTGATATTCGCTGATACCTGTATGACAGCAGGATCTCATATCATTATGCTTATGTATCTTGTAGAGAAGGTTGCAGGCTCTGGTGCTGTTCTGTGGACGCCTGTCAGACTGCATTTGATTAATCAGGATTCCAACATCATCTGACTACTTCAGTTTATTTTAGGTGTAGCGAACATCCATTTTGCTCTTCCCAAGCTGTGGTCTGCATACATTGGGTTATACTTATTTGGTGGTTCTTTGCGACAACCAAAAACATTGGCATCTTGACAAGTTGATAGATAGAACAACATGTAACACGTTTATTTAAAATTAGCAGTTAGTGTGATTTGTCATTTGTCAGAAGTGAGCAGGCTAAGTAACAGTGACAATACAAAGATAAAAATTCTCAAATACATTTTAGTTACTCATCATCAATATAAAATGGGAGAAGGTAGTGCACATATTGATAAATATATATTTTAGGAAGCTCCAATGGTCTGTACCGTCGTTGAGCTTTCTTAAATGCAAAAGCAATTGGTTTCTTCATTTGTAGAATCTCGACTGCTATATAGACATTTAGAAAATTTTGAATCACTTGATTCGTTGTTGCCTGTACTGTTTTGTTTTACATTTTGTATGCAAATTTAGGATTTTTAGTTGTTCTGTTAATTATAATTCAGGCCCCTTAAAATGAAACTGTGTTTTTTAACTTTTCTTTCTTAGGAAAATGTAGGTCCAGAAATAAAACTGAAACCCCATTCATCCTATGTATTGTGTGAGCATGTGGATGTAGTATATTAAAAAATAGCAAAAGAGTTTAGCAACTTGTTGTAAAAATATATTGTTGATTGTGTGGGAAAACATTCTTTTCTCATTTTGATTGGTGCTTTTGTTTTTGAAAAACAATTAATATAATATCAGGTGGGACTTTAAAACAAACAACAATTTCTTAGGTAAAGGGACTTGCAGCTTATGTTTCTGCTTTTCGGTCTGTTAAAATTGCCTCCACTAGGGATGGCTGGATGTGTTTGCTAGACAATTGAGAATCCTGATGGATGTATTATTCTGGAGACAACAATCTGATATGATTTCTAATGCTTGGTTTCGATATTGATGGCAGGAAAAAAATGATATCCAGTGTATTGTTGTGTTTCTCTTTGCAACTCTTGGGATACTGTCAACATCAGCCAAAACGATGTAGAAATATGGGTGATTATTTGGCCAGTCATTAGTTTGTTACCATATCTACTAAGCTGTTGTAAGATGCACTTATCCTTAGTGTGTAGCCTCGACTATGTAACTGGGTTTGGAAAGTATTGATTCTTGGAAAGAAAGATTTTCCTATGGACTGGATACAACAGAGCTTTATATATCAAAAATGTTTTGCTTAATTAGATCTAAAGCCATGTCTATCAAATATGTACAGTACCTTTTGTTCTTCAAGTAATTGCAGGGCGCCGAAGGGCGCCAGATGTTCTAGTATATATAAATCTTTCGATGCATCTTATTATGGTTGTGTGCTAATTTGGAGGTGTTAATATGTTTTTTTCTCGATCAGGTAAAAGATTTACAAATGTCTTTATATTAAGGCAGAGACATTGTTTGATACAACATGTCTTTTTAGAAGATCACGCGTTCTTGCGGCGTATTTCATTAAGAAGAGGATAGTTCCAACATCGTATAAAAAGTAACCAATGGTTACCGAACGAAGCACCTACATCTACTGGATTCGTAAGGGCGATTACATTGCAACGAATGTGCGACTAAGCAGCGAACAAGGATCACAGACCCGCCCACGCTAGTAGCTCAGCCAACCTCCTGTTTCCCGCGACGCACCAGTCCGAGGCCTCACCCTTGATGATCAGAGCTAGCTGCAGCGGGGTAACAGACTTGCTCTCAAAAGTCTGGGCGTTCCGCTCCTTCCACAGGATCCAGCCGGTTTGATACAACATGTCTTAATAGCGAAGCAAAATACCAAACAACCTGACTCCACTTTCCAGGCCGGCATTTCTCCTTCGCACGAGTACAAAACCAATGCTCTTGGCGGTAACTTTCAATTGCCCTACACAGTATTATGCTACCATGCTGGTTTTGGGTTCATGTGAGGAGAAACTATACAGGCTTGGGTTATGCTGAAATTTCAGGGTGGTTGATCGTAGAATTTTCAGCATACCCGTTTGAGTACCAACTGTATCATGTAATTTGGGTTAAGGGACCGATCTCTGTCTACAAAGGACAATTCAAACAGGCCAATTTATTGATGGTGAATGGCATATGATATCCAAGGACAATGTACAATGTTGTCCGACTCCAAAACAGTTCTTGAAAGGACACATACATTGATGCTGCTTAATTGTTGTCTCAAAGAGGCCAGCTACCTGAACAGATCCGCTTCTGAGCTTCTCGCATCACAAAGAATTGATGCATCTCGCACCAAACACTTGCATCCTCGTTTAAATGGCATGAAGTCGCTATGCATCCAGCATGCTAGCATATTGTAGGGCAAATTATTCCCCAGAACTTTGGTCTTTTATTGCTCGTTTTTTTTTTTTTTTTTTTTTTTGTCCATTGCTGGAAATGCTCTTGGACATTCGAGATGAGTATTTTACTTGAAACATGTTTGGAAGAATGCAAGAACTAAAATATTTCTATGCAAATTGAACCGTTTTCTTGTGAAATTTCTACTACGTCTTGTTGCTCCATAGTGTTAGGTGTGATGTTTATCGATGATGCAACATATGGTGTTTGAGACATGAGGGGCAATGGCGTAGGAACATATACAATGGGTGCAATACAAATAATAGAACAAAATGTGTGTTGAAATCTAGAATAGGCCAGGCATTCTCCCTCTATCTCCAAATAGATCAATTCATGCTAGACTATCTTAAGTTTCACTAACTTAATTTATAAGAAAAAACGTAACTATAAGAGGTGACCTGAGGGGGGCTCACCGGCGGTGGTGGTTGGCGGTGGCCTAGGGTTAGCCATGGCAGCGGCGGGTGGCGTGGAGGCGGCGGCGTGCACAAAGGCGGTGCGCGTGGCTAGGGTTTCGGTGTCTTGTGCGAGAGAGCAAGGAAGGGAGGTTTCATTCTTTCTATTATTTGCTTGGTCTGTTACATCTCCCCTGATAATTATAGTCATGGTACTTGACCTGACTCCTAAACAAACCAAGAGATGCTTATTGATTCAGATTGTCCTTATCTTTAACAAACTTCGACTTTCTATCTTAACCGACTCTTTCTAAATCCATTTGCTAGGACTCATTAAGGTAACGAAGATGACGACGCTTAGCGGCGGCCTAGGCGCCTCCTCCTAGGGTAGTACCATTCGAGGTTAGGCTCCACGGGGTAAATGTGGTGTGTTCCTGTGACGTGTGGTAGCTTTCAAAAATGGGCACCAAAGACTTAGTTATCAGGGACCAAAGTTTCCTTGTGCTGTTAAAAAGTTTCTATAGAGAGCTCATAGACTCACCGGATTTCTCTGGGTGAGGAAAAAAGGAGCAAAGGTTGCAATATCTATTCTCTTCTGTAATTTTTTCATGTCGGTGCAAGAGTATCAATGGTGGTGGCTTTGTGGGAGAAACCCAGGAAATGCTTGCCAACAGCTAGTTTCTTGAAGGGCTCTATAAATAATAGACATGGGTTTGGTGAATTTAGCTATCTTGATACCCTTGGCTAATGTCCATACATATTTGGAGCTTAAGAGAACACACTACATTCACTTTGCTTACTTGAAATTGCATTCGTGTGAGATTGGAGAGAGCATCACATTACCTCCTCTCATCCATTTTCTTTGCCCTTGCAACTGACTTCTTATGGACCCTGTTGAATGCGACCAAGTCCATGTCATCCTTTCTTTGTGTTGCCTTTCAATAGCATACTTCATGATGTTGTTAGGCTACTTTTTTTTTTTGACCCTATAACCAATTCTGAAATATAATCATGATTATGACGTATGATAGTTAGAGTAACTGGATTTGTAGATTATTCGGTGGATTATTTTTTGTTTAAGTGATAAATACTCATAATCATAAAGAAAACATATGAAGATGGATTATAGAGTTTTTTTGTCATAGGTGTTTTAATTATAATAATCCACTTAATAATCCTACAATCACAACGGATTAAAAGGTCCTTAATTAGACACTTTGCTAAAATAGTATAATTGTTTTAGCTGATTATTTAATCCTGGAATCAGCTAATTATTCTAAGAATCAGGTAAAATAATCACACTGGTAAAATACGACAAATAAAATTACTTTAGATGATTATTTAATCCTAGAATCCGCTAAAATAATCTTAGTGATAAAATAAAAATTAGGACCTTTTATTTTAGCTGATTATTTAATCCTAGAATCGACTAAATTGCATGTTTGATCATAGTTAGATTATTCTAGCTTATTCTTACAATCACAATGGATTAAAAGGACCTTAGACAACCTAATTATTTAAAAATGAGGTAATTTGGTTACCCTACCGTTAATGATGAACTAGCGTTGCTTGAGAAACAAAAATATATAAAAATGAAAGAGTAAAATACGTTTGGCGGCCCCTAAACTTGTCCACATTGCCACTTTGGTCCATGAAGTTGCAAACACGAAAGTTGAGCCTCCCGAACTTGTCAAGTTGTGCCACTTAGGTCCATGAACTCTCAAACGTGTCACCGAAGTCCACGAACTTGTTCAAATTTGTGCCATTTAGGTCCACGAACATGTAAGGGGGGCACATGGCCGCGTCTAGTTGGTCATGCATGGTACTGTTTGGGTCTTGACGGCGACGTTAACACTCCTTTTTAATATGCAAAATTCATATCTAATTATCCGGAGCTCCAAAAATATCAAATAATATGTCCATGTTGATCATCTTAAAGAGCCCTTCGCAATGGTAATAATCTGCTCTATCATTTGAGATAGTTTATGTCTGTGAAAAATTGAAAAGTCACACCAACCGTTGTCGGTGTTTTTGAGAACCGGGGTATCCCAAGCACCGGCAATAATTTATAGGTTGTGCGCTCCCCACCGATGGCGTGTGTGCGAAATGGAAGACGACGAGTTTATCCTGGTTCGAGCCATAGGGCCCTACGTCCAGCCAAGTGGTGTCCTTTTGTGTTACCTCGCACCAAATGTGCACAAGAACCAAAGCGATTACAAGTGATTTCGAGAATGAAGAAGAACTTCAATCCTGGAATGAGGTGACTAAGTGTGAAAACCTAGCAAAAGGGGGGGGTGTCCTCTCTATTGTGGTATCACTCCCCTTTTTATAGTGTAAAGGAGAGATAATACATACAATACGTGTCGTGTACAAATGCTAAGGTCTACCGCCCGGGGCTATAGGCGTATTATGCCCGAGCCCGAGCCTCGGGTTCCCTGGAGGGGATGCCCCGGTGTGGACGCGTGTCTTGGTGTCTCCCCGCGTCCGTGTCCGTGCCCCCAAAGGGGGGGGGGCTGAGGGCCCAATGGGATCCTCGATCCCACCGCCGATTCTTGGTTTCTTTGGTCTGCAGCGTCGTGGTGTGGTGTCGATATCCCGAGGGTTCTTGGACCCGTGTCGAGGAGGTGAAGCTGCAAGCAAATGAATAGTGAAGCCGTGTTTCCACGTGCGGGGTGACGCGTGTGGTAATTGCTCCCTTTATGCCCCATCAACGGGGGATGCGAGGAGATAACGGGGCAGTTGGATCGTCAGGGCAATTGATTGCCCTGTCACCACATCGTGGGAAACAGGGACATTAAATGCGGTTGTTCCCCACTACCAGGTTGGGCTTCCCAAGGTGCGCCCGAGGTCGTTTACCCAAAGAAAGAGGGAAGAGCCATGGTGCGGACTCTTTTACCCTCGTCGAGGCGGAGATGTCTTGCCCGAGAGCCATGATCTTCGGGCGAGGCGAACCGCCCTTTGGGAGCCCACGTCCTCGGGCGGGCGGAACTTGGCCCCGAGGCTCCCCGATCCTTCCCGGATTAGGAGCGGAGGTTTCGGCGAGAGCGGGCCATATGGGCTGATGTTGTGTGGGCCGATTTGGTCTATAAACCAATGGGCTGTAACAAACCCGTTATGCGGTTTGCTTTTTTTCTAGTCCTCCTTCTCCATACTAACGTTGGTCCCAACGGCTCTTTATTTTTATTTCTATAACTCCTCGAGTTTCACCCTGGGCCCTTCTGGCCTGGCTGGGGGCTTAACTTTAGCAAGTTGGGCTTCGTTTAGAGAAGTATCTGGAGATGGGCTGCTTTGGGCCTTTAATTGGGCCAAAAGGATGTCCTGTGTATTAAGTCCTTATTTGTCAATTTCCTGGTCAGGGATCGTCCTTCGTCCTTCCGGCTATCTCCTAGCCTATGATACGTCTTGGGTTTTTACGTCCCGGTGTCGTCTTCCCACCGGTCCGTCTTTTTGGGCCCTTGGGCCGTGTTATCCGTCTTGGGCCTATTTTACTTGTGGGCCGATTATTTTCGTCCCCGACAACCGCGACCGCTTTACCTCATTTAATTTCGATGAAATTGATTGCCACGTCGACAAACTCAAAAAAATACCCTCCAGGATAATTTAGTATTATAAATGAGGTAATTTTTTGAACGGTGCATTGTACAAGTGAACAACTAGCATACTTGATTTGAACGCTCCTAGAGGGCATTTTTTGAGTTCGTCGACATGGCAGTCAATTTCATCGAAATTAAATGACGTATCGGTCGTGGTTGCAGGACTTTTCAATTTTTCACAGACAAAAACGATCTCAAGTGATAGAACGGATTATACCATTGCGAAGGGCTCGTTGAAATGATCAAAACGGACATATCATTTGTTATTTTTGAGCTCTGGATAATTAGATATAAATTTTGTAAATTTAAAAGGAGTGTTGACGTCATCGCTAAGGTCAGCACCCAAACCGTACTAAGCATGACCAACCAGACGCAGCCACGTGGCACCCCCATACGTATACATGCATGTTCGTGGACCTAAATGGTACAGATGAACAAGTTCGTGGACTTAAGTGACAAGTTTGAGAGTTCGTGGAGCTAAATGACACAACTTTTGACTAGTTCAGGGGCTCAACTAGACGCCAACGTATTTTACTCAAAATGAAAACAAGTGTACCTTAACTATTGCCCTTATTTGATGGCCGTGTGGGCATCCATGCTCTCTGAATCACAGCAATTACAACTATCCTATCAACAATTAAAATGCACTACCGAATCATTCCAACATAGGAAAAGAAATCACTCATATTAAATATAGTGGTCGTCAGTTTCTTCAAATCCAGTTGGAAATTTTGGTCCAACAACACACCAGAATGGACAACATTAATGCTGGAAATAATAAACCATTAATGAATAACTCGTTGGAGTATATATGGAGCCAAAAAGACAGGGGTCTCCGCCTCCGGAGGTCAGCACGTGATAGACCAACCCAGCCACAAAACAAACCATCATCCAGCGCACGCGCCTCCACCACAGCCGAAAACGCGTCCTCAGTACTACTCACGAGAACCAAATTCCACGACGCAGTGACGCGTGTAACTTTTGTGTTTTTGAAAGGAAAACAAACAAACGCGTTTGCTGCTTTCCAAAATAATGGATCTTCTGATTCGCAGGAGGAAACACAAAATTCACTGTATAGCTTCTTCTTGGTCTAGCTCAACCACGATTTCAGCATCGCCATTGCTTATCCACCACCTCGTCTACTCCGACACCTGCGGGTTGGGTCGACATGTTATCCCAACCCAGGGGTGGAGCTATGTACAAGACACTAGGTGTAATCGCACCCACAGAAGTTTTGAAAAATAGTAGTATTAGCTAAATTTCCACCATATATACATCCACATATTAGAAACTCTTTTGCACCCACAAAGATAAATACAACCCCACCCACCCCACACCACCACCCTAACTTTTCTCGAGCTCCGCCACACTGACCCAACCGTTCTAAGCACTGCAACCGATCGCTCGTACGCTCGCTGATACTTGGTTGGGCCGCTACCTATTAGGTCCGGTATTGGCAACACCGACACATTCCAGTCGTCCGCGACACATTCCGGCTTAGACCTGGTAACTTCGTTGCATCCTTGACGGCTTGACTACACCAACCATCCCTCGATCACATTGATCTTGACTGTGTCGACGTCAGCATTGCCCTCTTCCATGATGACCGTCTCATGCGTCTGCGTTCTTGTCAATTTCTTTTTCGATCTCATCATGTTCTCGCTAAAACAAGAAAATACAAGGAAAATCGGAAACAGATACTCCCTCCCGTCCCACGCAGTACGTCGTTCTAGCAACCTGCTATTGTCCCACGGTGTATGTCGTTCTAGCCTTGATGCCTGACACCAGCTATACTAGCAGCTGCCAATCCTCTGCCAATCCACTCACCCCGTCCATTCTTCACTCGGCGATGGAGAGAAAGAGAGCAGCAGCAGGGAGACAATGGAGAGAGAGTACTGTAGGACCACAGAGTATTAGACTATCTGCAGCGCTGCACGGTACCGATTCCTGGAGGAGCCTGTAGCGGAAAAAACGGCCGCAGCGGGACACGGGAAAGCTTCCTTTACGCGCCCCGAGACGCTCCGTCCCGCTATTCCTAACGCCTGCGCGGGCGTACTATCCCGGAAACTCTTGTCGGACGCGTGAGAGGGAGGTGAGAAGTGAGAGCATGCAAGTGCGGGCCCCACCATCCATGTAACTAAAAAATGTTATATCTCACAAACCAAAACATTAAATTAAATTTCGATTGCACCATTGAATTAATTCTCAATAAATCCTTCGAAACTAGATCTCACTTGGATATATTTAGATAAAATTACAAGTGGGTCCCATTAATGGTAGTTGGTATAGAGTAGAGATATAAAAAAGGATGAGTGCGGAAGATGGTACTGTAAATGAGAGAATCTTGATGACTAGGATGTAAGAGGGAGTAAATAGAGGAACATGAGTGCGGATAGTCTTACTAGGCAGGACCACAAAGTATAGGCTTCCTTGATCCCAGTGCCGAGAGCTAGAACGACGTACTGGCTGGGACGGAGGGAGTAACGAGGAATGGAAATACAGTATTTGCCAAATTTCCGGCAGTTTCTTTTTTTTTTTTGAAGTAAAGAAGAAAATACTAGGGAAATAGGAAAGAGAGAATGAGGAATGGAAATATTGTATTTGCCAAATTTCCGACAACTGGCAGTTTCCTTTTTTTTTTTTTTTTTTTTTTTGAAGTAAACAATAACTGTCTTTTGCCATCCTGTCACTCACTCACACTCCCATTCTTGCTTATATGTCGGGGCTATTTATTTATTTATTTCTGACGAACGCCATGGCTCGTAAAACCATCCTTATATGACGTCTTATTTATTTGCCCCACAATACAGTAACAACCTTATTTCTTTGCCATTTTCGCTGATGTGGAGTGCCACGTCGTCCAGCCAGCGTGGACAGCAGGCTTGGAGGCCTCAACTGAGACGGGAAATGACCATTCTGCCCTCACTTCATTTCCCATTCATTTTGTTGCTCCCAGCCAGCACGTTTGGTGCATTTCATAGTTTTTTTTTGGACAACGTTGCTCCCAGCTTGGTCCGTTCTCTCTAGCTTGCTAGCCAACTTGTGACGAGAATATTTAGATAAAATCCTCGGCACGATAGAAATTGATTTCAAAAGACAAATCGAGAATTGGAGCTCAAATTAATAAACGGTATAATTAAAATGCAAGAGAGAATTTCCAAAACAGCTTGACGGACTGGACTCAAGCAACAAGCTGACCAAGAGGATTAAATAAATTTAATTACTGTAGCTTGATTGAGACAAAGCCAAAAAGCTAGGTAAGCCAACACACGCACAGCCTGAGAAATACAGAGCAAGTGAACACACGCTCGGTGGAGGTGCTGCTCGTGGCGGCGCTCGCCCGTCGTCGCGCGGTTCCTCGCGCGGACAGGAGCAGACCGGGGAAAACACGCGGGGTCTCAGACAGGAGCGGACCGGGGAAAGAAGATTTTTGCTGAGTGTAGGATGGTCATTTCACGTCTAGATCCAGGCCTCCAAGTCTGCTGTCCACGCTGGCATGACGACGTGGCACGCCACATCAGCTAAAATGGCAAATAAATAAGGTTATTCTTGTATTGTGAAGCGCAAATAAATAAGGCGTCATATAAGAGTGGTTTTTAAGCCATGAGCGTTCGTAAGAGTGGCAAATAAATAAATCATATGTCGTCCTCTTCTCGCTCAATCCCCATCCCCAAATCTCCCATGGCTCCCCACCGCCCATCCGCACCGTCCTCGCCGCCACCCTGCTCCTCCTCCTCCTCCTCCGCCCGCACAATGCCGACGCGTCGCCGGCGGTGAACCCGTTCACGGCCAAGGCGGCATTCATCCGGTACTGGAACCGCAAGGTGCCCAACAACCGCCCACACCCGGCCTTCTTCGTCGCCAAGCTCTCCCCGCTCCCGGCCGCCGACTCCGCCTCCTTCCCCACCGCGCTGCCCGACATCCGCGCCCGCCTCCCCGAGCTCTGCACCAAGGCCGCGCTCCTCTGCCCCGGCCCGACCGACGCGGCGTCGCTGGCGGCCGCGTCGGGCCCCAGGGGCGGGGACCGTTCAAGGGCTACAGCAACGCCAACTTCTCCAACTACGGCACCGGCGGCGTAGCGGGGGCCGACTCGTTCCGGAACTACTCCCCGGACCTCAACATCGCCGCAGACAGCTTCCGCCGCTACGGCCGGGACTCGTCGGGCCGCGCCGACAGCTTCGCATCCTACGAGGCCGACGGCAACGTGGTGACCGCCAACTTCACCTCCTACGCCGGCGGCGCCACGGGCGGGTCGGGCTCCTTCGCCGCGTACGCCGCCGAGACCAACGTCCCGGATTCCACCTTCACCAACTACGACGCCGCCGCCAACGGCCGCGGGCGCAGCTTCGCGTCCTACTCCCAGGAGGCCAACCACGGGGAGGACGGCTTCTCCGGCTACGGCAAGGGCGGCAACGGCGTGCGGGAGACGTTCGCGTCCTACGGCAACGAGTCCAACGTGCTGGCCTCCGCCTTCGCCAACTACGGCCAGTCGGCCAACGGCGCCACGGACACCTTCACGGGCTACGGCGTGGAGGGCAACGTCCCCGAGAACACGTTCCGGAGCTACGGCGCCGGCGGGAACGCCGGCGTCGACACTTTCAAGAAGTACCGCGACGACGCCAACGTGGGCGACGACAGGTTCACCTCGTACGCCAAGGGCGCCAACGGCGGCGCCGCCGAGTTCCAGAGCTACGGCAACTCGGCCAACCCCGGCAGCACCATCTTCAAGGGCTACGGCGAGGGCACCAACCCCAACCACCACATTGGGTTCAAGGAGTACGCCGGCGAGAACAACACCTTCAAGGACTACGCCAAGACCGGCGTCAGCTTCAAGGAGTACCACAACACCTCCACCGCGGCGCTCTCGACGACGGTGTCGGCGGAGGCAGCGGCATCGATGCAGCACCACGAGCACCTCAAGTGGTCGCCGGAGCCCGGCAAGTTCTTCAGGGAGCGGGAGCTGGTGGCCGGGAACCGAATGCCGATGCCAGACATCAGGGACAAGATGCCGCCGCGGGCGTTCCTGCCGAGGGACATCGCGTCGAGGATCCCCTTCGATGCCCGCGCCGTGTCGGAGGCGTTCGGCCTCCCCTGGACACGGCGATGGGGAAAGCCGTGGCGTCGACGGTGGCCGAGTGCCTGCGCGCGCCGAGCAAGGGCGAGACGAAGCGGTGCGCGACGTCGGCCGAGGACGTGGTGGACTTCGCCGTGGAGACGCTGGGCGACGACATCGTGGTGCGCAGCACGGCGTCCACGCGCGGCAGCGGCGGCGACGTCCGGCTCGGCGCCGTGTCCGGCGTGGACGGTGGCCGGGTGACGCGGTCCGTGTCGTGCCACCAGAGCCTGTTCCCGTACCTGGTGTACTACTGCCACTCGGTGCCCAAGGTGCGGGTGTACGAGGCCGACATCCTGGCCGCCGACGATGGTGGTTCCGGCGAGAAGATCAACCACGGGGTGGCCATCTGCCACCTGGACACGTCGGACTGGAGCCCGACCCACGGCGCGTTCGTGGCGCTCGGCGGGAAGCCCGGCGAGGTGGAGGTGTGCCACTGGATCTTCGAGGGCGACATGACGTGGACAGTCGCGGATTGACGTTCCTTCAAAGATGTCTTGCAAGAACTAAGAAGAATTATTTTCTCATCTCGCAATTTCATTTTTTCTCACTCCTTTCTCGATCTACCTTATATAACGCACGAAGGTGGTAAGAATTGTGCAATTGGTGCAGGAGAAAAGGGTTTGGTGAACGATGAAACTGTAAATCTTGGGTAGTGGGTAGCTGGCGATGTGATTGTCTTGATCAAATTGCTGCTATGGTTCAAATGGTGGTGCAAAACAAAGGAGTTATAATTCCAAAACAAACAAGAGCTTTTGTCAAATTTCATCAGCTGTATAAAGTGGTGCAGTTCAAGTACGTCGTGTCATTTTCAGTGTGTAATGTAGCAGATCTCAGTCAGAAGCGATCGAATAGTTTCTTCCATGATCACATCTCACATCTCACAAGAAAAGCGAGCAGCTTGTAACCGAACGGAAGGTTGGTGGATACGGGTGCCCGGCCTTTTGTAACCATGGACCATGGACGGATCGGATCATGCACCGACCGATGTTCCAATGTTGCAAAGGGGACGGACGGGAGAGAACGAAAGTGACACGACAAAGAAACCGTGCCGTGTGAGAAAGAAGCACAATGCAAGGTTCTCTCATGGCCGGCCTGTCACAATTCTAGCAATGGAATTGATTCCGAACTCGATCCTGCCACTGGCGTGGCTCAAGAAAACGGCAACTCCGAATGATCTGGTTCTGGTGATCACCACCCATGGTACCATTCTAGCTAGGAGTAAGTACTGGAAGTATGTTCCAATGTACTTTTCAGCAAGAATCTCCAGAAGATGGCCATCTTGGATTGGTAATCCTGAAAATGAAACGCCTCTAATCCAGCTCTAACCGAGTGATTCGTTGTTGCCTCATTGCGAGCTGTGACAGTTTTGACGCCGGGGTTCAATTCGGCGACATGTTCTAGTGCTCTGGGATGGCTCCTGATTCCTTCCTCTGCATTGGATGGATGTTGATGCGTGTTCTCATCTCATGGTTGTAACAGGGCAACGGGCGGTCGAAGACAACAAGAGCCTGGACCTGGAGGAGAGGTGACTGCGTTGTTGCCTAGCGTACGTGTGCATCCATCTTCAGTGGCTTAGTTTAATCAGGGACGCGCGTGGGAGGGCTGTGGCGTCTGGCCGGCCAGTCCAGATTGCGAGCTGCCGCTGTGCTCTTGCTGGGTAGGTGGCCTTGTCTGGCTGCTTGCTGCTCACGAGCTCTAGGCTGAGGCTGGGCCTTCTCTCTCTCTCTGTCTCTCACTCACTCTGCCCGTGACGGCTACTACGAGCCTGATGCTGCTTTGTGATCACGAGGGCAGCCTAATACTGGCGTTATAATAATATTCAGATTACTATACTGGTTGTTCAGGTTACCAGAGTCAGTGCCGCCGCTGGCCATTGACCGCTGTTACTGAACCTGAGACCCTCCTGGCTCCTGCTCTCTGATTCTCAACGACGACATGCCTATCAGCTAGTAGCTATCAGGTGTATCCTGTCGTCTGTTACTGAACCTCAACTGAAAAGATTTCATCATCATCATCTTCCACTCCATCCTGATCTTGCATTTGGCCTGGGTTGATCGATTGATTGGTTTCTGAAATGAGCAGAACCTGTATTTGTTGGTTTTGATTAGTGCAAGATTGGATGGAATCTTGGAGCAGGTATTTTTTTTTTTTTAGAAATCAGCAGAATCTGTAGTATTGATTAAATTTTGATTAGTGAAAGGCTTGATGGAATCTTGGAGCAGGAACTATGAGCACTGCAAATCTCTCGTCCCATTATGACACGGGACAATCCATGTCACCTCGGATGATCCGGCTATTCTTTGGTGGGGGTGCGTGGGCGTTTCAGTGCAGTGAGGGGCACCCAGCGCTGAGAGAGAGAGAGTAGTTGGAGTGGAGGGCCCCGTGGTGACCTTCGTCAATGCAATGCGTTTGGCGTTGGGAAGGGAACAGTACTGCTGCAGCTGCTGCTACCAGTCGACCACTGACTGCTGCCATGGGTGGCTGGTGAGCACCTTCGAGGTCAAAGAGCTGGCAGCTGGAATTAATGGCCAGAGTGTGTCGTGCGTGCATCACATGAACAAGAACAAGAGGACAGAGGAAGATGGGAGGCAGGGACTCCCTCCTCCAATTTGAGATTGAGACTGGCCTGTGATTTGCCGATTAATGCAGAGTCTCCGAGATCACAAGGGTAGCACAAATGTGCGTCCTATCCCACCCTATCCATGCATCCAATGGCATTATTTTTCCTCTGTTTTTTGCTTGTTTTTTTTCTTTGTTTGTTTGTGTGTGCGTGTGTGGTGGCGGTGGCAGCTCCCTGGCTCACACTAGGGGCTGCGTGTGTGTGTGTACTATCGAGGAGGGGTACCATACCATGGGCCAGCCAAAGGATGATGAGTGGCAGGCAAGTTTGGTGAAGGAATTTAGGCTCACTAGCCAAGTAGCCATGCATAATGCCAGGAATGATGAATCATTCATTCATTTGGCACTGAAGAAAAACAATATATGCATTGTCTTTGTGATGATAATGAAATCTTTGTGAGTTCCTGGTGTCGATGATTGCGTGTCTGAATACTAGTACCATGCATCTCCAGTGTGGGCACCGATGGGCAAACCATCACACCCTGTACATCTTTCATCTACTTCTGGAAGAGAAGCCGTGGCATGACAAATGGCAATGATGTCCTTGCTTCGTAACAAAAAATGATAGTCAGTAGCACGTTTTTACCTTTGCAAACTTTCTGAAGCTGTGTCAGAAACTATGTTAATTACATACTACGGAGTACTAGTAAGAATGATAGTTTGATAATGAGACAGAAGCAGATTTTGCAATGATGCACTTTGGTGGAAGTCCGGAAGATGCTTCCACCACCACGGATCTTGATGCATGCATGCATTCTCAATTGCTCATACAGTGTTTTTCCTTTAAATTATGAACCCTATCACTAGCTTCTAAGCTAGGCTAGCCATATGGTAGGCACACGTTAATTTTTATTTAAGGATACACATATTCTCTGCCACTGAATTGTGTTGCCAGTAAATCCTGCAAAAAAAGTGAACGAATAGTACAAAAGTTTGGTTTGGAGTTTCCCTAGTTGGTTTGCAAACAAGGCAAAGTTGTCGATCAAAGAACAAAGAGCGAGTTCATCGGTGAATTTAATCTTTCCCTTGTTACACTGTGGTCATTACTCATTATTAGCCCAGGTCAGCACAGGTCATACTGACGTCATGTTGTCTATCTACCATTTGCCCTAGTGCAACAGCAATGCATAGCACCATCTTAAGTTGTTGTTAATCAGTTCACTCTATCGCAAAAAGATCAGTGGTGTACCGGCAGTCTGCATTCCACAAACGATTGTGCGATCCAGATCCTGTCAATACGATTCCCAAATTGCTGGAAAAAGTCCAAACAACTTGGGTACTGCGAGCCAGCTCTGCTCTGGTCTTTTGAGGCATCCTGAATGACCCCCTTTCAGACAAGCACACAACGCAATGCAAGATCTGTTCCTGCTTGTTGCAGCTCCACTCTGCTGAAACTCTTGACTGCAAAAAGCCAGGACATCCTCAATGCCAATGGATCGCAGAAAGTAAAAAAAAGGCAGGCACATACATGATGGACGAACGCACAAGCACCCGCTTGGTTAACTTTACCAAGAAGACGACGAAGTGTGATATGAGAGGATACCTTAGCTGGTGGCAGGCTCCCAGACCTCCTTTGTGTGGCAACAAGGTCACAGAGCGCAAGTGCTTGCTATAATTGGCTTTATTCCCTCATCCATCTCCTGCTGCTGCTTTTCAGCTCCCCACCTTTTTGTTTGGTTTGCTCTCGTCTGGCCTTCAGATTCTGATGGTCACCGATAAAAAAGGCTCAACTCAACAATGGTCCAGAAAGGTAGCTGGTTAGGTTGCAAAGCACCATGGCTTCTGGTCTTTGTTCTTAGATTAACACAGGAACAGACAAACTCTAGTTTGGTTGCTTTTATATCGATCTCAGTTCATGCTAGCTAGTCCCTTGATTTAAAGAAGACCATTCATGCCCTTGTTCTTTCAACAATGTGACTCTTTCTCCCCAATTCTTAGACATCAGCAGTGTATTCATTTTAGACCGGTCTTTGCCATTTCAGACCAAGAACTGGTACCTGCATTTCACGAACTGGCCTAGCAATGATCAACGACGTTCGACTGAACGCGAAAGCGATCACTAGCAAGCTTGCACTTGGCAGCAGAAGATCCGTGCATGGTTCCATGCCAAATCATTCGGAGAACAGAAGGGCGAGGCTGGTTAGCAAAGGCCTATTGCTGATCATGCATACATATGGTTTTTAGCAAAGGCTGCTTCCTCTTGGTGCCTTGCGTTGCACCAAAGATCATTATTCTGCCATACTCAGGGAAACACACTGCTGATCAGTCGAGGACCTTCAGATTCTGATGGATCACTGATGATTAAAAAAGAGGCTGAACTCAACAATGGTCCAAAAAGGTGGCTGGTTATGTACTAATTTTTCTTGGTCCTGTAAAGTTGCAAAGCACCATGTTTTCTGCTCATTTGTTCTCACAAACATTAACACTACTGGAACAGACAAACATTAATCTGGTTGCTTTTTCATGCTCCTGTTCTTTCAACAATGTGTGTCTTTGTCCTCAGACATCACATCAGCAGAGTGTTTAAACCAGGCTTTGCATTTTCAGATCAAGAACTGGCTTTGCTGACTGAGGAACAGCAAATTCAGTGTTCATTCCAGTATATATATACAGTAGGTTAACTCAGGAAAACCAAAGGCTGAGAGAACAGACAGAATTACTGACCGTGGATGCTTCGACGAGTTACGTCCCATCAACGACAACCGAACGCGAGAAAGAGATCACTTGCAAGCTTGCATTTGGCAGCAGAAGGTCCATGTATGGTTCCATGCCAAATCATTCAGAGAGCAGAAGGCCGTGCACGCCACCATGTGCCGCCCAAGGGCGCGAGGTTGGTTAGCAAAAGCCTGTTGCTGATCATCATCATCATATATGGTTTTGGGTCCAACTCCAATCCGTAGCTGCTTCCTCTTAGTGCCTTCCATTGCACCAAAGATCCTTATTCTCTCCTGCTCCTCGGCGAAACACGCTGACTGCTGCTGAGCAATCGAGGACCATCAGGTTCTTCAGATAAGGCAGGCACATTATGGGTGAGTGCTTGCTTTCTTTGTCATCTGGTTCAGACATGCGATGTGAGACGAACGAGAGGGAGGGCTTCACTGATCACTGCAATATTCCTGCCTGCATCTGCAATTCTGCATGGTTTCTGTAGTGGACAGCGTGGTCCTCGCTCTAGCTTTGCTTAATTAGTCTCACTGACATTGTCAATGGATGCTTTTCGTCCTTTGATTCTCAATCACTGTGGAAGTAGAACTGTGCCTTTGCTTCTCGTCCACGGATGTTCCGGTGCCACAAGAGAACAAAAGGGGGAATTTTACGGTCCCAGAGGTGGAATTGTGCGGGAAAAGACAGTGGCTAAAATAATGGCAGGAGAAGCAAAATCACGTGTTTCGTTTTGCAAGGACTGAGATTTGAGAGACATGAGCACGAGAGAGTAATTAAGCACCGTGTGGTCCCTCCTCTTATCGGCTTATCGCTACGAAACAAATACTATGTGGTCTCTTTCTGTGTTTTTCATTCACTAAAATCCAAAAAATGTATGTTTTGCCCTTCAGCTCATGCCAAAGCCACGGTAGATAGATAGATTATTCCAACGATCAAGAGCATCATATCAGCGACTATGTGAAAAGGTCATTACTGTACGTACGTATGCTGCAAGAGTTGCCCTTTAGTGTTAGCCTATAAGAAATGGCTATCTTTTTTCTTTCCTTAAAAGAAAATTGAAGGTTATTTCGTCAACCCATCTTAAATTTGATCAAATTTTTAGAAAAGTAATACTACCTCCGTCCCAATTTATAGTTCGTTTTAGAACTTTCTCATATGCATGCAAGATTGTGTGGACGTGGACATTAACTTGTTTAGATGCATGCAACAAGTAATAAAACTTGACACTCAATCCAACTATTTAGACGACCTATAAAATGGAACAGAGGAAGTACTTATTTACCCAATAACGAAAAATATATATAATTAACAAAAAAAATGAATGTCTCTAGCTTTCCACTCTAGGAAGTGGTGTCAATTAAAGACATGAAAATATAAAATGTTAAGTGCTTCCAATATATTCATATTCACATGTAAAAATACCCCCAATAAACTGCCAATTAACAGCAAGTGTTTTTACACGTTTTGCAAGGATTGAGCAACGTGAGAAAGGAAGAGAAAATAGGAGTTAGTACCGTGTCGTCTTTTTTGGTCACTATGGTCCAACACATGTGACCGCTTTATTTGTTTTGAGTGATACAACAGATAAGGCCAAGATCAGTTCTAACTGTGCTTTGGCACTTAACAACTTACCAATATGCGGAGTACTTAAATCACGTTATCTATTAAGCGCCTGTTTGGAGGATTTCATCTTTTTGTGTTTTTTTGGCTTCATGCTACTTCCCGAGGACGCGGTGAAATCAGTTTTTCTAGATCAACTAGGTTTTAGTTTATTTTAAGAAAAGAGATTAAAAAACAATTATATAATACAACGTTCAAGAGTCTCTAAAAACCGGCACAGTTTGATGAGGAAAGCTTTCCCAAATGAGACTACAACCTTGAGTTATCTTAAAAGAGTTAGATTATAGTTCTTTTTTTTTATATAAGAAGAGTGGTTAACTAGAGGGCCTGTTTGTCATTGCTTCAAGAGGAATGGAGATGAATTCACAGGGCTTCTCCAAGTCATATGAAGATGAATTCTAGCTTCTCCTAGCTCTCTCTCTCTCAGATCTACTGTGAGAATGGAGAAGTTGTTTTTGCTAAACATTCTTGTAAAATAACTTTAGTGATCCATAGAGTTTTTTTGTGGAGTTGAAGCAAAAAAAGCATTTCCCACTAGTAAAACGCAGCAATGCCTAAGGAGATCTAAGTTACATCATTTGAATTTGGCTAGAGAATATTTTAAAGAAAGTCCTAGCTTATTTGTTTGTACATAGAGCCATAGCTAGAGAAGAGAAAGCGGTGCTACTAATAACCCTCTAATGTAGAGTGTGTTTAGTTGGTGAAATGTTTTGAGTTGGGCTACTGTAGCACTTTTCGTTTGTATTTGATAATTATTGTATTATTATGGACTAACTAGGCTCAAAAGATTCGTCTCGAACTTTTCAGTCAAACTGTGCAATTTGTTTTTTAATTTACCTACATTTGGTGCTCCATGCATGTGATAAAAGATTTGATATGATAAGTACTGTAACTCTTTTTGGGTTACCTTTTCACAAACTAAACATGCCCGTACTTTGAAAATGCCATTAAAACCCAAAAGCGAAGCCTTAGGGCATGACGGGTTCACATATGTGTGTAGCCTAGATGGTTCTTAGGAGCCAGGCCTCCACTAGGCTGGTTGAACATATGTGAGGCAACACCGAAAGTGGCTCAAGTTTGTTTCGAGATGATTTATTACAAGTTTATCCTTGAGCCAACACTTATCTGCTTTACAATACGCTTGCAAGCCACATAGGGGTTGTTTGGTAGCTTGGCTAAGGGCTGCGCAGGCCAGGTGGGGCCAGGTTTGGGTTGTTTCGTTTGCTCGTTTAGGCCCCTTAGCCAAGCCCTAGCAAGCCTCCATGCGTGGGCTAGCCAGGCCCCTAGAAACCGGGCCGGGGCGTCGTTTTTCTGGGGGCCTAGCTTGGCTAAGCCGCCGGTCCGCTCCTCTCACTTTTCCTAGTATTGCTTCATTGCCCGATGTCATTGTTTGTCACTCAAAGTCGCCGCCACCGCGCTTGCTCGCGCTCCTTCATCCTCTTGCCGGCCGTGGGCCTCTCTTGTCCATCCTCGGCGGCGTGGACACCTAGACGGAGCCCCTATGGCGAGCGGCATTGCCATGGGCCATGACGTTCTTCGAGGATGTGTTGAACCGCGGCACGACCATGACGTGCTGCACCGCATCGGACGCCGGCGCGGGCATGGCCAGGAAGGAGTCTGCGCCGCTGTACCCAACGGAGACCGTGGAGCAGCTCCGCGCCATGGCTGACCGCCACGCCACCGCGGGCCTCGGTCCACGCGAGCGTGACCTACTCTTGATGTGTTCGATCCGATGGCGCGTCTTCGCCAACCCGCTCTTGATGTGCTCGATTCGGCGGCAGGAGCACGACTGGTGGAGATTGATTCCAGAGCTTCACGTCCCGGAAGTCGTGACCCTAGGTATGCATCCTTCTCCTTCGTTGCTGCATGGTTCGTTCTCCATTCGCTTGATGCTATTACATGCTACGGCCCCTCTTCCCGGCGGTCCACTCGTTGTAGCACGAGCTTGTGGAGGGGCACGCGACCGCGCACCGGGTGAGCCGCCAAGGAAGTTGTTGTGGTCAGCCATGGCTTGCTTCCTCTACTCTCTCTACTCGCGTGGAAGGTGTTCGACCAATTGCTTCAAAGGGGGTGAACTTACCCGCACATAGAAGATGCGACTATCTAAGTCAAACAAGTTAACCAAACAATAGCCATGCTTAGGGAGTGTGGAAAACCAAAAAAATTGTGACTTGGTTCGCAAGAGACAGGCTCAAGTTAGTCTGTCTTGTTTTCCAGTAAGGCTTGAATGAAGCCAGGTAACCAAACACACCGTAGTGTGAGGCTTTAGGGAGTGAATGGTGCCCGCACCCAGTCCAGTCTAGTTGGTGGCATGTAGAAACCAGATGTTTGGTGTCCTACAAGGAGGCTAGGACCTGCCCCGCCGCATGCAAACCACCTTGCGGGCCCTCGCTCAGGAGGAGCACAGCTGACCTTTGTTTCCTAATAGCTCCGCCCGCAGTCCTATTGCGTGGCAAGCTTCGGTTAGAGATGAAGAAAGGGAGATGGATCACGCGGACGCCGCCCCCAATAGCTTTGGCCCGCTGCCGCGACTAGCCTATTGCTCTTCTTTGATGCCCCGACACGCCCCGCAACCGTGCGGGTAGGGGGGCTCGACCAATGCCCTGGCCGACGCCCTCACTTGACGCCGGCGTGATTACGCTCGTTGGCGACTCTTCGGCAACATGTGGTCGCCTCCTCGTACATCTCGACCATGGGCCTTGGCTCTTTCATCCTCGTGTGCTCTTGCAATGGCGCCGCACCATCGCCCCGAGACGTGGCGGCGTGGTACACCCATGGAGCAGCCACGCACGCACGCCCATGGAGGAGGTGGAGGTGGGGTGGCGCCATGAAGGATGTCGAGCGGAATAGAGGCAGGTGAGATGATAGGAAGGTAACCCGCCGCCCATTCGGCCACTCCACTCGCTCGTCGGCTTTCTCTAAAAAAACGGCCCTACCGCTTTTTCCGAGGCTGCCCAAATGCTTTAACCTCCCGTCCATATCGGTTTACACTCATAGAGTGAGCTAACAACCTAAAAATAGTAGGTTGCAACCCGAGAGCTCGAACCACGCCCATTATCAAACACGCCCCAAACTTACATCTCTGACCGCGGACGGACAGATGAATTGCATTGCAGCAGTCAACCACACATGCAAATCTTGAGGTCAGTTTGGAAGAGATTCGCACATTCGCGTCGAATCTTCTAAACTTGCGTGGAATTCGTTCGCACTTTCGCGGAGCCAGGCCGCTTGGCTGGCTTGTCGGCCAGCCAACCAAACAGCGCCACAACTGTTGCAATTGCAACCCGGCTCCGGCCAGCCAATCACGTCCTTATCCATGCCGTTATCCACCTCAGCGCCCATTCCACCAATCCTAGTGCGCCACCGCCGCCCCGCCTTATCCACCTCACCGACCCACCACCGGCACCGGCGCCTCGTCTCTTCGACTCTTCCCCTCTTTCTCCCCGCTCTACAAAGTCCAAACCCTACCCTACCCCACCCCAACCCCCATCCCCACCACCACAACCACATGGCGGCGGCGCTCGCCTCCTCCCCCGCTGCTGCTGCAGCCGCCCGTCGCTGCCGCCCCTACCGACCCGCGGCCGCCGCTCCGTCGCTCGCTGCGCGCGCTCCGGAGGGGAGGTCAGGTTCATGGGCTCCAGCTGCATTTCTTATTAGTATTTCTCTTCTTGTGTGGTGGATCTGTGTGAAACTGCTGGGATATATATAGCTTCGATGGCTGTTTAGCAATGTCGCTCGTTGGTACCGCATTGCAACTTCGGCCTGGCAGGTGAAGCATGCCGTGACTTGAACTTGTTTCAGAAGTGGGGCCTAAGCAAGAAGAAAATAACAATTGAGAAACTACTTTCGAAAAGACAATAGCCAACAACATGGATTTGCCACGGACAAGGATCTTGCTACCTTATTGTGAATTCCTTTTTTATTCAATTGTGTACTCGTTCCTGTTGTTGTGCCATTAGTGACTTGAGAAGACTGTGTGAAAGAGAGCACGATGCCGACCATGCTGCCTCGCTGATCCCGGCTGTTAATTGAAACCATGAGCTCAACTGGTGAAGAATATTTTCTAGTTGATTGAAGCTGTAAACTGGTGACGATTTTTTATGTCCGTTAGTTAGTGTGTTTGGGTAAGTTCAGATAAAAGGGACTTTTGTGCTTCCTGTGGGAATATGGGTAACAAGGTTCAGAACTTTTATCAGGATATAAAAGGGGGCAGGGTTTGCTCAATGTTGTGGTTCATAATTCTAGAAACTATTTGTGACGTGTGGTTGAGCAGTCAGTGAAAAAAGATGTGAAGTTGTGTGTAATCAATGGAAAATTGATGTGACGCCTGTCACGAAAATAGTAGGGTGGGAAAAAATCATGAAATGCAAACTAGTCTAGTGTCAATTCTCGAGAATTCTCATGATTGAAATGGTACTGTGTGATAAGAGGAAAACAATATCAACCTTGAGTTTTTTGCTCAAAGATTTGAAGCTGAAAGCTTATACTACTGTACCTTTTTTATTCATGCACTTAATTTTTTTTTTTATGCATAAGATTACTGCTGTGCAGATTTTCCAAAGTTATTTTCATTACTCGTACATCAATAACCATCTAAAGTGAGCATGCAACTCCTTGGCATGTTCTGAGCAATGTAAGCTTTGGGTGGCAACTCTTTATGCCAAGGACATGCACTACTGCATTTTAGAATGTGCTAATATGTCACATCCCTCAAGTTTTCCTCACTACCTTGCAGGAAAGAAACTCCTTCAGCTGGAAAGAGTGTGCAATTTCTGTTGCATTGTCAGTTGGACTAATCAACGGTGCACCAACGTTTGGGCCACCGGCGTATGCTTCTCCTCTTCAACCTGTTCTTCCAGATGTGTCTGTTCTTATCTCTGGACCTCCCATTAAAGATCCAGGTGCTTTATTGAGATATGCTTTACCGATAGATAATAAAGCTATTCGTGAAGTTCAAAAGCCACTGGAGGATATCACCGACAGCCTCAAGGTTGCTGGTGTTAGAGCCTTGGATTCAGTTGAAAGAGTAAGTCATGATCCAGGGTTTATCAGATGATGGAAACTGTATCCATTCCATCCAAGTGTCATCAATTTGATTTACACCTCTTTGTTATACTTATGAATTTTCTTTTGAATTCTAGAATGTCAAGCAAGCATCAAGAGCACTGAACAATGGGAAAAGCTTAATTCTTGCTGGTCTTGCTGAACCAAAAAGAGCAAATGGAGAAGAATTATTGAATAAATTGGCTGTTGGACTTGAGGAGCTTCAAAGAATTGTGGAAGACAGAAATAGGGATGCAGTAGCTCCAAAGCAGAAAGAGCTTCTCCAGTATGTTGGAACGTGAGTAAACTTACTCCTTGAAGCAAAACTACCATGTTCTTTTTCATGCCTGTGTAGTGCAAAGCAGCAATAGTTCTAAAACCTATTTCTGGACGCCACGTGTGAAATTTCTTGCCAGAAAATTGTGGTGTCTATCAATATAACATTCCTATTCACTGAACGAAAATTCTTACTAAACAAAAAAATAACTCTCTACTGCTAGAGAACAGAATTGTATCTGCCTCTGAATAGCTGTAAGAACTGTTCTGAAACAGCTCTTCTCATTTATACCTTGTCATTGACTCTGCAGCTGAGATCTTGCTGGGACATTGCATTTCTGCAGTGTAGAAGAAGACATGGTTGATGGCTTTCCGTATGAAATACCAGAAGAGTACAGCACCATGCCTCTTCTCAAAGGAAGAGCTACAGTGGATATGAAGGTTAAAATTAAGGACAATCCCAACGTAGAAGATTGTGTATTTCGGATAGTTTTGGATGGATATAATGCTCCTGTGACTGCTGGGAACTTCGTGAGATCTTGTCGAACGGAAATTCTATGATGGCATGGAAATCCAAAGAGGTATTTCAACATTTCGGTTCTTCCTAACAATCAGTCTCTTTCTTGCACTATCCACCATTTGTTACTACGCTTCGATTTGGTAACCATTAAGTTTTATTAGACGTGAATTTTATTTGGGGAAGTAGTATATACATTTCTGCAATTCTGAGCCATCACAAGGATAATATTTCCTGGAAATTTCTTGAACATTACATTCATCTAACCATTACAAATGTTCAATGTTTTAGATGATCTAGTATGCCTAGAGGTCAGTGAGCTTTCTCTGAACTGTGTTGGTTCTTATGCAGCTGATGGCTTTGTTGTTCAAACTGGAGATCCAGAGGGACCAGCTGAGGGTTTTATTGATCCCAGCACTGGCAAAATTCGCACAGTACCTCTTGAAATAATGGCTGATGGTGATAAGGCTCCTGTATATGGTGAAACACTTGAAGTAAGCAGAAACATTTTTTCTCTTAACTCTTTCATTTCTCCAGTGCTTCTAATTTTCTTCATTTGCATTTGAATAAGCCCTTACATCATACGGGTCAATTTGCAGGAACTTGGCCGCTACAAGGCTCAAACAAAGCTTCCTTTTAACGCTTTTGGAACAATGGCTATGGCTAGAGAAGTAAGAGACATGCAGATTGCACATATCAAGCATATGCAGACGATCTGCATAGTATCTAATGTATTCTAACCTGAGATAACTGAATTGCATGACAGGAATTTGATGACAATTCTGCTTCTAGTCAAGTATTTTGGCTCTTGAAAGAGAGTGAGCTAACACCAAGCAATGCCAATATATTGGATGGGCGTACGCGGTATTTGGATATGTAACTGAGAATGAGGATTACTTGGCGGATGTCAAAGTTGGGGATGTCATCGAATCAATCCAAGTCGCCTCAGGCTTGGACAACCTTGTCAACCCAAGCTACAAAATTGTAGGATAGCATGTTTGGTATCAGAGTTCTTTGCCTGCGCATCTCTGTCTTAAAGTCGATGTAAAAGCGCTATAGCATCTAACTTCTCATATCCCTCTCGCTTGTTAATGAGGTTTTGTGTCTTGTGGAATTCAATATTAATTGAAAGTTCAAAGCTATTGATCTGTTGTCCCATGCCAATGACATGTAGGTTCATAGTGCCAGTGCATTTAACATCACACGTTTAATTGAATATATTTTGCTTTGTTAAAACAGTATGCTTTTGCTTAAATTGATAGTTTTCAATTGAGTTTCTGGTTTAGGTACAATTGTAAAATTTTTACCCATGAAGAGCCGTAACTGCAAGTTTTCAGTTAGAAAATTATAAAAGTGTCATGTGAGGTACCATTCAAGTGCCATTCTTACAAAATGTAAAAACCAGTGGTACTTTTTGAATTCCCCAATGATTTTCTAGTGAGGAGTCACTTGTCGAATCCGTGTAATATAATACACTTCAAAATTTTGAAGACAGATTAAGTAATACTCAAATGACACATATGTCCATGGATCAAACCAAGTAAGGAGCTTCTCCTTAAATTATAGTTTTCTTTTTAATAGACTTCGTCAGTACACAGTTTAGAAGTCACAAATCTTATAATCCACTGTATTTCAGGACAGAGAGTATAAATTATAATATAGGTGGATTGACACGTCCATTGATGAGTGCGTACAACCATCAAATCCAAATCTAGAAGTAAAAACTCTTTTTAAAAATAGGACCAAAAACCTCTGAAGTTCGCTTATATAGAAATGAATTTCACTTTGCGGGCTGTGTGATGAAGAGTCAGAAGACTCCATTTGTCTGCGTTGCCCTTGTGCTAAGAAAGTCTGAGATTACATAAGAACATGGTACGCAAATGTGGTTAGAGGACCTTACTACCGAAGATTGGTGGGCACAGTTGTTGCAGAACCAAAATACCCAACAATACTAAAGAATCGGCTTCTTTAGCGCAAGCTTTCGTGTTAACTAAAAGAGGAGATAGCGCCCAAGAGACAAATGTCTTGTTTGGGATCACTTATAATATTATTTCTAATATAATAATTGTAGCACTGATTTTTTCCCCCTATTCCTGATTGTCGATGGTGCTAGTTCAAAGTTCTGAACAGCGATAACCAAAAGCGTGTGGTCACTATGAACAGAGATAATCAAAAGCGATAAAAACAGAAAATAATCTACGCATTTGGCACACCGAGAATCAGATTATAACCAAAAACAAATATAGCCAAAAGCGTGTGGTCATCTATGGATAACCTGATCTTTTCGTTTTATCACGTCATAATAATAATACATTATTGGAAAACTCTTTCTAACATGACAATATGACACAACAGTATTCCTGATGATTTTCAAAACCCAATAAAAATAAAAATAAAAAAAGAGGGTGATACTTTTTAACTTTACCGCCTGCTAACTGCTAAGAGCAAGAACAATAATTGGTTTGTAGCCAAAGCAAATATTGATTTGAAGGAGACAAGGGAGAAGAAGCATAGACAATGGTGGGTCCATAGATTAGGGATGTGTTTGGTTGCTCTGGATCACCAGCGTTTCGTTGGATGGATCACTAGGATTAGCAAATCCACGAATAGGAATATACCTCCGGATGCTAGTTGTCCGTAAAAATCTCGTGAAAAAGAGAACGTAGGATATGGATAAAAAAATAAAAAAATCTTATAGACAAATAAGAGACTAATATTGTACATTTGCTAGGAGGATCCTCCCTGTGTTCCCATGGATGTAAAGGAGGAATATGTTCCATAGACTAGGAACTAGGGACTGTAGAGACTAAATGAGACTAAAATTAGCCCCCTAGTCTCTCCCAAGAGTATTGAAATAGGGACTAAAAATTAGTACTTGGTCCTCATATTTGGTAGTTTAAAGACTAAATGAGACTAAAAATTAGTCATAATTCTTTGGGAACCAAACAAACCCTAAATGGGTTGAAATGTTACTTCCTCCGTCCCAGTTTATTTGTCATTGGAGGCTCAACACTCGTTACCAATGAGGTTGGCAAATGACCCTCTCACTCCTACCTACCAACCATATCTATACATTTGGATGGATTACCATCAATGCTATTCACCTCAGCATATTTCTTACAATAAACAAATCAACACTAATCCACCTTTTTCACGGTTAAACATGCAGTATAATGTGCGGTGGGTGAGTTTGTGAGGAGAAGGGAAGGGAAAAGACTCGACAAGGCTTGGTGGTGCGGTATATGCCCACAGCTATGGCATAGCGGGTGGATAGGGAACCGCAAATATTTGGGACACACTATTGTTGCCCGAATGACATATAAAAACCGAACGGAGGGAGTAAATAATAAGAATTATGAGATATATATGTAGAGTGTTGGTAATGTAGCAACATAATATACTATATGTAAATACAGATTATTAGCGCAATGTCGCTGACATAGAAATCAAAATTCTTGTGCTAGTGAACATCCTGTTCGTTGGATGATTTCTATTGTTGATAAGTTGATATATGTGAATTTATTGTGAGAGAAAAAAATATTATATTATGACTGATAAAAGCAAATATGGTGTTAATTACGATAAATACCTAGTGGGATCTTATAGATAGCCGATCACTTTGCTCTTATTGGACTTGTTCGAGTGTATTACGGTGCAAACTTATCCAAGTCCATCTAGTCACCCGTGCTCAGCGTGGGTCCCACATTGAAGAAAGTACTCGTAAGAAAAAACACACTTCAGGGTGTTGCAGTAATAATACTGAACAATCCAGGGGCAAAACTGCAAAATATGCTCTTCTTGTTTTTACCTTTCTATTCCTCTCCGACTTCAACCCCTTCCCCTCGTATTCGTCCTCGGCTCACCGCGCGCCCTAACCCTAGCTCCTCGATTCCACTCTGCCCGAGCCAAATTGTCGCCCGAATTCGTTTGCTTGGAGCAGTTGCAGCCTCGCCCCCGCCTTCCGTCGCGCGGATTCGGTGCCGCGCCTGGTGATGGACCCGATGGACATCGTGGGCAAGTCCAAGGAGGACGTCTCCCTCCCCAAATGTAAGCTCCCTGGCCTCGGGTTACCCCCGTAGAAGCCGTATTCTGCCGCCTTTTATTTGTTGTGGTGAAATTTGGACGCCATTAGGGGTGTCGTGTGTGTGGGCGTGTTCTTCTTCTTGCTCTGAATAACCTCGTTAGCTGGGTTTGGTCTGCGTAATCTTGTCAGATGATACGCTAGGAAAGCTGGGGGGTTTTGAAGCGATGCTGTGAGGAAGGTTAGGTCTGTCCTAGCTGCTATTCAATTTCTGCACCAATCCTTATGCATGATGGTTGTCCTGGGGCTTGTGGCGAAGGCTTGAATTTCGTGAGTTGTGGATAGCTAAATCTGGCAGCCTTATTGATTGATGATGATAGTCACGGGTTAGTGGACATTTTTAATTAAAGGGAGTGTAGTGGTGCTACTTGATAACTGATGTTGTTGCCCCTGGTTTCCTGTGTCTGCTAGTGGGGTTCATGTTTTCTTATTGCTAAAAGATTGGGCGGTGCTTTTAAGTCTGTGTATAGTCACGTAATGCCTAAACACAATGTTAAATGCGTCTTTGGGCTATCCTGGTTGGAGTTATTCGCTCCAGTATGGTTTATAAGGCGTGTGAGAGAGTTTTGGGAAAAGTCCACTACACAGGGTGCAATGTTCCGCTAGGCGGTGGTGGCGGTGGGGGTGGAGTGTCCGGCGGAGGTTTCTGGTGGCGAAGGAGCTTGACGCGCTGGCGTGGGCGGTGGCGAGGCGGTTGTCTTGGGCGCGCAGAGGAGGGAGAGATGCCAAAGAGGGAGAGGAACCTGCGGTGGCGGCTTATGCGGGAGAAGGCAGAGGACGGGCATGCGGGTGGGTGCGGCTGGAACCAGGGAGATGGATGGATAAGGTTGGCGTCTGAGTGGGAGATGCGTTGGGCCCTTGCCTCTTGGGCCTTTCTATCTATGTAGGCCAGCCTTTCTATCTATCTATCTATGAGCTGTTTATTTTTTTCTTTAGAAGATAATATCAGTATATTAGTATATATACAAAATGCCTAGAAAAAAACGTCTAGGGACTTCTAGGCTAGCCTAGGCTCACCTAGGCTAAGGGTCGTCGCCTAGCGCCTAGTGAAACTTTGGCAGGGTTGATGGGGAATCCGATGAGTATTAGCAAGAGTATTAATGTGTCACGGGGAGCTTAATTATTCTTTACATGGCACCATGCAAACTACTGTGATCTAGCACTATATAGTTCATTTATTGGGGTATGCTTGAGTGCTCTGGACGGATCCAATACAAGGCTTTGACATGGCATGTACAGGACCATTGGAGCTCAGCATTTGGCTCTGGTTTAGTACGCGATTCTTGGGTCTCCTGGTGCTCCTTGGTATATGGAATTTGAGCCCCTGTGCCTTACAAACATGACTGGATAGACTAGTAACTTAGTATAGTTTTGATTTGATGGTTTCAGATTGGTGAACTATGACACTCTAGTTGTTGGAAATGTTGCATCATGTAACGGTTTGGTTCTTGTTGTGGCTCGGTATATGAAATCTCTTCTGTGAATTGTATGGCCGTTGATGATAACATAGGAAAAAAGGGCTTTGTTTCATAATTTGATATGCTTTTTTTTTATATATTGTGGATTATACTTGGAATGTTTGATGATCATTATTATATAATAGTTTTGGATTATCTTTTAATTAATGTCATACCATGAAATGTGAACGGAAAATTATATGGAGTTACAACTATGCTAATAAGGTGTTTTTGCTAAATTAGTGCTATGCGATTCGAATAAAGTTCCTTGGACCTGGATGTGAGCGGATCATCAATTGACGTCATTTTATTTGCGGAGTTGTTTAAAATCTTGTACTGATTGAACTTTCTGCTTTGCTTTTTAGCAACAATGTTTAAGATAATTAAGGAGATGCTTCCTCCTGATGTACGAAAGTGGCAAGAGATGCACAGGATCTTCTTGTTGAATGCTGTGTTGGTAAGACATCTGAGTGCTGTACAGTATACACCACTATAGTATCATCCATCATATGGTACAACTTGTATGCCTAACTATGCAAGAATCACTATCTGAACAATATGGTTCTGCACATGTATCTACAGTGTGGCATGAGGAGTTGTCCTTTATGAAATACCATTTTGGAGCACTAGCTTTCTGGTTGTAGTTCAGAAGACAACGAGGTGTCAGCATTAAAAATACACTGCACAGTGCTGACTGTAGTAACATATAACATATATATATATATATGGTTGTCTGTTTGATTGTCTGGGAGCTTTCAATCTTGCATAATCATCTTGTGAAGGATAATAGATAATTAAACATGTTTTTTTTTTAGAAGCATAGCATAGGTAAAATTTGCAAGTTTATATCATACCATATCCTGTCTACATGAGAAAGCCAATGTACTCCTACCATATTCAGTTCATTACTCATTAATGAAGTAACTACATAGCTTGTTCTGTTTAAATAGTTTATGCTTGTATGGATATCTCTCACTCTCACAGCCTTACTTTCAACCAAAAAAAAAAATCTTCATAAACATAGAGTTTGGTCTCTCTTTTTCTAATCTAACTTCATGTAAAACCAATTTTCAGAGTTCATCAATCTCCTTTCGTCTGAATCCAATGAAGTGTGCAGCAGAGAAGAGAAGAAAACGATTGCTCCTGAGCATGTTCTTAAGGCTCTAAGTGTTAGTATTTTCTCCTTCCATATGTTTTCATGTTTGATTTCTCAAAGAATAATTTGTTGTAAACACAGGGTTAGGTATCCTTGATGGTTTAGGGGTTTCTTGGTGAATGAATGTTCATTATTTGGCTTTAATTTTGTGTAGACATGCTTTTGTAGATTTTTTTGCAAGCTGGATGTTTGTTTAATATAGAAGCACATCATCCTTATCATTCAATTTTCTGCAAAATCTGTGTAAATATAATATATACTTGGAGATAGTGTGTAAGAGAAGCATATCAGTGATTAGCACAATTTAGAAGGTGATATTTTCATCTAATCTGGTATAATATCCCATAACAAAATTTCGGTTTCAACAAAATATTTGGGTATTGTTATATGTAATATGTGGAGATGCATGCTATCTTTGTATATACTCCTTCCCAGAATGAATCAATTTGAGTTATCCTAAGGAAACTACCTTAGGTGTGACCATCTTTATTATGAAGAAAGATACCAGTATTTAAGCAATAAAGAAATACACTGAAAAAATATTGCATGGTCTATCTAATTGTATACTAAATTTGTTGTCATAAATATCGGTACTCTTTCCCATAAATTTGGTCAAACTTGAGATAGTTACTTAAGACTGACGGTAGAAGTTGGTTTATTTTGGTATTAGGGAAGTAGTGTTTATTTGTTTAAATTTGAGGCGTCAATAACTCAATGTTACTAATCAACATGTGAGTTCCCTTGGCTTATCATAATTCTTCCTAAATCAGGATCTTGGCTTCAGAGAGTACATTGAGGAGGTTTATGCTGCGTATGAACAGCACAAACTTGATACTCTGGTTTGTACCACTTCTTACTCACAGGGCTCTGCATATTATTCCCTTTCTCTCTAATCTGTGTATACTATGTTTGACACCAATATGTCTCTTGAGCAGGATTCTCCAAAAGCCAGCAAGTTCACTGGGATTGAGATGACAGAGGAAGAAGCTGTTGCTGAGCAACAAAGGATGTTTGCTGAGGCTCGAGCAAGGATGAATAATGGAGCCCCCAAGCCAAAGGAGCCAGAACAAGAGCCCCCACAGCAACCACAAACACAACCCCAACTTCAGATGCATACTCAACCACAGCAACCTGTGCAATCTCAACTGCAGTTGCATTTGCCAACACAGCATTCCTTCCAATCTCAACCACAGCTGCACCCTCAGCCACAACAGTTGCCACAAGTGCAGCTGCACCCCCAGCCGCAGCAGCAACCCCAAGTGGAGCTGCACCCTCAACCACAGCAGCCCCCACAAGTGCCGGTCCATCCGCAGCTGCAACAAGCCCCACAAGTGCAGGTCCAACCACAGCCTCCGCAGCAGCCCCCGCAAGTGCAGTTGCATTCATCAGCTCAGCAAGCCTCCCAACCCCAACCTCAGGCACATCTGCAATCGCAGGAGCCCTCAGAAGCGCAGCTGCAATCCCAACTGCCAGGTCAGCTGCAGACACAGGCCCAAAGCGGACCTTCCATGGACAGTTAGAGACACTGTTGTGTAGCCTCAGTATAAGCGAAAAACCGGGCACCTCTGCTGGCATATACTAGGAACCTGTATGCCTGCTTGTGACTCCTTAGATCCTGATTTAGGTTTCTGTGCTTCCTGTACAATGTAAATCCAGTGTGATTGCAGTTGCCTTGTTGCTAATAATGCGAAGCTGTTAGTTACTACTGATGATGTCCTTATTGTGTCGAATACTGAATTCCTGACAAGTGTCGTGGCGTGGTTTATGTGCCGTGCTGAAACATATCCCGTTGTCACTGTAATAGCCTAACTTGACATTTGTCCATTGTGATAGTGACTGATTTGAATGAGCACTTGGTGCATATCGTCAATGGGACTGACCTGGGCGGTCGTTCCGTGTCTTATCTGTGTTTTCTTAGCACTTGGGCTTGACATTGTTGTCTTGTTGCTGACCACCTCGGAGGCATCCATTCGAGCCATTTGGATGTGACCCAAACTGCTGTCACTCAACTGAAAGTTCGATGCAGCATATTTCTATTCTGTTTAAGTTGTGGATTGCTACCCAAGAGCCCAAGAGTATATATATTTATTTTTATATAGGCATATAGCACAAGGTGTTTGTAGGAAGTTCTCTTAGAACGTCTTAGCTTTTAAAAAGCAATTAAGCAAACGTCCAAGTTTACAAACTGGAACTAGGAATACAAACAGGTGACATCCAGAAACTAATTCTCTCCACCACTTCAGATTGTAAATAGTTGCCCGGGTTGACGCGTCTAACCCAACTGAGCGCGCACTATCCGCCATGTCGTCAACGCGGGACGGCTGAGTGGCCCAAAAACTATGAGCAGGCACTATCTTCTCCAACACTCAACCAGAGTCGCCCAAGAATTTTCCAAAACTACGAACAGGCACTATCTTCTCCGCAGTTGCTAGGTTGCCCTTCTTCCCCACGTGGCTGCAGCTGTTCTTGGTGCATCGCCGTTTGCTAACTGCTAAGCAACAGCAACAGCTGCAACATAAGCGCAAAGAGTGCAGCCGAGCAGGCTAAAAGAAATTTGACAGCTGATTAGCTGCAGCCACAACAAGAAAAAAGCACAGGCACAACCGATATATTTCAGGCGACTGAAATATAGCAAATCCTTTTATTTAACGTTGTACACATGCATATCATATTATAATTTTATAAGCTGCATTCATATTCATGCATGCTCACTTTACTTAAAAAAGAAGAATATATAGTAGATAGAATAGCTTACAACATCACACATGGCATGCCAATTGCCATGTACAGCTGTGGCATGACTGTCCATAGTAGATTGCCGACGCTCCTCACAAACACAACCTAATACGTACACAATATATAGTACAAGAATTTTATATCTTTATTGCAGCGGACTAACTGACACCAACATGTGCGTAGGTGTAGCTCAGCATCTGCGCCGCCAGGGGCCGGCCGGCCAGCCGGCGACGGCGACTCCATCTTGGATCACTTGCAGGTGGCGACGAGGACCCTACGCGGCGCCTTGGATGGGCGGCGGCCGTGGAGCGTGGCGAGGTTGTCGAGGATGAGGATGTCCCCTTCTCCCACCGGAACTGGATGCTCTCCTCCTCGATGATCTCGCCGCACCGGCGCACGAAGTCGGCGGGGATCTCTGACCCGTCGGCGAGCGTGGCGGAGCTGAGCTCCTTGCCGTGCATCCCCACCACGGTGTTGAACCACATGCGTCGGTCCTTGCGGCCCGGGAAGACGCGCGTGAGCTTCCGCGGGCCGAGGATGGTGCGCGCGCCGCCGTCGGGGAGCCACTCGACGTCCATGCCCAGCGCCCGCGCGCGCTTCTCGGCCTCGCCCTTGTCGGAGGTGGCGAAGGCGTCCTCCCACCCGCGCCCGCGCATCGACTTGGTGTCGTTCTTGCTCAGCGCCGTGAAGGTGTACCGGAGGCCCTTCTCGTCCAGCTCCTCCACCAGCTCCGGGAACTCCTCCAGCGCGCGCTCCGTCACACGGAAGCTCGGGGACGAACGGCGTCTCCCCGCCCGACGGCGGCGGCACCTCGCAGAACAGGATCACCTTCGCCGGGAACTCCTTGATCTGTCAATGATTGATCGATTCACAGTTACAAGCATGCATGTACCATCATTTACCAACTAACAATGCTCCGATCGATCGATCGACCGTACCAGGACCATCTCGTGGTGGTAGTAGATGAACTCCTCGAGCGGTCCCTCGTTGGCGGTCCAGACGCGGCCGTGGACGTGCGTGCGGGGGCGGGGCCGACGTAGCGGATGTCCGGCCACCCCAGCGCCTCGACGACGGCGTTGAACTCCGTGGCGTCGCGGACGTCGAAGCCGCGCAGCAGCACGCCGCTGTTGGCCACCACCTTGGCCTCCACCCACTCCCGGTTCGCCTTCAGCGCCTCCACCAGCGCCTCGTAGCCGTTGCTCTTGGCGTCGTCGCCGGAAGGCGCCAGGACCAGGGGCACCTGCTCGCCGTCGATCGTCTTCTGCCCTTTGCACTCGCTCACGGAGAAGAAGTTGGTTGACGGCATTGTTACTACGTACTGTCTCTCGATCTGTTCACCCTTGGATGTGCGTGCTCGGTCGATTCGATGGTACCTGCTGAGTGACTTGTGAGTGCAATGAGCTAGAGTGCACGCGTATATATAGCGAGGGAGAGAGAAGGCTATGCAGTTCAGTGCGGATTTAAAAATCGTGATTTGGAGGATGACATTGTTTGAAGCGACGAATATATATATTTATGCCTACAAAGATTCAAAAGCAGCCGCGAAGGAAACCATGGGGTTTCTTTGACGTGTATGATGGTGGCAACGGTCTTTTTCGTCAATCAGAAAAATTAAAGTATAGTGACATGGCGGCAACAGATAAGCCAAAAACGATGCTGCCGCAGTTACAGATGACGTGCCGCCGGAAATCTCCCCATCATCATGACATAACTCAGGACGACACAAGGACGACGGATTCGTACGCTCAAGTGCGAGTGCATGCGAGAGTTTGATTTGTTCAATGGGTAGAGTTTTGTTGCATTGTTCCTTTTTACCGCGAGCATGCCACAAGGTGATCGATATATAAAACAAAACTGAAGCATGGCACAAGATGATGAGGTAAAACAAATGCCGCCATGGTCGAAAACAAGGTTACTCGTACTCGTCGCCAGTGGGGCGTAGTTATCAACGATGTACGGTTTGCAACGCAACGCAGGCTACACATCAGATCCATCGATGTTGCTGTAATTATTTCGATAACCTCTACCACCATACTTGTACTATACCATGTTTAGTTTGTTTTACTACAAGCTTCCCTCTGATGACAATGCTCTACCCAATCAATGTTTTGCCAGCAGTGGAGGCAACAAATAAAAAGAAAACTTTTACAATGATTGGAAACAAAATAACATTCATCCATATTCAGCGTGGTGAAAATAAGAAGCGCCTATTAAAAGGAGCTTACATTGTGGATCGAAACTGAAAAATATATAGTGGACCGAAACTGAAAATTAGTGGACTCATAACTAGTTTATTTCGAATGTACAATTGTATTTTCATATACAAGGGTGATTCCCTGGAGATGAAATCTGTGAGACCTAGCCCATGGGCTGAATTATGGTTGGGCCAATCTATAGCTGTGGAGGAAAATGTTATCAATTAATGAAACCATTTTTCATTTTTAGTGAAATACTTCCTCCATCTCAAATTATAAGTCATTTGACTTTTTTGACACAAAGCTGATTCAATTGTTTTTTGCAAAATATCACTTCTTTTGTCGTAGCTTGCTATATATTAATAAAAGTTTTTCAAGAATAACTTTAATTTGACCATTTTTGCACAATTTTTTTAATAAGATGAATGGTCAAACTTGGTGCTAAAAAGGTGAAACGACTTACAATTTGGGATGGGGAAAGTAGTTTATAATGAAGCTGAAACATTTTTATTGAGTGGAATGATGTCCCCAGTTTACTGGTACAATATTTTCCTTTTACGACTTTTTTGAGAGGTTCCAGCTAGCTCCACCACACTAGCAGTACTATTGCAGAGCTGTTGAAGCCTAAAAAACACTACTCTAGCTCTCCACTTTATGGGTTGTATTTTTTCCAAGTTGGAGCCGTTTTGCTTCACGCTACAGTGTGCTACTGTCTTGCACAGAAGCACTACAATGCACCTAGAGGCTAGAGTGGTGCCAAACAATGCCTTAGATAAAATGTTCTGATTTATGAGAAAATTGTTCAATGTTTATAAAAGAAAAAAAAAAATCTAACTTCAAAAAATAGTTGTTCTAGATTCACTATAAAATATTCTAGCTTCAATAAAATTGCTAGCTTCACAAGAAAAAGATATATACCACCTTAATAAAGTTAAAAAATGGCCATATACTCATTTGGAATGTATCATCAATTATTATTATGGTTCCATTATTGTTCCATTAGACATTGGAGTGATGAAAACAGGTGGCAAACCTTCAACTATTTCTGTTTTTGAATTTCATAAATATGGGAACGAAACCAGAATTGTTGTGATGAAACAAAAATGAGATATTGGGGAATAGGAAACAAACAAACATAAACAAGATCTAAAAATTTTAAGTTAAGATCATGACAAAACTTAGTACTCCCTTTTTCCTAAAATATAATAAGAAATTAAGGGTTCAACATTTGTATCAAAATATAAGGTATTATAGATGAAAAAAGCACTCAACGTTTACATGCATATCTACCATTATTGTTTATCAGTGGGAGGGTTATATATCCATTTGTCTTAGCAAATAATAATATGTTCTAAAGTTCTATTTCAGGACAAAGGGAGTATATCCATTCGATATGTTAGTACCTTGTTTATTTTGAGCAAATGTGTATGAACCTTGTTAAAGTGCCGAATGAGATTCTTGATTGTTCGGGGTCCATATCCTCCATAAGGTCCCCTTCTACTTGCATGTTTATATATAACTTAACATGCCAAGTATTCTTTGAAAGTGCTCCTATGAATGTGACGTCACCAAGTCTCAGAAAGGAGAACACGAGATATCTGAAATGACTATTCCTTAAGAGGAAGGTCAAGGCCACCCAAGCCTCACGATATGCACAATGAAGCTCATTTTTTTGTTGACAAGAAAACACTTAATATATTAATTTTTTCTACCGGTAGAAAAAAATATCGGCACTTGCCGAAAAAAATGCGATATTTCGAAATTTCGAAATATCGGGTCAAATTTAAATAAATTCAAAATGCATTTTAAAAAAATGTGGCATCATCTCACTAGAAAAACTCTCAAATCCATCTTCCATCACAAATTTATATAACATGAACGAAACAACACAATATATCGCATAAGTTGTGAAGTGATAATACAACAAAGCTCACGGTGGGCAACTTGCAAAAATATGTTAGTATCATCGAATGTGTTAGTGAGAAAAATTAAATAGATTTGAAAAAAATAAGTCTTTGTTAAGACTAGAGGATATGGAGATTTTAGGATGGTTTGGTGTAATTTTTTGAGTGAAATATGAATTTAGCCGAAAATTTTTTTACCGATATAAAAATTTTTCTGGACCTCACCGAAAAAATACAATATATCGGAAATTTCGCGATATTTCATCGAAAAAATTTCACATTAAAACAGCAATCCATTTACGATAGGTCCTCCAAAGAGGAACAAATTACATCAAAGATCCGCATCTTCATCCGGATCGAAAGATCGCCGCCCGCGATCGGAGGGGACGTAGCCGCCGCTGGAGGGCCGTAGGGGCGTCAAAGACGCATACACCGGGTGGACGGACCGCGCAAAAGGCCGGTTGAGGAAGGGACGGTTGAGCCTGCAAAGGCGTCTTACACCAGCGACCGAAGAATGTAGTTGGGCCGTCGCCGGAGGTTGAAGAAAGAGCTCGAACCAGGATCCTAGCTGGTGGAGGAACAGTCTAATCGACACCAAAGATGATTGGGATGGAGCAGGTCTCGATAATGGCGAGTTGATGAGGCAGTGGGGATGAAGGGGAAGAGATCTGCAAGTAGGAGGAAGGGGTTTATTTTATTACCACATACCTTAATGCCGGCAAAGACGGTAGCAAGAAAGGCGCCGAGGAGAGCCACGACGACCTTCACACCGACGAGAGGATGACGATAGGAAGGGACAACTCCATACGACACAAGCACAAAGGCAACTAAAACTTCTAGCTATGTACTACAACGAGAGGACGGGCCTCACTCTCTACCCGCTGTGGCGAGCTCGCCGGAGACGGGAGGGAGGGGGCCGATCGGGGTCTCAAGGAGAGAGAGGTGTAGCGTATACGACTCCTCCGCTTTAGCTGACTCCACACATCACAATGAAGCTCATTGGGAAGCCACATGAAAGAAAGGAAGATACCCTTAGGGGCCTTAGACTAGGAAACCAAATCCAATTTGGATTCCTATTTGTTCCAAAATGTCCCAATTAACACTAGTATGCTCAAGATAGAGATAGGGGTATTTTGGTCCACTAAGCATTGTTTTAACACTACATATAATGTTTGTTTGAATTTGGAATGAAGCATAATGCTGTCTACGAAAATCGTAGCTCTCTATACTTGTATCTCAATAGTTATCCAAGATCTCGACCATGAACAGTATTGATATTTCTCAAAGAACTTTCTACAATTTTGAATTAATATATTTGTCGTTAAGATGTAATGTTCAAATGCTGCTATAATTATCAAAACTTCTAAATTTTATCCCAAATTTCCTAAAATACTTATCCCTATAAAAGAGCAGGGAGACAGAAGGAAATATTTTACGATTCTAAAAAAAAGAGGAAAAATTGTAGGAACTGAAACGGAACTCATCCACGTTGGTTTTGTTCTATCTATATCTATATCTACTACTTAAAAAGAACGAAAGTACGACTCTACCGGGCGGACGGACGTACGTCGCTCGCTTTTGCTCTGCCAGGCCAAATTGTGGCACGTTTCTTTTCTATTTTTAGAATAACCGCCGCATGTTCATGCACACGTCCCACTCAGGATAACCACCGTGTGTTCTTCGTTTGCAGAGGACGTACGCCCTCCGTCCCAAATTAAACGTAGTTTTGGTTGTTCGTGCCACAAGTTTGACTTGATTTGTAGTAAATATGTACAAGATTTAAAAACTAGATCAAAAGATCTTTCGAATGATACTAATTATGTAATATAAATATTAATTTTTAATATATAATTGTCGGCAGTTTGTTCTCGGAAAACGAGAACTACGTTTATTTAATATATAATTGCCGGCAGTTTGTTAATTGCCCGCGCTTCCCCACATGCTTGGCTAGGGCGATATACTCCCTTCATCCACAAAACATGCAATTGTCACATCCCGAGGAGTCAACCGTGGCAAGCATTTATGAGACAAAAATAAGTACATTTAGATTAGTTGTGAAATATATTTTCATAATAAATATACGAGAGATATAGATATTTGGAATGCATGGGATCCATGCACATTTATTGGTCTGCTCTTATGGAGACGGTTTGTTGATTTTTCGTTGTAAAATGTTTCCTTACGTTTTTTGGATGACCAAAAAGTCTTTGAAAATCGCGTGATGATTTTATAAGGGCTTCCGCGTTTACGTAGTTTTTTTCATAGTACCAGAATTATTTTGTTCCATTTATCATCGCCGAGAAAAGACCTCGGCGAGGATGACGGCCTTGCTTCCGATGGACAACTTCGTCGATGTGGGTATGATGCGAAACATGCGTATGTGGCGAGACGGCTTCATCATGCTACATTAGAAAGCTTAGCAATATCATGTATGCATATCATTATCGATTATTAGCTGAAGAGGCTATCCGATGTACCTAAACAAACGAGGCACAATTTATTCAATTGAAGGTTGTGCGATTTTATTTCAATTTGCACACGCCCCACTCAGGGATAACCACCGTGTGTTTCTTCGTTTGCGAGAGGGCGTCGCCCCTCCGTCCCAAATTAAACGTAGTTTTGGTTGTTCGTGCCACAAGTTTGACTTGATTTGTAGTAAATATGTACAAGATTTAAATTTTTAAATAAATTTGTTAAAAAACTAGATCAAAAGATCTTTCGAATGATACTAATTATGTAATATAAATATTAATTTTTAATATATAATTGTCGGCAGTTTGTTTTCGGGAAACGAGAACTACGTTTATTTAATATATAATTGCCGCCGGTTTGTTAATTGTCCGCTTCCCCACATGCTTGGCTAGGACGATATACTCCCTTCATCCACAAAACATGCAATTGTCACATCCCGAGGAGTCAACCGTGGCAAGCATTTATGAGACAAAAAAATAAGTACATTTAGATTAGTTGTGAAATATATTTTCATAATAAATATACCGAGAGATATAGATATTTGGAATGCGGGGGATCCATGCACATTTATTGGCTGCTCTTATGGAGACGGTTTGTTGATTTTTACGTTGTAAAATGTTTCCTTTACGTTTTTGGATGACCAAAAAGTGCTTTGAAAACTGTGATGATTTTATAAGGGCTTCCGCGTTTCTCGTAGTTTTTTTCATAGTACCGGCAATTATTTTGTTCCATTTATCATCGCCGAGAAAGACCTGACAGGGATGACGGTTTTCATAGTACCGGCAATTATTTTGTTCCATTTATCATCGCCGAAAAAGACGGCGGGGATGACGGCCTTGCTTCCCGATGGACAACTCGTCGATGTGGGTATGATGCGAAACATGCGTGCATGGCGGAGACGGCTTCATCATGCTACATTAGAAAGCTTAGCAATATCATGTATGCATATCATTATCGATTATTAGTCAAGAGGCTATCCGATGTACCTAAACAAACGAGGCACAATTTATTCAATTGAAGGTTGTACGATTTTATTTCAATTTGCACACGTCCCACTCGGGATAACCACCGTGTGTTCTTCTTTTGCTTGTAGAGGACGTCGCCCTCCATCCCAAATTAAACGTAGTTTTGGTTGTTCGTGCCACAAGTTTAACTTGATTTGTAGTAAATATGTACAAGATTTAAATTTTTAAATAAATTTGTTAAAAAACTAGATCAAAAGATCTTTCGAATGATACTAATTATGTAATATAAATATTAATTTTTAATATATAATTGTCGGCAGTTTGTTCTCGGAAACGAGAACTACGTTTATTTAATATATAATTGCCGGCGGTTTGTTAATTGCCCGCGCTTCCCCACATGCTTGGCTAGGACGATATACTCCCTTCATCCACAAAACATGCAATTGTCACATCCCGAGGAGTCAACCGTGGCAAGCATTTATGAGACAAAAAATAAGTACATTTAGATTAGTTGTGAAATATATTTTCATAATAAATATACCGTAGATATAGATATTTGGAATGCAGGGATCCATGCACATTTATTGGCTGCTCTTATGGAGACGGTTTGTTGATTTTTCTGTTGTAAAATGTTTCCTTACGTTTTTGGATGACCAAAAAGTGCTTTGAAAACTGTGATGATTTTATAAGGGCTTCCGCTTCGTAGTTTTTTTTCATAGCACCAGCAATTATTTTGTTCCATTTATCATCGCCGAGAAAGACCCGACGAGGGATGACGGCCTTGCTTCTGATGGACAACTCGTCGATGTGGGTATGATGCGAAACATGCGTCATGGGCGGAGACGGCTTCATCATGCTACATTAGAAAGCTTAGCAATATCATGTATGCATATCATTATCGATTATTAGCTGAAGAGGCTATCCGATGTACCTAAATAAACGAGGCACAATTTATTCAATTGAAGGTTGTACGATTTTATTTCAATTTGCTAAGCATGGTTGTGACTCTCCATTTTTTTTCTTACTATTCTGGGCAAAGCAACAAAGTATGCTCTCTGAACCGAATAATTATGGCATTACATGCATTTTGCACAATAAATATATACATGCAAAGTATTTCTCACATTTCATTTATAGTTTTGAAATATTTTTGTAGGTGGTGAGCTATCAAGAAACAAAGAAAATGTTGATCCTTCTAATAATGGTAAATGGCTCAATGTGAATTATTCATGTCAACATTATAAGTACAAAGGTCACATAAATATTGATTCATGGATATTAAAACAAAATTTGAGTAATAAAAGATGTTTTAATTGGTGTTTGCATTCCAAACCTTAGGTCAAATCCCTTCAGCCGACATCATATATATGCGTCGAGAGAAAAATGCACTTACAAATGGCAATTGGTACAAAAATATGTCATCCGAGAAGACGGAAGCTAGGAAGGAACGTGAAAGGTTGTATAATGCAACGGTTGAACGAAAAGGAGGCAAAGAGAGCTTCCTACATAAAAAGGAAGGAATTTAATGCCAACACTCTACACCCAGATTCCATTGCTATGGAAAACCCTATATATATTCCTTCACCATAATCAAGGTAATATCATAAACATGTTGGATACAAATTTTACTCGATTTATATGGTCCAACCCAATTACTAAAAGATGCATATATCAGTCCACCAAAGCTTGTGTGATGCTTTGTTGCAAAGTTTAACTCTATTTTTTTTTACTGTATTCTACAAATCTTTTTCTATAAAAAGAAAGAAATGGTTATAGTAAGCAATAAGCATATGACATTTGGACCTTGAGGATCTGAGTTAATAAATAAAAAGTAATAGGAAATAAGCATAGGCAAGCGATTCTAAATTAAAAAAATGGGGGGAGGGTAGTGGACCTTCACATAGGCGCAGCCGAGGCCCTGGTACCTACGTGCAGACACCCTCTGCCGCTGGGATTGCACATCGCTACCAGTGAATAAAACAAATCTTTATTTATTTGCACCCCTAATCATCATTGTTCAAAAGCCAACTGAAAATGCTTGGTTTTCTTGCTATATCGCTTTTGTTTCATGGCTACCTCTATATCGCTTTTGTTTCATGGCTACCTCTTTCATTTTTAGAAAGTTTCTAACCACTTTGGTTTTATAGTTTTTTTTACAACAATGAGAACGGTCCCAATTTTTTAGAAGATGGCAACTTGAGCTATGTGAAGGATTCAACCGTAAGAAGTGTGATGCCGCAAGCATCTTGGAGTTGAAAATGACACAACATCTTAGATCTGAAAATCTTCTTGGTTATACAATATATTGTAAAACATGTATTGTGAAACACATACTTCTTACGATTCAGCAGGTGTTGGGGAGGGCAACCCTAGCCAGCCCCGGCAGCTCCAGCGAGCCTCTCATCGGGGAGGCCAAGAACTAATTCTTGTCAAGCAATAATGTAAAAGTCTTGCGGGTCCGTGGCGGGGAGGTCCCTTCGCTCGAGCATGAACGGCGGCTTCACCTCCGTCACGGGTGGTCCTCGAAGCCAACAGCCCAAGCTAAGGATTGACGGCCCCACAAGGCGACGTGCGGCAGCGAATGAGTCTCCTAGCGAAGGGGTGAAGCCCTCGCCCCCTCTGCCCCCGCCTTGAGCGCCGGCGGCCGGCGTGGGAAACCCTCGGCTCCCAAGCAGGGGAAGGCGCCAAGTGTATTCCACGAATTAGCCTTGTGCGACAGATTACCCGGCTTGCCTGCTTGGGCCCACACAGTAAGCATGTGTTCCCCCACCTACCATGTACCAAATTGTAAATCAGCCCCTCTAACCCCTGGTATTCCTATAAATACCCGGGTATGGGCTCGAGAAGACGGATCGGTTGTTGGCCAGATAAAGTGCCATTTACTCGTTTTTATTACTGCCATGTCTCGCCTCACGATTCGCCTTTTCTTTCCTCCACCGGGGGCCCGGGCACCCTCCAATCATCTCGACCCTCGGCAACGCCCGGCGAAGGTCGAAGGACCAAGGCCGCTCGGCTCCCGCATCCGTGTTTTTCGACTTACCCGGTGGGAAGCCCTCACCCCCCCCTTCCCCGCTCCTCCGGGCGCGAAGGCTAAGGGGCGGGAGTGATCCCCACGGCCGTAACTGTGATATAACACAATCAAAGTATATGTTATTATGGTATTATAGGTCCCCGTTGCAACGCACGGGTATTTACCTAGTACTACTAAAAAGACTCAAACATAGACTCTACTGGTGAGGGCGACGTGTGTTCCCCGCTTAAACTCTGCTGCTCCCCTTTCGCTCCCCGCATGCTTGGCTAGAACAACCCCGCCCGCCGGTTTGCATGCTAGCACGCGGGTGAACCTGGTCCTTGCAACAATCACAAGGAAAAGGAAACTACTATTTTCATCATACTATATTTGCATGTTTGCATGTAAGGAAAAAAAGATACCAGCAATTGGTTCGTGCTTCCTGCGTGTGCATGATGAAGACCTTCGACCCTATTTTAGAAGGAAAAAAAATTTAAAATGGATATATGATCGAATCTAAAAGAAAAGATGGGAAATTTTTTTTTTTGGCAGAATAAAAAATTCTCACCGGGTCGAAAGATGTACTTCATCCGCTCCACAAAACATGCAATTCTCATCCCACAAACATTTATACGACAAGAAAAGTACAGTTAGATTAGTTGTGGGATGTCCTAATATTTCACAAAAATAAGACACAGTTCAGTGCAAATATCCATAAATTGTGTCTTTGAATGTACTATCCATTCAAAGAAAAGGAAACTAATATGTAAATATTACTTTGGTAGTCCTGATACTTGAATTTGAACAAATAAAATTTTAGGTACATGCAATATCCATTTTAAGAGGATGAGAATTTGGGGATCAAGCAAACTCATGTTCGAAGAAAATGTTTCTCTCATACAAAGTATAATTATCTAAACTCGTGAGAAACAAAAAGGTAGATTTAAAATTATAAGCATATTAAATATAAAATCTAAGGCCAATAATTATGGTATATTATTCTCTTCTTACCTCACACTGAGTACAGGTCATCTTATTAATCTTGTTAAATGGAAGTGTAAAGTGAAAACACCCGTAACAATGCCGGGCATGATCCTAGTATATGAAAAAAAAAAAAATAATATTCGGAAAGGTGCGGGCGAACGGCCCATGTCCATGTCCAGGAGAAGTGCCTGGCCTCCTGCTGGTGCGCTCCCGCCGCTGCCACTCACGGGTTCACGGCGAGCTCTCTCTCTCTCTCTCTCTCTCTCGGCTGGCGACGATTAGGCCGCGGCTGCCGCCGCCGCCTCCCTACGCCAGGCGCCCAGGTCTTCGTCGGGCCCTTGGCTCGCGACGCGGAGACGAGCACGTACAGGTATGCCCGCTCCTTCTCTTCCATTCCTGCGGTTGGAAACCGAGCACTCAAACCCTAACTTGAACTATTTGGCTATAATATGCACCGGATCTGGTCTTACTGAAACTGTGTACATGTATTGTGCCTACTACTAGGTTCGATTATTTTCCCTAAGAATATATCGGGTGTAAATGTGTGCCATGCCCTTTACTGGGTCTGCCTGAAATCGGGTTGGGGGAAAAATAGGAATGGAATGAGGTCACCGATATTACGTACTACTTACTTCCCAAGCTTGACGATTTTCTTGTATGTAGAGGAGGGGAACCTTTCAAGCTTTGAGCTTGTTGGGTTGGGTACCTAGGGTTTGTTTTGCCATGGTTTGCTACTTTGATCTCCTCGCAGGTGGGGAAGGCCATAAATACCATCCTGGAATGCTCCACCATTCCATTATCAAACTGGATGATCGATGGGATGGACGTAAAAATTTCATAACTAGTCAGTTACCAGATTATTTCAGTTCACAACCTTAGTTGACCATAAATCAGTTCAATTTTGGGTCGAGTTTGAATCTGTCCCATTTTTACCTATTTGAGCTTTACATCTAAATGAATACACTAACTATACTTTTCATATCTATGTCATCTAAATGAATACACTAACTATACTTTTCATATCTATGTCATCATCTAAATGAATACACTAACTTTACTTTTCATATCTATGTCAAATATGCTTCGGAATCCATCCATGTAGATTTAGAAAAAAAGGCCAACTTTTATCACAGAATGTCCATATTTTCTGTTTTGTAGGATGGGGATTGTTTTTCACCTGATGAGTTAAACTTTGTACTGCATTCATTTTTAAATATATGATGTTTATTAAGACAAGCTATGCAAGAAGACGTATCCTCTTTTTTGTTTCTCCTTTGGGCATGTCTCTGTGATACATATTTTGTTCTGTTTGTAATGAGTTCATGTTACAGTTGTTGTTTTCTTTGTGTCTATTGCAATGCTATAAACAACCCTGTGGACTGATGTCCTTGATTTTTACCAAATACATGCTTTCTATGCCATTTTATTCCCTGGGTTCTGGTCAATATAAGTAGATTGCTCTATTTTTAAATTTACATATGTGGAATAGTTTTTCTTTGGCCTACTAACTGTAAATGGGTTGGTTATGATTGTTTTTTAATTCTTGAACACGCAGGAGAGTTAGCGTATCAGGGGTATTAAGAGAGAAAGAAGAGATGTCCTCTTACAAATTCCACTCTCTCTGTCTCTAGGAGAATAGAGAGGTTTATACTATGAAAGAAAACAGTAGCCCCTGAAAATAGAAAACGACCCCTGCCTTACCAGGGCTAATTAAACTAATCCCTTAACATGATTTGATTGGGTCAATTTAGAGTTTCAGGCCTAAAGATTACTACTTCAAATACATGTGGGCTATATTCCGTTTCATCGCTTCACCATAATTACTACTTCTCAGATGTGTGATTTTTTTGAAATTTCTTGATTAAAAAAAAACTATGTAACTGATGCATCCTGTCCTGATCCAATCCTTTTCTTGCAGTAAATCACATCATATTGAACTTCTTCCTTTTGGATCCGACTTATCTTTTCATCATACTGAAGAATTAGTTTGCACTTTGGAGCAAAATGAGCGGTGCTCCAAAGAGGTTGCATGAAGAGGGTAGCCACTCCACATCGACAAAACGTCCTCTGGATGACAGCGGCTTGTATGCGAGCCCTGGGAAAGTTATTCAGTCCAGTGGCAGTGATTTCCATGGTTCTTTTGAACATGATGGTAGATCTGCCAAAATTCAACGTGTGGAGCCTCGATGATAAGAGGCCATCCGTCCCCACATCGGATGCCTGTTGGCTCTACCAACTTTGCTGACCACCCCATCTCCTCTGACAGTAGATTAGAATCAAAGCAAAATAAAGATGCACGGGACAATAAGGCAGATGACCGCGAGCCAAAAGCTGATGCTAGGGACGTCCATAGCGATTCAAGGATTGAATTTCAGGCTAATAAAATTGAGAGTGATGTAAAGGTAGACAATAGAGCAGATGAAAGCGAAATAAGATCTGACAGGAGGGGCCATCCTGATTACAGAAGTGACATCAAATTTGACAAGGATAGTCATTCTACTGTTCCGGCAAACATAAACTGGAAGGACAACAAGGAGCATAGGGGTAAAAGATATTTTGAACAGTCAGCTGATACTGTGGATTGGCGTTTGCCCGTCCTAGTTTACAAAGTATTGATGAAGCTCCCAAAGTTCAAATTTCTGTGGAAGATCGTAACTTGAAGGATGCAAATGAATCTGCTGGTGATAACAAAGCTGAACCCAAAAAGTGAAGATAGGCTCAGAGACAAGGATAGGAAAAAGAAGGGCGAGAAGCATAGGGACTTTGGTGCAAGAGAAGGTGATAGAAATGATCGTCGGACCGGTGTACAGCTTGGTAGTAGTGGTGTTGAGCGGAGAGAAATGCAAAGGGAAGATAGGGATGCTGAGAAGTGGGACAGGGAAAGAAAAGATTCCCTGAGAGACAAGGAAAGCACTGATAGGGAGAAGGATTCTGCTAGGAAAGATTCATCTGTAGTAATTGAAAAGGATAATACTATACTAGAAAAAGCTTCATCTGATGCAGCCGTTAAGAGTGCTGAGCACGATAATACAGGAACAGAATCCAAGGCCCCGAAGGATGATGTCTGGAAAGCTCACGATAGGGATCCTAAGGACAAGAAAAGAGAGAAGGATGTGGATGCAGGGGAGCGGCTTGAACAAAGAAGCAAATATAATGATAAGGAATCAGATGACAATGGCACTGAAGGAGATATGGAGAAAGATAAGGAAGTTTTTGGAAGTGTCCAACGCGGGAGGATGGTGCGACCGAGGGGGGGGTAGTCAAGCATCTCAGCGTGAACCGAGATTTCGGTCCAGAATGCGTGATGGTGAAGGGTAAGCTTGATTCTGCATTTTGCTATACTTTTCACAGTTTTTCTAATAGCATGATAAAGTAAATGCGGGTGCATGGCATTTCCATTTCTGGAAATTCAGTCATCGCTAACTGAGTACTAAAGATAGGGACCTAATGTTTACTTTGTTAGAGGTTATTAATGACATTGGTGATAGTCATTGATGTCTTATATCTTTTTTTCCGTCTTGCAGGTCTCAAGGTCAGTCAAATATCTACATCCTCATAGCTGAATACAATGTATACTGGTGCTTCCTTTCGAAATTGGAGTAATAAAAAGATCTGCTTCTGTGAATATTCATTTTCCATTTGCTTTATAGAAGACTTTGCAACTCAACTTTCACCCAATATTAGAAGTTGCTTACAATTTTATGTTGGAAGAAATGCAAGTTCTTTTCATTTTGTGTTGGAAACAGGGCATTTTACAGTGCATGCATCTTTTAGTGTGCTTTTCCAATTTCTTTTAGCTTGATATAAACAAAGCTGTGAAAAAATAGTTACTGTTATGGAAACCATGCATGCATTAGTATTATATAAAATAAAAGGTTATGAGGAATGCTGTCCTAGTTTTCGGAAGGTTGTTTAGTGTTAGGGAAGTTATATTATTATGCTTATAGGAGTCCAAGTTGGATGTGGTCAGTTCCTGAAAAGAGTAATATGCAGCAGTGGTACCTCAACTTGATCTGTGGATGTCATTTGTTGCATATATTCTTGAACTTACTAACTAGTTCGTCCGAGGTCCACAACCTGTTGACATGGATGGAATGTTATCAGATCAGACGACCTTATCGTAACCTGGTGCTTGATATGATTACTTCAATTAGAAACCTAGTCGTCCGATAAGTGCGACTAGTCACCAACCGGGCGACTAGTTGGGCCAGCCCAAAAATCTGTAATAAGGAGGGAGAATTTGGCCCACCTTTAGCTGGCCCATTAGGGTATATATATAGTATATAAGTATAGAAGAGGAGTGGAGGAGCTGCAGCCGCTGCACATTTTCCAGGTTCTCCTGCTTAGCCGCCGCCACATTTCCAGTTTCCCGATCCGCCTGGTGCTCTGCTCTCCCTTGCAGCCGCCGGCACCTCCGCCCCAGTGTCTCCTCTGCCTGCGGCCTGCCTCTCCTCCGCCCGCAGCTCCTTCCTCCAGTCTGTGCCTGGCCACCTCTCTGGATCTCCCTTGCTGGCATCTGCATCTCTGCCCGCGTCTCCATCTCCACTTGCAGCTCCTCCTGCCTCTCAGCTCCTTCCTCGACGCCTGGAGGACCGACGTGTGACACCTCAAGCATCAAGATGAGCCACGACTCTGCCTCCTCTGATGGTCAGTCTATGTCGATTAGGTCATCTAGGCACAAGGATGACTAAATGTCCGACTAGCCGACTAAACCGATTAGGACCGACTGATCGACCCTGATCGGTTAGTCGTCTGATCGGTGGTCATACTACTAGCCTCGGTTATACGGATACGGTCTTATAACATTTGGATGCTAGCAAGGTATGAAATGGAGATAGAACACGGAAAGGAGTAGAAAGCAATGTTTAGAGATGCCCAGCATGGCAGTATGTAGAATATAACTGATTAGGAAAGTTGGAACATCTGATGAACTACTGGGCAAGTTCAGGACCTGAAATTAATAGTCCAGGAATCTACATGACATCCGAGGACAAGCTTAGGGATGGTTGCTGTATTCCACTTTCTAAAACTACAAAGACAGGCCATGCATCCAAGGTACAGGAAGGAATCAGGGGTCAATCTATTATAGGGCTTCTCCCACAATCTGCTATGATCAGAGCATCTTTTGACAGGAGAAGCCTTTTGACAGGAGAAGCCTGAAGATTAGAGAGTGATCATTCCCCATGTCACTTTATTCATCTGGTTACATAATCTTTGGCATTAGGGTGACATTAAATATTGCTTCCCATTCGTCACAAGTTTCCAGGGCCACTGCTTGCACTGTATCTGTTGCTGTTGCTCATTGCCTGTTCTCACTTTACCCCTGCAGCTGCTATTCGTTTGCTGCCTTTGCCCAGAATCCTTCAAATTGCCACCACAAGCAACCACAATGTGTCCTCTGATCCCATCAAATTTGATGATGCCTGTGCGTGTTGTCCTTCTGCCCTAGTGCCTCAGCTTTGTTTGTTACCTGCATCAAGTGCTTGTACCAACTGTCAAATTGCTGTTGCCCCTACCCTTGAAGTCCATCTGCTACCGGTTCCCCTGCAGCTCATCCCTCCTGTACTTTAGCTGCACTTGCCCTCCATTTTAACAGTGTGCCACCTGCCCTCGCATGCTGCTGCTTGCAGCATCAATTTGTTGTGGTGAAACACCACTGCTCCACTAAAACCAGCCGCAAAACCAACCACTACCTTCTGCAACCATATGACAGGTTTTCTATGTTTCCTGTTGCTACCTGCCAACAGCGCTTCACAGCACTAGGATAATTTGGGCTCATAAAGATAACTTTCATAAGACTGATAGCCTTCCTAATCCTAATAGCGAAAGGGTTTATAAGCCTCATGCACTTGGCTTCAACTTTCCATGGGAGCGAATTTGAGGGCTAGCTAAAAAACACCCCTTGCTGACAACACAAAATAGTGGCTGGGTGCCAGCCTATGGTATCGGTGGCAGTCGGCCTGTGTGAGCATGTGGTCCTATCAAAGGGTAGTGGCAAGGCGCCCGAACTAGGTGGGTGGTTGTGGCCACTGGCCTGGGGTATAGAGGGCGTGCTATCTGATCTTCACTGTCAGGGTTTGGGAGGGTTCTTGATCGATTGAAGGCTGAGGTTTCTTCTTCCATACAGTACTGTGGCACACACACACAACAATCCTAGTAACCTTGCTAAGGCTATCTTCCTAACACTGATTCATGCATGCTTTCCATATCGGGTCCACTGTGTGTATAAATGATGAGTTCCCTGTTGCAATGTGCATGAAATTGTTTATGGGGTGCAGGGTATATCCTAGCTTCAATCCTAGTTATGGGATCTAGCGGGTGTGAAGGGCATAGCCTTGTTGACTGAATGGATACTTGGTGTTGCCTAAGTGCTTGGCTCGTTGATCGTTCACTCCTAGTTTGTGAGTGGGTGTGTGGGTTTGTAGTCTCTGTGTGTTTTTATTTGGGATTTTTTTCTTTGATAGTTTGTGTGGGCTTGTTGTGGCTGTGTGTGTCGGGGTCTGTTTTGTTGTTTTGGGGTTTTCTAGTGCCTCTTTTTCCCTTCTTAATATAAGAGATACACAGCCCTTTTGCATGTTCGAGAAAAAAAAATTGTTGATGGGGTACCTCTGTAAACTTTACAGCCTTCTCTTCATTTCAGGTAAATCTGAGGTGGCTGCCATTGTTTATAAAGCCGGGGAGTGCATGCAGGAGCTTCTGAAATCATGGAAAGAGTTTGATCTAGCTCAGGATGCTACAAATGTTGAAAGTCTACCACATGGTCCAACTCTGGAAATTCGAATACCTGCGGAATTTGTTACTTCCACAAATCGTCAGGTTAGTGTTCAGATTTGTTTGACAGTCTGTTTTAGTCACTTTGGACTGAAGCTCTGTCAGCAGTTCTGTTATTTATACTACCAGTGGAGCTTCACATGGTTGTTATTAGTTATGGACACATGTTTGGTACTTGCCTCATGGATGCACCAAGCATACCAGCATATTTCCATTTATCTTGCACTTTTCTGAAACTTTATCCTGCAAGATTGCACTCTACTCGTTTATCTCCTTCACTCATTTGTCAAGATCATTGTTGTGCAGGTAAAAGGTGCTCAGCTTTGGGGAACAGATGTTTATACAAACGATTCAGATCTTGTTGCTGGTAGATTCCTGTTTACTGTTGCAAGCTTCTGAATAGTTCAGAAAATTTTCCTATGTACTAATGTGTGTTTCTTTTAGTGCTAATGCATACTGGTTACTGCTCCCCTACATCCTCCCCTCCACCATCTGCCATTCAAGAGCTTAGTGCAACTGTTCGAGTTCTACCACCACAAGAGAGTAAGTTTTGATGCATTTTGTGACAGTTCAGTCAAACTTGGTTGGAATGAACTTACTCATAAAACTTGGTATTTGTCCCAGGTTATACTTCAACACTGAGGAACAATGTGCGTTCACGTGCTTGGGGTGCTGGGATTGGTTGTAGCTTTCGGATTGAACGCTGCTGCATTGTCAAGGTATGAAGGATGCAGGAAGTATAGAACGTTACCATGCCTCCTGTTTTTATTGTACACTCTCGATGCTATTACCTTTTGAAACACTTCAGTGCTCCTATTTCATGGAATGTTTGCTTAGCGTATTTTACATACTTTTTCAGAAAGGCGGTGGAACCATTGATCTTGAGCCACGCCTTAGCCACACATCAGCTGTGGAGCCTACTCTCGCTCCAGTTGCAGTTGAGCGTACAATGACAACAAGAGCTGCAGCTTCCGTAATTTTCTTTTGATTTCCTTTATTTCTCTCTTGCAGTTTCATTTTCAATTGAATCCATGTTTCTTTTAGTCTGTTTATGTTTTGTGACCAGCAAACCTTTCTCTACTCTAAACTAAGAATTTTCCAACATGGTTTATTACAGAATGCACTGCGTCAACAAAGATTTGTCCGTGAAGTGACTATACAGTACAATCTGTGTAATGAGCCATGGTACCTTCCTGACCTGCATTACCGAGATCTTATTTTTAGTTCACTAGATTGTCCCCTATCCATCACCTGTATTGCCATTTGTACTAGCTCTTGATGCAATAGGCTCTTCGTCTACATTTTGAAAGTTTTCTCTTGTAGTTCTGTTGTTGATGCTTATAATATGATGTTTTACATTCTTCAGGTTAAAATATAGTATAAGCATTGTGGCGGATAAGGGATTGAAAAAGTCTCTGTATACTTCTGCTAGACTGAAGAAAGGAGAAGTCATATATTTAGAAACACACTTTAATAGGTACGGGGTTTTTCTGCTACTTTTATTTACTTTCATTGCTTCTTTGATTGATTCCCAAGTTTTACTTTGATGGAACTCATTGTTTCAATTTTGTTACAAGCTTACACAGGTATGAACTGTGCTTCAGTGGAGAGAAGCCTCGTATTATTGGATCAAGCTCCAATGCATCTGAATCAGAAACGGAGAAACACCAGAGTGGTAGTCACCATTCTCAGAATGGTGACAGAGGCTATGTGGAGCATGAACTCCGGGATGTGTTCAGATGGTCCCGTTGTAAGAAGGCCATGCCTGAAAGTGCCATGCGCTCTATTGGTATCCCATTACCAGCAGACCAACTGGAGGTATTTTCTACTTTGTTGGTGGATGAGACTTAAAAGCCTTGAGTAGACAGAACACGACTTACATTGACACTTGCTGCAATGATGCAGGTATTGCAGGATAATCTAGAATGGGAGGACGTGCAGTGGTCACAGACTGGTGTGTGGGTATCTGGGAAGGAGTATCCCCTCGCCCGAGTGCACTTCCTCTCAGCGAACTAGAAGCAGCGGATGTTGGAGCCAACAAAGGAACTAACACTTCTTGTGGACAACTGGACAAGGCGGGAGTTTGGAAATATTGCGGTTTCTTGCACTGTACAAGGTGTTATTGGATATAATATATCAATGTATTTGGCTTTGGCTAGACAGAAGAGTTGCTATTTAGACAGTTTTTCTTGGAACATAGCATGCTCTTATTGTCTGCTTCTCCTGATTGTTATAAAATATATAGCATGCTCTTGTTGTTCAGAACTGGAAGGCAGAAGTGCCTATGATATAAAAGGTCGCTGTCATGTTGAATGCTCATTTGAACCGTGAAATAAAACTTGTTTGCAGAATCCAATCCAACGAACAAACTCATTTGAACGGGTGAATCTTATATGAACTATCTCACACCATCTCATACCAACAAATTACATCTCATACGTCAAAACTGTCTGAGAACGTCTTATACCAACAAAGCACGTCTCATACAAACTGTCAGAATGTCTCATATGAACAGATAACAGCTCCTGCGAACTGGCTCAGAGTGGATCAAGTCTCATACCAACAAAGCACGTCTCATACGAACTGTCAGAACGTCTCATATGAATAGATAACGGCTCCTGCGAACTGGCTCAGAGTGCATCAACAAACGGGTTGTGGTCGGCGGGTTGTGGTCACCCATTTCTAGGTCTTCACTGCAGGTTGTGGTCACTCATTTCTAGGTCTTCACTGCGGCGGGTGATCTCCTCCTCTTCTGTAGCCGGCGCCTTCTTATTATACTACTAAAAAAACAACCCGATTTACTGAACTTGGAATGAAATTACAAAGCCCATTTGGTGTAACAATATTTTTACATATGACATCACAATTTGATAGCCTGCCAAGTATACAAGCATCTACACATAACAAAATCCTGCTACACAACTTTGATATCTCAGACTGTCTCCTCAGAATGGATCAGACAAAGGGGTATCAAAATCACCTGTCTACAACATGCCTATCAACGGTAAATACTACTTCCAAAAAAAAAATCGACAAATATGGGGAGGGACACGCGCCCACGTCCCACCAGGAACCCCGCGCGCGCGTGCCTACTTGCCGTTGCGTTGCGTGGTTCGGCGCGTCTGTGTGCGAAAGCACCCGTGCTCCGACGGCGGGTAGCAAGCCGGGGGCGTCGCCGCTTGCGGTTCGGTACCGCTCCTCGAGAGCACGGCCTCCGATTGGCCAAGTTGATTATTGTCTATTTTTATGATTTTCTCTATTGTGTATAGCCTGAGCCAAGAGAGGGGGGTTGAAATGAGTGAGCAAGAGAGTGAATAACCAAGATTCCCCTTCCCAAGGTCTTTTTGGTAGAGAGGTGCATATACAATACTCCTCTTAGCCAAGTTGATTATTGTCTATTTTTATGATTTTCTATATTGTGTATAGCATGAGCCAAGAGAGAGGGTTGAGCAGGGTGAGCAAGAGAGTGAATAACCAACATTCCCCTTCTCCAAAGCCTTTTGACTTTATTTATAGGATAGGGTATGTGGTGGTTTTTATTTATTCTCCTGGCGGGACTGAGAATTAAATACAAGCCCTCACACGTTAAAACAAACTATTAATTATTTATAGATATTTCTTTTGTTTAAATGGATCATTCTATAATTGATCGATAAGGTTTCAATGACTATATTACCTTCGATCAACTGACTCTAGGTGAGGGTACAATAATGGGGTAGTGCAACACATAAGAATAAAACAAAACTTAAACGACATAGCTAGATGGAGAACACAAGAGTGAAGGTTCCTATATGATCTTAATTTGTACTAAGAAGCACAATATATAGACCATAGGCAGTGCCGACCCTATGTTTTTGAGGACCCTAGGGGCGAAGACAGAGCGAAGGCCCCTATAGACTATTATATATCTTATAATATATTGTAATATAGAAAACGCGCAGAACGGCGCTGATCACAAAAATATATTATACTATATCATGTCGATAATTATTGAGAAACAATATGCACAAAAAAACTAAATATTTATACTGGTACTTACAGAACTAATATGATTACCTTAAAAAGAATATATATCCATCGCTTCTCATGAAAGATTTTTACGCCGGGCATTTCTTGAAAGAGAAAAAACTTATCTAAAAGCACCTTTTTGTGATTGAACAAACAACTCTTCTTGTCTTTTTTTTTTTTTCGTTTCTCAGCCCTCGACAAATGTTTCTTAGGCGGCATTCTAAAACTCGAACACCTAAATTAGAAAACAAGAACCGGATTACTAACTGCAGGAACGATAAGAATTAGGAATAGATGGGAATACCTTCGGCCGGCGCCAGCGAACGGCGGCGACGCGATCGCGATCAGCCGATTACGACTTCACGAGGCGGAGCGGAGGAGGAGGAAGTCACGTGCGGCGGCTGCTCGATGACTCGATCTACGGCACAGCGGCAGGCGAAGCGATAGGAAAACTCACGGCACAGCAGGCCGACACCAGCAATTCCTCTCGTTGTTTTATTTTCTTGGTCTAGCTAATTGTGTAGGGTATTGGATACCTGCTCTTGGGCCCTCACTTGGCATGGGCCCATGGCCGGCGCTCAACCTGCCACCCCTATAGGGCCGGCACTAGGGGATACAACCAAGCCAAAAAATAGTAAGCTATGATTTAATAGCACTTCAAGGCTATGTTACACGGATACTCAAGGGGGGTGACGTATCCGTATCCGATACTCGTCGGATACGCGAATATGGATACTCGGATACACCATTTTAGTGGATTTTCTTTTGAGAAAGTGTGTATCCGCGTATCGGATACGTATTGTATCGGATACCCGTACTGTATCCGTGTAACGTAGCTTCAAGGTATTGTTGATGGTGAAGATATTACACTTTTACATACTCGAAATCTCCGTCGGCCACAAAATAAAGGAAGATAAGCATAACATGAGCATATTTATTATCAAAATAGCAATTCCCACATGTATCTTGAGTGTTTGATGTAGATTCAAGCTAAATGAAGCAAGATGAGTATGTTCGCCCACTAGCCTCCCAAGCTACCACAATCACACTCTCAAACCATTCTTCACCCTTGGATGAAGTTTGTGATCTCTCTTAATGGTGGAATATGAAATCCCATGGATTGAATGGCTCACATGTGAGGTGAACTGACCTCAGGGTGGATCCACAAGTTCACGTACCCACTCATCATGATCAAGCCAGGAGGACCACACTAGAGTAGTGTTCATTGCTTCTTTGTTACATTGATGGTTTCTTCTTCATTGCTTCTTCGATTGATTCCTAGATTTTACTTTAGTAGAACCTAGTGTTTCAGTTTTGTTACAAGTTTATGCAGGTATGATCTATGCTTTTTTTTAGAGAATAGGAGGTGTCGCCTGTAGTGATTTTATTGATCATTAAAGGAGGTAGGGTAGAAAGTACAGACAAAGCCAAAGGCTTAAGAAACAAAAGAACATGGAGCTCAGGCTACAATCATTTGAAGACTTTGAATCCATTGATCAAACATTGTTGAAAGAAATGTCCACCACGAAAAATAGATATTAATCGTGGGCGGCAGCTTGTTGGGCGGCTGGCCAGGCCGGCCAACCGTTAACTGTGGCAAGCAAAAGATGTGTCCGTTAACTATGGTGCTTGGTGGGGTTCAAGGTCTTGGCGCCGCTGCTCTCTGCGGTGCGGTAGCTCCCTCTTTCCTAGTCGCAACACTAGTTTCTTAGTTAGTACAAAGTTGAGCTGCGCCGTTTGAGCCGATGATTTGTGTCTGTGTGAGCGCCTTCTACCGGCGGCACCTTGCCAATGGTGTTGGTGATTGTAAAAATATTCTAACTTCCCTTAATGCAATACGTGCCAAGGTTGCACGCTTTCGAAATTTTTTTTGGAGTTGTGTCATGCAGAACAAATCCCGTGCTAGCGTGGGTATGACGTTGACAGGGCAAACCCCACTGCCCTCGATACTTGTATTAGTCTGATGATACGGCACAGTGCCAGGCACTTTGACCCCATGGGCCTACATGTCATACATATAGAATGAAAATCTAAATAACGAAACACGTCTTCTTCAAATCTTCATGCCTTCACCTCATCTCCAGTGTTAGCCGGCGTAACAACACCACATCCCTACGCCTCGTTCTCCATCTGCCCCCGCTGCTGCCACTGCATCCATGCTCGCTCCCCTTCGCCTAGATTGTCGAGCTAAAATCAGGTCAGGCGACTCAGGCCGGCCATGATTACTGGGTTCTGTTGTAGATTGCAGACTTTGCAGTAGTAAGGGCGTCCGCAACGGTGCATTTCAAATCGCCAGCTGACTAGGAACGGTTGAGGTGTAGGCCCCTGCGTTAGAGTTAATTAGACATATCTTTTTCTCCATGCTGCATGCATCCTATTGGTAGTTGGATTAAAAAAACAACCTGCATGCGCTTTGGCGGCTCAGCGCTAGCGGCGAGCAAATCGTCGGGACGATTGCTTTTTCTCGGGAACTTCGCGGCCACGTCGGTCCGAACCTCCACCCGAGCCTAGTCAGCTGGCGATTTCGACAACAATTTGACGCCATTGCGGGCGCCCTAAAGCTGACTTATATTATCGATTCGATGCACCAAGCAAGCTCCAGCTAGCAAATTAACGTTCCAGAATTGAGACGTTGTGATCTAATAGAAACCACAATGAATCAAATACTTAGAATTCATGCTTATTTAAATATTGTTCATGACTAGAAGAATCCAGTATATAGAAACTTGGGTAAAAAATTGTTTCTTGTTATGTTGGAACGCCATTCAAATTCAGGAACCCAAGTACATTGGTATGCTCAAATTGCATGGTGGCTCATAGCAGTGAGGTTTATTGTACTAAGTCTTGTTTATCTGCAGATCTGCTAGGACAATGCAGTTCTAATCTGTACACAATTTTATTTAATGCGCCAATACATATTATTTTGGCAGCACAAAGACACAAATATATTTCCATACCAATATATACATGGATCCATACAAATCCACAAGTCAAACAAGTTCATATATGCAAATCGGTCCATAAGTCAAACAAGTCCATAAGTCAAGCTACATCCATACATGCATATATATATACATTGATCCATACATCCTGCTAGCTACAATTCAACATGATGAAGGCAGTCCTTACGTTCTAGCATTGTGCTCCATTTCCTTAGCAGCTCATACTCCGGTAACCACCCCAACTCACTGTCTGCCAAAAAGAAAGGTTCCCCTTCCACGCATTTGTCCTCCATGAAAATGGATCTAGATGTAGATCTAGAGGGGATCAAAAAGATGAAAAAAAAGAAATTAGGGTGGATGAGGGAGCTTTTAAGTACCATTTGGTGTGTCCCCCCCTTCCAAATCAAGCTCAAACTCCCAATTTAAAAATTTGGTTAATTTTTAGGGCAAAGCCTCCCCCCACAAGTTGGAAGGTGAAGACCCGTGGAGAAGAAGAGGGGGCTGGCGGCTAGTATTTATAGTGTTGAGGATTAACCGTGGCGGACACCTTAATGTGCCTGCCACGTAAAATCCATATTTACCGTGGCGGGCGCCTGCAATGCGCCCCGCCGATTAATTTTGCGTGGCGTGCGCATGCAACGGCGCCTGCCCGCGAGCACCCGGCCGTCTTCCATGGTAGGCGCTGTTAAGGCGCCCGCCACGGTTAATGTATTAAGCGTGGAGGGGGTGGCGGCGGCAGCGCCGGCCGATTTAACTACCGTGGCGGGCAACGGTAGAAAAAACAAGGTGTCACGTAAAATCATTTATTTAGTAGTGGTGCATTGCTATTCTCAGGAAAAATTCCTCCTCTACGCTAGAAAATTCAAAGAAACCATTTCTTGTCATGGAGTCTATTTTGTCGACCGCCATTACCACATACTCGTAAGCGTCGGCATAGAGATAATGCTTGGGCGTGTCGGGCGCCGACCACCTAACACGCCCTAGGCCATGGGCGGCCCACCTAACGGCCCCGGCGCCCCTTCTCCCTCTTCCTCCTCCGGCCTTTCGCCCCGCCGCCGCCACCTCCGCCCCCCACTGCGGCGCCCTAGAGTTCGCCGGAGCTCGGCGAGCCCTAGGGCGCCCAGGCGTCCGTCTTCTCTCCCCCTCCCCTTTCTTCTTCTCCCCTCCGGTGAACCCCTAACACTACAAGAAATCTGTTAATTCGTGGACCGGATTTTTCGGTGACGGATTTATAGATTTGTCACTAACAGACGTAATCTGTGATGATATTTTATTTTCCGTCATGGATGAGCCCGATGGACATTCACGCCCGGAAACTTCGTGACGGATTTATCCGGACCGGCACAATGTATGATTTGAAACTTTTCATTCTTAGTTAGCCCAAAACAATAGGCATGCTATTATCTTTAGGGCAAAAGAAAAATAAAATATGTGATTGCAAGAAGAATCAAACCCAAAAACAATTTGTTAAATTTGAACAAAATAATTTTATTAATTTGCTATATGTATATGATTCATAATATGGCAAACTAGAAATTATTGGGCGCATAGGAGAAAGTCTGCAGCATGAGAGATTTGAGCACACTAAACATAGAGATAAATATGTCTTAGCATTTAAACTACTTGCTCTACATGTCTAAAAGTGCACTTAATTATTTATTATCTATTATTAGCTCCCATTCAGGTCATTCGCTAGAGTTGGCCCAGTATGTTGCCCACGACGTGGCCCAGCAAGTTAGCATTAGAAAAAAAGAACTGGACTCAAATTTGTAAAATAGGGAAAAAAAATACTGCAGCCAAGGAGCCTCAAGAGGCGAGCGTGCGCCTAGTAAAAAAAAGATAAAAATGTTATGTTTGAGGGAATCGAACCCACGACCACAAATTGCAAGCCCAAGTCTTTTTGTCCGACATGTGCACTTTACGCTATATATTCAAAACGTTTGGCACTGGATGGCCACGACAATTGCTTTCCCGCGCGTGAAGAATTGGAGCCCGCACACGCTAGTTGGTAAAAATATCGCGCCATGGTCCGTGCGTCCAACGCCGGAGCCCGCCCCCTCCCATGGCTGTCCACATGTTCGTCGCATATTTTTTTTTTTTGAAAAAGTAAACGCAAGTTGTGTACGCACATGGGCCACAATATCTATAATTTAGAAATTTATAATTCTTCTATTTTACTGGACGAAGTTTTAACGAATTAGGGTTTTACTCGACTTGGTTCAGTTCCCAAAGAAGCCTGTACCGATCAGTTCGAAATTCTCAGTTCGACTTGGTTCAGTTCCCAAAGAAGCCTGTACTGATCAGTTCTTCAAAGTTCTCAGTATCAAGGGTATTCGGTATCGGTTCTTTCCCTTCGGTTCCAAAGAAATACCGAAAAAACCGAAGTTCTTCGGCGTCAGCTTCCTCAGGAGCGTCGGAGTGGACGGACACACGTCGTGGTGGGTGAACTTCAGTAGCGGTAATTAAAATAATTAGAGAAAATTACGAAACAATTTACGAAAATTCTCAAACTTGGCGGTGCCTTCACACATGCCATGTAGAAGCCTCAAAAAAAGTTTGAGGCCGATAGCACACCTGGAAAGCGCCGCGAGTCACACAACCATGAGAAACCTAAGTGTGTGGATAGGGTTCGGTGAAAGGTTCCATATACCAGCGTGAAGCATGTACGCTCCGCCTATGTCCAAATTTCCTCAAATTTTTTTTTGTGGTCATTTACACCCAAAATATGGTCCCACGCAAAAAATCCTAGGTTTTTTTAGTTATTTTTAGAATTACTGTATTTTTCTATATGTCGCGTGCAACCAAATATGGTGAATTACACTTTGAAAACACAATAATTTCGCACCGGTCTCCACAAGTTTTGCCTTCTAGGGCACAAGAGACCTTGCGGCAAAGTCTGGCACTTTTTCAGGTCTTTTCGGGGTTGGTCACGGTTCAACGTATAATCACTAGGAGAAGTCGCGCGGTAATTAAAATAATTAGAAAAAATTACCAAACAATTCACGAAAATTCTCAAACTTCGCGGTGCCTTCACACATGCTGTGTAGAAGCCTCAAAAAAAAGTTTGAGACCGATAGCACACTTTACCAAAGCGCCCACAAGCCACACAACCATGAGAAACCTAAGTGTGTGGATAGGGTTCTATGAAAGGTTCCATATACCACTTTGTGAAGAACGTCTACTCCGCCTCTGTCCAAACTTCCTTAAATTTTTTTGTGGTCATTTACACCCAAAATATGGTCTCCCATAAAATCCTAGGTTTTTAGTTATTTTTGGAATTACTTGTATTTTTTTTTTACGTGCCGCGTCTTTGCCAAATATAGTGAATTACACTTAAAAACACAATAATTTCGCGACGGTCTCCACAAGTTTTGCCTCCTAGGGCACAAGAGACCTTGCGGCAAAGTCTGACACCATTTTAGGTCTTTTACGGGGTTGGTCACAGTTCAGCGTATAATCACCGGGAGAAGTCATGCGGTAATTAAAATAATTAGAGAAATTACCAAACAATTACTGAAAATTCTCAAACTTGACGGTGCCTTCACACATGTCATTTAAAAGCCACAGAAAATGTTTGAGGCCGATAGCACACTTCAGCATACACGTTTGCAACACCGTCTTCACGTATGTTGTCACACATGAATTGGCACACCTTGTCATCAACCAATGCTCTTAAGCCTGTACTCATGTCTCTCCCCAGGAAAAGCCAATGCAACATTGTCCCTTCTTGAACATTGCAATGGTCACGGAGATGACCAAAAACCCTAGCTACAAGTGATAGGTCTCCATAGATTATTTTTGTTTTAATGTCCTAAGATGCTTGAACCGTTTCTCAAACTTGTGGATGTCACAAGACGAGCAAAACCCAATACAGTAGCCTGCTATTATCACGTATTTTGAGAAGTTGCAAAATTAGAAAAAAAAGACACGGTGCCTACTATCATGTATTTGGCGCCGAGGGGAAAATAAAAGAAATTGTGATTCAACTTAAGATTTCAGGCAACAACCAAGCATACGTTATCACTAGAATTATACAAAGAAGCATACATTGTCACTGGACTACTTCGTGATAGGATTCGAAACTTATTTTTATTTTGTTGTTTAACGTACAAATGAAACAAAGAATGAATAATAATGACTAAATTAGAATAGGTCAAAGAACTCAGCCTAAATTTAGGTGTTCGAGTTTTAGACCTGCTTCCGGTCGCGGCACGGAGGATCCTGGGCATGGACATGGGCACCAAAGATGTCGCATGAGTTCCGGTCGCGGCACGGAGGAGCCCGGCCATGGACATGGGCACCAAAGATGTCGCATGTGCTGAGGAGGATCCAACGAGGGCAAAACTGATGGCCAACGGATCTTGTCCAGGACATCACGCTGCCATCGAGTTATAGTGGGTTCCTGTCAGATCTCTGTCTCTGTTTTTTTGTATTTCCCTAAACTCACTCTCGCTCTCGTATTCTCAGCAGGCGGCGGCACGAGACAACATTGTGAGACGCAATGCCAATGTTGGATCTGCGAGCTGGGCATGGAGGACATGTCGGGGCATCCCACCTGCTGTGCTCTGCCGAGGGCGTCTACTTCGTTGTGCGGCAACGGCTCCTCGCCAAGGAGCAGCTCGTGCGTGCCCGACGCCGCAGGTCTGGCCCATCTAGACGTGTTGCCTTGCCATGATATAAAGTTCAATGGATCTAATTGCTGGCTTCGCTAAGAGTTCCATTTTGCTTTGCTCAGACACATAGATCGACCAAACAGGAGATGTGAGAGAGCAGCGGCAGTTCCATCAAATGAAGGTATAAACAGACTATCGTGCAAAGTGATTTCGCAAATGTATTTTTATGCAAGACTTCCCTTTTGTTTAGACACATAGTGTTTTTCTTCAGTTTACAAAACACAAGATGTACTAGCCTGATTGATTGCTGTTCAGAAGTTACGTATCTGCTAATTCTTCTGCATTGCAGAAGTCTGGTCCCATTTGAATTCATGGGAGAAGGAGCTTCAGAGCGGGCGCCTGTGGCACTAAAACCATTCATAAGGTATACGTTATTCTGGTGATAGTTTTTCTATTAAATTCTGTTGGGATTGGAGAAAACATTTTGTTAGGACTGCATAACATTATGGTAACTGGCTGTTGCTTTTTACTTTAGCAATCTATTTATTGAATTGCTTCTCACAAGAACAGTATTTTTATGTTCTGTCATGAATCAATAAAGCAGTCTGAACTAATAGAGGAGTGAAATGCAAGGTAGGTACATGAACTTGTGTTGCTGTGTTAAATAAGTTCATGGACTTAGAAACCAGTCATCTAGCCCCTCGAACTTGCCAACCAGTTCACCCCAGGCCCAACCCGGCTTTGCATGGCTTGCATGGCCGTTTTCGAAACCGGTTTTACATGACACTATAGCGATGTTGACGTCGGCGATGACATCAACACTCCTATTTAATTTGGCGAAATTGATATCTTTCTATTTAGAGCTCCAAATATAGGAAATAATATATCAATTTTGATCGTCTCGACGAGCTCTTTACAATGGTGTACTCCATTTTTTTTTTATTTGAGATAGTTTTATTTCATGTAAAATTAAATATTTCTATAAAACTAGTGAGATGCTCACTTGTTTTATAGAAATATTTAATTTTACAAATTCCAATTGATATTTTATTCTCTCTTGCAATCTGATATATATGTGGTCATGATTTAGTTCCGGATATATATGCATGCATCGCTGCCGGAAACCTCCACAACATGTTCATGCTCCAACATGCCCTCTAGATTTCGTGCGCTCAAAGCTTCCAGCCATGCATCGTCCTCGTCCCTGGTCCTGCCGCCTATAGCGACTTAGCAGCTGAAGACGACGCCGCCCGTAGCGCGTGTATGCAGGCGCAGCTAGCAGATGCATGCATACATTGGCGGGCGAAGCGAAGCGAGAGAGTTAGGCATCGCGCAAGATGGGTGGCCCCGATTGATCGTTTTATGAAAATATTTAATTTTACAATAAATAAAACTATCTTAAATAACAAAACGGAGTACACCATTGTAAAGAACTCGTCGAGACGATTAAAATTGATATATTATTTGCTATATTTAGAGCTCGAATATATATCAATTTCATAAATTAAAAAGAGTGTTGATGTCATCAATGACGTCAACATCACTACACTGTCATGCAAAACCGCCATGCAAACCATGCAAAACCGGATTGGACCTCGGGGTGACCGGGTTCGCAAGTTCGAGGGGCTAGATGGTCGGTTTCTAAGCCCATGGACCTATTTGGCACAAAAGAAGACAAGTTCATGTACCTTCAATGTATTTCACTTTTAATAGAGTACTCATGGACTTGTTTTTAGTACAGTATAAAAATAACGTTTTATCTTTGTTGACAACCTGTAGGTTCCAACAGAAGTTTAATTTAGGCCTTGTTTAGATGGCTAAAATTTCTAACCTTTTTTCCCACTTTCTCTCCATCACATCACATTAAATACACCAAAAGATATATGTTTGGAGTATTAAATGTAGGTTAAAAAATAACTAATTACACAGTTTAGATGTACATTTGCGAGACGATTCTTTTGAGCCTAGTTACTCCATGGTAGGATGATATTTACCACTAACAAACGAGGCGTGCTACGATTAATGCGATGTGACATTCGGGGCCAAATTTTAGCCATCTAACGTTTAGTTGGCAGAAATTTCTAACTTTTTCCAACTTTCTCTCCATCACATCACTTTAAATACACCAAAAGACATATGTTTAGAGTATTAAATATAGATAAAAAAAAAATAACTAATTACACAGTTTAGATGTACATTGCGAGACGATTCTTTTGAGTCTAGTTACTCCATGGTAGGATGATATTTACCACTAACAAACGAAACGTGCTACAAGATACGATGTGACATCCGGTGCTAAAAATTTGCCATCTAAACAAGGCTTTAGTGCTCATCTCTTGAAACGAATTTGAATTTCTGTCTGTTTTAATGGCAGGTTCTTTTATGCATCAAGGGACTGCGAGGGTGCCTACAACTATCTTGAATTTAAGTAGAAACTGTAGTTAGAGGGGCCATATCGTTGGGCCTGAATATTTATCATTTTGTGACCTCAATATTCTCCATGTAATAGAAACTGATGCTGGATTGAGTTCCGATGAAATTTAAAATAAGCTTTGTGGGCTGTATGTTTGTTGTACGCCTAATAATGGATTTGAATGTTTTTGTATTATAATAATTGGCTGAAAGATAAATTGAAAAAAATGGGTTGAAACTGGAGATGTAAATGGGTTGAAAGCACATTGCAAATGGGCTGAAACAGATTGTAATTGGGCTTGAGAACAGATTCTAAATGGGCTGAAAATAGGTTAAAAAAGTGGCCCATCTCTAATGTTGGGCTATTAATGAATGGGCTGGTATGGTGATGTCATCACCCACGTCACCATCCATGTCATGTTCCACGTAAGCAACTATGATGACATGGCAATTCATCTGTGACGGTAATTTTTCGTCACGGGAAATGGGCTTGGGCTGGACTAACTGGGTCTCGGGCTCTATGGTGACGTCACCGATTTGCTTAATCTGTGATGGATTTTGACAAACCGTCACCGGTCAATCCATGACGCTCAATCCGTGATGATTTCTGAAACCATCACAGATCCTATTTGCTGACGGATTTTCAGCGATCTGTGATAGAAAATTTCCATCACGTGATTAGTAGGATTCTTGTAGTGAAACCCAAGCTCCGAGCTCGAGCTCCAAATCCACCCATGGCGCCCCGCCCGACCCTAGCTCGACCGCCCACCGCGGCTAACCGCACCTAACGCCGCCATGGCGCCCATTCCCACCGTCGGACTTACCTACCTCCCCCCCCCGACCATTCTATAGCCCGCCAGGGACTGCTGAAGGAGATCCCCACCCGTCGTCGTCGTCGTCGCCCGCCGACTCTCGCCTCCGGCGAGGCCTCCCGCGGCCGGCAGCCGTGGGCTGGGCGGGGCGTGGGGCCGGCCCACCAAGGGGTGGTCGGCGCATTGTTGGGCGCCGACCAGGTCGGCGCCGAAGATTGCTCGACGATGCCTCGTCTTGGTTTCCCGAGCTAGCGTCCACCATGCGGTCGTGCCCCTTTGGTATTTCTAACGTCACTATAACAAAAGGTGGAGTTAATCTCACCTTAGGCTATATGCCGCCCGAGAGATACTCGGTGTGGTTCATCTCTTAGCATTACCTAATGCTAGGTTGTCATCCCCAACAAAGAATGCTAGAAAATGCATATGTGATACTCGTGATGTGTTGTGTTGCTTTCTAATAAATATAAAAGGTCTATCCGCAGCGCACGGATATAAATACCACTTGTAGCATTTCACCGAGTAATCCAGGTTTGTCATTTATTTTCTACCACGGGGAGGAATAATTTAAAGATGGGCTGACACACAATCGATAGGTGGCATACTTATGAGAGAGACTATCACTAGTGCTAACTTTAGCGAGGGGTAAGCCAATAATGATAGAATATTATTATGATAAATAAAGAAAGCGGCATCACACACAGAGATATTAAGAGACTAAATTCTTATGTAGCATTGAATCTACTAAGTCATTACATCTACTCTAAGGCATACATTACCATATATAGTATAGTAAACTCTAGATCATGTATCCCATCGACTATCAAGGAAAATCAAGAGCGAAACAAGATATTCCCCATAATCATTGTCCACTTGGCTTATAGACGGAGGGTGGACTCCAAAGGACTCAACAGGATCTGTCACTCCCGATCTACCACACATCCCGAATATAAGGTGCATTCGCATGTAAATCATATATAAGCACCACGCTTACATAATTATTTCTACCACCTAACCCACTCGAGAATTGAATTAGGCTCTCTACGAATAGATACATATATCTATCATAAACCACATCTATATCAAATATACTATTAGAATAAATTAAGAACATAATAAAGCAACACATAATATTATAATAGAGCTGTTGGGGAGGGCAACCCTAGCCCGGCCCGGCGGCTCAGGCCTCTCACCGGGGAGGCCAAGAACTAACGCGCGTCAAGTAAGAATGTGAAGTCCTGCAGGTACGGCGAGCGGAGGTTCCTCCGCCCGAGCATGAACAGCGAAGCTCCTCCCACCAACATAGACGACCCCCGAAGCCGACGGTCCCAGCAAAGGACGCAGGACTCCGCAAGGTGACGCCGGGTAAATAAGGAGTCTCCCCTAGCGGAGGGCCCATCGGCGCGGCGTAGGCCCGGCGGAGGGTTCTGCGGTTCCGCCCCCCCCGCGAACATCCGAACGCGCGGCCGGCGAGGGAAACCCTACAGCTTCCAACCAAGGAGAAACCGCAAGTGTATTCCCCGTTCTGACCTTGTACGAATAGTTACTAGCTTGCCCCCCGTAGGGGGCCCACCAAAGTGTGTTCCTCTATCTACCATGTACCGAAGTTGTAAATCAGCCCCCTCGACCCCCCGGTATTCCTATAAATACCCGGTGCGGGCTCATGAGCAGGGACGGGTGATCGGCCGATTTAAGTGCCATTTTCTCCTTTTCTACGGTATCCACGTCGCGCGACCGACAGTCGCTTCATCCCTCCTTCCGCGGAGGCCTGATTGACCTCCGATCGTCCCGCCCTTCGGCAATTCCAGCGAAGGTCGGGCGGGCCGGGGTTGCTCGCCCTCCGTTCGTGTTCTCGACTCATCCCCGTGGGAAGCCCTCGCCCCCTCCCGCCCCCTCTCAGGGAGCGAAGGCTAAGGGGCGGTGTAATCGCCCCACGATTGGCGCCGTCCGTGGGGATCGAACGAAAAGCCCAAAGCCATGCCGCCACCACCCCGATCCGACACCTGCGTCGCGGCGGAGCAACCCCTCCCCGTGGAGGACCCTCGTGCAAACCCACCGGGTGGGCGACAAACGGTTGCCGCCGCGGCCGAGCGGCTCAGCGCCCGGGCGCGGGGGGGGAGCAGAGCCACGAGGCCGTCACGGACCCCCCCTCGTCCCGATTTCGGAGGTCACTGGAGAAGAAGCCCCCAACGTCCAACAAGGCGGCGCTCCGCGGGCCGAGGGGCGGTGGTCCAGCGGCCGGTGGCGCAAAGGTCCCCGCCCGGCGAACCCGGCCCCACCCGCTCGAAGGGCTCATCGAGAGTTCAACGGAAGATGATGAAGAAGAAGAAACCGAGCAAGGCACGCGAGGCTCTAGAAGCTCGCGCAGCTCGGATCGCCGAGAAGCGAAGGCTGCTTCGCCGCTGCGGACGGATCGAAGGCAACGCGCTGCGGCGCTTCGAGAACAAGCGAAGCCGCCCGGGGACGAGCCTCGAATGGATCAACCAGCAGCTCGTGGCGGTGACAGAAGTCCGGTGGCGGAGGGGCCGCAGAACCCGACAATTACCCCGGGCCCCACCTCGGGGCAAGCTCCGCCTCCATCAACCCCACCACCACCGCCGCAACCCAACCGGCCCGCCCGTCGCAAGGTCACCCCTCCGCCACCCTTCGCATCAACCGGCTATACCCCAACATCTCCTTAGGTGACGCCATTGAACGCCCAACCCGCCCCACCGCTAGCAACAAACCCCCACTCGACCCCAAATCCCGCTATCCCTACGCTCTCGGATCGCGGAGTGGCCTCCGTCCTATAGCCCCCAACATCTACCAAGATATGCGGGTATCACCGACCCCAGACAATTCATCATGAGCTACGAAGCGGCAGTAGAGGCAGCGAGGGGGGGGGGACCATTCCACCATGGCCAAGTCGTTTGTGATCATAGCACGAGGGGTGGCCCAATCATGGTATTGCACTCTACCCCCGAACACCATCGAGGTCTGGTCGGATTTGCGGGCGCTCTTCAGAGCAAACTTCAAGGGCGTAGACTCGAATTGACCAACGGCACGCGGAGCTCCCGAAAGTCATACGAAGCCCGGGCGAGCCGTTGCGGGAATGGTGGCGAAGGTTCCTCGAGTAAAAAAAAAGCAAGAACGGAAGGGATCTCCGATCGAGGCGTCATCATGGCAGCGGTGGCATGTATCCGTCCGGGGCCTTGTCATTCAAAGATCGAACGAAGGCAGCCTAAGACACTAGCAGAACTGCACGAGATAATGGACAAATACTGCAGAGCCGACAACAGCCACAAGGCGAAGGTGGAATCCTTCCGACCTCCGCAGAGTCAGTACCAAGCATCCCGCCCTCCGCGCGGAGATAGCTACCCCAGGCCGGACGCCACGAGGGTGGGTGCCATAGGCAACAACCCCCCAGCGGAGCAAAAACCTAACCAGCCACCTCCGCGACCAAATAACCTACCAAGAACCCCTACCAAACCAAGACAATAGCACTAGGCCTCCGCAGAGACAACCATATTGCCACTATTGCGGAGAGGGCAAGGGCCACTACACCAAACAATGCCCATACTTCGCCAAGGGGAAAGAAGCAATGGACAGGGAGCTAGCTTCGCAGAATTCCCAGAGGCAAATCAACCACACAAGAAAACCAGCGAAAGCCCGCTCCACCCACTATACTTTCACCCCCTTCGATTCACGGGCCCCAGGCTCCCCTGGTTTCCACTACCCCGCTTTTCACTCAACAAATTTCAACCAGCACCAGCCTCGATACTACCACCAAGACTACACAGTCTCACACCCCCCAGAGTCCCCGCTACCTAGCTACCCTAACCACGCCCTGCCGCCTCCGCCACCTCTACCCGCCCTCCCTCCAACTCCGCAACCGCCCATCAAGCAAGAAGTACGGACAATAGTCGACAAACCGAACCCATCGTTCGAGTCATCCGCGCAATCACCGGAGGAGGCTCCAACGAAGACCATGGTAACAAACGGCAGCGCAAAGAGCACTACCGGAAGGGTCCACCATGTAGGCGCGGAGGGGCCTCATCGCAACACCCGGTGGTCGCACATCCCGATCACCTTCAGCGCCGCTGATATGAAGCTCAAGGACTACCCCCACACTAATGCGATGGTCATCGATACCAACATCGGAGGGTGGACGGTAACCAGGATATTGGTTGACACAGGCAGCTCCGCTGACATCCTATTTGCCTCAACCTTTGACAAGATGGGACTCGACTGGAGCTTGCTGCAACCAGCAGGAAACCCGCTCTTCGGCTTCGGAGGGCAACAGGTGGCAACCATTGGAAAAGTCACCCTGCCGATCTCCTTCGGAAAGGATCCTATTCATAGAACAGAGAACATAACCTTCGATGTGGTGGACATATACTACAACAACTACGCCATTTTCGATTCGCGAGTCACAAACGCGTTCGATGCGGTGCTCCACCCAAGCTACCTCTGCATGAAAATGCCCTCCGCCGGCGGCATCATCGCCGTCTTCGGAGACCGTAACGCCGCAAGAAACGCGGAAGGGGTCAGAGTAGCGGGCGGCGCAATGTCCACAACCTTGAGCAACAGCCCGGAGGGACAAGGGAATCGACCCGAGAGAGAGATGCGAGCCCCTTCGCGGGCCCTTCCGGCGAAGAGACAAAGAAGGTCGACTCTTCAGCCGACCCCAACAGAAGTAACGATTTCAAGCAAGACCTCGACCCGGCCTCCGGCTGAGAATTACTCCGGTGCCTCCGCGAGAATTCCGATGTGTTCGCATGGTCCGCGGAGGACCTCTGTGGTGTCGGCGAAACCTCATCGAGCACCACCTCAACATCGGTCGGATGCCACCCCAGGTAAAACAGAAGCTCCGCAAGATGTCGGATGAAAGGAAAGCGGCGGCGCAGTGAGAGGTAAACCGTCTACTAGACGCGGAGGTCATCCGTCCGATCAAATACCCCACTTGGCTATCCAACGTCGTCATCGTTGAGAAGGCCGACCGCGCAAGGGACGCAGCGGAGCCTACCAGTGGAGAATGTGCGTCGATTTCACCGATCTCAACAAAGCTTGCCCGAAGGACGACTTCCCCTCCCCGCGGATCGGCTCCCTCGTTGATGCAAAGACGGGTGTGAGAGATCCCCTCTCCGGATTCTCCGGCTATCACCAAATCCGGATGAACCAAGCGGGGCGAAGAAAAGACCAGCCTTATAACACCTTTCGAACCTACTTTTCCGAGAATGGCCGAAGGCCTCCGCAATGCCGGCTCCTCCTTCGCGCATGACGAGGTGTTCGGGGATGACAAATAAGCAATCTCCGCATACGTTGACGACCTCGTAGTACAAAGCAAGCTGAAAGAAGACCACATAACGGATCTACAGAGAACTTTCGTCAAGCTCCGCGAGGCAAGATTGAAACTTAACCCCGCCAAGTGCGTGTTCGGGGTGAGCAAGGGAAAGTTACTCGGCTGCCTGGTGTCCGTCAAAGGAATCGAAGCCAACCCGTCCAAGATCGCAGCAATCACCGCGATGGAGCCTCCGAAGAACAGAAAGTCAGTCCAAAGGCTCGCGGGACGCCTCGCAGCCCCGAAAGCGTGTTCATCTCCCGGATCCGCCGAACGGGCACTACCGTTTTTTCAAGTACTAAAGAGCACGGAGTTGTTTGACTGGGAACTCCGCAACAAGAAGCCTTCAAGATCTCAAGCGCTACCTCGAGAACCTCACCACCCTCGCCACTCCACAACCAGGCGAAGGGCTCCTTCTATATGTCGCCGCCTCCCCGCATGCTGTCAGCGCGGTGCTTGTCAAAGAAACAAACGAAGGGCACCAATCAAAGCAGGCACCCATATATTATGTCTCCGAGACCCTCGAAGGGCCCAAGCTGAATTACACTGAACTCGAGAAAGTGGCATATGCAAAGGGTCATGGCAGCAAGAAAACTCAAGCACTACTTCCAGGCGCACGAAATCACCATACCTTCGAGTTTTCCACTTGACAACATATTCAAAAATCCAAAGAAAGTGGGCAACGAGATCGGAGACCACGCAATAAAATTCGTCGCCGGGACAGCCATCAAGTCCCAGCCCTCGCAGATTTCGTTGATCGGACCCCGACACATTCAATCAAGCGACCAACTTGGACCCAATATGGACAAAGACACACGGACGGAGCCTGGGGAGCCCGCGGAGCCGCATCGCAAAGAATCATCACCTCGCCCTCCGGTCAAGCTAAGATACGCCGGACTTGAGTTCCAAAGCACAAACAACACAGCGGTAATACGGCCGTGCTGCCTCGCTCTCAACAAGCTCCGCGCAATGTCGGCGCACGAAGGGCAATCATCAAGACAGACTCGGAGGTGGTTTCGAAGCAAGCAGAGAAAGACATCAGAGCCAGGCACCCCGAACTGCAGAAATACTTGGCAAAGCTACGCAAGACGGAGGCCTTCTTTCTCGGAGTTACAACCAAAACCATCTTAGGACGGGACAACAGAGAGGCCGACGAACTTGCAAAGGCCGCAACGCGAGCGGAGCCCCTCCCCCCCCAGATGTGTTCTACGAAATCCTATACAACCCCGCCGTTCAAGAAAACGACCCACCTCCGAAATCAGTCAGCGCCATCCACAGCGAAGACTGGAGGGCTCCGATCATAGCATTCATTAAGGGCCTCTTCGAGCCGCAGTCCACAGAGGAGCAGAAGAGGGTCGAGCAGAAGGTCCGAGGATATCGCCTCGTGGATAACAAGCTGTACAAAGCCTCCGTTACCGCTCCTTGGCTAAAATGCATATCTACGGGCGAAGGACACGCCATCCTAGCGGAGGTCCATGAAGGCATCTGCGGCTCGCACAACGGCCCTAGAGCTCTAGTAGGAAAGGTGTTCGGGCAAGGGTTCTGTACTGGCCAACGGCACTCAACGATGCAACAGAGTTAGTAAAGCACTGCGAAGGGTGCCAGCTGACGGCACACCACTCCAACAGGCCAGGGGCTCCGACAACTCTCATCTGCCCAACCTGGCCCCTCCAGCGATGGGCAATTGACCTCATCGGACCCATGCCACCGGCTCCAGGAAACCTCCGCTACGCAGTAGTGGCTGTCGAGTGCTTCACCAAATGGATCGAAGCCCGCCCCCTCGCAAGCATAACATCTCACTCAGTACAAAAGTTCTTCTGGCAGCAGATTGTTTGTCGTTTTGGAACCCCGCAAAGCATCACGGTGGACAACGACACTCAATTTGACAAATGGGTTTCAAGCAATTCTGCCACCAAATAGGGACCCGAGATACACTTCGCCTCCGTAAGACACCCCCGGTCTAACGGGCTGCGTCGAAAGAGCCAACGACATAATTTTGTAGGGCATCAGCACAAAGATTCACGCGAAGCCGCGGGGAAAGTGGGCGGAGGAGCTCACTCCGGTGGTATGGTTACACAACACCTCCGAAAGCCGCAACAACCAATTTCACGCCCTTCAAGCTCCTATTCGAGAAGAGGCCGTCCTCCCGTAAGAACTCAAGTATGCATCGCCAAGGGTCACCAAATAAGCCCCCTGCAACTGAAGGCGCTCGTGAAAGACCTTCTCGAAGAGACAAGAAACATGGCCGTCCTCAACCTCCGCAACTACCGGGAGGAAACCACAAGATGGAGAAACAAGAAAATCCACCTCCGCCGATCTCCGTCGGGGACTTCGTTCTAATCGAAGCAAAACGCGAAGATGGCGGGCAAATTAAGCCGCCAAATGGACGGTCCCTACCTCGTCATCAAGTCCACAAGACCCGGCTCTTTCCACCTGCAAGACCTCGAAGGCCACGACCTCCCCCGCACATGGAACGTCGACGACCTCCGCAAATATTACCCCTAGCGGTGCGTTGTACTAAGCACTCGCGAGTTGTAGGGGCTTCGACCTTTTTACCTTTCCTTCCCGTTTTTCGTTTCGAATCAAAACTATGAACAATCAGGGCTGCACTCTTTTTCCTTGCGTAGGGGCGCAAGGTTTTTTAACGAGGCAGCACCAATATCAATATATGCAGGCTAGTTCCCCCAACAACATCGAAGGTCTACAAATCAAAAAGAAAAAATGCACTGAAAGGGGCCGGTTGGCTCCACCCAGCCCTCATCAGCGCGAAGGTAACTGGGATTGACCGCGCTCGAGGGGGCAGCGCAAAGCCGCACCCTCGGCTCGGTCAAACCAACCAAGAACTCCTCTACTTTTTAGCATTGCAAAGTCGGGCGCCCTGGCACATCCGCCAGGGGCTCGCAATGAAGCCGCCCCGCGCTCTCCAAGTATGAGACCCGCGGAGGCGCATAAAAGCCGGGCGCCCTGGCACCTTCGCCAGGGGCTCGCAGTCAAGTCGCCCCGCGCTCTCCGAGTATGAGACCTGCGGAGGCACATAAAAGCCGGCGCCCGCACCTTCGCCAGGGGCTCGCAGCAAGTCGCCCGCGCTCTCCGAGTATGAGACCCGCGGAGGCGCATAAAAGCCGGGCGCCACGGCACCTTCGCCGAGGCTCGCAGCCAAGTCGCCCGCGCTCCGAGTATGAGACCCGCGGAGGCGCATAAAAGCCGGCGCGCTGGCAGCTCCGTCCGGGGCTCGCAATGAAGCCGCCCGCACTCTTCGAGTATGGGACCCGCGAGGCGCAAAAAGCCGGCGCCCCTGGCACCTCCGCCGGGGCTCCCATCGGCCGCCCCGCACTTCCAAGTGCAAGCCACAAGGAAACACGCTGGAGGTCAGGTACCCCTACACCTTCCCTAAGTGTCTGCAGTAAAGACCCTCCGCCGCACAGGCCTTAACTCCACCACCAACCAAGGACAGGGCACTCCGCCGTACAACCCCTAACTCCACCACCCACCAAGGACAGGCACTCCGCCGTACAACCCCTAACTCCACCACCCACCAAGGACGGACCTCCGCTGTACAAGCCATAATCGCTCCAAGCATTCATGACAACCAACCAACACCGGGACCCTCCCAAGAGCACTATAAAACCAGCCACCACCCCCCGAACCCGCACCCAATCCTAGCGCAACGAGAGCAACAACCAACAGACACACCACCATGCCACGCCCCTTAGCCAACCCCAAATCCTACAGAGCCGATGCCAACATACCTCCCGAAACCAAGAACCCATAGCCTAGCGAAGGTACCATAATGGAAAATGTAAACAGTGCCCGACCCCCCAAGGCAGACTGCGAAGGCCAATGAAGAGCAACAACCGCTTCAGCGCCCCCGAGGCAAGAAAACATCCAAATCTCCGCAGCCCAATAGAAGCCAAATGCGCACAAACTAGAGCACTTCGGCCCTCCGCAACCACCTACTGCTGGACCTAGCCAACCCGGCGCGCAGACCCCTCCGAAGGAGATACCACAATGGAGAATGTAACATCCTCCCAGGCAATCACCCAAAGGAGTCAAAGTTCCGGCCTTTACCGCGCCCCCGAACACGAACGTGAGAAGGCGGCACAACTGCGACAACCCGCAGCACCACCGTCAAGCAAAGCTGGGCGTCCACAGCAGCGGGGGAGACACCCCTCGCATGCCACCTCCACCTCCGAGCTCGAGTTCGCACGACGGTCGCCCACGCCCAGCTACTGGACGACAGCCGCGGCACACAGAACACAAGCGACCATCACCACATCAACGCGAGCTTCAAATCAGAACCCCGCTGAGCTACAAGGGGCCCTCCGTCCCCGAACCAGCATTGTAAGCCAAACTTGGGAATAATAAAAACAACTTGTATCGCTGTTTCACGCCTACCTTCGCAACAAACGCCACAGTCTCGCACTAAGAAAATAGGGGACGCCATTGCTTCACGCGGCTACCTTCGCAACAAACGCGCGAGTCTCGCACTAAGAAAAATAGGGACGCCACAGCTTCACGCGGCTACCTTCGCAACAAACACACGAGTCTCGCACTAAGAAAAATAGGGACGCCATTGCTTCACGCGCTACCGCAAACAAACGCGCGAGTCTCGCACTAAGAAAAATAGGGGCCCGCTGTTTTTACGGCTACCTTCGCAAAAACTCACCAAAAGAGACAAGGGGCATATAAGCTCAAACATCCGCAACAACTCAAAAGCGACTCCATAAACACATTACTTACATAGTGATACAAGTTACAACGTCTTTCATGGCCCAAAAGTGCCTGGAGCCTCCCCACATACATCCTCCGCTACACAAGTTATAACACCGTGAAGGACCGCCCGGACAAGCACCTTCGCGACCCGCTCTACAAAAGCCTCCACATCAACTACCTCCACCAGCTCATCAGCTAAAGGAGCAACCTCCGGCACAACCGGCTCCGACACCACCAGCGGGAGGTCCCCGCCAAGACTCGACGACGGAAGACCCTTCGTGCATGTCGCTCCATTCGAAGCCAACGTCCCTCCCGCTCGCACCACAACCCGACCTTCACGATCGACCCAACAAGCCGCCCTCGCCAAGTGCTATGGCAATAGCCTCCTCATCCTCAATGTCGTCCTCCGCCATACCCATGCCGCAGCCCCAAAAAGCATCCGCTCCACCGACGATTCGCCGTCATGGATCGCCGTAAAGCCTCCGAAGCCCGCATTAGCCAAGTCGTATTTCAACCCTACCCCACCAAAACCGCCGGCGGGCAGTCAGTATCGCTACATGGCGTGCACCCAGGTCTCTCCCGAGATGAACACGTCCCGACGGTTCATCATCAACGGAACCACGTTCTCAACCCTCCTCCGCGCAGCCCCCTCGTACCACGCGCCAACACAATGAACAACCGTTATTAACTTCGAACCCACCGAAAGACAACAAAGATGAACGAACACGAATTAGCGAGGGAAACAATTGACGAAACTCGCAAAATCCTTCATTAAACGCTCATGACGCCCGAAGGCAAAGAGTATAGCCCGCCCCGAAGGCCACAAACTTAAGCACTGAAACAAAAAACCCCCACAAAAACCCCTAAGGAGCCCCTAAACCACCTCGCCCTGGAGGTCCGCAGCAGCACTACTGGGCCGGGGAGTCGAGGAGGATCGTTAGCAACCGGCCGCCCCCGGCGGGACAGCGGAGGCAGAGGCGGCGGTTAAGGCGCGAGGAGACGAGACACAGGGCGTCGAGACGACAAAGCGCAGGCCGGGCGGCACCAAACCTCGACCCACGGGCGGGCGCCGAGTCGCCCAAGCGCGACCCCGACACCTCAACCCGTCCGGCCTCCGCAACCTCCTCCGGACGGTAGACGGGCCCCTCCGCCGGAACCAAGCTGGCCAGCCTATTAACATCAAAAGGCTAAGTCAAAGCCACGGACAGAATAAAACGTAACAAAACAAACAAGGACACAAGATACAACTAACCTTCCCCGGCGAGGTCCGCCGCAAGTCCGGGCGAGCTCCCGCCCACCCCTCGTACCGTGCGCTTGATGAAGCGCGCCGCGGGCGCCATCACGCTCTCCTCCGCATAGCCCCTAACTTCATCAGGCGCTAGGAAGGAGCGGTCTCGACCTTCGACAGGGGCCCGGTCCCACGGTCCGCACCTCGAGCGCCCCCTCGGCGATGGGGCGGTAGTGCTGGCCCAAGTCCGCCGCTAGTGACCACCCCGCAGCTCCCCCAGCCCCCGACGCATCCAAGCGCCAACGAGAACGGGGTCCGGGTTCGGAAGGATAGGCGAAGCGGCCCCGACGCCGCCAAGGAACGCTGTCGAGCGCCACCTTAAAAAGTTCCAGCCTCCGCGTACCAGCCAGCTCCGCTGGCTGGCTGATCTTCTTCGCCGAAGCCTCCGCCTCCGCCCGCGCGCCTCACGGGCCTCCCGCGCCTCCGTCGCCAACCGGTCGTTCTCCCGACGAAGAACCGCCGCGCGCCGTCAGGTCCGCTACCTCCCCTGCGAGGCGCTCCGCCTCGTCGGGGCGACTTTGAGCTTCACGCACCTCCCGCCGGCTCTCCCCGAGCCGCTGGAGGTCCTCCGCGGGCGTCCTATGATCGACCGAGTCCCACCCCCTCTCGCGGATCGCGCCCCGTGCCAACACAAGAAGCTCCGGTCTTCACCTTGATATCCTCATGGATATCAGAGAGGGACCGGCTCGCCACCTCCGCATCTCGGCCTCCTAACGCCGCACACGATCAAGACGCGCCCGATCATTCGCCGCTCCACCTCGCTGCCGGGCGAAGGGAGTATCGCTGAGGTCGACGCCGGTGTGGAGCTCCACATCGACATCATCGATGCCAATGGTCTCCGCCACATAGGGCAGCGAAGAGGGGCCTCCGCTCCCCCACCCTGGCCCACTCCCGGCAGGGAGCCTCCCGGTCCTCCTCCGAATTTCGCCCTCCGCCCACACACGTGGCATCGCCAGACGGGCGGAAACGTCTGCGCACTCATGCGGCGGGTCATCGCGGGGTCGGGCGGCGCCAGCCGCCATCCCCTTCTCGTGGCCTTTCGGCTTCTTCTTCTGAGGGCCGTCAACGTGGCCCCCTTCCTCTTGCTCCGCGGCAGAGCCGTCGCCCAGCCCTCCTCGTACTCGCCTCCTCCCGGTCCGCGTCCCATCCCCGACGCACCCTCCGCCTCCCTCCGCCAGAAGCCCCGGCCGCCGCAGACCCGCCCGCCTCCGAACGACGGCGGGAGCAGCGAGACCGGCGCCAGCGCTTAGCCGGGAGGCTCGGAGCACCCGCTAGCCCCCCGAACCAGCCCCTTTGCGGACGCCCCTCTTCCGCTTCCCAGCTTGCATGGCGTCGGCGTGCGCCTCCGACGGCCGTCTTCATAACCACCTCCGCGGATCAAACACCCGATTAACGCGGTGCGGTCATGAGGCTGGCGCAGATCTTCCGATCTCCGGAGCCTCCAGCTTGCCAATCATGACGTCGGCGCATGAGACCGCCTCCGCCATAACCAAGCGCCCAAACTCATCCTTGTCGCCGCCGGCCTCCTTCGCCCGCCTCCGCCACACCTCCGCCGGATCCACCACCGGCGCCTTAAGCCCCTTGGCCTCGTAGCGGTTCGAATCCCGCACCTCGACGAAGGTCTCCCGCGCCACGTAGGCTGAATCTGCGCCCCGTGAACTCCTCCACCAAGTCGCGAACGCAAACGTGATGCGACATCACGCGAAGCGCATCAAGCTCCCGCCTTGCAGCATCCGTCTTGATGGGCTTCACCTTCGCCACGGACACGGATCCCGGAGCGCCACACAGGTCCTCAGCCTCCGCTACCTTGTAGTAGAACCATGGTCCAACCGGTCCGGCGGCCCACTTGTTCCCACATACCGGAGGCAGGGGCTCCACCCCCTCCCGCGGAATGAAGGTGCACACTCGAATCGCGAGCGAACACCTCCGTGATCTGTCACCTTCACAAAGACGCTGCCAAGCGTGTGCACCGCATGATCGCCGATGAAGCCGCCCACCGAGGGCTCCAAGCCCACAGATCGGGCAGCCCACACATACGTGGCCAAGCGAAAGCGGGACGGCGTCAGGCGGTGGAAGGAGGTTGAACCTCCGCAAAACCGCCAAAGACAAAGTCGGACACAGGGAAGCGAAGCCCCGCATGGAAGAACTCCTCGAAGACGATCACCTCGTCCCTGGGAGGGGGGAGTCGCCCTCCGAAGGACGGTATGCAGCCTTCTTCTTGAACCACTTGTTCTCCTTCCGAAGGCCTTCAGCGACTCCTCCGTGCATTTGCTTCGAGGGAGTTCGAGCTCTCAACAATGGGCTTGGGCTTCATCGTCTCCCTTGGTACGGGCCATCGAAGCTTCACTCAAGAAAAGGCAAAGACACCCTCCGAAGGCAAAAGCGCAGCCGCGGAGAGCCCCTACGGAAGCAACTAAAGGGCCTACGACAAAGCAACAGAGGCAGCGAGCGCAAAAAGCGGGAGGCAAAAGCGAGAGCGTGAGCGAAAGGAGAGCACAAACCCTAATCCCACCAACCCCCGCATATATATAGGCCGGAATGGGAGGGGAGGCGCGCGGGGCGCAACGCGAACCCCTGGCAGCCACGACGCGGATCCCAACATTGCGCCACACCCTCCGATCACCGACGCGTCGAAAAACGGATGGCATCCGTACACCTCAAACAAACACAACCCGACCCCCGATCCACGACACAACTAAGTCACCCAACCACGCCCAAGCACGCCGAAACCCTAATATCCACAAGGTGAGCGCACAAGACCAAGGCCCACCTCCGCGAGGCCCACGAGCAGCCGGACGCCGCCGGCAAGGGCCCATGAGGCGACCAACAGGCCGACCACATGGGACCCTCCGGAAAAGACGATTTCGCTACTCCGGCCCCTCGAGGGAACCAGTCCCGAGGGGTCAGCGTTGGGGAGGGCAACCGTAGCCGCCCCGGCAGCTCCGCAGCCTCTCACCGGGAGGCCAAGAACTAACGCTGCGTCAAGTAAGAATGTGAAGTCCCGCAGTACGGCGAGCGGAGGTTCCTCCGCCCGAGCATGAACAAATAAGCTCCTCCCACCAACATAGACGACCCCGGCCGACGGGTCCCAAAGAAAGGACGCGAGGACTCCGCAAGGTGACGCCGCGGCGGGGAGTCTCCTAGCGGAGGGGCCCATCGGGCGGCGTAGGCCCGGCGAGGGTTCCTGCGGTTCCCCCCTCCGTTGACATCCGGAACTGGCGTACCGGGCGAGGGAAACCCCTACGCTTCCAACCAAGGAGAAACCGCAAGTGTATTCCCCGTTCGACCTTGTACGAATAGTTACTAGCTTGCCTGGCGTAGGGGCCCACCGTAAGTGTGTGTTCCTCTACCTACCATGTACCGAGTTGTAAATGAGCCCCTCTGACCCCTGGTATTCCTATAAATACCCGGGTACGGGCTCATGAGCAAGGATGGGTGACTGGCTAGTTTAAGTGCCATTTACTCCTTTTCTACGGTATCCACGTCGCAAGACCGACGCTTCATCCCTCCTTCCGCGGAGGCCTGATCGACCTCCGATCGTCCCCACCCTTCGGCAATTCCAGCGAAGGTCGGGCAGACCGGGGGTCGCTCCGCCCTCCCATTCGTGTTCTCGACTCATCCTGTGGGAAGCCCTCGCCCCCTTCCCGCCCCCTCCGGGAGCGAAGGCTAAGGGGGCAGGTGTAATCACCACAAGAGCAAAGTCATAGATACAAGACAATATCCGCATCAGTAAAACTTGAAGATCTAGAACTCGGGGGTAGGCACACCCGCTCTTCTTGAATCGACTTGCTAATCAACTTAGACGAACTAGAACTAGATGAACTAGAACTAGACAAGTAGCTAACCCTAATCTCCGGTGGAGATACTCTCTTCTACTTACGCCGACTTGGGCGATGATGACTTCGGTTTAACCCTAGGGTCGAGGTCTTCTTATATAGCACTTGGCGTTGAACGATGACCATTGGATCAAACCGACCTTCAATAACTGGTGTAGATACAACTTCAAGGTCGGTGACAAACCGACATAAAAATATGAGACTGATTTGTGGGTCCCACCCGGGCGGCCGGCCTGTTTGGCTTTGGCGGTCGCCGTGGGTTTGGTGGCACCTTCGTGTCACCTTTCTTACGTGTCTTCTAGAGTGTTTTTGTCTACATTTTGGGTTGAGTTACTTCACGGTCAAGTCTTGTCGCCGTATGGGATGTAAACACTTCGGTTTTTCACCGTTCTTCTCTGCATTTATCCTGTTAAGTCCCTAAAAATATATAAATCACCAAAACTCGTGGAACTTATCAGTATAAACCTCTAAACTAGGTGTTTATTCATTTTATGCTCTTATTTCATATCTTGTTGACATATAAAAGTATATCATAACAGTGTCAACATGCCCCTGAAACTATCTAGGACATATACCACACGTGATAATAGAACTCGGGTAGAATTGTCCCGGGTTCCAGCCATCATATATATGAGCCAACGTTAAACGAAACCTTTCCAAATTTTTTTCACAGTCTCAACATACGATACCACGACAACTTGACAAGTTTCACAATTTTTCAACTTCGTTTGCATTTTATACAATTTAAAAAACTATTCACCCAAGCAAGTGAATGATCATGTTCCGTAGAACAAGATGTTCAAAGTTTTGGGCCTATCCCAGGATGAGGCCTCACTTTGCACTCAAGAATATGAATATCATTTTCCGTTCATGTCTCGCCTCTATTCGAGTGGCTTCCAGCTTCAATTTTGACTTATAAAAGAAAATTCAATTAAATGAAATAAAATCAAAATATATACTAAACTATTTAAAAAATCTCAAATTTGGACATAGACTATGAGGCATTGTAGAAAACACACACAAAAAATTTCTAGTCCAAATTCAAAAAAAAAATTTCAATTTCACCGTGCCACAATCAAAGCCCTCGGTGAAAGACCATCACCGAGGGTCCTCGCATACGAGCTCTCGGTGAAATGACCAAAATGTACGGAGGGTCATTCTCTGCTCTCGTATAGTGAGCGTCAGCCCGGTGCACAAAATTAAAAATTTGGATTCAAAATTTTGAATTAAAAATTTGGATTCAAAATTTTTGAAAAAAGACTTCACCGAGGGCTTGGCTAATGGCTTACGATGATGGTCCTATGAATAGGACTATACCGGCGCCGTGCTAGGATGGCCCTCGGTGAAACCTTATCCGGAGAGGGCTATCCTTCCACCCACACGGTCTCCTCTTTCTAGATCTCACCCACACACGCCAGCGCCACGCGCCATTCGCCACCGCCGTCGCCGCGCCGCTTACCCGCGCCGTTGCCGCACCCGTGCTCGCCGCCGCCGTGTCGCCACACCCACCACCATCGGCCGCCACCAGCACCGCCGCCGCCACCCCCACCACGGCACGCCCACCACCTCCTCCACCGCCCGCGCCCACCGTTGGTAAATCTAACGTCACTATAACATAAGGTGGAGTTAATCTCACCTCGAGGCTATATGCCATCAAAAAGATACTCGGTGTGGTTCATCTCTTAACACTACTATGTGCTAGGTTGTCATCCCCAGCGGTAATGCTAGGAAATGCATATGTGATACTAGTGATATGTGTTGTTTGCAATCTAATAAAATAAATATAAAAAAGTCTATCCAAGCGCGCACAGATATAAATACCACTGTAGCATTTTTACCGGGAGTAATCCAGGTTTTGTCATTTATATTATACCACGGGAGGAACAATCTAAGGTGGGTGCAAACATAATTAATAAGTGGCATACTTATGAGAGGTTCTATTACTAGTGCTAACTTTAGCAGGGGTTAAACCAATAATGATAATAATATGATAATGATAAATAAAGGCAAAGGCATCACACACAGAGACAGAGAATAACTACTAAGTTAGACTTAACATAGGACTACTTTAAGAGACAGAATTCATCTATAGCATTTAATCTACTAAGTCATTACATCTACTCTAAGGCATATGTTATCATCTATAGCATAGTAGACTCTAGATCATGTATCCCATCGACTATCAAGGAAAATCAAGAGTGAAACAAGATATTCCCCATAATCAATGTCCACGTGTCTTATAAACGGAGGGTGGATTCCAAAGGACTCAACAGTCTCATCACACCCGCGATCTACCACACGGCCCGAAATATAAGGTGCATTTACAGGTAAATCATATATAAGCACCACGCTTACATAAATATCTTTACCACCTAACCCACTCGAGTATTGAATTAGGCGCTCTACAAATAGATACAAATATCTATCATAAACTACATCTATATCAATCATACTATTAGAATAAAGTAAGAACATAGCAAACAAACACATATTATTAATAAAGGGCAAAGTCATAGATACAAGATTATTCATACTTGTAAGACTTGAAGATCGAGAACTCTACGGGTAGGCACACCCAGCTCTAATTGTATCTCGTCCGCTAATCAACTTGGATGAACTAGAACTAGATGAACTAGAACTAGAACTAGTAGCTAACTCTAATCTCACGGTGGAGAAACTCTCTTCTACTTCTGCGACTTTGGTTTACAATGGATTGATAATGAACTAGTATGAGTTAGGGTTTAACCCCAGGGCGAGATGGTCTTCTTATATAGGCCTTGGCGATGAACGATGACCATTGGATCAAACCGACCTTCAACAACGGCGTAGATACAACCACAAGGTCGGTAGTAAACCGACATAGGAAGCTGATGCGACATCCTAGCCCCACTGGCGCCGGCCCCATCCCCGAAGCCGGCGCCGCCGCCCCCCCGTGGGCCCAGGTGTGTCCGGTCTCTCTGGTGTCTTCCTCTGTCTTCTAGAATGTTTTAGTTCACTTTTCGGATCGAAATTCTTCTCTGGTAAATCTCCTTATTGTTTGGGGGTTTTCTCTCAGGTTTTCCTCTATTTACCTGTTAAGTCCCCTGAAAAGATATAAATCACCAAAACTCATGGAATTCATTAGTATAAACCTCTAAACTTAGCATAAAGTCAATTTATGTCCTTATTTCATCTCTTGTTGACATATAAAAGTATAGGATAACAGGTGTCAACAAGCTCCCCCAAGCTTAACCTTTGCTAGTCTCTTAGCAAAGGTTTTCAAACCTGAGTGGATCGGGGTTGCTACAATGAATTATTCTCTCACAAATACACATGTCTTTAATTTAAAAATTCTCCCAAAAGATAAGTGAAACATTCGATCTTTCAACTTACTTTTATTATATGAACAACATGAGGCTTTTTATTTGCACTTAAATCTTGGGTAATTGAAAGATAGAACAATCAAGTCAAGCACTATGTCTCAAACTCTTCATTTCACCTCCGTTCTGGAGTGTTTATAAGTTTTCAAAATAAAACTTCGAGAGTTTCCTTTGTATGACCCTTTCAAATCTCTCATGTGTGGTATTTTTGGATTCTTTCTAAGGCAATGATGTGGTGCCTTCTCTCAAAGGGTATTTTATGGAATATGGCAAATGTATCATGTCTTCTCTCAACCTATCTTCTAAAGCTTATATCTGGGGTTCATTGGTGAGAGACAGCGTATGCATACTTGCAAAGTATATATTGTAAAGTCAAACAACGGATCCAAAGGAACAAGTCATACAATGTGAGTGTATGGAATGTATTTGTGAGGTGGATATGATGGTAATAGGATATAATGATTCTAATTCTACTATGCTCCTTTTTGAAGAAATTGATCTCTCTTTTGAATTTTTAATAAGACTCGAAGAGAACTTGGACTAGCTTTTCTTTCTTTTTTATTATTATTATTATTTTTTTTTTAGAGAGTGGGTCCTACTCACCCTCGGACTTTTTTTTCCATTTTTCTCTCTCTATTTTTTTTTCTTTTCTTTTTCTTTTTTAGCAAACAAAGCAAAGCAAACAAACTATATAAAATATATAAATATAAATATAATAAATAGATAACCTGCCAGGTCATTGAGACTAATTACCTGGCCAAGTGGGGGCAACTCCCCCAAGCTGGTGTTGATTCGGGGTTCGGCGACGCCGCGACGGCGGTGTCCATGTAAGACACTCATTTCTTCATTCCCGGCTGTTCGACGGTATCTCCGAGGTCGGTGATGTTTTGGTCCGTCCGGTCATTCCACTCTCTCGATAGTTGTACTGGTTGACCTGGTCATGCCTTATGCCTAGTGAAAGGTCCTAAATGGCTAGAGGGGGGGGGGGTGAATAGCCTAATAAAATTTTCTACAAAACACTAGACAACTTGTTAGAATAACAAATGGCGATAAACACGCTTGCTCTAGCTCTACTTGTCGGCAAGCCTCCTATTAACAATTCTAGTTGCTATGATCTCTAGTTCACACACAAAGGCTAAGTCGCTACTTTACCAACTAGGTGAACTAGCTAGATTACTCTAAACAAAGCTAAGCAACTAGCAAGGTTACACTAACTACTCTAGGACAAGGAATATAACAAAGTAATGCAAGAGAGTGAGAGTGATATACCACAATGTAGAGGCTAGTCAATCCAATCACCAAGATAACATAATGAGATAACCAAATCGATGCCAATCACCAAGGGACAACAAGAGGCCAATGGAGACAATGATTTATCCCGAAGTTCACTTGAGCACCACTCAAGCTACGTCTCCGTTGTGTCGACCTTCTCACGTGTGGGTCGGTGTGGAGCTCACTCCAAGCCAAATGCCTTTAGGCTTACCGCACCCAAAGCAAATGAGAGGTACTGTTGACGGTGAAAACACCCTTAATTTACACCATAAAAACACCGTCAATATCCCTGTTTTCGAAAGGAAGAACAACATTTCATGAACATATTTTATCCAATAACCTAGTTCCACTTATAGATATCATTATTTTTCTCTCGCGGATGTGAATTCGAGGAAATCTGGCGAGAATAACACGTAGAGTCACCATCCAGTCGGTGACCCAAGTATGGAAATTGGGCAAAATACCATCACCATCATGATCTCCATGTTCTAGGATGACTCTACACAAAATTTGAAGACATTTGGCCACAAGACCAAAGATCGGCCGACCATCAACATTTCGTCACAAGACATCCCGACATGTGGGGACAGCTTCTAGAAGGGCTGGGGAAGGTCAAGGCCCAATGGGCAAGCATCGACCGACCATTGACCATTGGCCCAAACCCTTCCCACGTGACTTGCCACGTCACCAATCCATGGGAAACTAAGAGAAGACACGATTGGTCGGCTAAGACGTCCCCGGATCGTGTGGGTACAAAACGGATGACATGACAAGTTACGCACTCAAGACACACAAACCCGGCAGTGGGGGCCAGCATCTCCAAAGACTGAGGATGGCCCACACGTCATGGACCATGGTCGGCCGACCATGGCCCATTTGGCCACCGACGTCCCCCCCACGCCTACCACATTGTCCACGTGATTATTTTATCCATCCGTTGATTCTAAGGCGGTTTATCCAAGGGCTACGAGGTGGGATCACGCAGATCGATGAAATGGCGTGGGAGTAGCCCCTACTCAACCTCCACTATAAATAGAGGGCCACACCCCCTCTCCATTCATGATGGTTGCAAGCTTCAAGTAGTTTAGTTCCACTTGTATTAGTAGTGTAGGTATTTCTAGTGTGGGAGAGAAGAGTTGAGTAGTGAGCGCCGCTCGGGATTCGGAGTGGTCTTCTAGAGTTTCCTGCAGTCTTGTATCTTTTCTCTTGTAAGACTTTATTCATTTATGCATATATAAACCTTGCTCTCCTTTACTTTAGTTTATTAACTTAGTACGACTTTAGTCTAGTTCTCTAGTCTATAGTTGTTATGATATAGTCTTCCATAGTGGTGCATTTAAGTTGCGGTTCAGTCTTGGTTCATATTGGACCCTCACCGTGTGATCATTGTCTCGCAAGAGGTGCTTTTTAGTTGATCTTCGTGCACACAACTAGAGTAGTAAGAGGAAGTATAAGCGTGGTGCTTAGACTCAATCTTACCTGTGGTTATCGCTTCTTTACCGGATGGATTGTGGTAGCCGATAGGAAGTGACAGCCCTTCGGTCTTTGTGTAAGCCACCACGTGTTTATAGGCAAGTTCTCAAAAAGATAAGGCTTAAGTAACATAGTAGCAGGGTCGGTGGTGTTTCTTTTTCACCATTGCTTACCTACTTTTGCTAGCATACAATCGTGTGAACCCCAAACTTGTGTGAACACCACATTTGATTAGACTAGATTCATAAAAAGTAGAGTAAAAAGTTATACAAGAATCCTATACTTTTTCCTACCTCCCCACAAAGATTTACCTCACTTATCAATTAGAGTCGCTTTTGTCTTGTGACATCATCATCCCTTCCTATAAATTTCCATTATTCCCTCACGCTAATTGAATTAAAGTTATAGTAGACAAACAGATCATTCCTTTATTAATTTCCTAGCTATTGTTTCCCTTGGGCTAAATATAAATAACGATACCTTGAATACTCCCGGGTGAAGTGCTACAACGGTATTTTCTCAATGCGCTTGCGGAATCCCCAATAGCAATAAGATATACCCTCACATATTGCTGGTCGTGTTCTTTGAGATAGGTTCTAAGATCTACTTCTAGTGACAACGCTAAGTAAATATCAACAGGTACTCACTGACACGAGCAATGTATTATCTTGCAATTCGTCGTCCCCGACGAGGATGCACGGTCCTCTCACAAATCACCGAGGTGGCCAAGAACAATCACCAACTCTTGCCAACGCCTCCACCAATCACCAAGCCGGCTAGGGTGGTGCTCCCCAAGAGCAACAAGAAATCCACCGGCTCACAACGATCCACAAGCGCCACTAGATGCAATGATCAAAGCAAGTGCACTTGAATCACCTCAACTCACTAGAATGAATGCTCTCAAGCAAAGGAGTGAGGAGGAGGATGTGTGCTCAGCTCTAGAGGTGTTAGGAATGATTTCAAATGACCAAGAGACCTCCTAGAACCGGCCAAAGGGGTATAAATACCCCCCCCACCACGAAATGTGGCCGTTGGGGTGCAAATCAAGCAGAATCAGCGACCGGACGCGATCGGCGGACTCACTAGTGAGTCCGGGTCGGTGGGTCCTGGTCACAACCGACAACCCCAACCTGAACCGTCCAACCGGCGCCGAGAGGGTCCGGTCGGCTGGCGTCGATCGATGCTTCCGGACAGCACCGATGCATCCGGCGGTGGGTCCGGCCGCCCCTCGGCGAAACCCCAATTTACATGCTCTCGCCGGATGCACCCACCGGAGCGTCCGGTCAAGCATCGTGCTTCCGTCACCGGTTCCGGGCCGGTGCGTCCCGTCAGAAAGCAGCGAATTTTTGTCGTTTCGTCGTCGTTGCTTCGCCTTTGCTCCAAATCAACTTCCGTCACTTGATTCTTGTTGCCGACACGTCGAAGAACACCCCGACACCATGTGTTAGCATTTTTAAAACATTTTCCATCAAGTACGGAGTTAGCTCTCTAGGTTAGAATGCATGCAAATGATTTTGAACCTAGAGGCACATGTGGATCGATATGTGCGATAGTTTTCCCTCTTTATAGTACGGCTTATCGATCCTATAATCACTCACACCCTCTATGGTGTCTTGAGTGTAAAATCAAAATGGCCCTATGGATATACCTTTGCCTTGAGCCCATTTTGATCCACCATCCACTCCAAGTCATGCACTTGATCATCATTTGAATCATCTCGATCCATCCACCATGACCACCATGCATCGCCCTTGGCTTGACCAATCTCCAACTAAATCAAACACTTAGCACAGAGAGATTAGTCCTAAGGATGTCATCAATTAGCCAAAACCAATCTAGAGATCCTCACCTAGGATGGTGTTGTACATCCCTTGGAACGCATATGCATCATATCCTGCAAAAGACTTACGAGAGGTGGTTCGGGAGTAGGGTGTTGCGAAGTACCTAGAGTATCGTAGAAGTAACCACTTCCATGATAGGTTTCTCGACGAATATGAGCATCACCACCCTGCTCACTCGGGCCTCCTTGTTCAAATCAAGGGACCGATCAACGTGGATCATGTCCGCTTGTGAAGGTGTGGGGGGTAGGTCCATGGCTGATATCCTCCAAATGCTGGTTCTTGTGGTCTTGGGTCTGCTCCTGTCCAAACTGGATCATGGGCACGTGTCTGCCGAGATGGCATGGTTCTCTGCATATTAATTGGTTGTGCCTGCACACTCAACAGATAAGACTGCACACGATATATGGAGAGTTCGGGGTTAGGCAACCGAATCTCCCCAACAGTAGCATGGGTCATGACAAGAGTATTTCCAACTTTCTTCAAGATATGTCCCTTACTAAAGAAATAAAAACCTATGACAGGTCTATCATCCCTTATGTAGGCAACATGAGCATTATCATCCAACAGTCCTAAGTGGTTGGCAATTCTAGTGATAAGTGACGTGCAATTGACATTTCCTAGGAGAGATGGTACAACTATCCAGTGTTGAACTAACATGTATATCGGTAAAACTTGTCTTCTCTTTATAGCTGCATAGATCAACTGTAACTCTCCTACTCTAACATTATGACCATCCTTTCTAGGCAAAAGAGTGAAAAGTAACCATTTGTGGAAAAAGCGGAAGGTGGGTAAGTGTAAGTCTCTGGCTTTTGCATCCAAAAATGCATCTATATTGGTTAGGTCCTTCCAAACTATGGCTTGGTTGAAATCATCTAAGGCTACATCCAAGTCCATGACACAAGAGTGTAGGAAACCAAGTGCATCACTCAGATCTCTCCAAGTGAGAGAATAATGTGTTTGGAGGAATCTAAATGTGACTCCTTCATCAGTGCAACGAAGGGTGCTAAGAAATTCTATGGTTAAATACTTAGAACCTTCCTCTGTGATTTTCGCAAAAGTTTCCCAGCCCAAAAAGCGAAAAATATGAGCAAATTCAACATCCATACCTGTTTGGATTAGAAGATCACGATCGATCACAGGAGTGAGAGTGAACTTACGACCCTTCAATTGACTGTACCTTGTTTTCTCATATTGTCCATGAAACTTGAGGTGTGAGTCTGAAGTCAACCTTCTTATTGCAGCAGGGGCTGGATGTGGTGGCACATCGTGCTCTGGCTCATAGCTCATCTCTGATGGAGCTCTGGAAGATGATTCTCCAAGTTTTTGGAGACGTTGGGATCTTCTCCCACTGAATGACTTCTAGAAACTCATCCTGCAAAATGTTAGTACACAAACAAAGAGACTAATGGAGGGGTTAGAATAAAAAGTCAGAAATCAGCTGTCCAAAGTTAGTCGTACAGGGGTCAGTCATCCGAAAAGAAAGATCAAGAAGTTGTTTATTTTGACAGAACTTCCCCTAGCAAATTTTTATCTTGATTACTCCATTAGGACAGCACCTCCACTAATTACTCTTGATTATTCTAATACTCTCAAGATCTTCTCCTCTCTCAAGAAATCTTTTTATTGCTACTAAGCACTTCCGTCCTCCTTCTCACTTCTCTTTCTCTCTACTACAAAGCCCAAAGCTTTTACGGATACTAGAACTTCGAATTGCAAGCTGAAATATTGAGCAAAACAATGTTGGTGGTGTGGTGAAGAAGCGAGGGATGAGGGGCCTTTTATAGTTGAGCTCGAGGGCGGGCGCCGGTGGTGATGGCGCCGACTGCCATGGTGGTGGGCCCTCTCCCACTCACCTTCATGCAAAGATATTGCTCACCCCAATGCCATTGTTTTGAGTGGGTTTTTCGTTGGAAAAGAATGGCGTGTAGTGGTGCATGGTGGTAGGTGAGGTTTGAGTGGTATATGTCTTGTCCAAGTTAGGTGAAATACGGCATTTAGTGTATGACATGTATGACCCATCACATAGTGACTCTATTTTTATTATTTTTCAATATATAGATGCGGGAGTAAAAGTAATAATGTAAGAATAAATATTTTTAAGCCTCCACAATAAATATTTTCACGGGTTGTAACACACCATAAAATTATTTATATGGGGCATAGATTTTCTGTAAGTAAAATACATATAAAGTAAATATAATTAATTCTTGACTTACCTTGTGATAGATGTCCCAGTAGTTAAAGTCCTTGAACCGAGACTTCCCAAAATTTATTAATTATCGTGAATTCTCCGGTTTTGAAGATGGTACCGATGATGACTCTTCTTCAATTTCGATTTAATCTTATTTGTTGTCAAGCTTAGCTCTAATTTGGGTTTGAATGCAAACTTCTCTTCCTTTCCATTTAAGTTGAATGTAATCTCTCCAGTAGTGACATTGATATGTGCATTAGCTGTACTAAGGAAAGATCATCCAAGAATGATTGATACTGAGTCCGGTGGCATATTCAAAACTACAAAATCCACGGGTATAAAGAATCCTCCGATATTAACGGCACGTTTTCTGCAATTCCCGAGGGGTATCGATTGATTGATCTCGCCAGTTGTAATTATATTGAAGTTGGCTCCAAGGTTGTATGCTTGAGTTTGTCAAAGACAGTCTTGGGCATTACACTAACACTTGCTCCAAGGTCACAAAAGTGCTTTGTAAAGTGATGATCTCCAATTGAGCAATTGATTATGGGGTATCCTGGATCTGTCATCTTATGTGGCAATATATTAAGGATCGCCGTCATCGCATTCTTCTTCATTAGTTTGATCACCTCCGTAGTGGGTAGTGGTCTCTTCTTATTCAAGATATCTCTAAGATACTTGGCATAGGTTGGAACTTGAATAGCGTCTAGTAGAGGGATGTTGATATATAATTTCTGAATTACCTCCACAAACTTTGTAAACCGATCATCCACTTGGGGTCTACGATCTCTTCTTGGATATGGTAAGAGATTTGTATCATTAAAGTCTTGTGTCATCGGACGTTCTTGAGTCAAATCTTCTATGTCATCACTTTCTTCTTCTCTAGTTGGTTGTACCACGTGTCTTGTTGTTGTTCTTTGGTGCTTTGCAGTGCCGTAATTGGTGTCCCGACTAGCTTTTGTATTATTCTTCTTGAGTCAACAGGGATCACGTGTAGATTTACCTCTTCTTGTAGTAATATTATTTACCTGCTCAAGGTTAGTGGCAACAGATTTTGCACAAACAACTTTGCTATTTGACTTTCTACCTTTTTATTAAAAAGATGTTGATTTTTAAAAGCAAATGTAAAAATTATCCATCTTAAGAGTTATATCTTCTAAAACTTTATCATTAGCGAAAGCTTCTTAAGAAGAATATTATTTAACTTATCTTGTTCCTCAATTAACTTTCTTAAAAATAGGTTTCTAGGAATATTACCTTTATACTTACCGGGTTGTTGATTAGCTATTGTAACCTTCGTTCTTGTGATTGAGTTGATGTTGAGTTATTAACAACCATGCTTGAATTTGATGCGTAATCAATATAGTCTTGTAAATCTTGTCTTTCCTCGCTATCATTGGCTCGTTGTTCAAAGAAGCCAATCAAATAACACATCCATCTTGGTTGATATTGCTTTTATTTCTTCAGAACTTCTTTAATATGATGGTAGTGTTGAGTGTCTTGATTCCAAATTTGATTTTCTCGATATCTTGTTCATGAGTGCTTCAGCTTTGTCAAGAGTGAGTGATAAAAATGATCCTTCAGCGAGCTTGCATCTAGTTGTTCTCGTGCTCTTTGTGTTAATCCATGATAAAATCCTTGCATGAGCAACCAATCTTCTATTCCATGATGAGGGCAATCTGATATGTATTCTTGTAAACGTTTCCAAGCACCTAGAATTGATTCTCCTTTTCTTTGTTGGAAATTGGTAATTTTTTCTCGTAGGGCATTGGTTTTACCCATGGGAAAGAATTTTGATAGGAAAGCTGTAGAACATTCATCCCATTTCTTGATTTCTTCTTTGTTGGTGTAGAACCATGATTTTGCTTTCTCCTTCAATGAAAATGGAAATAAGCGGATTAGTATGATATCTTGGGGAACATCCTTAGGTGAGAAGGTGTTGGCAACCTCTAGAAAATTACGTAGATGTAAGCATGCATCTTCGTGAATCTTTCCACTAAATGGAGTTGCTTGTATCATGTTGATGAGGCTTGGCTTGAGTTCAAACTCAAGATCTTTAAGTTGAAGTGTTGGTCTTGTACGAATGTTCTCAGTGCTTGGAGCAGAGAACTCTCGTAGGGATTTTCCACCATAGCTTCAAAAACCGATATATGCTCCCTTGATTGATTTGATTCTCATGAATTAATTGAAGTGAATCACAATCAATTTCCAATTTGATAAACCCTATATAAAATAAACAAAATAAAAACAAGGGTAAGCACGCTAAAGCAGCTACCTAGTTTAGATTCTCATCATAAATTTCCATTTATTAATATGTCTAACTAACTTTTATTTCCTCCCAACGGCGCCGGAAATGCTTGTTGGTAAATCGAACGTCACTATAACATAAGGTGGAGTTAATCTCACCTCGGGCTATATGCCATCAAAAGATACTCGGTGTGGTTCATCTCTTAACACTACTATGTGCTAGGTTGTCATCCCCCCCATAATGCTAGGAAATGCATATGTGATACTTGGTGATATGTGTTGTTTGCAATCTAATAAAATAAATATAAAAGTCTATCCGCAGTTTACGGATATAAATACCACCGTAGCATTTTACCGAGTAATCCGGTTTTTGTCATTTATATTCTACCACGAGGGAGGAACAATCTAAGGTGGGTGCAAACATAATTAATAAGTGGCATACTTATGAGAGGTTCTATTACTAGTGCTAACTTTAGCGAGGGTTAAACCAATAATGATAATAATATGATAATGATAAATAAAGGCGTAGGCATCACACACGAGAGACAGAGAATAACTACTAAGTTAGACTTAACATAGGACTACTTTAAGAGACGTAATTCATCTATAGCATTTAATCTACTAAGTCATTACATCTACTCTAAGGCATATGCTATCATCTATAGCATAGTAGACTCTAGATCATGTATCCGGGCGACTATCAAGGAAAATCAAGAGTGAAACAAGATATTTCCCATAATCAATGTCCACGTGTCTTATAAACGGAGGGTGGATTCCAAAGGACTCAACAAAAACTGTCACACCCGCGATCTACCACACGGCCCGAAATATAAGGTGCATTTGCGGGTAAATCATATATAAGCACCACGCTTACATAAATATCTTTACCACCTAACCCACTTTCGAGTATTGAATTAGGCGCTCTACAAATAGATACAAATATCTATCATAAACTACATCTATATCAATCATACTATTAGAATAAAGTAAGAACATAGCAAGCAAACACATATTATTAATAAAGGGCAAAAGTCATAGATACAAGATTATTCATACCGTAAGACTTGAAGATCGAGAACTTCGGGTAGGCACACCCAGCTCTAATTGTATCCGCCGCTAATCAACTTGGATGAACTAGAACTAGATGAACTAGAACTAGAACTAGAACTAGAACTAGTAGCTAACTCTAATCTCCGGTGGAGAAACTCTCTTCTACTTACGCGACTTTGGTTTACAATGGATTGATAATGAACTAGTATGAGTTAGGGTTTAACCCTAGGGGCGGATGGTCTTCTTATATAGGCCTTGGCGATGAACGATGACCATTGGATCAAACCGACCTTTAACAACGGCGTAGATACAACCACAAGGTCAGTAGTAAACCGACATAGGAAGCTAAGGCTGACATCCCGGCCCCACTGGCGGCTGGCCCCATCCGAGCCGGGCGGCCGCCATCCCCGTGGGTGATAGGGTTTGGCCCGATCCTCCGTGAGGTACGTGGTAAATCGATTGGTGGAGAACTTCGACGTTGACGGCCCGGCCCGAATCAACACAAACTCGACCCTCGCAACCGCTACACCACTTTGCTCCAATGGTTATCAACCAAGCACGACTTGATTGACCTCGCCAAGAAGGCTTTCCCCCGCAGCGAAATCGAGAACACAAGCAAGAACAGGTTATCATGCAATCGAATATTGAAAATATGAATGACGAAATTGAGATGATGGTGTTCGAGTTCGGATCACAAAAAGGACTAATCGCCACGGTGTGGAGAACAAGAACGAGGGCCCCGGATTATCAGAATCGTAATAATCTTCACGAGTACAATGAATCAATCAAGTTTCGATGGAAAACTCAAAGTAAACAAAACCCGAGTGACTAGCAGCGGTGGCGGCTGTGTTTATAGTCTAAGACGCGACCTAGGGTTGAGGGCGGCCAGGAGTTGGGCGTCCACAACTTGGGCTTAAGGCCCGACACGATACATGACCAAATTGGCCCAAAACAGGTGATGCAACACCTTGCCGTGGTCACACAGAATGATCCACAGGCCATCTGGAGCTGGGACCAGATCCAAAACGACGGCGTCGTCGTCCCCTTTCCATAGAGTCCAAGATCGCCCGTTTCGATATTGTATGAGGGAGTTACGACCCAAACAATGACGACGTATCCGCTGAATCCGAGGGTAACGTGACAAATTGAGTTGGAGATGAGTTGCAACTTGGGGAAGACCGTGGGCGTAGGCGTGTCCAGCGTGGTGATGTCCTCATCATCCTCCCCTTCTTGAATTGGAGTCGCCCTCGACTCCATCTTGGTGATGTCCTCATCAGTGGGCCCAGGGTGTCAGTTCTCTCCTGGTTTCTTCTGGTGTCTTCTAGAATGTTTTAGTTCACTTTTCGGATCGAAATTCTTCTCTCGGTAAATCTCCTTATTGTTTGGGGGTTTTCTCTCGCTTTTTACGGTATTTACCTGTTAAGTCTCGAAAAGATATAAATTACCAAAACTTATGGAATTCATTAGTATAAACCTTTAAACTTAGCATAAAGTCAATTTATGTCCTTATTTCATCTCTTGTTGACATATAAAAGTATAGGATAACAGGTGTCAACACCCACCACCACTTCCGGCCGCCACAACCAACGCCATTTGTCGATGCGGGGTGAATAGGTGACCCCCTAAAATCGACCTGTTAAAATTTCAGCACACTGTCAGTACAGAGAGGCGCGGCACTGCCTCGTAAAAGCATGGTACTTTGCCGGCGTAAAAATGATGGACAAAGACAGTGAACAACATCAAGGCCGGTCACCGGTTTGTTGGGCGCGCAATCGCTTGCAGCGTCCCTGGCGGCACTGCCATGAGTCACTTGACAGAGGTGACCACATAGTGAACTGAGAGCTGTGCAAGTGATGCTAGTGATTCACCCTTGTTCCTGCACACAAATACTTCACAGAAATGTTGCCAAAGGTGACAGAAACCCTGCAACAAAGTAGATCGGGTCGAAGCCCTATCTCACAAGACAATATATGCAAGAATGTAAAGAACACGAGTGACACAAGGATTTGACCCGTGGTTCACCGCGCCACACAGGCTGGGTTACATCCACGTTGTTGAGGTTGCCACATAAGGCTTAGCTTGCCCACCGGCTTGCTTTTTCCCTCGTTCACAAGTCTAGGGAGTTAACCCTAGAGATGTGGGGTAATGTATTGCTGTTTGTGTGTGGTTACAAACCTCCCAAGGCTGCCACACGAAGGGGGCAAGTTCAAGGGCGACGCCTAGCCGTCTAGGAGCAAGCTCCAAGAGTAAAGAACCCTAGGGTTCCGACCAAACGTGAACCAAATGCTCTTTTGAGTGGGGGAAGTAGTAGATCCGGTCTCCAATCGAAGTTTGCAGCTGTTTCCCTCAAAAATCCCTAGTGGGAAGTGAGAGATTGAGTGGAGAGCTCAAGGTGCTTCAATGAAGGTGAGAGAGAGAGCAAGAGGTGTCTCCTGGCTGTTCTGTCGAGAGGAAGAAGAGTGAGCCAGGTGACCGTTGTGGGAGGGGTAGAATGGGTATTTATACCCCACAATCCCAACGGTAGGATTTAAGTGTGGCACTGCCGCACCAACCTGACAGCGAAAGAGTGAATTAGTGTAGAATTGCTGGCTGGTCAGGTTTGGACGCCTTGATCCGGAAACACCACCATCTAGCTTATTTGGTGCCTTTGGACCTATACATCAACTCCATATTTTAATCCCTGCATGTCATCTTCAGAAATCTTATTAGTCCCCTAATTCGGTGGTCATCAACGCCAAAACCCACTTAGAGCTTGATTGCACTTACAACCACCCATGCTTTCGCCCGCCGCCCCCGTCCCGCCCGTCGCCCGGCCTCCATAACCAGCACCACCCACGCCCCCGCCCGTCGCCCACGGCGGCGGCCACCACAACCGCGCCACCCACACCCGCCCACCGCGCCCACGTCCGCCCGCCGCCACCCACGCCACCGCCACCACCGCCGTCACCGGTCGCCACCCCACCATCGCGCGCGCCCGCAACCCCCTCCACCTCCCGAGCCCACGACCGCCACCACCACCACCGCCGCCACAACCACCACCACCAACACCGCCGCCGCCACCACCACCGCCACCTCCAACGCCGGCTTCCACCACCGCCGCCGCCACCCCCACCGCACACGGTCTCTCCACCACCACCGGCCGCCGCCATCACCCCCCCCCCACCAACACCGGCCGCGCGTGCCCGACCCCCCCCACCACATCGTCAATCAGAAATCTATAAGTAAATATTTTCAAAAACTAAAATAAAAATCTTTACAAATAAAATAAATTCTTCCATAACAAAAAGTAAGAAAAATATTTCCTAAAAAAACATACGAAAAACTATTTTCTAAATATATTTTTAGAAGTATATAAAAAAGAAAAAAAAGTTTGAAATTTTTTTGGAGAAAATCAAGAAGGGGAGAAAACGACCAAACGGTAGCGAGCAAACAACGGTCACAAACTTTTTGTGACCGTTGAGCACGCCCTGGCCAAAGCCCAACTTCATACCGCCGGGCAAGGTGCGGCCGCACCCCAAAGTGCCCCAAGCACCCTGGCGCCGCGTGGGCCCCGCCTTCGCCAACGGCTCCTATCCGTTGCATGGCGTTTGCTCGGCTATAAATAGCCCGGGCGCCGTGTGTGAGCACCCACCTTCCATTCTCACTCTTTCTCACTCTCACACTCTCTCCCACTTTGCTATACACTCTATTTTATCCACCAAAAACATTGTGCCGAGCAAGATCACGGGTGTGAAAGTTCATATTTTCATCTAACCCTTGCACACCCGAGGTCTCGCTCAATCGTTTTTTTTTAGCCATGAAGAAAGCTGGGAAAGTTTTCGGCGGATTGAGGCGATCATCAAGGCGTAGCTCGCGACATACAAGCACGAGCTCCTTCAACCTCGATGAGCAAGAAAGCTCCCATGCAAGAAGATGCTTTGCACCGGTCGGGAAGAAGAAGTTCAAGCTCCCCGCCCGTCGCCGAAGGCCGATGCTCCATACCTCAACATCGGGGGAACCCGAGAGATGCAAGCATATCTCCTACTCAAGGATCGTGTGTTCCAACACACACCCGGGATCAACCCCGACCTTCTCGAGCAAACAAGTATGGATGATGAACTCCGTAGTATTTGGAAGGCGTCGGGTGGCGGGATTATCCCCTCTCGAGGAGGAAGGTTCTCACCACCTAACAATCCAGTTTCTATGCACTTTAGTAGAGGACAAGCTAGGAATTTCTTTCCGCCTTTTTCGTCGTTCATATCATATCAAGTGGGCGGACCTAGCTAGTCATTTGGGCTTCAGTTACAGATGTGCATTAGATTTGGATAGTGCTTTACTCGGCTTCGTTCGACCCCAGTTTTGGGAAGAGATTACCGGTGCTCACGAGACCGGTGTCTTCAAGCCACGCCACTCACAAATCCAAAGACCCATTACTTAGATTCATTCATCATTTGGATATCTTTGGCATTGTTTCCTAGGCACGGGTTAGATGGGTGAATGAGACTGAGTGTTGATGGTTGTTGGCATTTCTTAACGCAATCAAAAGGAAACAGGTATAAAACCCATCCCCAATAAAAGCGTCAGAAATGCACCGCTGACATTCCCCAGTAAACCACCATGTCGGTGATCCGTAAGGGACCGTCAACGGGATAGATCTTGCCATCTTAGATATTCATCCGCAGCGCGCGCGGATCTATCATTGTAGCATTTCACCCGAAAGTATTCAGGGTATCGTTATTTATATTTTCCCAAAGGAAGGCATGTGAATAATTGTTGATGGTCACCAATGATATATTTTTAACGTCAACATTCTACCAATAAGGGGTGAAACTATACCTTACTACACACATATACATTTATTATTGACATAATTCCACTTGTAGTGCCAAATAATGTTTTGCGTGGATTTATATAAAAACCAAGTGGAAAATGCACCAAAAGGTGCCTCCCCGGAAAGCGCATTCCCGAGAACATCAAGCCCAAGGGAGAAAAAGTCCATAAAATATCAATATCCAAGCACAAGCCCAAGAGGTCGAGGCCCGAGTCCAACATGAAATGATAAACGGACCGCGGGACATGGGTTCAATGTTTTGGGCATAACTTTCTCATACGAAATCGGATTTTTAGCGAACGAATACTTTCGAAACGAAGCTAACTCCGAGGCCCACGTGCTCATGCAAAGTTTCAGCCCAAACGGACAAAATATTGGTGCGGGCGCACCCTCCTGAGGCCAAATCGGCCCATCTTCGTCCCGCGGCCCATCTCGACCGAAAAGTTTGGAGGCGGTGTTTGCTTGCCCGAAAACGGTCGCGGGATTAGTACCAAATGGCTTATCCAAGAGAGGATCCCATGGTGAAGGTCCTATAAATAGATGGGCACTCCCTCCCTTGTAACACACACCACACAATGTAGCCTCTCTTCTTCTTCTTCTTCTTCTTCTTCTCCTTCTTCTTCTTCTTCTTCTTCTTCTCCCTCTTCTTCTTCTTCTTCCTCTTTCTTCTTCTTATTCTTTTTTTCTTCTTCTTCTTCTTTTCTTCTTCTTTCTAGTTTGTACTTAGGAGGAGTTTGGCAAGGATAATAAAAGAGAGCAAGACATTTTGGAGCTATGCGGTATGAGCAATTTAGAGTTCTTCATTCTGTTCTTGTTCTCTACTTATCAATATAGTCATGTTCTTGAATTAGAGCAAAGTTCTTGTGATATAATCTTGGTTGAAGAACTAGTCTATAGTTTCTATATCATGATCTTGTCTTATAGAACTTCGTGCTTAGTCTTTCATACATACATGTTTAGACCAAAGAGCTAGATTGCTATGATGAGTTCTACCTAGAGTTAGCCTTGGTTGATGTTGGGTTGCGGGATTGATAGTCGTTTCCTTGAGGGCGGTGCTCGGTAGAAGGACCCGAGGGCGGGTAAGCCTTGTTAACACGCCCGAGTAATAATCACTAGTGTAGACGTGATGTGCGGGCTAGGGGTTGCCTATCTTTTGTGGCGCATCCCACGGTTGAGGGGGTAGGCGGCTTGGTCGTGACAAGCCTTGTCCGTCCCTTGAAATCCCCCACGTTCGGTCGGCGCAGTGCTAATTGCCGGACATCGTTCTTTTGGGCGTGGGCGGTGCCCGAAATAATTCGGGCAGAGACCTTGGCGATCTTGACGTAGAATCTCTAACAGTTGAACATGTGTGTATCTGCTATCTTGACATGACTATCTAGGATATGCCCGCTCCATATTAGATTTATTCTTTTATTCATTATTTTACCTTTATCCTTAAGATTGGCTTGAGTGTGTGTGTCAAGTTATCCTACTACCTATCTTATTTTACCCCTATTATGAGCATTGGTCTATTATGCATTAGTGTCATCCGGACCATGTCCGAATTAGAGACTTTTACACCATGCCTTCCTTTGGGAAAAATATAAATAACGATACCCTGAATACTTCCGGGTGAAATGCTACAATGATAGATCCGTGCGCTTGCGGATGAATATCTTCTTTGGCAAGATCTATCATGTTGACGTTCCCATTCGGATCACCGACATGGTGGTTTTACTTGGGAATATCAGCGGCGCATTTAAAGGCGCCGTTATTAGAGATGGGTTCTAAACCTGTTTCTAGTGATTGCGCTTAAGAAATGCAACAATAATAAATTAGCATGGCATCTGAATAGAGGAACATGTGTTTGCTTAGACCAAAATGTTCATAACAGGGGTAAGCAATAACGGTTTTGGATAGTGTGACACACACTTTAGAATCCACCGACAAAAAGGATAAAGAAAATAGATAAAGAATAAATGAAAAATCTAATGGAGTAGTTCTAATATTATCTAGTCATGGCCATACAAATGAATAGTTAGGATCATATGCAAACTGATTTAATCGGGGTTAGGTCTAGGATAGCGGGGAGACTTCACGGATACCATACGGCCCGATAGGAAGCATTTACGAACTCCTACAAAGACAAAGAACGTGGGGGGATTTCAAGGGGCGGTCAAGGCTTGTCACGACCAAGCCGCCTACCCCCTCAACCGTGGCATGCACTCATATCCGCGGGTGTCGTAATACCGGGCACCATGCCCGCATATTAGAAACACTACTCTTGTCCCCCAAGATCCCCACTTTCGTCGAATGGACGGACTAGAACAAGAGCAAACCCGAAGGAACAACGAACCCATATCCCACCTCTAATCAAGTTAGGCATACGATGATCGATGATGAACTGAGATGAACATGTCAAGATTATGATATGTAAACTATATGTTAGTTCATATACCAACACAAGAACATGAACAAGACTATACTCTAGTTCATAAGTTAGGCCAAGAACATAGATATAAGACTTGCAAATAGAAGAATGCTCCATAGAGTAGATGTATTACCAAAGCACTTTCTTCTAGGAGACAAGCCCTCCTTGTAGCTCTTCTACTCCAAGTACTAACCAAGAACTAAGAAGAAGAAGAAAGTAGAAGAAGAAAGAAGAAGAGAGAGAGGTAGAGGTGGTAGAGAGAGAGAAATTGCTGGTTTGTTTGGACTCCAAGTGGTGTGTGTTGAGAGAGGGAGAGAGGGGATCTACTTATACACTTGGAGGAGGGGCCTAAATGCTAAAATACACCAAAACCGACACGGAAAACCTTCCTTCACGTGCGCAAAACGACCAACTAAGGGCGGGAAACCCCGTTTGGAAGGTGCACGAACCGCCTCCCCGAGGCTGGGCGAAAACTCCTCGGGGAGGGTGCGGCCGCACACCGTACCAGCGTAGCGCACCCCCCCGCTCGGCCTGGCCCGTCTTGGCGGGGTGTCGTCTTTCGCCCTGAAAAGTTGTGGGCGGGCTTTGCTCGGCCAGATTTGATGTTTTGGGTCGATTTGCTCCCGGGCTTGGATTTTTGCAATAATGCGCTTTCCGGAAGGCGTACTTTGGTCGATTTTCCACTTGCTTTTATTATAAATCTACAAAATAAAATACAAGGCACTACAAGTGGAATTTATTAGTGAAAATGCATATGAGTATAAAAAGGTTTAATTTTACTCCCTTTATGGTAGTAAGTTGGCCGGGAAAAAATATATGTCGTTGGTTACCGTCAACAATGGTCGCCAAACTACATATTTTATACCATCAACATTAGTATAAATCTACCAAAACATAATAGCAATAGGGCTTTGAGCTAACCATTTCCACAAGTTTTGGTACTTCACTTGTTTTGCATGGCAATGTTGGAAACATATACATTTTTTGGCCAAAAGCAAAAAAAACATATAAAAGATAACAAGTCCCTAAATGGCATAAGCAAAGCAAGGAGAAGAGAGGAGAAAACCTCATAAAATATCAATATCCAAACACAAGCCCAAGAGGTCGAGGCCCGAATCCAACATGAAATGATAAACGGGCCACATGACATGGGTTCAATGTTTTGGGCATAACTTTCTCATGTGAAATCGGTTTTCAGCAAACAAATACTCGAAACGAAACTAACTCTAAGGCCCAAGTGCTCGTGCAAAGTTTCAGCCCAAGCGGAGATAATCTTGGTGCGCCCGCACCTTAGGGTGCGGCCGCACCCTCACGGAGGCCAAAACGGCCCACCTTCGTCCTGGCGGCCCATCTCGACCTAAAAAGTCTGGTGGCGGTGTTTGCTTGCCCAGAAGACGATGCGGGATTAGTACCAAATGGCTTAGCCAAGATAGGCTCCCATGGTGAAGGTCCTATATATAGATGGGCACTCCCTCACTTGTAACACACACCAATTCCAAGGGCAAGAGTCTCTCCCTCTCCTCTAAGAGAGCTCTCCCCTCTACTCCACTCCTTCACTCCAATGGGCTTAGGCCCTCATTAGTAGTAGAGAGATCGGCGGAGGAGAGATGTGTGGGCCGAGAGCGGGAAGTGCCGGATTTGTCGGTGTCTCCCCAACCTTGTACCTCGGTGGATTCGGGCTTAGCTCCTTCATGGGATCTTGGCTAAGTAAGCTTCCACGGTTCTGATAATCTTTGTTGTCTTTTGTTTATCCAAGCTTTATCTATTCGTTTGCGGGATCGATAGTCGTTCCTTCGGGATGGGACTTTAGTGGTGGAACCCTTTGACCGGGGAACCTGGCAAACACTAGAGTGATAATCACTAGCGTGACGAGGTGTTTGGGCTAGTGGTTTTCTATCTTTTTTTGAAGCATCCCACGGTTGAGGGGGTAGGCGGCTGGGTCATGACAAGCCTTGGCCGTCCCTCAAAATCCCCCACGTTAATTTGTGGCGTAGAGCTAATTGCCTAAGAAGCTGCCCAGTTGGTGCGTTGGCCGGTGCCCGAAGTGAACAAGTAGCTCTAGAGCGAGGCTAACCATAGACCATAAAGGTGTACGAATCCTTCTCAATAATCCTCCCCATCTATGGCCTTGTGTGTCCTTGGGCGAACTAGTTAGGAGAGAGTACCTCCGTTCCCCGTGGAAAATACGATACCCCCGAATATATCCCGGTGAAAGCTACAACGACAATTACATGCGCTTGCGGATTCTTACTGCGGCGTTAAGAAACGTCAACAAGCTTTCGGCCGTCGTTCTTTGGGGAATGGTTGCTATTATCTTGAACCTAGTGAGTCCTCGTATCTATCCTTTAAAAAAATTCAAAATAGTTATTTATTTCTTTTTTTCCAAAATGAAGCCAACCAATCTTTACGAAAATCCTTCGCTTCAACGGAGGAGTTCCGCAGAGCGGCAATTTTTTCAAAACTAAAACTTTCATCCGGCTATGAACTCCACCCATATTTAAAATCCATTGTTCGAGGCGGGACCCTTCTCTGGCTACCACACCAAAAACCCATGTAGCCACCTACAAGTTTTTGAGGAGATATGTGCATGCCTAAGCATTCCCGGCATGACACAAGAAACTCTCATGTGGAAGTTGTTTCCGTCCTCCCTCATAGGGAGAGCGAAACAATTGTACACTAATGTCGTAGGAAGTTTGAATGGGGATTGGAAAGAACTCAAAGACAATTTTTGTCTAGCATTTTTTCCCATCAACACCCTACCAAGGACAATCCTCAATTTTGAGTAGGATGAGAAGGAGTCCATAGGTGCGGCACTGGGCTAGGTTTACAATGTTAATACATTCTAGCCCGGACTTGTCATTACCGATAGTGTGCTTTTGCATATCTTTTTGTTCGGTCGACATAGACGCTGCCCTATGCCTTGACATGACCCATTTGGAGGGTCGTTTTCACGCAAACCTACAACGGAACAGAGGGAAATCCTTGATCACATCCTAGAGAAGCATGCTTCTCCTGTTGTGATTGGTTGTTTTCATAAGATAGAGAATATAATCAAAATGATCCGAGTAACTCATCGGAGGGTTGTTTTCACATCCTTGATCACATTCTTGATCACATTCCCCTTTTTTTTTTTTCAGCGTAACTCATCATTTCATAAGATAGAGAATATAATCAAAATGAGAGGTACAAGTTACCTTTACTGTAAGTCCTCCCCAAGCTAGCTCTTTATTTACCTTTTGTGGTTTTGCAAGCTTGTGCACGCAATGATCCGAGTTGTGATTGGTTGCGTGGTTGGAGGCTCCTCCCAAGCTTGTCTTTTGATGTTATCACAAGAACAGGACAAAGAACTTGGGGCTGAAAGGTTTATTTCCTCTCTTTATTGTCTCCTTCTCCCCATCTCCTCTCTTCGCTCTTTTTTCTTGACTTGTCCAACTCTGTTGTCATCTTCAAGACTAACCCTTTTGAAGTTTTTGACACATTCCTGCGGGGGTTAGTCAATGGTCGACCAAAATCTACACTAGCAGTTTTGAGTTCAATAACTAGACTTCGACTCCATGTCTAATCTCGATTAAGGTAGACTTTTTGACCTAAGCACCATGCTTAATTCAAAATGCCTATGGAAGTATGATCATACGTATAACCAAAACTTCCAAACCAAAACATGCTAACATAGAAAGAGGAAGCATGTATTGATAAACAAGATTCATCAACGAGAGGTAACAAAATATTTTATTCTTATTTATTATTTTATTTATTTTATTTATAATTTTTATTGTAAGCATCATGGAGTTATTTACGGGAGATTATTATTTTAAACAAAATAAAAGATAACTACCGATTTACCTTCGGCAAGGACTCACCTTTTAAAGTCCGGCGAGCGGGGACTCTTCTCCTTTCATTTTGTGCTTGATGGATGGTCACCCATATCCAGGAGAAGTGGATGCGGATGTCGTCCTTTAAATGCGCCATGCACGCTTAACACTTTCTAGCTTTACTTTCTTGGGCTACTTGTTTTTGGCATTCTTATGCTTGTTGAACCCATTGAATGGGCATCTCATTGTAAGACCACGCATATGAAAACTAGCATGCCCGGATCCCACGTGTAGGATTGCATTTGTAGTGTTAAGAAATGGTCTCCCAAGGGTTGGGGAACTCTCTTGTTGTGACCCATGTCCACGATGACAAAGTCTGTCGGGATGTATGCTTCTCGAATTTTCACCACAACGTCTGGGCTACTCCCTCAGGCTTCCTTAGTGATAGGTCCGCCATTTGTAGTTCAAAATGTACGAGGGGACAAAGGTCCACCTAGTATTTCATCGTATGTTACCTTTGACATGATGTTTATGCTTGATCCAGGGTCGCAGAAGGCATCCTCAAAGACATGCGGGCCACTGAGCTTGTAATTTTTGGGCGACCAGGATCCTCCTTCTTGATGATGAGTTGTGGCTCGGTAGGAGACGTGCTATCTTCCCGATATAGAGGCTTACGAGACCTCATTGAGACCATTTTAACGGATTCAAGAGAGATTTCGGGTTGCCCCAAAACTTTTCCCAATCCGACCTTGAGCAAAAGCGGCGGCAAAGCCGAGCTAATTGTGTTTCTATCATTTTATTAAAGCTCGGTTGTCTTTCATAAGAAGAAGTTAAACTTTTGATTTTGAAAATCATGTTTTCAATTGTTTTATCATTGAGCATCAACTTCTTTGTAAGATCTTCAATTATTTTTTTGCTTGGTTTAAGACCAAGTCTTCCAAGGAGAGAGGATTCAAATTGTAGCTTGAGTTTGAATTTCCTCGGTTTTGTGGGCACGACCGGTTATTCCACCCGTTATGGTCTCCTTGTTGGGGAACCCGTAGTTGATGAGAGTGGCGTCTTCCGCGGGTTTCGGGGCAGTCGTTCCTCGAATGGCCAACATTGCCATAGACTTCACATGTTACATGTGAGTCCATGGCCTTGACAGTGTCGTAGGTTGCTTCTTCTTCGGTGACACACTTGTCAAGTTCTTTCAATAGGAGATCCATTGTAGCGAGCACGTCCCGTCTCCTCCACGGGTATGCATGCTATCTTCTTGTTTTTGCCAAAGATTTCCTCCCCCCAAGCTTGATTGGACACTATTTTCTTCATAGGAGCTGTTTGCTCTATCGATGGTGAGGGAGAGGAAGGCACCTCCAGCGGTGGCATCAATGTGCTCTTTTGACATGGGTGTTTTGTAGAAGTTATGCATCACGAGCCATTTTTTCCATCCCATGGTGCGGGCATTCTTGAATGTACTCTTGTAGCCTTTCCCATGCATGCGGTATGGGTTCCGTAGGATTATCTTTGGAAGTTGGCAATTCTTCCCCTCAAGGTGTGAGTTTTTCTCATGGGAAAGAATTTAGTGATGAACGCCATGGAACATTTGTCCCACGTGTTGGCAGCTTTCTTCTCTTTGTAGAACCCTTTGTTTCACCTTCCCGAGATGGAGAAGGGGAAAGCAGGCCATTCTAATGGCTTACGTGCGACACCTTGGATGACAACGGTGTCACTAAGCTCAAGGAAGTGTTGTAGATGCGCATTTTCGTCCTCACTTGGCAAACCATAAAATTGGTTTGCTTGCACCATCTTGATTAGGCGGTAGCCGAGCTCAAAGTTCTCGGTTGCCATGTTGGCCAGCCCCAACGGACACGTTGGCAAAGAGGGATAGAACTGGCTGGCGGATCGACTTGGCCATGAGTGAAGTAGCGATGATGCAAGGGTGATTGGTTTGTTTGTCGGCGGAGTAGCGGAAAAAGATTTGATATGGGTTGGGTTTTCCTTAGGAGTGCCTCCGGTCTGCGATGTAGTTGTTCAACGAGGACAAACCAATCGAACACTATCCCGTCTTCATCCACAACGAGGAGAGAACAAGAAAGATTAGCCTTTGCATGAGTAATGGCTACTTACACATGCACATTATCATGAACATGTCTTCCTAGAATCGTCAACCAATGTCGTTCCCGAAGCGGCGCCGGAAATGCTTGTTGACATTTCTTAACGCAAATCACCAAAAAGGCAATCACGCTTAGAAATGCCTATTGGTAATCGGGAGCGCAACTACCAAAAAGGCAAGAGTCTTTGGAAAACCAAAGGGTTGACTTCCCACGATGACTTCACCGGAATTGTTACATTCCAAAGAATATCACCACTTCCGGGATGTCGGGTGGCATTCTATAACGTTCTGAGAACAAGTCCGCAGCGCCGCGAAATACCGTTGTAGCATTTCAACCGGAGATATTGAGGGCATCGTTATTTATATTTTCCCAATGGAAGGCATGGTGTTGGATTCTAGTAGGGGCATGAACAAGACGACATGTCTGTGCAGTTGACCAATACTCAATACAGGGGTAAGTCATGATAGTTCATAAGATAGTGTGACACACACTTGGGCCAACCTCAAGGATAAAAGGGAAATAAAGAATAAAGAATATTCCTAAGTGAAGCGGGCATTCCTAATATATAGCTGTGCAAAGAACAAGTTAATGATCATGCAAACATAAATGACTAGACTTTTAGGTTGAGAGTGAGATGGACGGGGAGACCTCCCAGTACCATCCGGCCCAATGGAAGGCATTTACGAACTCCTACATCACATACGAACGTGGGGGGATTACAATGGACGGACAGGGCTATCATGACCCTGCCCCCTACCCCCTCGACCGTGGCATGCTCTCATATCCCGACATGTTAAGGTACATCCCATGTCCCCCGCGGACTCTCACCCTACGGATGAACGAGCTAGAACATGGACGGGCCGAAAAACCACAACGAACGCCATCTCAAAGACAAACTCTTACTCTACGCAAATACATGGCATGAATGGTTAAGCCTAAAGTTCTATACGACTAACCACGACATAGGAACTATAGTCTAGTTCTTCTGTCATGATTGTGTCGAGAACAACATGTTAAGAATATAACGTAGAAACTATATGCTAGTTCATATGTCAAGTCTATAACATGGAAATACTCTAGTTCTATTGCACAACTAAATAAGAACAAGACTTGAGAAGAAACCATAATTGGATTCATACCGAATATTCCTTTCTCCCAAGTACAAGCTCTCCAATGAAGCTTTAGCCTTGCTCCAAATACTACTAAAGCTAAAAGAACTAGAGAGAGGTGGAGTAGAGAGGAGTGTGGTGAGTGAGGAGTCTCCAAATGGTGTGTGTTGTGAGAGGGGGAGAGGCCCTCTACTTATAGGATGAGAGGAGGGGGCTAAGTGCTAATTTACACCTAAACCGACTATTACCAGGCGTCTAGGTTCAGTGAACGTGGCAGCCAACACCGCACCGCCACTTCTTGTGCATTGATTGCACCGCCCGAGGAAAAACATGGGCTCGAATCGCCTCCGGGATGGGTGCGGTCGCACCCTAGGGTGCGACCGGCTCAGCCCGAGTCTCGGTGGGGTGGCGTTGTTGGGCCTGAAAAGTGTGATGGTGATGTTTGCTTATCCTAACTCTGGCGTTTTGGTCCATTTTACCCCTGGGCTTGTAATCTTCTAAAGTACGCTTTCCAGGGTTGCACCTTTTGGTCGTATTTCCACCTGTTTTTATTATAAATCCTACAAAATATATTTTGGACACTACAAGTGGAAATATGTGAGTAATAAATGTATATGAGTATGAAAAGGTATAGTTTCACCCCCTTTATGGTAGAATGTTGACAGGAAAAATATGTCGTTGGTGACCGTCAACAGTGGTGCGGGGCAAGGACTCCCGATATATAGGAACGATGGGGAAGTGGAACGGCAACCGCCCGCATTTACTACAACTGACCCGTTGTAAAGATTCGCCAGCAACCGCGCTATAAGTCTCCTCCCGTCCTGTCAATCTCGTCAATTTGTCTTGTCAGTTGCATAGGGAAGCGTACCCGCTACCTCGGGAGGCGTGCAGCTACTATTCCCCTCACTATCCCGCATGGGCCTACGAACGAGGGGAGGCCCCACTATTGCCCCCACAAGGTGGATGATGAGGCGACCGGTCGAGGGCGTACCCCTCGGCCAAAACCTAGGCTCCCGGGCCTCTATAGTCCGTAGGTCCGGGCGGGCTCATGTGGGTTTTTGACGGCCGCCTCGTGGCACCTGAGTCGGGGGCATCGAAGGGTGTGTCCATTACATGGCTGCGGCTTGAGCCCCCTGGCCTCGAGACACCCTTCCGAAGCATCCAAGGCCACTAGGCGTCAAGTAAGAGATCCCAACGAGGGAGGCAACAGGCCCTCAGACCCTAGCGAATGGATCTGAGACTCCCTTGACACACCTAAGTGGCACCTAGTTGGAGTGCGCCGTGAGGCCACGCAGCCAACCTCTATCGAATGGGGGCATGGACCTCCACTTGGACTACCCGTTAACACTCACCCGGCTCAAGGCGCCTAGGCCCATCGAGGGTAGGGACGCCTTGACCACCCTCTCTTCTCACGAAGAGACAAATCCAAGGGTCGTTATAAAGACGCTGGTACCCCTGATCATTCCCCTTGCACCAGTGAGGGGTCGGGGGCTACCCTCGCACAGCACACGTTACGACAGGGAAAAGAGATGAATCAAGAAGCTGGAGAGACCCTTGGGCGATCTCTTGAGACCTTAAGACCACTTCTCCCTTGTCAAAAACGCGGACCTTCGGGTCATTACAGTCCAGAGGTTCGAAGGCTGGGCTCGTGTGGGTTTTCGATAGCCGCCTCAGGGCACCAGAGTCAGGGGTGTCTAGGGGTGTGCCTGTTACGTGGCCATTATTTGAGCCCTAGGGCCCGGAACACCCACCGATGCGTCCAAGGCTGCTGGGCAGTCAAGTAAGAGATCCCAATGAGGGAGGCAAGAGGCCCTCGGATACTGTTGGCATTTCTTAACGCAATCAGAAAGAGTTCTGCAAGCGCACGGAAATGCCGCTGTAGCTTTCACCCTGAAGTATTCAGGGTATCGTATTTTCCACAGGGAAGGCATGGTGTAAAAGTCTCTAATATGAACATGGACAAGAAAACATGACTATGCAATAGACCCTAGTCCATAATAGGGATAAACCAAATGGTAAGATAACTTGACACACACACTTGAATCAATCTCAAGGATAAAAAATAAAAGAATAAATATAACAAGGAGCGCATATATCCTAAATAGCTATGTTAAGACAAGTAGATATACATACATGCTTTTGTCTTGTTAGAGATTCTAAATGAAGTTAGTCATGGTTTGCTATTTTCTCATTCGACCACCGGAGCGACCTAGTCCGCCAAGCGATACCGGCATAGCATCTACTCCATACGAGACGGGGGGATTACAAGGGCCGACATGTCGTCACCACCACCGCCGCCTACCACCTCGTCCCCGTCTCAGTATATGGACCGGACCGAAGGTAACCTCTACCATAGACACCACGCTCTACGCTATGGCCACTACTCTAGCGTGTCGACAAAAGGCTTACCGTTGACGGTAATTAACTACATAAAAACACCGCCAACACACGCATAAAACATTCATCTTTGAGTACCAAACTCAGTGATAGGGCTTGAAACTAATACTTTCCACGAGTTTTGGTATTTTCAAATGCGATGAAGGAATTCTTAAATTATCGTCAAAAGAAAGTATCTTCAATGGTAAAAGGGGAGTACACCATTGCGAAGGTCTCGTCAGCCGATCAAAATGGACATATTACTTGCTATATTTGGACTTCCTAGTGAAAAGATATTGAACAAAGAAGAAACCACAAGAAATGATAGTCAATACAACATCCACGTGAACAAAGGGCATGCACGGCGAATCGAGATGGACACGTGGTAGAAAAGCGAAGCGTAGCTGGCAGCGCACGCGTGCACCTACCGACACGGGGCCCGCAGAATAGCCGCTCTCATCGGCCGGAACGGGCGAGCCGGTGCCACCCAGGCTCCGACATCGGCCGGGCCCCAACGCGGGCGGAACGCGCGACGCGTGCCGCGTGGCCCCACACTGTCGGCGCCGGTTCCCCATCGACGAAGCGCGACGCCACGCCGTTTTTTTCAAACCGACGATCGTGAAGCGAGGCGCCACGCCGCGCGGGCCCGTGTCCCACGCGCTGGAACGCTGCCGCGCCGGGTCCGCCCGGCCGCCGGGAGCCATCGTGGCGGATCGAGACCGGGCGCCGAGGCGGTCGCGTGCCAGGCGCGGTTCGCCAATCCGAATAACCGACCGGTTCGGCCGCCTACCAACGCAGCTTTGTTTCGAAGGCGGCACGGCGCCGACAGCGACCGGGTTTGGGTCCGGTTCACCGCCTATATGGCCGTTCCGCTCCGGTTTTCAACGCCACTTGGAAGGAAACTTCAATACCGCCATACTTGTAGGATGGTTGCATGCCCGGAGGCGGTAGGAAATATTTCCTTGTATAGGGATTGCCTCTCTCCCTCTCTCCTATATAAAGAGGCCATCCTCTCATGTAACACACACCAATTCCAAAGGTAAAGAGCTCTCCCTCTCTTAGTAGAGCTCTTCTACCATTCATAATAAAGAGCTACAAGCACAAGTGAGCAAGAGAGAGAGTCTTCTATCTCTACCCCTATTCTAATTCTAGAGAGTGAGAGAGGAAAGGCTAGAAGGAAACTTGATTCCTTCTACCCCGAGTTGTCGGTCCGCCCCCGTGTACCGCGGTTCCTAGGAGGATCAGTGCGGACTTGCCTGGTACCCACCTCGCTTGTACCTCTACAATCTACTTACGCTTTGGTAAGAAGTTTGTGATTATCTTTCGGCCTATTACTTTTCAAGCATATTATCTTAGTCATTCACGATCTTACGGGATTGATAGTCGCCTTTTGGCGGTGCTCTAGTGGAAGGACCCCCGGGGGCGGGTAAGCCTTGAATTCACCCTAGAGTAGCAATCATCGGTGCAAACGTGGTGTTTGGACTAGTGGTAGCCTATCTTTTGTGGCGCATCCCACGGTTGAGGGGTAGGCGGCTAGGTTGTAACAGACCTTGTCCGTCCTTTATAATCCCCCCCTCGTTCGGTGTGGCGCAAGTACAATTGCCGGTCTCCATCCCGCCTGGGCGATTGCGGTGCCCGAAGTGAGAAGTTAACAAGCTCGAAAAATCCCCGCACGGAAACTTAAGCCCATAGAGATACCTCACCACTCTTAGAACATAACCTTACCTTGGGTAGACGCTATCCGTAAAGCCCTCTCTTGCCCGGCCGTCCCCTGTGGAAAATACGATACCGAGAATATATCCGGTGAAAGCTACAATGACAATTACGTACGCTTGCGGATTCTTCCTGCGACGTTAAGAAACGTCAACAAGCTTTTCTCGCGCCGTTCTTTGGACGGTTGTCGAGTTGTATTTCAGACCTAGTCGACCCGTGTGCCTTGTAGCCTCCAAGAATAAAAAAATACAAAAACATTTTATTTTTACCCATGGAGCAACCTACCCTACAAACCCTTTCCGCTCCTAAGGGCGACTCTTAGAACCACGCCGATCCTCGAAGCCAATCACGGCTTCAGATTATGAACTACGCCCGGGCTTTATAGCCATGGTTCGCCCAAGCCTTTTCGGGCTTGGATTATGAAACCCATACCATCACCTAAGGGAGTTTGAGCGGCTACGTGCATGCCCGACAATTGCGGGCATGACACCCGATACATTGCGGTGGGAACTATTTCTGTTCTCTCGGCGAGAGAGCGAAACAATGGTACGCCCACAATGTAGGGTTGGTAAAAGAAGAATGGGAAGAATCTGCGGAATAGATTCGCCTCGCGTTCTATCCTTTATCCGGAATCGCGGCCCTACGACAAGAGGTACTCAACTTCGGACAAATAGAGGGTGAAACCATAGGTGCGACACAGGGACCGTTTTCCACTCTTACCGGATCCGGCCCGTCATCCGTCCATCCCAAACCATGTGCTTTTACAAAGCATTTTTGGCTAGGCTTGGATAGAGCAAGCCGCCCCTCTTGCTTGACACAACCGCTTGGGAGGGTCGTTTTCACATAAAACCCCCGAGGGAGAAGCGCTTCTAAACCGTATTCTTGAGAATACTCCTCCGCTAGAACCCATCCGTGTAGAACCCAAGCAGATCCTAGAGGAGGTCTCTTCGGCCAAAGTCAAACCCGACACACCTCTAGAGAAACCCTCGCCTGAACCAAAAACAAAAGCAAAAAGAGACCGCATGTTCGATCTCTCGTTCTTCGAGGCCGATCTTACAGAAGAATTCGGTAAAACCTCGAATTACGAATCTTTGGAAGAAACCACCAGCCCCTGCCGTCCTAAGGAACCCCTTAACTAACTTTTCTCAAGGAGTCCATTAAGGAATTGACGGCCATCATGAGCACGTGAGTGGTTGCAAGAGGGGAAGGATCATCCGAAGAAATTCGGATACCTTGTCCCTCTACACCTCTCTTGCGACATCAAAGGACTTGGTGGAGGTCATGTATAACCCTACGGTAGGTGTAAACATCATGTCCAAAAACTATGCGCAATGCCTCGTAGAAAAGCCTTTTTATAACCCATACCTTTCGGACATTGGCGCAAAGGCACCTCGAACCACCTTAGAATGCCAAGACATTATACATGACCAAATTCTTCAAATAAGGATGTCAAATTTTCTTTGGATTTTCATATTTTTGATGTCCAAGATTTTGACATCCTAATCGGGCATCCCTTGGAAAAAGATTCTTGATCTATCAAAATCCGAGGATTTAGATGTCAAGTTGGGGAGAAATTCATTTTTGATTCCGATCACACGAGCTAAAAAACTTCGATGACGCACCCTCTCCACAATGATGACATGCCCGAGGAGGTCATGGGAGTCATGCTCTATGATAACCCCGAGACGGACCTAGAACTTGATGCCCAATTCTTCATAGAAGAAGAGGGGCGACTCGGGGGAAATCATAGAACTTCCTCAAGAGGAAGAGCGCCGACTCGGCCTCCGGGTTGAGCTTAAACCCCTACCCCCGGCCTCACGCCATGTCTTCCTAAACGGCGACACACAAACTCCGGTTATATCATTAGTGATAAACTTAGTGACCGGGAGACATCCCAACTCATCGCCTCTTAGAGAAGCATAGATAGGTCTTTGGGTATTCTTTGCAAGACCTCAAAGGGGTAAGCCCAACACTTTGCACACATCGCATACCTATTGACCCTTCCGAGTGCCCCATCACGCGAACCTCGAGAAGGATCAATAACGCGATGTGTGAAGTCGTGAAGAAGGAAGTTCTCAAACTTCTTCACGCCGGGATAATTTATCCCGCACCACATAGCGATTAGGTTAGCCCGGTCCAAGTGGTCCCTAAAAAAGGGAGGAATGACGGTCGTTGAGAACTCAAAGAACGAGCTCATTCCACAAAGACAAGTCACGGGGTGGAGAATGTGCCTCGACTATAGAAAACTTAACAAGGCAACTAAGAAAGATCACTTCCCACTTCCATTCATTGATGAAATGTTGGAACGGTTAGCGAAAACATTCTTTCTTTTGTTTCCTTGACGGGTATTCTCGGCTATCACCGGATCCCGATCCACCCCGATGACCAAAAGCAAGACCACATTCACATGCCCATACGGAACCTATGCGTATCGTAGAATGTCATTTGGGTTGTGTAATGCACCTTCTTTCTTTCCAATGTGTATGATGTCTATCTTCTCGCACATGATTGAAGAGATCATGGAAGTCTTCATGGATGATTTCTCTGTCTATGGTAAGACTTTTTGATAGTTGTTCAAGAATTTAGACGAGGTCTTACAACGATGCCAAGAAAAGGACCCGGTGCTTAATTGGGAAAAGTGTCATTTCATGGTCCGGGAAGGCATCGTTCTTGGACACTTAGTGTCCGAGAGGGGATTGAGGTAGATAGAGCTAAAATAGATGTTATCGAAAAGCTACCTCCCCCAAAGAACGTCAAAAGGAATTCGTAGCTTCCTAGGTCATGCGGGATTCTGGGGGAGGTTCATAAAAGATTTTTCACAAATCTCTAGACCCCTCACGAACCTCATTAGCCAAGGATGCTCCTTTTGACTTCACAGATGAGTGCATGCACGCTTTCGAAACCCTTAAGAAAGCACTCATCTCGGCTCCGATCATCCAACCCCCGGATTGGTCATTGCCATTTGAAATCATGTGCGATGCTAGCGACTATGCCGTTGGTGCGGTGAAAGGTCCCTTTGGTTTTTGGTAATTGAGTGTCAACATTAGGTGAACTAATATGTGTGATTGAGATAATACCACGGGAGATTAGTTCACGTGGTGATGACGCAATGAAGGAGCTTTATTGCATATGAAACATGACATGGAGTCATGTGACCAAGGTGGTGAAGATCAAGACAAGGCTTGGCTTGATGGACCGGTTGCAAAGTGTCAAGGGCAAGTCAAGGCGGTGAAGCGATGGACCGCGAGGCGGTGAAGCTTAGGCAAGACTTGGCGCCGACGGACCGACGAACGGTGAAGAGCAAGTGAGGTCAAGATCGATAGACCAATAGTGTCACGTGATGATATGAAGTGGATCATATCATTTGGTAATCGTGTTGGTGCATGTGTTGCATCGGCACTTGGAGATGGAGCGAAATGGAAATGCGCAAAGGCAAAGGTATAACCTATAGGGCATTTCATTTCACCCGTCATGAGGAGCTTAGAGAAGTTTATGACCGGGTTTAGGATAGATGGCCGTATTTATCAAGAGGGGCAAAACTTGTTTGCATATCTAATCATCTAGTGCCACTTGAGCGATCTAACTTTGCGACGTGTTAGGATCGAGTGGCGTGCTAAGAGCTAACCCGGCCTTTGACTTGATTGTGAAAATGCTAACACACATGCACATGGTGATGTACACTTGGTGGTGTTGGCACATTTGCAAAAGCGGCGGTGATTGCGGGGGTTGAGTTGGGTTTGGGAACCGCTCATCCTCCCGCCGAGCTTGCGAGGCGGGATTCGCGCTTTTGAGAAAATGAGATGCATATTTTCTATTGCGCGGATGCAAGTTAGTGGGTGAAAACATGCTATTCCTTGTGCTCAAGTTTGGTATACTTGATGGGTAGCATGTCGAGCGAAGGCGCCGGTGATTCGGTGGAGTTTTCGCTGAAAAGCGGTGACCGGACGCACCGGCCGGAAGCTCTGGGTAGCTTCGGGACGCTCGGTCGGTCGTCGCGAGAGCTGCGGCGGGTTTTAAGCCGGGGCCATGGCGGACCACTGGACGGGCGCTTCGGTGGTCGGCCGGAATCCCGTGGCCGGGACGCACGCAGGAGCGTGTCGGCTAGGGGGCGATTGCTTGTCGGTTGTGACCGGGCCGCTTGGACCGGACCCGCCGCCGGACTGTTGGTGAGTCCGGTCGGTGCGTCCGGTCGCGTGCTGATTTAGATCCCCAGCGGCTAGTTTTTCGGTTTTGGGCTATATATACACCACATGCCTCGACCTTGTTCGGTGCCGAGCACTTGGGCCTTGGTGGCTTGTGTTGTGGTGCTTGAGAGCCCTCCCACTCACTTGTGATTGATAGTGTTCATCAAATCAAAGTGAGGAGTGATTCTAGTGCATTCGCGTTGAGAGATCGCATTCGTGGCACTAGGTGATCGTGTTGCAAGCCGGAGTGCTTGTTTCTCTTGGAGGTTGCCACCTCCTAGGCGGCTTGGTGGCAAGAGACTTCGTGAAGCATGCAACGGAGATTGTCGCGGTGCTCAGAAGGAGGATTTGTGAGAGGTTCGAGCTCACCTTGCGGGGGATCGTGAAGAGCATCACTACTAGAGCGTGTCGGGTGAGTACCTCCCTTGTGTGTGTGTGGTGTCTTGCGGTGCCTTGTGATAGGCTCACTTGAGAGTGGTGTCTTCTGCGGTGCCTTGCGGGCGTGCCTTGAGGGGCAAGTGATCGGAGAATCACACCGAAGAACCATCTAGGTGAAAACACCAAAGGAACCACCCAAGGTGTTGGTCGACACAACGAGGAGTAGGGGAAGTTGGCAAGCTTCCCGATACCTCGGTAAAAATCACCGGTGTCAACTTGTCTACTCTTCTCGGTGGTTTGCATTCTCCAAATCACAAGCTTTGTATTTACATTCATATATACCTTGTGCTTGTGCTTGTGGAGTAGTTCTTGCAATTACTAGCTTGTGTAGCTTGTTAGTTGCTTTACTTAGTTTGTGTAGCTAAGTAAATTGAGCCTTTGGGTTAGGCGTGTGTTGCCTTGTCCATTGTGCATCTAGTGAGCTTAGGTTGGCTTTGTGCTTTTGCTCATTAGAATTGTGTAGGAGCTCACCCTTGTTTGAAGTACTAGTGCATAGGTTTGTGTGACCTTGCAATAGAAAATCGGTTAGGAGCTCAAGCTAGGCTTATCACCTCATTTGCTTTGTGTAGGATCTTTTTGTGAGGTGATTTAGAGTCATAGCTAGAGGGGTGAAGTCTTGGCTAAACGAATAGTTTCAATTCCGCATCATATTTGTTTAGCTAGCGCAATTAGTTTTAGAAAGGACTATTCACCCCCCCTCTAGTCTCCATCTCGACCCTACATGCGGTCTTAGGCCAAACCAAGGATAAGAAGCGACATGCAATAAGCATATGCTAGCAAGACTCTAACTTGAAGCCCGGGGCTTGAACTACGCTACCACGTAAAAAGAGAGCTCCTCATGCGTAGTCTTTGCTATAGAAAAGTTTCATTCTTACTTAGTGGATGCAAAGATAATCGTTTACACCGACCACACTTTGCCCTTAAGTATCTTCTCACTAAGAAAGATGCGAAACCTCGTTTGATCCATTTGGATTCTTCTACTCCAAGAATTCGATCTAGAAATAAAAGATAAAAAAGGGAGTAGAGAATACCGTTGCATCATTTGTCGCTGTATGCAAAGAACTAACATGCGTGAACTACCAATCAATGATTACCCCGCGTGACGACATGCTACTAAAGGTGATGGACACCAACCCATGGTACGCAAACATTGTCAACTTCATGGTTACAAAGTTATGTACCCCACGGGAGGACCGGCGAAAGCTCCAAGTAGAGAGCGTATCGTCACCTTTGGGACAACCCGTCACATGCAGGTGTGCGCAGATGGCTTGCTAAGAAGATGCGTACCAAAAGGGCGTAAGGGATGCAAATCATAGAAAAAAATGCCATGCATCACCGTATGCCGGCCACCTCGGAGTATTCCGCACTCAAGCCAAAATCTGGCGGTCGCGGGTTCTTCTCGCCAACAATGTACGCCGACATGAAGGAGTTCATCGAAGATGCTATAGTCGCCTAAGACCGAGGTATAATAGCTCATGACGCAATGCCCCTACACTACAACCTTCAAATAGAAATATTTGATGTGTGGGGCATTGACTACATGGGACCATTCCCAAAGTCTAGCGATTGTGAGTATATCTTGGTGGCGTGGATTACGTGTCGAAGTGGGTAGAAGCATTACCATGCGAGTCGACGCCAAACATGCTCGGAAGATGTTCCATGAAGTGATTTTCCCCGCTTTGGAATGCCTCGCATGGTAATAAGTGACGGAGGATCACACTTCAAGGACAAGGCATTCGTAACATTCCCGAAAGAACTTGGCGCCGGCACAACATAGCTACCCCTTATCATCCGCAAAACCAATGGGCAAGCCGAAACGTCAAATAAGCAAATAAAGAACATCCTGCAGAAGACGGTCAACGAGATGGGGAAGGGCTGGAAAAATAAGCTACCCGATGCTCTTTGGGCTTATCGGACAGCATACAAAGCCCCCATCGGCATGTCACCCTATCAGCTGGTATATGGCAAAACCTTCCACTTACCAGTTGAATTGGAGCATCGAGCTCACTGGGCCATCAAGAGATGGAACATGGACGTCAAACTCGCCGGAAAGAATCGACGAGAGACAAATCTCCGAACTTGAAGAATGGCGGGAAAAGCGCACCTAAAGGTGCAAAGCTCTACAAAGAGCGCACAAAGAGATGGCATGATCGGCGCATAAAGATGAAAGAATTCACCAGGGGTGATAAGGTACTCTTATTCAACTCCCGGGTGAAACTATTTGGCGAAGGAAAGTTGAGGAGCAAGTGGAAAGGACCATACACTGTCATCAATACCTCGTCACATGGTGCAATCACAATCCAAGACGACGCAGGTAAAATACACAAGGTAAATGGTCAACGCCTCAAACTTTTCTTTGAGCCATTGCCCGATCTCAACCAAGAGCTCGATAGAATAGACTTTTATTTCAAAAATGATTTATGAATTATCGGCATGCCAAAAAAAAAAGAGTGTTTTTCTTTTGTTTTTTAATTATAAATTCAATAAAACTTGTCTTTAGAAAATTGTGCATGTCTCCACTTGTTTTTGTCCTTTGTGCAAAAAAAAAGAAAACATAAAGACAGGTACAAAAACAAGTGGGGGGGGAGGCTCACGTGTCTCTCACAAGTCAAAGGTACGCAAAATAAATTGTATCATTTTACACTTTGACTTGTGACATATTTCACCTCTCCTCGCCTATGTAAATCATTGTCTAAACAAAGTTGGCAAATACTCCATCTCTAGTCTACCAATTGATACATGATGTGCATACATTTTATTCCTCGCTAAAAACCACGCTTTGTTGAGCAACTACACCGTTAGGAACCCCATGCTTATCTAAATAATTGAGCTTTGAGATATGGTAGAATGACTTTGACACTTGCTCTTTATGCAATGGGACTTGGTTTTATTTCAAAAAATTCAAATAAAGCATGCTCCCGGTTTGACTTAGACAAATCCTACCAAAGCCTGAATAATGACATGAATATCCACTATAGCTACTTCCCCGTTGTATTGAGTTTTGTCGGGCTCAAGTGATCCTGCGAGGCTCATACCCCCAAGATCGAAAAAACACGTACACCCACATATACACGCCGATTCTCACAATGAGAATTGCGCACAACATGCACCTCTACCATCCACAAAATGAATACTCCATCCAAGTTACAACATGATCATCTCCTGTTATCATAAAAGTATCATGCAAAAAGAGGATGCAGCGCTGGAAAAAACGAGAAGAGAAAAAGAGATGAAAAATGGACACGTGTCCGAGGGCAGTAGAGCCCACATCTCAAAAAAAAAGATAGAAGAAAAAGTAGTCTCGATCTCTCCAAAAGCATACAAAAAGAAAAAGAGAGATCATGAGTCAAGGAGTAACCACAAAAAATACCAAAAAATATTTTCCACACACTTTTGCACATATCGATCTAGGAGTATGGCACCTCTTTCCAACGATCCAGAGTTTGACCCGACAATATATACAGAGGTAAGTATGCATCTCTCCACTCAAAAGATCCACAAAACCCTCGCAAAATGTTAGGATGAGCGAGAGTGACAAAAAGAAGAGAGAACTTTGGTGAGGAAAAACAAACCACATACTTGAGAGACTTTTTGTGAGAATCAACCATGGAGCAATGTTTGTTTTTCTTTTATAAAATAAATCAACCAAGTCTTTTTTATGAGTAGTAGTGAGAAGATAGAATTTCATGCTATTCCATCGCTCAATTGTTCTAAGATAACTTGATAGCCACTTTTGAACGCCACAAAGTAGGCAAGGCCCTAATAACTTGTATGCGTGTCTACATCTTGGAGATTGAACCACCTTAGTCCTACGCTTTCACTCCGAGGACGAGCAAAAGGCTAAGTGTGGGGGAGTTTGTTGACGGTAATTAACTACATAAAAACACCGTCAACACCTGCATAAAACATTCATCTTTGAGTACCAAACTTAGTGATAGGGCTTGAAACTAATACTTTCCACGAGTTTTTGGTATTTTCAAATGCGATGCAGGAATTCTTAAATTATCGTCAAAAAAGAAAGTATCTTCAATGGTAAAATGGAGTACACCATTGCAAGGTCTCGTCATACTGATCAAAATGGACATATTACTTGCTATATTTGGACTTCCTAGTGAAAAGATATTGAACAAAGAAGAAACCACAAGAAATGATAGTCCATACAACATCCACGTAAAAAAGGGCATGCACGACGAATCGTAGATGGACACGTGGTAGAAAAAGAAGCAAGAAATGGCAGCTTGGCGACGCGGTTGACACGACACGGGCCCGCAGCCGCAATGCCGTCCCCGCCCGGGGAACGGGCGAGCCGGGTGCCACCCTGGGTTCGACACGGGCGGCGGGGCCCAACGCGGCGGGAACGCTGCCGCGACGCGGGGCCCAGGTGTGGTCCCACCTGCCGGGCGCGGCGTGCCCCATCGACGAAGCGCTGACGCTGGCTACCGCTTTTTCAAACCGACGACCAGAAGCGCCACGCCGCCAACAGGTCCCACGCCGGAACGCCGGGGCGCAGCGCCGGGGTCCGCCCCGGGCGGCCGTGAGCCACGTGGCGATCCGCACCGGGCGCCGGAGGGCGTGCCGCTGCCGCGCGCCGGGCTCGGGTCGCCCCGATCCACAACCGGCCGGGTTCAGCCGCCCACCAACGCAGCTTTGTTTCCGTAAAAGGCGTGACAAAAGCCAGCGACCGGGGTTTGGGTCCTGCTTCACCGCCTATATGGCCTGCTCGCCCGGCCAACGCCACTTGAAGGAAACCCAATACCACCATACAGAGGATGGTTGCATGCCCAGGGAGGCAAATAGGAAATATTTCCTTGTATAGGGATTGCCTCTCTCCCCTCTCTCCCTATATAAAGAGGTCATCCCCTCTCATGTAACACACCAATTCCAAAGGTAAAGAGCTCTCCTCTCTTAGTAGAGCTCTTCTACCATTCATAATAAAGAGCTACAAGCACAAGTGAGCAAGAGAGAGAGTCTTCTATCTCTACCCCTATTCTAATTCTAGAGAGTGAGAGAGAAAAGGCTAGAAGGAAACTTGATTCCTTCTACCGGAGTTGTCGATCCGCCCCCTGTACCTTGTTTCCTAGGAGGACGGAGTGCCGACTTGTCGGTACCCACCTCGCTTGTACCTCTACAATCTACTTACGCTTTGGTAAGAAGTTTGTGATTATCTTTCGGCCTATTACTTTTCAAGCATATTATCTTAGCTCGCTACGATCTTACGGGATTGATAGTCGTCTTTTGGCGGTGCTCTAGTGGAAGGACCCAGGGGGCCCGCGCCCTTTGAATTCACCCTAGAGTAGCAATCATCGGTGCAAACGTGGTGTTTGGACTAGTGGTAGCCTATCTTTTGTGGCCCATCCCACGGTTGAGGGGGTAGGCGGCTGGGTTGTGACAAAATTTTGTCCGTCCTTTGTAATCCTCCCACGTTGGGTGGCGCGGTTGCAGTGCCGGTCTCCATCCCAGTTGGGCGTTGCGGTGCCCGAAGTGAGAAGTTAACAAGCTCGTAAAAAATCCCCGCCTGAAACTTAAGCCCATAGAGATACCTCACCACTCTTAGAACATAACCTTGCCTTGGGTAGACGCTATCCGTAAAGCCCTCTCAAGGCCGTCCCCCTCGTGGAAAAATACGATACCACTCAATATATCCGGGTGAAAGCTACAACGACAATTACATGCGCTTGCGATTCTTCACTGGCGTTAAGAAACGCCAACACTTACCCATTCCCCGGGTCCTTCTACTAGAGCACCGCCTCAAGGGCGGGTAAATAACCTATAATCCAACAAAGAACTAAGACTAATTCAAGGTAGAACTCAACATCTCAACTTAGCTCTTGGTCTAAACATGTATATATGATGGGTTAAGCACAAAGTTCCATATGGCAAGATCATGTCATAAGAACTATACTCTAGTTCATAGCTATATTGATAAATGAAGAACAAGAACAATATGGAGAACATAGCATTAACCAACATAATGGAATTATATTGATCATACCAATAGCTCCAAGAAGATCTTAATCTTCTACATGTTTCCCAAACTCCTAATACTAACTAAAAAGGAAGAAGTAACAAATGGAGGGAGAATGATCTTGTGTGTTGTGTGTGTTACAATGGAGGCAAGGGCCTCTTTATATAGGGAAAAGCAAGAGGAAATGGAGGGTTCTCCTTGTTCTAGGAACTTTCGTAGTTTTTGGTGGGAGTCTTTTGGCGCCATCGCGAAAAACACCCCATGCAACCGCCTTCCCTCCTCCTGGACTTGGGTCAAGGCAAAACGCGCAGCGATCGGGCGCCGTGTCGCGGCACGGCCGCCCCATGGCGGCGGCCGCCAAACTTGGCCCATTGGGCCTCAAATTTTGTGATCTTGTAGGTCTCGTCGTTAGCTTTCAAACGGTGGGTGGGTTTTAAAACGGAGTTCGTATGCAAAAGTTATGCCCAAATTACTCTAGGGTGGTCCTGCAGTCCAAACTGGACCCGGACTCAAGTTGGGTTTCCACTTCTTGGGCTTGATTGACATGGTTTGGCCTGTTAGCCTTCCCCTTGGACTAAGCATAGTCTTGATGTGCGCTTTTCTCCTTTATTTGGCGTACTTTCACCTGTTTCCATGTTTGTTCCCGCAAAACATATTTTCTTCGAATACAAGTGGAACTAGGTGAGTAGTAAAGGTATATGTGACATAAGTTTGCCTGTTTCTCATGAATTGGATATAAGTTGGCGGTATTAATTACTCGATAATGACCGCAATGTATACTATCGAATGGATCTCGATACTCCCTTGACATACATAAGCGACACCTAGTTGGAGTCTTGTAGTGAGGCCACGCTAGCTACCACTATCGAATGGGGCATGAGCCTCCACTTGGACCACACCTTAACAGCTCACCGAATCAAGGCGACCTCGTCCCGCCGAGGGCGGATCGCCTTGACCACCCCCCTCCTTCTCGTGAAAGAGATAGTCCGAGAGTTTACTGAATTGTTGCGGTACCACAAAGCAGGCAAAGACATGCCGCAAGGGCTCGGGGGCTGCAATCACGCAAAAACAAACACGCCTACGGCAAAAGGACAAATCGCTAAGGTAAGTAGGAAGGAGGTCTTCAAGACACCAACCCTTGGCGGCATCACTAAGGTTTTATCCGCTCAAGACTAAGTAAAATACAAAAACAGCGTGAGGTAAGTAAACAGTGTCTCGGGGGTCGAGGCGGCCGATCTAGGTGCCATGGAGGCTACCCCCCTCTGGCGCTCATCGTGCATCCGCAAAGTCGCGACACCCGCTTATTCTTACGCCCACGGATTCCATCAAAGAAAATACGATCAAATGAATATTGAACCCGGCGACTCGATTTCTTGTTCATTTACAATGATCTCGTACAAGAGGCACTTAGAACCATGCGAGGGGAAGAGGAAAAGGAAAAAGGGATGGTTGTGGCTTCTACAAAAGGCGCTCCGTGGCTCGACGCACATGCTATGCATCATTGCGGTAGCCGCGGCTTCTATCTTGAGAAGGACCTCCATCCCGGGGGTGCCCTCGCTCCCACCGGGAGGCGCTGCCGCCACCCGATAGCCTCCGTCGCCGCCGCTTACGCCTCCTCCTCCTCCATGATGATGGCGCCGATGTCGGTGGAGTTGACCCGCAGCGTGGCCACATAGGGAGTAGTAGGGGACTGCGCCGATATGGCGCTAGAGTCTCCCCATGGAGAAACCCCCTCACGTCCCTATGGTGGCCTTGATTGGCGACTCCGACCACGCCCGGCGCCCGAAATCGCGTTGTCGTGGAGGTGGGCGAGCGCCACGATGGGCATCGAGCCCGCGGCGTTTGTCCTCCGTGTTGTGCAAAATGGAGTCAAGAACAGGATCCAAGAAGGTTTTCTTTCGAGAAGGGAGGAAGACCCCTACCTGCAAAGACGCTTCGTCCGCGTTTTGAATGTTGGGCGCGGAGGAGCTCCATTTGCTTCTCCAGGAGGTCGACGGAGATCATCGTCGCGTCCGCCGCCCCCACCACCGCATCCAGGTGGCTGTTGGCGGTCCTTATCATACACTTTATACCACCAACTTAGCTATATAACATGGTGAACAACGTACTTTTGCCACATGAACCTTTGCTATTAATCTAGTTCCACATGTATTCAAAGAAAATATGGTTTGCAAGCATAAATGTGGAAACAGGTAAAAGTACGCCAAAAGGAAGAGAAAAACGCACATCAGAACTGCGCTTTAGACAAGGGGAATGCCACCAGGCCAAAACCAACGCCAATCGGACCAAAGCAACCTCGGGGGCGCAACCTACAATGGGCCACAAGCCCACCAGAAGGCACGGCGTGAGGCGGGCCAAACCTCCGGGGCCGGCCGCCCCGCGGCCAAACGCGGGCTGGCTTCGTGCCCGATGCCGCCCGCTTTTGCCTTGACCAGCGTCCGAGGAGAGAAGGCGGTTGCATGCGGTGCTTTTCGGGATGGCGCCAAGAAATCCCGCCAAAACATTTCACATTGACGGTTGCATGGGTGGAAGACGGTGGCATGCGTGGAAGAAGACGTTCCGCCAAGAATGCTTGGTTGCATGCGATGAGAATTAATTTGGCGCCAAGACTAGGCGGTTGCATGCCCAAGAGTTCGAATTTCAGGATAGAAACATGGAGAGCCCTCCATTCTCTCCCTCTTTTCCCTATATAAAGAGGCACTCACCTCTCTTGTAAGACACCAGTTCACACACCATCACACTTGATCATTCACTTGATCATTCAATAAAGGATCACATTTTCCATCACACACTTCACCATGTGATCCATCACTCACCCCACATTCCTTCGGGAATTACACTCCACGTCTCACATATAGGGTGGTGTAGAGTGCCAAGACACTTTCCAGGGGGAGTGAGAGAGTGAAAGGTAGAGAGAGGGAGAGGAGTAGCGACCCCCGCTGGTCTTGTGCGGCGTAAGGATTTGCGATGCCCATCCGGCTGTTGAGTGTTTTGGGATATTCCCCGCCTCTATACCTTGTACCTCTGTGAGTAATCTTTCGGCTTGGTGAAAGATATTCGTGTCTTACCTTGAGTTACCATTCTTAAGTTCCACACTATCATTTATTATGTCGAGAATTACGGGATCATTGTTTACCTTCTGGTGAATGCTTTAGTAGAGGGCCCCTGATGAAGACGGGATACCCTGATTGACGCTAGAGTAGTGACAAGTAACGTAGACGTGGTGTCCAAGTTATGAATCACCCTCGTTTGCTACACAATCCACGGTAGTGAGGTAGGGGATAGGTGGTGATGTTCCCTATTCGCCTTTCGTATTCCTCCACGCCCGGTTGTGGAGTAGAGCCATATGCCGCATCGCTTGGCGGGATAAAGTGCACTCCGGTGCCCTAATTAATTCTCACTTAATAGAAAGAGTAGCGACTTAGTCTAAGTGTTGAAGGAACACATCACCTCCATGATCACCTCCTATGCTTGACCCTTGATAGTTAGGAAGAACAAACTTAGCGCGCTTGTTCCTATGGAAATTGATGCACGGAATACTTCTAGGTGAAGTGCTACAACGGTACTTTCCGCGGCGCTTGACTTTGTTTGCTTCGCGCTAAGAAATACCAACAAGCATTTAAAGGTCGTTGTCGGGAACGGTTGTCGTTAAAGTTTGTGAAACCTAGTATATCGATGTGAGCCCCTACCCCCTCGCCATTATTTTTTATTATTTATTTATTTATTTTCTTTTAATTATGGAGCAACAACTTTCAAAAACCTTTTTTTGCTCCTAAAGGAGAGCTCTTAGAACCATGTCAATCTTGAAGCCAATCACGGCTTCGAGTTTTGAGCTCACGCCTACAGTCGTTGACACTCAGCATAGCATAATATTACTAGTCAACTAAACATGAAATAAGGGCATAAAATGAATAATCACATATACTAGGGTTTTACTAACATAATTCCACGAGCTTTGGTGATTTATATATTTTCGACTAAACAGAAAAGCCTGAGTTTGCGAGACATATGGAGCATAAACATGTTACAAACATATTCCAAGATAGCACCATTGCAAAGAGCTCGTCGAGACGATCGAAACAGTATATATTGTTCGCTATATTCGAGTCCGTAATCAAAAGATATCGATTGCGGAGGAAGCGAGTTCACTAAAACGGTCATAACTTTCTCATACGGACTCCGTTTCTCCGCAAAATACTAGTCATTACGGCTATCGACGAAACGACGCACCCACAAAATATGAACTCAGAATTCCACAAGGGCACGGCGGCCGCTAGGCCTTTTCATGGCGGCCGCCAGGTCCTAAGCCCAATCCAGCCCATCTTTTTATGTCGGTTTGTAACCCACTTTGTGGTTGTATCTACACCGTTGCCAAGGTCGGTTTGATCTAAGGGCTATCGCTCATCTCCAAGGCCTATATAAGAAGACCCCCGACCCCCAGTGAAACCCTAATTCATTCTATCTCATTCTATTCATTATTCTCTTAGTTGTAGAGGTGTCCCAATGTAAGGATAACCTCTCTCTAAGGGATTAGTGAATTAGAAGAAGATTAGAAGAGGATTAGCCATGTAATTAGAAATAGATTAGTCATGTGATTAGAAGTAGATTAGATCTAACTTAGATCTAATCAAGAGTAAAGGAGAGTTGAACTATACTTTGGTTCCGAGATGTCTCACAGAGTTTGGTATGTTTCATATCTTATCTTTGGATGACTTGTGATTTATATATTTATCTTCTTTATTTACTTCCATATGTTTTATATTTGGTTAAGTATAGTTGTTATACTATTGCATGGGATCTCCGCTCGTATTGAGGGTTCTAGTTATGCAAGGTAGCTAGAGTAGTAATTTATAGTGTAGACATGGTGTCTAGACTAGAGGTTACCTTAGATTGCACCCAACCCCACGGATAGTTTGTGGTAGCCCTGTGGGTGATAGCCCCGATGGTCGACGTATTCCACCACGTTCGGGTTGGTGTTTGTAGGACCGTAGTTGGAGCTTCCTAGCCCCCTTCTCATCTCTTTCCGTGGCTAGTGTTCTAATGTCCCGAAGTGTTATGGTATGATTACTATCATAGAACCTAAGTAATAAAGAATTACCCAGGAACCTTGATCTCTCCCTTTGACCTCTTGATTAGTTTAGTTACTCCTTGATATCTTAGGTAGGTTATTAGTATTTAAGCTTTGATATTTACTTATCCTCTAACAATTACCCCTCACTATAGTCTAGTGGTTTGCTAAAGTTAGTGGATACATGATTGTGATTTATTAGAATTCTTTTTTAGCCAAAGCTTCCCCTGTGGATACGATACTCTAGAATACTCATCCTAGGGAAAAGCTACAATGGTAGGTGTTCTCAAAGCTTGCGTAATCCTTCATATTCTTTTAGCACTTAACAAATGCCAACACTGGCTTTATAGCCATGGTTCAGGTCCAAACCTTTTCAGGCTTGAAATTGGAAAACCCTTTGATAGAGCATCTATATTACTGCTTGTGACATAACTACCGCAGGGTCGTTTTCATATAAAAACCCAAATGGAAGGAGGAGCTTTCCTAAACCATATTTTTTGAGAATACTCTCCCGCTAGAACCCATCCGAGTAGAACCCAAGCGCATCAAAGGGAAGTCTCTTCGGCTGTTGCGAACCTTGATACACCTATAGAGAGACCCTTGCCTGAACCAAAACCCAAGGGGACCGTGATGGTAGGATCTCCTTTTTTTTCGAGGTCGACCTTTGTCAAGGATTCAAGAACACCTCGAAATACGAACAATAGAAGAATGGAAGTCTTCATGGATGATTTCTCTGTCTATGGTAAGACTTTTGATAGTTGTCTGAAGAATTTAGACAGGGTCTTGCAACGATGCCAAGAAAAGGACCTGGTGCTTAATTGGGAAAAGTGTCATTTCATGGTCCGGGAAGGCATCGTTCTTGGACACTTAGTGTCTGAGAGGGGGATTGAGGTAGATAGAGCTAAAATAGATGTTATCGAAAAGCTACCTCCCCCAGTGAACGTCAAAGGAATTCGTAGCTTCCTAGGTCATGCGGGATTCTACAGGAGGTTCATAAAAGATTTTTCACAAATCTCTAGACCCCTCACGAACCTGTTAGCCAAGGATGCTCCTTTTGACTTCACAGATGAGTGCATGCACGCTTTCGAAACCCTTAAGAAAGCACTCATCTCGGCTCCGATCATCCAACCCCCGGATTGGTCATTGCCATTTGAAATCATGTGCGATGCTAGCGACTATGCCGTTGGTGCGGTGAAAGGTCCCTTTGGTTTTTGGTAATTGAGTGTCAACATTAGGTGAACTAATATGTGTGATTGAGATAATACACAGGAGATTAGTTCACGTGTGATGACGCAATGAAGGAGCTTTATTGCATATGAAACATGACATGGAGTCATGTGACCAAGGTGGTGAAGATCAAGACAAGGCTTGGCTTGATGGACCGTTGCAAGTGTCAAGGGCAAGTCAAAGGCGGTGAAGCGATGGACCAGCGAGGCGGTGAAGCTTGGGCAAGACTTGGCGCCGACGGACCGGCCGCAACGGTGAAGAGCAAGTGAGGTCAAGATCGATAGACCAATAGTGTCACGTGATGATATGAAGTGGATCATATCATTTGGTAATCGTGTTGGTGCATGTGTTGCATCGGCACTTGGAGATGGAGCGAAATGGAAATGCGCAAGGCAAAGGTATAACCTATAGGGCATTTCATTTCACCTGGTCATGAGGAGCTTAGAGAAGTTTATGACCGGGTTTAGGATAGATGGCCGTACTATCAAGAGGGGCAAACTTGTTTGCATATCGGTCATCTAGTGCCACTTGAGCGATCTAACTTTGCGACGTGTTAGGATCGAAAGTGGCGTGCTAAGAGCTAACCCGCCTTTGACTTGATTGTGAAAATGCTAACACACATGCACATGGTGATGTACACTTGGTGGTGTTGGCACATTTGCAAAGGCGGCGTGATTGCGGGGGTTGAGTTGGGTTTGGGAACCGCTCATCCTCCCGCCGAAGCTTGGCGAAGGGATTCGGCGCTTTTGAGAAAATGAGATGCATATTTTCTATTGCGGATGCAAGTTAATGGTGAAAACATGCTATTCCTCGTGCTCAAGTTTGGTATACTTGATGGGTAGCATGTCGGCGAAGGCGTCGGTGATTCGGTGGAGTTTTCGGGCTTTGAAAAATGGTGGCCGACGCACCCGGCCCTAAGCACGGTGCTTCCGACGGACCTTCCGGCCAAGGGCCCGGCGTAGAGCTCGGCAGCGGGTTTTAGCCGGACGCCGTGACGGACCCCCTCGACCGACGCTTCCGGTGGTCGACCGGAACCGGTGACCGGACGCACGGGAGGAGCGTGTCACCGGGGGCGATTGCTTGTCGGTTGTGACCGGGCGCTTGGACCGACTCGCCGGTGAGTCCGGTCGGTCGGTCCGGGCCGCCGTAAGCCAGCTGTGATTTCGTCCCCAACGGCTAGTTTTTCGGTTTGGGCTATATATACACCACATACCCGACCTTGTTCGGGTGCTGAGCACACTTGGGCCTTGGTGGCTTGTGTTGTGGTGCTTGAGAGCCCTCCCACTCACTTGTGATTGATAGTGTTCATCCAAATCAAAGTGAGGAGTGATTCTAGTGCATTCGCGTTGAGATCGCGTCGATTCGTGGCACTAGGTGATCGTGTTGCAAGCCGGAGTGCTTGTTTCTTCTTGGAGGTTGCCACCTCCTAGACGGCTTGGTGGCAAGAGACTTCGTGAAGCATGCAACGGAGATTGTGCGGTGCTCCGAAGGAGGATTTGTGAGAGGTTCGAGCTCACCTTGCGGGGATCGTGAAGAGCATCACTACTAGAGCGTGTCGGTGAGTACCTCCCTTGTGTGTGTGGTGTCTTGCGGTGCCTTGTGATAGGCTCACTTGAGAGTGGTGTCTTGCGGTGCCTTGCGGGGCGTGCCTTGAGGGGCAAGTGATCGGAGAATCACACCGAAGAACCATCTAGGTGAAAACACCAAAGGAACCACCCAAGGTGTTGGTCGACACAACGAGGAGTAGGGGGAAGTTGGCAAGCTTCCCGATACCTCGGTAAAAAATCACCGGTGTCAACTTGTCTACTCTTCTCGGTGGTTTGCATTCTCCAAATCACAAGCTTTGTATTTACATTCATATATACCTTGTGCTTGTGCTTGTGGAGTAGTTCTTGCAATTACTAGCTTGTGTAGCTTGTTAGTTGCTTTACTTAGTTTGTGTAGCTAAGTAAATTGAGCCTTTGGGTTAGGCGTGTGTTGCCTTGTCCATTGTGCATCTAGTGAGCTTAGGTTGGCTTTGTGCTTTTGCTCATTAGAATTGTGTAGGAGCTCACCCTTGTTTGAAGTACTAGTGCATAGGTTTGTGTGACCTTGCAATAGAAACGGTTAGGAGCTCAAGCTAGGCTTATCACCTCATTTGCTTTGTGTAGGATCTTTTGTGAGGTGATTTAGAGTCATAGCTAGAGGGGTGAAGTCTTGGCTAAACGAATAGTTTCAATTCCGCATCATATTTGTTTAGCTAGCGCAATTAGTTTTAGAAAGGACTATTCACCCCCCCTCTAGTCTCCATCTCGACCCTACATGCGGTCTTAGGCCAAACCAAGGATAAGAAGCAGCATGCAATCGCATATGCTAGCAAGACTCTAACAGAAGCCCAGTTGAACTACGCTACCACAGAAAAAGAGCTCCTCGCGGTAGTCTTTGCTATAGAAAAGTTTCATTCTTACTTAGTGGATGCAAAGATAATCGTTTACACCGACCACACTGCCCTTAAGTATCTTCTCACTAAGAAAGATGCGAAACCTCGTTTGATCCATTTGGATTCTTCTACTCCAAGAATTCGATCTAGAAATAAAAAGATAAAAAGGGAGTAGAGAATACCGCTTTATAGATCATTTGTCGCGTATGCACGGTAACTAACATGCGCAGAACTACCAATCAATGATTACCCTCATGCGTGATCGACATGCTACTAAAGGTGATGGACACCAACCCATGGTACGCAAACATTGTCAACTTCATGGTTACAGGGTTATGTACCCCCGGGGAGGACCGACGAAAAGCTCCAAGTAGAGAGCGGGACGTCACCTTTGGGACAACCCGTATGCATGCATTGTGGTGTGCGCAGATGGCTTGCTAAGAAGATGCGTACCAAGGGCGGAAGGGATGCAAATCATAGAAAAATGCCATGCATCACCGTATGCCGGCCACCTCGAGTATTCCGCACTCAAGCCAAAATCGGGCGGTCGCGGGTTCTTCCCGCCAACAATGTACGCCGACATGAAGGAGTTCATCGAAGATGCTATAGCCGCCGTAAGACCGAGGTATAATATTTCGCGGACGCAATGCCCCTACACTACAACCTTCAAATAGAAATATTTGATGTGTGGGGCATTGACTACATGGGACCATTCCCAAAGTCTAGCGATTGTGAGTATATCTTGGTGGCAAAGTGGATTACGTGTCGAAGTGGGTAGAAGCATTACCATGCGAGCTGCCGACGCCAAACATGCTCGGAAGATGTTCCATGAAGTGATTTTCCCCGTTTTGGAATGCCTCGCATGGTAATAAGTGACGGAGGATCACACTTCAAGGACAAGGCATTCAGAACATTCCCCGAAAAGAACTTGGCGCCGGCACAACATAGCTACCCCTTTATCATCCGCAAAAACCAAATGGGCAAGCCCCGAAACGTCAAATAAGCAAATAAAGAACATCCCGCGAAGAAGGCGGTCAACGAGATGGGGAAGGGTCGGAAAAATAAGCTACCCGATGCTCTTTGGGCTTATCGGACAAAGATACAAAGCCCCCATCGGCATGTCACCCTATCACCGGTATATGGCAAAACCTTCCACTTACCGGTTGAATTGGAGCATCGAGCTCATCACCATCAAGAGATGGAACATGGACGTCAAACTCGCCGGAAAGAATCGACAGAGACAAATCTCTGAACTTGAAGAATGGCGGGAAAAGGCGTACCACAGTGCAAAGCTCTACAAAGAGCGCACAAAGAGATGGCATGATCAGCGCATAAAGATGAAAGAATTCACCAGGGGTGATAAGGTACTCTTATTCAACTCCCGGGTGAAACTATTTGGCGAAGGAAAGTTGAGGAGCAAGTGGAAAGGACCATACACTCATCATCAATACCTCGTCACATGGTGCAATCACAATCCAAGACACGCAGTAAAATACACAAGGTAAATGGTCAACGCCTCAAACTTTTCTTTGAGCCATTGCCCGATCTCAACCAAGAGCTCGATAGAATAGACTTTTATTTCAAAAATGATTTATGAATTATCAGCATGCCAAAAAAAAAAGAGAGTGTTTTTCTTTTGTTTTTTTAATTATAAATTCAATAAAACTTGTCTTTAGAAAATTGTGCATGTCTCCACTTGTTTTTGTCCTTTGTGCAAAAAAAAAAAAAAAAGAAAACATAAAGACAGTGTACAAAAACAAGTGGGGGGAGGCTCACGTGTCTCTCACAAGTCAAAGGTACGCAAAATAAATTGTATCATTTTACACTTTGACTTGTGACATATTTCACCTCTCCTAGCCTATGTAAATCATTGTCTAAACAAAGTTGGCAAATACTCCATCTCTAGTCTACCAATTGATACATGATGTGCATACATTTTATTCCTCGCTAAAAACCACGCTTTGTTGAGCAACTACCGTTAGGAACCCCATGCTTATCTAAATAATTGAGCTTTGAGATATGGTAGAATGACTTTGACACTTGCTCTCTTATGCAATGGGACTTGGTTTTATTTCAAAAATTCAAATAAAGCATGCTCCCGGTTTGACTTAGACAAATCCTACCAAAGCCCTTGAATAATGACATGAATATCCACTATAGCTACTTCCCCGCTGTATTGAGTTTTGTCAGGCTCTCGATCTCGCGAGGCTCATACCCCCAAGATCGAAAAAACACGTATACCCACATATACACGCCGATTCTCACAATGAGAATTGGCGACAACATGCACCTCTACCATCCACAAAATGAATACTCCATCCAAGTTACAACATGATCATCTCCTGTTATCATAAAAAGTATCATGCAAAAAAGAGGATGCAAAGCTACGAAAAAAAACAGAAGAGAAAAAGAGATGAAAAAATGGACACGTGTCCGAGGGCGAGTAGAGCCCACATCTCAAAAAAAAAAAAAAAAAAGATAGAAAAAAAGTAGTCTCAGATCTCTCCAAAAGCATACAAAAAAAAAAGAGAGATCATGAGTCAAGGAGTAACCACAAAAATACCAAAAAATATTTTCCACACACTTTTGCACATATCGATCTAGGAGTATGGCACCTCTTTCCAACGATCCGAGTTTGACCCGACAATATATACAGAGGTAAGTATGCATCTCTCCACTCAAAAGATCCACAAAACCCTGCAAAATGTTAGGATGAGCGAGAGTGACAAAAAGAAGAGAGAACTTTGGTGAGGAAAACAAACCACATACTTGAGAGACTTTTTGTGAGAATCAACCATGGAGCAATGTTGTTTTTCTTTTTAAAAATAAATCAACCAAGTCTTTGCGCATGAGTAGTAGTGAGAAGATAGAATTTCATGCTATTCCATCGCTCAATTGTTCTAAGATAACTTGATAGCCACTTTTGAACGCTCACAAAGTAGGCAAGGCCCGGAATAACTTGTATGCAGGTCTACATCTTGGAGATTGAACCACCTTAGTCCTACGCTTTCACTCGAGGACGAGCAAAAGGCTAAGTGTGGGGGAGTTTGTTGACGGTAATTAACTACATAAAAAACACCGTCAACACCGCATAAAACATTCATCTTTGAGTACCAAACTTAGTGATAGGGCTTGAAACTAATACTTTCCACGAGTTTTGGTATTTTCAAATGCGATGCAGGAATTCTTAAATTATCGTCAAAAGAAAGTATCTTCAATGGTAAAATGGAGTACACCATTGCGAAGGTCTCGTCAGCGATCAAAATGGACATATTACTTGCTATATTTGGACTTCCTAGTGAAAAGATATTGAACAAAGAAGAAACCACAAGAAATGATAGTCCATACAACATCCACGTAAACAAAGGGCATGCACGACGAATCGAGAGATGGACACGTGGTAGAAAAAGAAGCAAAGGTGGCGGCGCGCACGCGTGCACGGTTGACACGTGGGGCCCGCAGGTGCGATCGCTGTCCCCGGCCGGGAACGGGCGGCGGGGGTGCCACCCAGGGCTCCGACACGTGGCGGCCGGCCCCAACGCGGCGAAACGAACGCGCGCGCGTGCCAGGCGGCGCGTGGCCCCACCCGTCGGCGCCCGTGTCCCATCGGCGAAGCGACGCCTCCGCTTTTTTTCAAACCGACGAATCGGGGCGCCATCGTCGCCAAAGCCGGGGTCCCACGCTGGGGAACGCGCCAGCGCGGGCGCGGTCCGCCCGGCCCGGCCGAGAGCCACGTGGCGGATCCAGACTGGGGCGCGGAGGTGGTGCGCGGCCCAGGCGCGGTTCGCCGCCGAATCCACTGAACCGCCGGTTCCAAATTACCCACCAACGCAGCTTTTGTTTCCGAAAAAGGCGCATAGCCGCCTGACGGCCGGTTTGGGTCCGGTTCACCGCCTATATGGCCGGTTCGCTCCGGTTTTCAACGCCACTTGGAAGGAAACTTCAATACCGTCATCTTGTAGGATGGTTGCATGCCCAGGAGGCGGTAGGAAATATTTCCTTGTATAGGGATTGCCTCTCTCCCCTCTCTCCTATATAAAGAGGTCATCCCCTCTCATGTAACACACCAATTCCAAAGGTAAAGAGCTCTCCCTCTCTTAGTAGAGCTCTTCTACCATTCATAATAAAGAGCTACAAGCACAAGTGAGCAAGAGAGAGAGTCTTCTATCTCTACCCCTATTCTAATTCTAGAGAGTGAGAGAGGAAAGGCTAGAAGGAAACTTGATTCCTTCTACACGGAGTTGTCGGGTCCGCCCCGGTGTACCATGTTCCTAGGAGGACGGAGTGCCGATCTTTGTCGGTACCCACCTCGCTTGTACCTCTACAATCTACTTACGCTTTGGTAAGAAGTTTGTGATTATCTTTCGCCTATTACTTTTCAAGCATATTATCTTAGCTGTTACGATCTTACGGGATTGATAGTCGTCTTTTGGCGGTGCTCTAGTGGAAGGACCTCGGGGGGGTACGCCTTGAATTCACCCTAGAGTAGCAATCATCGGTGCAAACGTGGTGTTTGGACTAGTGGTAGCCTATCTTTTTGTGGCCCATCCCACGGTTGAGGGGTAGGCGGCCGGGTTGTGACAAATTGTCCGTCCTTTGTAATCCTCCCACGTTCGGGTGTGGCGCGAGCTGCAATTGCCGGTCTCCATCCCAGTTGGGCGATTGCCGGTGCCCGAAGTGAGAAGTTAACAAGCTCGAAAATCCCCCACCTGAAACTTAAGCCCATAGAGATACCTCACCACTCTTAGAACATAACCTTGCCTTGGGTAGACGCTATCCGTAAAGCCCTCTCGCAGCCTCGGCCCTCGTGGAAAATACGATACCCTGAATATATCCGGGTGAAAGCTACAACGACAATTCTGTACGCTTGCGGATTCTTCTGCGACGTTAAGAAACGTCAACACTTACCCATTCCCGGGGTCCTTCTACTAGAGCACCCGCCTCAAGGGCGGCAAATAACCTATAATCCAACAAAGAACTAAGACTAATTCAAGGTAGAACTCAACATCTCAACTTAGCTCTTGGTCTAAACATGTATATATGATGGGTTAAGCACAAAGTTCCATATGGCAAGATCATGTCATAAGAACTATACTCTAGTTCATAGCTATATTGATAAATGAAGAACAAGAACAATATGGAGAACATAGCATTAACCAACATAATGGAATTATATTGATCATACCAATAGCTCCAAGAAGATCTTAATCTTCTACATGTTTCCCAAACTCCTAATACTAACTAAAAGGAAGAAGTAACAAATGGAGGGAGAATGATCTTGTGTGTTGTGTGTGTTACAATGGAGGCAAGGGCCTCTTTATATAGGGAAAAGCAAGAGGAAATGGAGGGTTCTCCTTGTTCTAGGGAACTTTCGGTAGTTTTGGTGGGAGTCTTTGGCGCCATCGCGAAAAACACCCCATGCAACCGCCTTCCCTCCTCCGGACGCGGGTCAAGGCAAAAACGCAAATGGATCGGGCGCCGTGTCGCGACGGTCGCCCCCATGGCGGCGGCCGGCGCCAAACTTGGCCCATTGGGCCTCAAATTTTGTGATCTTGTAGGTCTCGTCGTTAGCTTTCAAACGGTGGGTGGGTTTCTGAAAACGGAGTTCGTATGCAAAAGTTATGCCCAAATTACTCTAGGGTGGTCCTGCAGTCCAAACCCGGACCCGGACTCAAGTTGGGTTTCCACTTCTTGGGCTTGATTGACATGGTTTGGCCTCATTAGCCTTCCCCTTGGACTAAGCATAGTCTTGATGTGCGCTTTTCTCCTTTATTTGGCGTACTTTCACACCGTTTCCATGTTTGTTCCCTCAAGAAAACATATTTTCTTCGAATACAAGTGGAACTAGGTGAGTAGTAAAGGTATATGTGACATAAGTTTGCCTGCTTTTCTCATGAATTGGATATAAGTTGGCGGTATTAATTACTCGATAATGACCGCAACAGATACTATCGAATGGATCTGATACTCCCTTGACATACATAAGCGACACCTAGTTGGAGTGCGCCGTGAGGCCACGCAGCCTACCACTATCGAATGGGGCATGAGCCTCCACTTGGACCACCTGTTAACAGCTCACCGAATCAAGGCGACCTCGTCCGCCGAGGGCAGATCGCCTTGACCACCCCCTCCTTCTCGTGAAAGAGATAGTCCGAGAGTTTACGAATTGTTGCAGGTACCACAAAGCAGGCAGCACATGCCGCAAGGGCTCGGGGGCTGCAATCACGCGAAACAAACACGCCCTGGCAAAAGGACAAATCGCTAAGGTAAGTAGGAAGGAGGTCTTCAAGACACCAACCCTTGGCAGCATCACTAAGGTTTTATCCGCTCAAGACTAAGTAAAATACAAAACAGCGTGAGGTAAGTAAACAGGTCTCAGGGGAGTCAGGCAGCCGATCTAGGTGCCATGGAGGCTACCCCACTCGGGAGCGCTCATCGTGCATCCGGCAAGTCGCGACACCCGCTTATTCTTACGTCCACGGATTCCATCAAAGAAAATACGATCAAATGAATATTGAACTGACGACTCGATTTCTTGTTCATTTACAATGATCTCGTACAAGAGGCACTTAGAACTGTACAGGAAGAGGAAAAGGAAAAAGGGGATGGTTGTGGCTTCTACAAGGGCGCTTGGCCGCTCCGGCGAAGACGCACATGCTATGCATCCGCTGCGGTAGCCGCAGCTTCTATCTTCAGAAGGACCTCCATCCTTCAGGGTGCCCTCGCTCCACCCGGAGGCGCTGCTGCCGCCACCCCGATAGCCTCCGTCGCCGCCGCTTACGCCTCCTCCTCCTCCATGATGATGGCGCCGATGTCGGTGGAGTTGACCACGGCGTGGCCACATAGGGAGTAGTAGGGGACCTGCGCCCGATATGACGCTAGAGTCTCCCCATGGAGAAACCCCCTCACGTCCCTATGGTCGACGCCAGTGAGCGACTCCGACCACGCCAGCGCCGAAATCGCGTCGTCGTGGAGGCAGCGAGCCGCCACGATGGGCATCAGAGCCCGCAGGCGTTTGTCCTCCGTGTTGTGCAAAATGGAGTCAAGAACAGGATCCAAGAAGGTTTTCTTTCGAGAAGGGAGGAAGACCCCTACCCTGCAGCACGCCGTCCGCTTGAATGTTGGGCGCGAGGAGCTCCATTTGCTTCTCCGTGAGGTCGACGGAGATCATCGCCGTGGCCCCGCCGCCCCCACCACCGCATCCAGTGGTCAAGTGGCGGTCCTTATCATACACTTTATACCACCAACTTAGCTATATAACATGGTGAACAACGTACTTTTTGCCACATGAACCTTTGCTATTAATCTAGTTCCACATGTATTCAAAGAAAATATGGTTTGCAAGCATAAATGTGGAAACAGTAAAAGTACGCCAAAAGGAAGAGAAAACGCACATCGAACTGCGCTTTGGACAAGGGAATGCCACTGTGGCCAAAACCAACGCGAATCGGACCAAAGCAACCTCGGGGGACGCAACCTACAATGGGCCACAAGCCCACCAGTAAAGGCACGGCGTGAGGCGGGCCAAACTGGGGCCGGCCGCCCTCAAAGCGGCCAAATGGGCCGTGGGCTGGTGCCCGATGCCGCCGCGCTTTTGCCTTGACCCGCGTCCGGAGGAGAGAAGGCGGTTGCATGCGGTGCTTTTCGGGATGGCGCCAAGAAATCCCGCCAAAACATTTCACATTGACGGTTGCATGGGTGGAAGACGGTGGCATGCGTGGAAGAAGACGTTCCCGCCAAGAATGCTTGGTTGCATGCGATGAGAATTAATTTGGCGCCAAGACTAGGCGATTTGCATGCCCAAGAGTTCGAATTTCAGGATAGAAACATGGAGAGCCCTCCATTCTCTCCCTCTTTTCCCTATATAAAGAGGCACTCACCTCTCTTGTAAGACACCCGTTCACACACCATCACACTTGATCATTCACTTGATCATTCACTTGATCATTCAATAAAGGATCACATTTTCCATCACACACTTCACCATGTGATCCATCACTCACCCCACATTCCTTCGGGAATTACACTCCACGTCTCACATATAGGGTGGTGTAGAGAGTGCCAAGACACTCAGAGGGAGTGAGAGAGTGAAAGGTAGAGAGAGGGAGAGGAGTAGCGACCCCGCGGTCTTGTGCGGCGTAAGGATTTGCGATGCCCATCCGGCTGTTGGAGTGCCGGACCTGTCGGCTCCCGCCTCTATACCTTGTACCTCTGTGAGTAATCTTTCGGCTTGGTGAAAGATATTCGTGTCTTACCTTCGCTTTACCATTCTTAAGTTCCACACTATCATTTTATTATGTCGAGAATTACGGATCATTGTTTACCTTCCGTGAATGCTTTAGTAGAGGGCCCCCCCGATGAAGACGGGATACCCCGATTGACGCTAGAGTAGTGACAAGTAACGTAGACGTGGTGTCCAAGTTATGAATCACCCTCGTTTGCTACACAATCCACGGTAGTGAGGTAGGGGATAGGTGGTGACAGCCCTATTCGCCCACTGTATTCCTCCACGTCTGGTTGTGGAGTAGAGCCATATGCCGGCATCGCTTGGCAGACCAAGTGCACTCCGGTGCCCTAATTAATTCTCACTTAATAGAAAGAGTAGCCCCGACTTAGTCTAAGTGTTGAAGGAACACATCACCTCCATGATCACCTCCTATGCTTGACCCTTGATAGTTAGGAAGAACAAACTTAGCGCCTGTTCCTATGGAAATTGATACAGGAATACTTCTAGGTGAAGTGCTACAACGGTACTTTCCGTGCGCTTATGGACTTTGTCGCTTACGCTAAGAAATACCAACAAGCATTTCAAGGCGTCGTTGTCGGGGAAACGGTTGTCGTTAAAGTTTGTGAAACCTAGTATATCGATGTGAGCCCTACCCCTCGCCATTATTTTTATTATTTATTTATTTATTTTCTTTTAATTATGGAGCAACAACTTTCAAAACCTTTTTGCTCCTAAAGGAGAGCTCTTAGAACCATGTCAATCTTCGAAGCCAATCACAAATTTTCGAGTTTTTGAGTCCAAACCAAGGCCGTTGACACTGTTATAGCATAATATTACTAGTCAACTAAACATGAAATAAGGGCATAAAATGAATAATCACATATACTAGGGTTTTACTAACATAATTCCACGAGCTTTGGTGATTTATATATTTTCGTGGACTAAACAGAAAAGCCGGAGTTTGCGAGACATATGGAGCATAAACATGTTACAAACATATTCCAAGATAGCACCATTGCAAAGAGCTCGTCGAGACGATCGAAACAGATATATTGTTCGCTATATTCAGAGTCCGTAATCAAAAGATATCGGTTGCAGAGCGAGTTCACTAAAACGGTCATAACTTTCTCATACGGACTCCGTTTCCTGCAAAATACTAGTCATTACGAAGCTATCGACGAGAACGACGCACCCACAAAATATGAACTCAGAATTCCACAAGGGCACCGCGGCCGCTAGGCCTTTTCATGGCGGCCGCCAGGTCCTAAGCCCAATCCAAAATTCTTTTTTATGTCGGTTTGTAACCGACTTTGTGGTTGTATCTACACCGTTGCCAAGGTCGGTTTGATCTAAGGGCTATCGTTCATCTCCAAGGCCTATATAAGAAGACCCCCTGACCCCAGGGTGAAACCCTAATTCATTCTATCTCATTCTATTCATTATTCTCTTAGTTGTAGAGGTGTCCCAATGTAAGGATAACCTCTCTCTAAGGGATTAGTGAATTAGAAGAAGATTAGAAGAGGATTAGCCATGTAATTAGAAATAGATTAGTCATGTGATTAGAAGTAGATTAGATCTAACTTAGATCTAATCAAGAGTAAAGGAGAGTTGAACTATACTTTGGTTCTGGAGATGTCTACAGAGTTTGGTATGTTTCATATCTTATCTTTGGATGACTTGTGATTTATATATTTATCTTCTTTATTTACTTCCATATGTTTTATATTTGGTTAAGTATAGTTGTTATACTATTGCATGGGATCTCCGCTCGTATTGAGGGTTCTAGTTATGCAAGGTAGCTAGAGTAGTAATTTATAGTGTAGACATGGTGTCTAGACTAGAGGTTACCTTAGATTGCACCCAACCCCACGGATAGTTTGTGGTAGCCCCAGGTGGTGATAGCCCTGATGGCCGACGTATTCCACCACGTTCGGGTTGGTGTTTGTAGGACCGTAGTTGGAGCTTCCTAGCCCCCTTCTCATCTCTTTCCGTGGCTAGTGTTCTAATGTCCCGAAGTGTTATGGTATGATTACTATCATAGAACCTAAGTAATAAAGAATTACCCAGAACCTTGATCTCTCCCTTTGACCTCTTGATTAGTTTAGTTACTCCTTGATATCTTAGGTAGGTTATTAGTATTTAAGCTTTGATATTTACTTATCCTCTAACAATTACCCCCTCACTATAGTCTAGTGGTTTGCTAAAGTTAGTGGATACATGATTGTGATTTATTAGAATTCTTTAGCCAAAGCTTCCCCTGTGGATACGATACTCTAGAATACTCATCCTAGGAAAAAGCTACAATGGTAGGTGTTACTCAAACGCTTTTGAGAATCCTTCATATTCTTTTAGCACTTAACAAATGCCAACACTGGCTTTATAGCCATGGTTCAGGTCCAAACCTTTTCAGGCTTGAAATTGGAAAACCCTTTGATAGAGCATCTATATTACGCTTGTGACATAACTACCGCAGGGTCGTTTTCATATAAAAACCCAGCGGAAGGAGGAGCTTTCCTAAACCATATTTTTTGAGAATACTCTCCCGCTAGAACCCATCCGAGTAGAACCCAAGCAGATCAAAGGGAAGTCTCTTCGGCTGTTGCCGAACCTGATACACCTATAGAGACCCTTGCCTCGAACCAAAACCCAAGGGGACCGCATGGTAGGATCTCCCCGTTTTTCGAGGGGCGACCTTGCCAAGGATTCAAGAACACCTCGAAATACGAACAATAGAAGAAACCACCAATCCCGACCGATCCTGAAACACTCCTCGATGAACATTTTTCCATGACTCTATTGAGGATTGGTGGAGGTCATGTATAACCTTGCTATGGGTATAAATATTCAAATCCCTTGCACAAAAATGTGACAAGGAATCCTTAGAACCCAAACAACACGGGCTTTTGCCAAGAGACCATACATGACCGAATTCTTTCAAGACAAGAATGTAAAAAATGTTTTTACATTTTTGATATCCAAGAATTTGAAATTCCAAACGGGCATCCCTAAAGAAAAAAAATATATTTCAGTATCAACATCCGGGATATAGATGTCAAGTCGGGGAGGAAAATACTTTTCATTACAAATAATGTGAGATGAAAACTCGGTGACGGACTCTCCCCATGAGTATGACACGCCCAAAGAGGTTAAGCTCTATGACAACCTTACTAGCCTCTTACAAGATTTCAAGGAGACGTGTTCATGCCAGAGCATTCTTGACATGACACGATAAATTCTTATGTGGAATTTGTCTCGCTCTCCCTCATAGAGAAAGCAAAACAATGGTACACTAATGTCATAGGAAGTTTAACAGGGGATTTAGAAGAACTCAAAGACAATTTTTGTCTACCATTCTTCCTCATCAAACTCCCTACCAAGGACATTCCTTAATTTCGAATAAGATGAAAAAAAGAGTCCTAGGTGCAGCTTGGGCCAGGTTCACTATGTTAATACACACTGACCTAGACTTGTCATTACCCGATAGTATGCTTTCACATATCTTTTGTTCGGGTCTTGACATAGACACTGCTCTATGCCTTGACATGACCACGGGAGGGTCATTTATCGATAAAATTACGATGGAACAAAGGAAGATCCTTAATCACATCTTAGAGAAGCACACTTCTCCCATCGTAAAACACAAACCCCACCAAAACCGGGGCATGTCAAGCTTTGAGAAGCCCTCATCGGCCCGAATCCGTACCTTTACCATCCTTAGGATCGACTGTTGACCCCTTCTCCCAACCATGAACACCGAAGGAAGGAATGTTTCATCCTTCGGAGTTCCCAATTGAATTCATGGGTGATTACGTAACCTCGAAAGCCGAGATGTGCTTAGACTTCCATACTATTTCATCCTTGACTTCAATCCTCTCATAGGCCACCCTTTTGGATAAACTTTTTCACGAAAAAAAAACTATAGAGGGGAACCATGATGAGAAGTTGGGAAAGATCATTTCTTCCTCTCACCTAGAAATCCCAGAGGCGAAAGCACCTTTCCAACCAAAACCTGTTCGAGGAGGCGAAGTTCATAACTCCATTCGATTCACTTAAGTTGCTACCGCATCTTTGTGAAACGAAACACCTGTCACCCTCGCTCGAACACAAGCCATGTCCCTCTGGCCAACAAAACATTGTTCTTGATAATGGTCAAGATACAACATTTTTCTTTCATGACATGCCTTTTGAGGATAAGAACTCATGTGCCATGGACATGCCCGAGGCACCAACTCTAGAGACCAAGATAAAAAACCATTATTGAGCATGAAAAATCTTCCTTTGAGATCCCTCATGTTTCATGCTCACGTTTTTGGATCTCTAGAGCTTGTCACGCCTCTAACCACGTGCTCCTACAAGAATTCCAACCTCCTCTTGATCCTCGTTCACAAACTCTCTAAAAGGATGGTTGTGTATTTCTTCATGTATCACAATGTGAGGGGTGCTATATGCTTATTATCATGTTCTTTGCAGTACTTACTATGTCAAACGTTTGAGGTCATTAGTTAATTGTCATCATGTTTTGTTTCTTTAAAAAGAGATGTAACTGAAGATGAAATGACAAAATTTTATTTTGCCATTTACGCATTAATCAGTTACCATTACTCTTATCCAAATGAGGGATATGTTTCATTAGCATTTTTCTTATTATTATCTGTATCATTTAATATACATATTTTTTTTGCTATGTTGTGTATTTGACTAAATAGAATTTTTGGTTCATCTCGATGTAATTTCTTGAAATTAATAAAAGTCCCATTTCCAAAAAAAAAAGAATTTTTGGTTCAGCTGAGCGCATACCTGCCTGTTTTTATCATGTTTGACTAGGTAGCTGTAACGGCACACGTACTACTTCAATCATACTTGCCTGTTTTATAATGTTATTATATGCAATTACTGTTTATGAAACTGATGCTACCCTTTCCTTTTCATTTCAATGGGACCTATACTTGTAATATGTTTCTTAGTGTGATGGAATTGACAACCTTTTTGCATTTTAGCTTACAACAGTTTTGTTTCACTGAAGCTTAGATATGGGATATGACAGGACAGGAGCGGAAGTCTTGGTGTGGCATTTTATCGGGGAGCTGACTGTTTTGAATGTTACCAAGTCAATTTAAAGGCTCAACGGCTGGCATGAGGAATTCCTAATTCAAGTAAGTAACCTGCTTATTAGCGATCTATATGTATGTGATGTCACTGCGTTTGCAGAAAAATAAAAAAGACTCAGTGTTCAATATGCAGGGTAGCCCATCAGATCCAGAGAATTTCCCATTTGTCATGCTTGGGAACAACATTTTCGTTGATGGTGGTAACAGACGGATGGTGAGTCAAGACTACAGAGTAACCACATGATAATTATGAAATTGTTAAGTGCATTCTGGAGGGGAAAAGATTAAATTTAAAGTATATTCATGTAAACAACAGGCTGAAAATTGAACTATATTAAATGGCTGGTATAGTATTGTTTCAGTTAGGAATTTTAGCTGATAATATTTGGAATTTGTCTATGCAATATGTGTGTGCAACCTGCATGTTGGAAAGTGGGAACATGTGCTTCTACAGTGCCGGTCCAATGATTTGGAGGGCCCCTCTGGCAAACTCGTCACAACGGCCCCTCTAGAATATATAAATGTTATATATATAACCACTAATTTTTGTTTTTTTAGTAAAGCCACTAAATTTTCTTACAAGGTGAAAACAAATCCAGTAAATTTTGTTCCTAAGTATGTAGCACCGTCATTGGCATCAATTTGTTCACTTAAATTATCATTAACATGTTGCTGCCCTTGTTCTTTAATATCAGGTGCATCTATACAATTATCATCAGACTTAGGCACCGTTGAAAAAAAACTCTTGTATGAGACCTTTTGAGATTGAACATTATTTTTTTGAAACCAATGAGATTCAATAAATCGATCTTTTAGTTTTTTTCCGTTTCTTTTCTAAGCCCCGAAATGTTTATTAGGTAACATTCTAAGATTCTAACACCTAAATTAGAAGAAAAACACAACTATATGAGGACCTGGGGCTAGCAGTTTGAGATTTTTGGATAACAAAATGATTAGGAAAAAAAAAGATGTGACCCAGGGGGCCTGATTGGCTGATGAAGTATGATTAGCTTTCGCTGCTGCAGTGACCGTTGATCGGCTAGGGCCTGAATCCTAATCACCATGAGGCCAAGCAGCTTCTATTGTCTTTTATTTAATTGTCAATTCTTTTCCAGTCTTATTCGGTGAAGTGTCGCTTGTTTTATTTGCAAAATGTCACTTTCTTGTCCTAAAAAAATTTTGAAGCACATGTTGGTACAGTTTCCATTTAACTGCTGTAGACAGCCTTTTGTTCATGTTTCCTGTTTTGATCACCAGGCTCCCTCTTTAATTCACCCGAGCAAAATAGGCTTCCGTTACTCCCTTTGCTAAATCTGCTACCTGCATCCGTTACTAGTACATCATTTGCTCAATCAAATCTAATTTATTCAGTTAGTGCTTAGCTTAGGGCATTGGACCACTTGTCCACTTCAGTGTATAGGTAGTATAGTATTCTTGATCTGCAGACGTCCTTATCTATAAACATGGCAAATCATCTTTGCATCCTGCAGCCGACCATTTTCTGTTGTTGTGTTCTGTACAGGCCACACACCCCATGGAAACTATTCACTCTTTGGATTACAAGGTCCTTGTTTCTGTTCAATGATAGCTAATAGTTCTCTTGTAGACACATTCTCAGACAGTCAGGACCAACTAGCTGCTCTATATATAGTTGAGTCAACTGCAGTTGTTTGTGAACAAACTTTATGATATCATACGAGGAGTGTCATGACCTTATGATGATTTATCTCCTGCAGGAGCCTGTTATTCTTGGTTCATTCCTCCGAGCAAGAGCTATTGGCCTTATGTCCATGATTAACCAGGTATTTCACGTTAGACATTTTTCAACCCTACTTTGTTTCAAAATTGTCTCTGTCTTCTATGATTGTGCTTATACAGATAGAAATTGTCATTTGTCCTTCCATAGTAAAAACTTGTCTGTCATATGTGATTCTCGCTTATATAGATAGAAATTGTCTTTTTTTCCTTCCATAGTAAAAAATTGTCACTTGTCAGCTATGATTGTGCTTGTATACATAAAAATTGTCCTCTTTGTTTTCATGGTAAAAATTGGTCACTTGTGATCTGTCTTTGTGCTTATTGGATGCATGAATGCATATAGAAGCAATAAGAGGCCACCTATTTGCCCTCTAATCTATATTGTGTGTGAATGTACATCTTTTTGGATTTAAGCCTGAGAGAAGCTAGGTTGAACCATCCTAGGGGCTTCACTGTGGATGATAAGTCAAGATTTATGTTCCAGATGCTATGAACATGCTGATAAGAAAGATCAGTTATACATGTTAGTCCTGGAGCTTCGCCAGCACTTATTAACTACTTGTGCCCAAAAATTGTGTAATCTTTGTGTGGCTACAAATCTTGATGAGGACATATTTCAGTGATCTAAGAAATTGTAGATTGCAGGTATTATATTCTGCACATGGTTATTATAATTGCATTAGCATAAAAGAACATTTTGCACTATGTCAATGGTGCAATTTTGCACTTCTAGGATTTGTAGCAAATTCAAAACAGATAAGTGTGTTGTGCCTGCAAAAGTATTTATAGAGACTGGCCAAGATAATTGTGATTTCTGTAATGATTTAAGAAGCATAGTCTACCAGTCTTGTGCTTATTTCTGTTGTGCGTGGCATAGAAATGTTGTATCTATTACTTTAATTACATGTGTGATTATCTGAATTCCTGCTTGCTCAGTTACCCTGCCTGCCTAGTTTTGGTAGCGTCATCTTGTCCTCAGTTACTCATGTGTTTTTGTTGTCTGGTCTTAATTGCAGACCATCAATTACATGATCTTGTAATTCTTCATGGCTTGGTTGCACTTTAAGTCTGTGGGCATTAAAAGGAATGATTATGATATAAGATGCACTAATTCACCAAGCTTTATACTGTTTGTATATTATTTGTCAGATCCACTGTTGGAATGGTGGAAAACTTTTACATGTTTCCAGATCAACCTAGGACTATGAGTAGGGATACACAAAGTACTTGCCCCCTTGTTATGAAGTTTGTTCCTTTATTTAGCCCCTTTGTTTTTGCGCTTGTTCAATTTTGCTGCGGGTTTCTGAAGTCCCCCTGCCCGCCTTGAGCATTACTGGTGCTGGGCAGCAGCTCGCCTCCATGCTGGGATAATGCCTCTTTATTTTCCTTTCTGTGTTTTGGTTCTATTTGCGGCTGGGATCCGGGTAGGATTTGTTTGCTAGGATAGCACCAGTCTTTTAGCTAAGAAAGCCTTTGAGTGGGTGTTGAGTGCATTTCTGTGCTTTGTGCTGATGTGAGATATCATTTGTTTTCAGGTTAAACCGTCGGTGATTTCATTCGTGTTCAGCTTAAAGCTGGGAATGGTGAAGGCATTTTAAGGGCAGTCCCAATGGGCACGAGTTCCATAGCACTTTTTCAGAAAAATAATCATCTATCGACGCTACCCCGTCCAATGCATCGTTTCTTTGAGTAATAAATGTCCCGTCCTTTTCTCTGCCAATCTTATCTCTTCCGGCCTCGGAGCGCTCTCTCTCGTGACCTCTCCCAAGCAAACTAGTAGCTCCGGCGGGCTCATGCGAGCGCAGGCGGCAGCTCGGGCGAGCGCAGCTGCTGTGGTGGGTGACCGCGGCGGCTCCGGCGGGCGCAGGCGAGCGCACGGGGCGGCGCTGGCGAGCGCACCTGTGCCTGTGCAAGGCGTGCGAGCCCGGGGCGGACGCCTGCCCTGTCTGCGCCCAACTGAACTGAACTGAGCGCGTCGCGGCTGCTCCGGCGAGTGAGCGCTTCGGCTCCGACGCGCACGGGCGAGCGTGGCTGGTCCGGCGAGCGAGCACAAGTGGCGGTCGACGTCGTGGACAAGCGCGCGGCGTCAACGGACGAGCATGACTGCTCCGGCGAGGTGGGCGCGACGCGCGGCGGGCGTGGGCGCGCGGGCTTCAGTTCGGCCGGCGGGAAGCGAGCGCGGGCTTCAGCTCGGCGGCGACGACGCATTCAATCCTGATCGAAACGACTGGAGTCTCCCCATCGGCATTTTGGTCGTTTCTTGCTGCCTCGGTGCGAGCGTCGACTTCGTTTCGTGCAGGCGAAACCGTTTCCAGCTCTGTGCTCTCTCTCCTCATAAATTTCCCACGCCACCTCAGCATTTTAGCCATCTTTAATGCAGATAGAAACGGGTCATTAATTGGCGTTGGGACTGCCCTAACAAACAGCAACGGTAGATGGAACTTCAACAATAAGGTTAGTATTTGTCAGTCTGCATGCAGTCAGGTGTTTTGCCCTGAAATGAGAAATGTCCTGGTAAACATGTTATTTCCTACAGGCGCAACTTACTACTGAATTTTTGAAGTGCTACATTGCATATACTGTACAAGAAAACTGTGTTTAGTATCCATCTCTTTATTTCACATTCATAAGTAGTAAATTGCATATTTTAATTTTTACAATTATGGTGCGGAACATGTGCAATATCTAGTCTTGATGATCAATTATGGTTTCTGTGTTTGGTTATGCTGCGCTGAGTGATTTTTTCATCTTAGTAGTTCTATGATTTGCACGTTGGGGAAGTGGAGTTGAGGGGGTCAACATGTTTAAATGTGGAAAAACTACAGGAGGGTCAACTGTAACTTACATGCCTTTTTTTGGCAGTTGTGCTATCTAAAAGTCAAGGGAAGGGTTTGAATTTAACAATTTAAGATGCATAAGTAATGAGTTTCATTAACAAACTAGTGCAGTTGTGCTTTGTTGATTCATTGGTTATTGCAATTTTGCAGTTGCCTCTACCACGGCCCTTGTTTGGAAACCATGGTTTCGCAAAAACAAGTTCAAGCTTTGATTGCACATATTGCCATTCCTGAGCAGTTAATATCTATCTATTGATCAGTTCTGTTTATCTCAGGCCACCCGTCCAGGCTATTTGCCTTTTCAACCGTTGATAATGCAGTACTACACATCCTTGCAAGGCAAAAGATCCACCTAAAAACCGACCCTGAACAGTGAACACTGCCCAAACCAAGCAACCACAGTTTCTTCGTACACATCCGCGGCCCCTGATCCGATGCTGCAGCATATATAATTGAACGTTCCGACTACTTCCAGACAACGACACAGCTACACTTTATATACGAAACACTTTATATTCCTAAACAACCAGGCCTAGTTGTGCTTGCTCAGGCCGGCTCCGGCGTCGGCGTCCGTCCAGCAGCCTGTTGTGTCGAACACTTTCACTGAGAGGGTGCCGGGGCCTTGGTCGTACCGGAAAAAGAGCGTCCACCCTCCACGCAGATCGTTGTCGCTGACGAACTTGGCCCACCCATCGAGCACATACGCGTCGCGCCCGTCGTGCTCAATGACTTTGACGTCCCACTCCGCCATCTCTGGGCCGCCATCCAGTTCCAGCTTGACTGCCCGGCGACGTCCAAGCAAACTTCGGCGGAAGCCTCTGCATGAAACTCAGTCATCGTGTGAAATTTATTTTAACGACGGACACACTCCAACAACGCCCCAAAAAGGAAATGGCACTTGCCTATTCAGCAACTTCCACTGGCCAGCTCCTTGGGCCGCCGAAACAAGACGCAAACAGACGAAAAGGAACGCTCTCTACACCATCATTTACCAGCTGAATCAAAACAACCCGAAGTCAAACGTGGGCAGGGAGACGTGTCTTCAGTAGAGGCAGGGAACCGGGCACGATGTGGACGGCGAGCGCGCACATCATCACGGCGGTGATCAGCGCCGGCGTCCTGTCCCTCGCATGGGCGATGGCACAGCTGGGCTGGGCGGCCGGCACCGCCATGATGCTGCTGTTCGCCGGCATCAGCTACTAGACCTTGCCGAGTGCTACCGCAGCGGCGACCCGGACAACGGGAAGCGCCAAGGTCAGGCTCTCCATCGTCGCCGTCGAGGTGGTCTTCACGCAGATACCGGACTTGGACCAGATATGGTGGCTCTCCATCGTCGCCGCCGCCGTGGCCTTGTCCTTCACCTACGCCACCATCGGGATCGCGCAGACCGTCGCCAACGGCGGGTTCCAGGGCAGCCTCACCGCCTCACCGATGCAGAAGGTCTCGCGCAGCCTTGCACAAACTGATTCGATCTTTACCTGCACAAACACGGTCCTTCCTACCCCGGCAACTCCTCACACCATCGCAAGAACCCAACGCATCCCCTCTAGATCCCCCGAATCCATCTCCCTCATCTCCTCCACCTGAACCCATACCGATCAGTGGCATGGCTATCCAAAACCTTCGGATCGCAGGTCGAAAAGCCCCCGCCGCCGCAGCATCTGTCCTTCCCACCCATCTGATTTAAATACCGGCCACCGGCGGGACCCCAGCACCAAAATGTTGTCAAAACACGCACCCACCCACCTCCCGCTTCCCCACGAAATGAACCCGCCATGTCATCAGCTTAACCTTGCTAACTCCCTCCTAACCACAGTCCACAATACATTCAGGGCACGTGTAATAGAATATTTTGCGCTGCCATCATAGGCTAATGGGCAGGTCAGGGCAAGGGAACGCGGTCGGCCGTGGACGATCTTTGACCGTGGGATCGATCTGGTCCATCAGCTTCTTTATTACTACGGCATAGCCGCTCACTGTCACGATGGACTGATCTACAGCTAGACCTGCCGGTGGGTGTACTGGCCATGCATGTCGTGTTGAAGAACCGCCTCGCGGCCCGCCGGCTGCATGCGGGCTGTCGGTCAGCGGCAGAATCTCGCCGTGGCCGCCGCTGGCCAGCACGCAGGCCGCGCGCGCACGGCGGCTCCTAAGTGACGACGCGGTCCAGTACCGGGCTACCGGCTGCCGGCCGGCCGGGGCCGGCCTGCAAAACATCGTCGATCGCCTCATCTCCGGGCTGGCGTTGTCGATCGGATCGAGCTTCCGGCGGACGCACGCGTCGATCAGCTGCGCCGCGCTTGTCCACGCGGTGCCGGCGGTGGACACGCCGCCGACACAAGACACGACCATACAGCGCCGCCGTTGTCCACGCGGTGCCGGCGGTGGACACGCCGCCGACACAAGACACGACCATACAGTAGTACGACAGTAGACCCCTGGCTGGCTAGATAGGGGTGATCGATGGTGTAGGAACTTCTATGGCCAAGCTAGCAACCCATAATATCCATCGGTTCCCCATTGGTTCAGCAGCTCCTAAAAAGGATCATCCGGTGCACCTTCACTAATTAAATGGATCTTTGGTTCAGTTGCGGTTCGCTCCATGAAGCAACCACCCACATCGTGAGTAGTACAACCATTCGGTAATCCTCGTGGCACGAACCGAATTCCTGATGTTATTATACACTTATACACCATCACGATCTCCAGATCTAACATGTTATTTGAAACTAGATGATACCCGGCCTGTTGCTGCGGGAATACTTATATCTCTAAGGCTAGTATGTGGGGTTCTATGGAGGATTTCATGCACATTAATAGTGTGTCACATCAGTAGATTTCGAGTTTTTGCATGAAACAAGTAGGTCAAAGAAGGGAAGCGTTTCATCCCCATGAAACCTATCATTGTCGTTTCCAAGACGTCGCAAAGCACATGAAATTCCTACTGAGAGCCTATGCTAGTTTCATCGTATCTACAACTTCTTCCTTCTAGCTAGCGCCCGTAAAGCCACTAGCTGAGGGCGGGCGTCGTTAGCAGCCCCAAACCTAGGCTACTAAATCTCACTGCTGTATCTAGAGGGTTCTAGAATGAGCTGAGATTTTGGGTACAAGGGAGAGATAGGAAAAGTTGGGAAGAAAAATAGTAAACAGGTGAAGGTAATTGTTGATATTTTGATTGTTGTCCACTTGGTTGTTTCTCTTTTATAGCTGGAGGTGTCCCACTTGTCAAGTTGTGCCATACTTCATTTGCCAGGTGCTGGGCTTGGGCCTACATGGCAGGCAACTCCTGACATTCCCCATCCTCGAAGTGTGGCTTGCCCTCAAGACACATTGATGTTCCATAGTTGAGCAGGCATCTCGTGGCAGAACACATCCTCCTTGACGTTGCACATCTCCATTCCCTCTGAGCTTCTGGAGTGATGTTGGAATATCCCTTGCACACGAAATCGCCTAAAAATAATCCTAATCCAAACCAACTAGACTATTTCCTATTTTGACTCAACTTGACTTACGAAGCAAAGACTGACTCTTGATGACATGGCGATGATGGCGACCGGCGGCGGCAGCGGCGCCCGGCACACGCGCCCCCCTCCTCCGACCGATGCGTCGCTTGTTGGGCCCCCTAGCCCACCCATGGCGGGCCCAAATCCGTTACATGACAATATGGTTTATTTTCTACAAATCATGTATCCGTGGAGTATTGTCTCAAAAAAAATGTATCCGTGGAGTAATAAATCATGGCCATGTTATTATTTAAGGTGGTAATTACACGGTCGTCACGGTTTGCCTTTATATAAAAAAAACATTGGGTTTGCTTGCTACTACTGTCTCGGTTCTCTCATGTTTTGGAAGTGTCTTTGAAATAAAATAAGGCCCCGTTGGAACCTTCGGATTGAATTCAGTTTAGTGTAAACAAATATTAATGAAGCTAATATGGTTCTATATGGATTATATTAGCATCTCCAAGAGATTAGCTAAAATTCCTAACTAGATGACTAGGTAAAAGACTAGGTAAAAAATGGCTACCCAAAGGGTGTGAGATCCAACGGTCTCTCCATTCATCCCCCTCCTCCACTCTAACTGCTCTGCTAGGTGAATCCCACACGTCAACCATGTAAAGACAGCGGACGACTAGCTAAATATAGCTAACAGCGTCACCCATATGGCTAGCGGAAAGAGATAGCTAGTCTCTTGGGCATAATTTTGTGGTATTTTGAAAAAAAAATACCTATCCAATCTCATTTAGCTAGCTCTTAGTATATTATTGTTGGCTATCACGAGGGGCGATACTTATGTGCTGCATTTCCACCGTAGGAGAGCGAGTTAAAAATTGTATTATACGTTGTAAAGTAGAATTAGAAACATAGCAGGATGATCCATATAAGCGATTTCCATCTCCTCCCACCGCCTATAAACTTGAGATAGGCTTATAAATAAACTTTAGAAAGTGGCGGAATGTTGAATTTCAAGCCAATAGGCTAATTTATTATATAGATTTTATTTCCTCCCAATAAAAGATCCAAACAACCCCTAAGAGCCTGTTTGGATCCTTGGAATTTAATTCATTGTAGTACAATGGAGTTGGAGTTGGAGAGTGCAATGCAATGCAATGGAGTTGGAGAGTGCAATGCAAACATAACATGGTGAGTGCAATGTAATGGAATTCAATTCCTATCTCCCACCCTATAAATTTGAGATATGCTTATTTGTGAACTTTCGAAAGTTAGGGAATCTCAAATTTCAAACTAAATAGCTTAATTTATTAAGTAGATTCCAATTCCTCCAAATTCAAGGGATCCAAACGGGCCATAAGAGAGAACCTTTTAGGATACTGATCAAATTTCTTTTTCACCTGAACGAAACAATGCAGTCACAGTCAGTATGAAAGCAACAGACATCAAACAATTAATAATTAGAAGAAAAACCATATTCAAATATTTATTTTCCAAAATTGGGAACAGACTAATTAAAGCTTGAAATAATTTGCGAGGAAAAGAGTTACATGGTGTTGCATGCAGAGAAGATCAGAAGAACACACGAATATAGAGAAGGCAGATATTCAACAACGTTACGGATTCCAACTCTTTTGATTGACAAAACGTTAGGGACTCCAACTTTACGAGTCACGAAAGAAGAGACAAAAAGGCGGGTCGCGGCACAGCGGGTTCAGGCCTGTAAAGAGGTCGAAGCAGGTACGTCGAATCGCCGGAACCCTCGCTGAACGCGATCGACCACCTCTGAATTGGTGTCCGATCCGATGGGAACGCAAGAAACGGAGATGCCGTTGTACGGAGTCATCCCGGACTACCGGTATCGCATCGTGGACTACGTGGGGAAGGCTTCTTGACCGGCGGATCCTTGGGCTCCGCCTACCACTTCACCAGGGGCTTCAAGAATTCGCCCAGCCATGCACGCCTCGCCGGCGGGCTCCGCGCCGTCCGCACAAACTTGCCTCGCTTCGCCAGCAGTGGCGGCTCCGGGTTGGCTGTATTCTCAGCCGTCGAGAGCGCCATGTCCCTCGCGCGAGGCCGGAGGGACGACTACTGGAACTCCATCGCCGCCGGCGCCGCCACCTTTGGCTGGGCCCAGGCGCGCCGGGGCGCCCCGTTGCTATGCTATTTACGCTCCTCGGCGCAGCAACGTTCGCGGGACTTGCAGGTGTTGTGTGGACAGTTGATTTGTGGCACAGCCGCTTCCATAGGTGGAATCGCCAAGTCCGGATGAATCATGGCTAGCTTGTTGCCAGCGCCGCCGGTACCGACCACCACCCCAAGCTGCTCGGTTTAATTACGGGGATGCAATCATTGGCTCCACGAGGTGATCGAAGTGCACGGTTTCATTAGATTTTCTCATTGATTTCTGAAACTGTTGTAAGTTTGATTCCCTTCTTTTGAATGGATTAGTATATGCTAATGCGCATAGGAAAGGTAGGACCTTATTTTTACCTCTCAGGTTCCTGTTGAACTATCTTGTTTGCTAGTGCAAACTGTACATGTAATGTGTTTCCTCCCACTCTACAAGATAATTGCAAAAGTGATTCGGTAACTTGAACAGGGTTGGACATCGACGGACAACGTACGGTAGTATGCCATCTGGTGACACTGTGCACCATGCTAGCTAATTGTCAAATTATTAACATGCTTCTAGAAATTTAAGAGGTTCGAGGAAAACGAGCAACAGCAGCAAAACGTTCATGTGACCACTTAGGTGTGGGTAGCACGGCGGAAAAAGAGGAAGGGTGAGTACATCAAAATGTACTCCGCAAATGTAGAAAAGTATGACATGTTTCTTATATCATAGAAAGGTTTATAAGGTTTGGCATAAGCATTTAAGCAACAACAACAATTGATATATTCGTACTACATAATAAAGAATGCAAAAATTACATAGAAACATTGAAGGACACACATGCTAGAGAGAGAGAGAAAAGTTCCATTCTTTACAAGAGCACAAAGTATTTTTTCTAGAGAAAAATAACACTAGCCTACTAGTACGCACATGCTAGAGCATATAGAGTTGATTTCTAAACAAAAGAATGTGTCACAAATCAGAATTGGGCCAGCCATGGGAGGGCTAGAGAGGCCAACAGGCAACGGCAGGCCAAGGAGGAAGGGGGCGCGCGCACCAGGACGCGGCGGCCACCGCCGTCGTCACCACGTCATCATCGTCTTCATCTTTGCTTAGTGGTCAAGTTGAGTCAAATTAGGACTTTTTGTGTGCAAGATATATTCCAACTCTATAAGGAAATCTCTTATTATGAAATAAATAGGATTTCTTGTAAAAGGTATTCCAACTCTATAAGGAAACTTTTAGATAGATTGTTTGGATTACTAGTCGCACTAGCCGGGCATATAAGTAAGGGGTTTGTAATCTGTTAGGGGAACAAGGAATAAAGATTAGTCCCGAAGTCTTCCGTTGATGCACTGCTGCCCCCTGCCCCGTCTTGCGCCGCCGCCCCGACGGCGGCGCGCTAGCGACCACCACCACCGCGCCGCTCCACGCCGCCGCTTGCTCCTTCTCCATCCCTTCCCTTCTTCCTCCTCCCAACAGACCCAACGCCACCTCCACCGCCGCCCGCACCATCACCATCACCTCCAAGCTCGCTGCCCGCACCATCACCATCACCTCTAAGCTCGCCGCCCGACGTGTCACTTCCGGCCCAATCGATCCGATTGGTGACAGAATGGAACATTACTGCTACTTTGTGGTCTGCACACGACGGAGCATATACCAATTGATTTTTGGAGAGGAAAATGGAGGTCTAGTACTGGTACGCACTACACATTATGTCATATTTGACCCTTGTATTCTGGCGCCCAAATGTCTCCAGTCGCCTTGTTTTGTCCGGGCCATGTTTTTTTCTCCTCTGCACATGAATCTTTGAGACCAAGGGTTTGATATCTCTGAACCCCTGTTCGCCTACACAACCATGCACTCGCTGCGTACACGTTACTTAGCAGCTTTCCGTGTAGTTTATGCCATAAATGGTATTTACACGGTCTGACCATGTAAACGGTCGAACACGACTCTAAACAGATTACACCTACACGGGCGACACAATCGGATGAAACACGGTTCTATGCGGCCCCACGCACGTGTTAGAAAACATTTGTGTATTTTTTTTTTTTTTTTGCTCATGCACAATTATTAGGAAGCTACATTTTTAACCGATACTACCAATTATACTAATTCATCTCAAGATCTCTAATTTCTAATTAAACCAAGGTAAGTAATTTAATCACTAATTAATAAACTCGAGATCAATAATTGTACTGTCTGTCCCTCGTTTTATAGAAGAAAGTGCTTGGCAAGAGCAAATGTCCAGGCCTAGCCTAACTGACTCGTTTCTCAAAGCAATCAATACCTTCAGCATAAACTAGCAATGATTAAAATCAAATAAATATAGTACCCTTGAAATTGAACATCGACAAACTTAGGGTGTGCGTGCGTGCAATGGCTGGCATTGAAGTGTTACCTGGCTGGTGACGATCATTCTACTGGTGTGTTAGCGAGGATACGATGATCTGCTGCCCGGCCAGTGGATGGTAAAGGGTGCTAGCCCAGTGGCGGAGCACGAAAAAAAAAAAGAACAAGGTATGGCGACGTCACTAGATTTATTACTCACTATATCCATGTCATCCCTTATTAATTAAAAAAAATCCATATCATCTCTATCATGTAAAATAATTTAAATCTTTAATCTATTAACATACAAGTTATACCTACGTATTTCTATCATGTAAAATGATTTAAATCTAATCTATTAACATACAAGTTATACCTACATACAATATTTGTTTCATCACCTATTCTATACCTACTAATAAAGAGAGAAAATTTCTGCCTCCACACTATTTTTTTTTTTTTTTTCCATCGAAGTCCAGCGCGCAAGACGATTTGGGCGAACCGGGGCAGCGACTCCACTTCTCCCGCCACGACTCGGACGCCGCGAGCCTCTGCAGCCGCCGCTCCGCTTTCACGCCCGGTGCGGGCGTCGGCGTCGCCTCCAACTTCTCCGACCGCGCCACCCGTGTCACCGCACTCCGCGTCGTTTCCTCGCCCGACCTCTCTCATCTCGGATCCAGTAGGTCTCGTCCACATCCACACCCTTTGTCTCCTCACGTCGCATCCGCTAGCACTCTTGGCTGTTGCCGCATCCGCTAGCACTCTTGGCTGTTGCCGCCCCACTGCCCCGAAGCGAGGGGATGGCACAGCCGAGCAAGCAGGAGTTGTACGACATCCAGGCTTGCCTCTCCTCTCCAGCAAGGCACAAGCGGAGGGTGAGGCCCTGCTGCTCTTTTTATCAGATTTGCTAGGCATTTTTTTCTCAAACCATGCCAGGGAATCAGGGATGAATAGGTAGATGAATTAAACTTTATTTCTTGAATAGTTGGAGCACTGCCATATGAAAGTGGAAGCTCTGTACACATCGATTTCAACGAAACTGAAATTGTGTTTGTTGTTGCATTTGGTTGGAATTGATTTTTGCCATGGACGAGATGAATGCTTGATTTATTATTGTGTTTTTGCAATGACAGACAACTAAAGTACAATTCCCATCATCTGTATGAACCTTTTCGATTTCTCCATAGTTATGAATCGGAGATACTTAGTGCAATATATGCAATTTGGTGAGCATTGACGAGCTCCGCGGGCCATCTCCCTGTTCGTCCTGATCGTCCTCTAGGTAGAAGAGGGCTCACATTATATTAGAAACTTTTTCAGGGTTCCCGATGCTTATATGCTAGAGAGGGAGAATTTTAGATCCAGCCTTTGTTGTTTTCTAAGAAGTTTAGGGGTCATGCATATGTGTTTTTCTATTTCAACTTTAATTCAAAAATAATTTCAGATTTCTGTGCAAACTTTGAAAATTCATAACTTGAGATTTAGAGCTTCGTTTTGAGTGAACCAAATTTTTGTTGTGGTAAATTGGTACAAATTTTCATGTTTTATTATTAAGTATAGATATGACAATGCGATGCTACAGTAAAATATGCTAATGATAAATACATTATGCTTATAAATCCGTTTGACGATTATTGACGTATTCAAAAACTCAATGTCTATGTGACACCCCTAAATTATTGTAGGTGGACATAATGATCTTTCTATTTTTTTTTTTACTTTTATTAATTTGGTAATTGTAATTTGGGAGCATATCCATCGCAAGCACCACGTTATATCTTGTACGCACGTCTTGTGCTAGCGATTTGGGTCATCGATTCCTCATCCGGTGGCCAGCAGCGAGAGTGGGCAATTTTGCAGAAACACGCCCGCTAGGCCTTGGTCATTTTGCACTTCGCACCCTCATCAACGCACGTGGCCGGAACCATCCCTCACGCGGATCGGCCCCAGAGTTCTGGCGACAGTTTTTCACGAGAGAGAGGATGCTGTCGCCGCCAGGATAGGCTCCCGTGCAGATCCGCGTCGTCGTGTTCCAGATTGAGTCACGCCGCCAGGCTAGGGACAAGGTGATTACTGCTCCTCCTGGCGCCGGGTGATTACTGCTGCTCATCACGCAAAGCTGCTCATCACGCAAAGCCGTCAAGTTCTTCCATTGGACAGTAGTACATGGTGAACCTTCATGCACCTTTCGTTTCCCATTGCCACATAGCTCTGCTAAATCTGTCGTCATGCAGTAGATGACAAATCGATTTGTCAAATCATGTCCCTATAATGCTCGACACATGATGAACTCTATTTACTTCTTTTGTCAAATCTGGCCGCGAGGACCGCCAAGGGATGGCCGGCGGAGGTCAGGGCAGCCGGCAAGGGCGACGAGATCCGTCGGGCCGGCGAGGGCGGCGAGCTCCGGCCGGCCGGCGAGGGCGGCGAGATCCGCCGGCGTTCCTCGTTTCCGCCTGCTTCGATGGGGGCGACGGGGAATCACGAGAGACTGGGCTGCGGTTTGTGTCCTCGACCCCTCAGGCACGCAGGGGTTTTGTGCAAAAACACCAAGCAACGGCGGGCGTTAAAACGAAAAATTGCCCTGCTCGATCCCCCGGCCACCGGATGGAGAATGGATGGCCCGAGATGGGCAATACAAGACGCGTGTGCGTATAAGATTGGTGTAAAGCACAATATATATTCCCATTTTGTTTTAATATATACGTTTATTCACGATATATATATATAGTGCATAGACTGTTCGCTCATCCATGCCGTATTTTTTTTTGGTACTATTTTTCTTCAATCTCTTCGTAACTATATGGTACAGTGGAGGTGTTCAAAAATTATAATAAAAGACAAATAGTTTTGATGTATTGTATTGTGTATTTATTATTGAATGATGTCATATTAGACGCTCAAAACACAACATATTTTTAAAAAAATAAAAGTCAATAAATAGTAAATTCATCTTTTTCAAGAGAACAAATGGTAGAGGAAGATTATTTTTTTTAAGCCATGTCCCCAGTAGCAACGCACGGGCATATTTCCTAGTCCTCTATAATGTAACCAAATATTCTATACTATTTTTTTTACTTAGAGTTTGAATATAAAATAACTTTAAGATAAATTCTTATATATGTATTCATAATATTCTATATAAAAAGTATTATTAAGAGAATACCCCAACAACGCGGGGTATACTTCTAGTATAAATAATAATGAAGCTCCCTCCCTCTTCAAATCAAAATATAAAATAATAAAAAAGAAGGTATAATAAGGCCGCACTAGCATCAAGAATCATGCAAGTCTATTTGTGGGTTTGTATCACCAACATGCCAAACCTTAGGGTTTCCTAATTCTAATGGCCTTTTTTTTTTTTTTGTTTGGCGAGGACTAATTCGATTATGATGGGTACCATCGGTTTTTAGGGGCCTCTGAATCGCCCAATTAAACCCCAAACCGAAGTCCAGGCGGACTTGCACCCTTCCCTTGTTCGAATTCAAATCTCGCCTCCACGTATAGAACCCGACGCCATTGCCAAACCTCCTGGTTTCCTCTCACACAATCCACACCTTCTTCGCAGCCCACCAAACAATCGCCGCCACGAAAAGACCGCCCGTGGACTGCCGAACGCCCCTCGATCCACCCTACGCCGCCATCGACAAGTTAACTTGTTTGGAAACACAAGTTAAGCGACCCACGAGGTCTTTGACGGCTTTTGCTCTCTCGCGGAAATCACTACACTCTCCGTGGCGAGGGACTTGTCCACCACCGCCTCGTGGCTTGCCACACCGCCTAACATTTGGCGTGGTAACCGATGGCCAGATCCAAACATCAAGAAGACGTCATCCAAGTCCCCTCCTCGATGCGGCTCCGGAAGGTCGAGAAGGAGACAAAGCATCCCCTCTCTCGCACGCACCGATGCAGGCCTCAAAGTATATATAGCAACAGGGCGACGTGGGTGCGGTGAATGGATCGTCTTAGAGCCATTGTCCTCCATCGGTCCACCCCGTTGACGTGCGTGATGAAGGTGGTCACATCCCCCTGGGCATTGATGCAACGCGGCCGTAGTTCACAAATGGAGGAGTTTGAGTAATCACCGATCTTGGATCATCAGGTGACATTAGTGCCTCCGGACCCATGTGGCCATGCATTGTGCCCCTGATGTTCAATAGGGTCGGCTCCTAGCGGTGTTCTCGAGCCCGCGCCGCCAGCCACGATCGGCAAGTGGACTTTGACGAGAAGGCGTGTGAGATTCAAGAAAAAGCCGAGCTACGCCACCGAGATGGACAACCTAGCTCTCCAACAAGTGCTAGCAATACCCCTAAAAACACACCCCCTACTTAGTTGTTTAGGGTGCTACCAATTTCTATGCTATTCATATTTTGTGTTTTACTCTCTAGCAATGTCCCCTTAAAACACACCCCCCTAAATTTGGTTTAGCAAATCAATGACGTGTGAGTCCCATTTATCATCCTCTCTCCCATCCTCTTTGTCTTCCCCAAATCTTCTTCCAAGACACAAAGATCGGAGGTTTTGCCTCGCACGTTGAGGAGACACCACGGGGACGGGAGGTCCCGCTTTGGGGACGGGCGCCGGCGGCCGTCCGCGCCAAGCCGCGCTTGATGTTGCCTCCGCGGGGAGACGTCATCGGGGACGAGGAGATCGTGCTTGGGGGCAAAGGCACCGGCGGCCGTCCCGCGCGCGCCTTGAGCCGCCTCGGCTGAGACTTCGCGCGGGCAAACGTCCGTGGTCGTGGCCTTGCAGCTTTGGCGGCCGGTCGTGTCTGCCGCGCGGCACGCCATCGTCCGCCGTATTTGGGCGAGGGGCACGTTGCCGCCGCCGGGGAGGGCTGGGAGGTCGCTACTGGTCACCACCGGGAGGGCCGGAAGTCGCGCCACCACCGGGGCATGGCCGTCGAGAAGGAGCGTCGGCCTGGATGAGATGAAGAATGAATCGATGCATCTCGTGAGAGGAGAGAGAAAAGGTAGGGTGGAGAGTAGAGGGCCAACCGAAATAGGGGAGTGGAGGAGAAAGTAGGGAGCCATTAAACTTGGAGGTGGAGTAGGGGGTTCTTTGGAGCTATGTTTTTATCCCTCACCCTCCAAATTTTGAGTAGGGGGGATAGGTAGGGGTATCACGGAGATGCTCTAAATATCGTGGTTGGTTTTGTCACCTTTTGGACAAAGAGAAGGAGCAAGATCAACAAGAAGATGAAGGTGCTGCCGCGTTTTTGTTCTGATGTTTTTTTTTCTGTGAGCCAATAGGGCATCTGCACGGTGTCAATGCATGTTTTTTATACAAAACCAGAACATTGACATAGAATTAGTTTAATAATATAGTATGCAGCTTTCTTGGTTCTTCATCCAATCCGTAACAAGACTTGCATGATTTTTGATGCCAGTGTGGCCTTATTGTACCTTTTGTTATCTCTATTCTCTATATCTCTATAACATAAAAAGGATGAAAGTAAGACTTCGGTTTGGTGAGGTAAAAATTTGGTGCGTCATATATTTCTACCGTGCGATGGGCGCTCTTCCATCCCGTGCGCTCTCCCGCACCTGCGACCTGTTCGGCCAGGGATCGATTCCCACCAGCTCCATTTTCTCATTCAATGCCAAAACCAATAACCCCTACTAGAGAAAAAAAAAACCAATAACCCCTACGGGAGAAAAACAAGAAATACCCTTCCTCCCGTCCCCCGCTCTCCCGTGGCCTCCTTTCCGTCCTCGTCCTCCTGTCGGGCGAGGGGCCAGAGGCAAGAAGCGGAGTGGCCGCCCGGTTTGCCGGTGTCGCCATCGCTGAGGTCGTCTCCGCAAGCCTTCCTCCGCTGGCCAAATCCAGTCAACGGGATTGCCGCTGAGGACCCCGACGCCTCCACACCATCCCGTGGCACCTGGTGCCAGACATGGCGGTGAAGGCCACTCCATCGCGATCCGGCAGAAGGTTCGGTGCTGCCCTCCCTCCCTGCCTCCGTGGTGCGCCTTTTTCTGGCCCCGATCTGATTCATCCCCCTGTGTTAGGGTTTGGGTGACGTCCTGACGGGGTGGTACTCGATCTAACGACATGGCTCTGATTTTTTGTCGTCAACTTGTGCAACTTGATGGCTTTCCGGCGATCTGCCCTCTGCGAGAACATTCGCCATTTGGTATGTGCTCTCGAACAAGCGATGACTCATGGAATTGACTGATCAGTTAAATTGCTAGGAAATAGAAATTCTAGGCATGGATCATGTGAAGATTTGTTAACATCCTTGGTGATACCAGTATGTGCAGTGGATTTTAGTAGATTTCTGCCACAAAATCCATGCAATGCTACAGTCATAGTTTTATTTTCATTTAGAAACATGTCTATTTTAGGATTGCTGCTCCCCTGCTCCTGGCGAATGGAAGCACTAGCTTTCTTTTTTTGAACAGTAAGCACTAGGTTTCTTGACCTCTATTTCCAATCGTTAAGTGTATTTTGTGTTAGTTAAAGGTTTTGGTATATTTGTAAACCTCACTCTGACTTTGGCTATCAATGCAGTTTTCTGCAGGTGTGTTGTCTATTTCATTTATAGAAAATAGAAAATTGGATCCTGCAGTTAGCATATTGTCATTTTAATTATTTCTCAAAGTTTTTTTCATGGCAATGTGCATGTTTGCACTATGAATTATGATTAGATTTAATAAATGTTGAGTTCCAAGTGAGGGAAAAAATTGCATCTTGCAAAACGTCAGACTGTGAATGGAGGTATTTGATATGTGATATGGAGCTAAAACTGTGCTGCAGGTTGTGTCTGGAGGCAGAAAATTTGAAGGAGCAATGACATAAATGTGTAATGTTTCTGAAATCCAAGTCTGTGCTGGACGCGATCTCAGAACCAAAATTAATTGTTGATGATGCCTTGAGGTTATTTCCTCTATGCTTTTCTCATGTGATATATATTGGATGTAAGTAGTCACGGTCAGTGTATCCTTTTTATAGTTTAACCTCCCTCTGGATGACCACTATTCAGCTTTGATAATTTTAGAGCATGCCATTTAGGTGTCATTCAATTATTATGTGCTCATCCTCCTCATCTCACTTTCAACAATACTATCTCCAAATGTTTTGATTATTTTTTAAAAATTCAGGGGCTATTCCTCTCTGGAAATACCAGCAAATTTATTTCAACAGGAAAGATGGTTAAGATTGCATCAACTATGATCTCCATGCAATTTAAGGTGCAACCAATCTCTTTTACCCACCAGACATGGAGGCAGTGCCGCTGAGGCCGTCGGTGGCAACTAGGGTTAACCTTGCTTAGGCCGCTTATCACACCATCGTCCTCATTCTCTCTGCATCTTCTTCCTACTGAACAAATTGTTGGCTTCGGTGATGTGCTTTTCTTGTTTGAGATGTGGGCAGCAGCCCGGTCGGCAGCAATGGCCTCACAGTCTGCAGGAGAAGGGGCAAGAGTCATGCCATAACGTGTGGCCAGTAAATATATCTTCTGATCTATTTTTGAGTATTTGATTAATTTAGTATGTATTTCTTAACTGACTCTGTTTGGTGTCACATGCAAAACTACAGCCGGCAGAGGTCGTTTCAGGAGCTCATTGCCAAGGATCTACATGTCACATAGTTCTGGTTAGTTGAGACTCACCATTTTCAATAATAATAATCGACCAAATGTTTCCTTTAGTTTCCAAGTAATGGAGTTTATTGTATTGCATTCAGTCTACAAATTCAAGCAGATTTTTGAAAATATATGTCTCAAGCCTAATCCAAGTGGTCAGGAAAATCAAATGATAGTTCAGCAAGAGATCATGAAATTTACTGACATCGAAACTATGTTACTATGTTAGTAATTTTATGAAAGATATAACGAGAGGATTGATGATATTAGATTTTGAGTATCTATATAAAGCATTTGTGGTCCTGAGTTTCTGATAGGCTCCTTGCTACAGCTGCAGGGCAGCCATGTAGCATCTCTGATGGAGCTAAGATGCAGTTCTGTACCTTTCGCTTTTTTATTGTTCCTCATAGTATTTTGACTACTACCGCCAAAAAGATGCCTACTCAAAGAAGTCCAGTGCTCAATTGTTTTGATCAGATTACCTCTGAATGGTGGGCATCTTAGGTCATGAAAGAGAGTTTAAATTTCCTTTCTTATGAAATTTGTTTCCATGTGGCCTTTAAAATTAATCAGGATGTGATTACTTCAGTTTTTGCATATTATTATATTCCATCTAGATGGTGTTCATCTCAGCATACAAAGTAGAGTTTGCCATTTCCATTTTTTATGAAATTTGATTGCAGGCGGCCTTTTTACTCAGATTATTATTTCTTTACTTTTATGAAAATTGTACATCTTGCCTCTGACATTGACCAGATGCCACACCTTTGAGGTAATTGCTTAATATATAGTGCCACAACTTCTTCCATGCAACTCTGTATCATCACACGATTACATCATTAAGTGACAAACTATTCTGTATTTTCAGCTATTGGCCAGCAGGCAGAAACACATCCAGGGCATGATATTATTAATTGGATTTCTTCTAGGACCTGAAGGCAATAATCATAACCGACTCCATGCCATCCGCCTATTGCTGGCTAAGATGGTAAGGCACTCAGCATCATGCCCCTTTGTTTCTTGAAATAATGTGAAGGCCTTGGTGGCCAACTATTGACAATAAAACTGATGAGATATTATACTTGAAATTAGTGCATGCTGATCAGCATGTGATGCAAGCAATTGTGGCAAAATTTAGAAAGACCATTAGTCACCTCATGTGCTAAGAATACCGAACTGAATGTCTTGTCTTTATTTTGCATGCCAATTGAACCGATCTGATCTTTTAGCCATAGTGGCTTGATCCCTGAGACCTAATTTAGCACTTAACACACTATGTTTAGAAAAGTTGTCTTATAGCTCTGAACAACCTAATTTAACTCAAGCAGAAAGTATTTTGCAGTTCAGGACTTCAACCATACCACCAGATTCTCCACTATTATGATGGAAGTGAATTACATACATCTTTGCTATTTTCCATCCTGACAAGACAATAAAGCCATAGTGAAAACAAAGAAGTATTATACATAATCACTTAGCTAGAGTAAACACCATCAGAATCTGGAAACTAAAGCAGGGTCCACCCACGGCCAAGTAGACAGGTATCATTATCTTAGTGCAATTTACCATTAGCTCTTAATTTTTTTCATAGGATGAAACAAAAATAGAGAGATGTTTTTGCCATTTCACGTGATTAACTCTTTATACAACCGTCAATTGTATCATTGTCTTCATCTCTGACACCAAAGGTCTGTGCAGTGGCTCAGGGACTAACAACGAGGTGGTGGATAAAAACTTAAAATTCAGTTTGGTGCTTTCAAGGTTGGCCAAGAATTTCTGGGCTGTTCGAATTTGTTACTAAAAATATGGTGACCTTGCAATTATGATGTCAACTGGATCCTTGGGAACTACTATCCTGAGTACTTCCCATCAATATTTGGTCCAAATATGACCCTGATTGTGAAGCTACAAGTCAACATATATTAGGCATTAAGTTAAGTTACAAAACTAGAATTGACATTATTAGAACACATTTGGAAAGAATTGACATTACAAGTCAACTTTGTTTTTTTTTTATTAAATGTCACTTTAATGAGATATTTAATTTTGCACTTATGTTATCTTATTATGCGATCTGTGCATTTTTAGTACAAAAATTTAGCTATCCCAGTAGCAACGCACGGGCGTGATACTAGTTATTATTTATGATTTGAAGAGGGAGGGAGCTTCATTATTATTTATATATGTACCTTTCAGCATTTCATTAACCCACCATGGCCAATCCATTAATCAGTACCAAAATTGCTTGTTGTTTTGTTATAAGTAAAAGCACGTCCGTGTATATCCGGATCCGTTGGATGGCAATTTTGGCATTATGTACATGTCAAGATGTATATTGTTATTGTGTTCTTATTTCAGTGACTAGAGCCCGACGACCTGAGGGCCTGGTCCTGAGTTCCTCCGATATCCATGGTTGCAAGGTGTAAAAGGTCATGACCTGCTGTTGAAGCCTGAACGCGGGAATAAGATAGAAGTCTGAACTAGCTTTCGGGCTTGACTGGCTTTGTGGCTTCTGGACTTGTCTGCTTGTGGCCTGTGTAATGAACTAATGATCCATCGTGTATTCGTGTCCATGTCCTGGACGCATTTGCCGTTTCGTTTTTCAGCGCACACGACGGTGCCGGCCGCCTGACGGTTCTCATAATCGCATTCGCATCCCGGCAAGTTTGTGATTTTGTTGACAGTGAGCCTGCCGCCGGCACACGGCGATCACCGGAGTTTGCCGATCTGGTTTGGGCAGCCATAGCGAGCTGGCGAGCGCGGCGATCACGATGAGACGAACTTCTAGTCTACTATAAATCTACTGACGTCACCTTACCTTTTTTTCCGTCCTCCACCACTGGGCTAGCACCCTTGACCATGCACTGGCCGGGTAGCGGATCATCTTACCCAGCCAGGTAACACTTCAATGCTAGCCATTGCCCGCACACACACCCTAAGCTTGTCGATGTTCAATTTCAAGGGTAGTATATTTATTTGATTTTAATCATTGCTAGTTTGTGCTGAAGGTATTGCTTTGAGAAACGAGTCTGTTAGGCTAGGTCTGGAGATTTGCTCTTGCCAAGCACTTTCTGGTAAAAAAGGAGGGACAAACAGTACAATGATTTGTGGTGGACCTGCCAGGATTCTAAATATAGGTGTGGGTTTGTGCCATGGTATGGCGGATATGCTTAAAGCAAGTATTATAATATAGCCGGCTTGTTGGCTGTAAGGTTCCTTACAGTCTTCTCTCAGCCCACCTATACAATAGTTAGCTCATTCTAATTAATACAGGGTCTACTTGTCTATCTCACATAGCTTCTTGATTCTTGTGTCCAAGCCGGCTTTAAGCTTATAGCCAGCTTACCCTCTCTCTCCTCCCTTCTCTCCTCTACGTCACCATTTAGCCGGCTTACAGCCTACCATAATACTTGCTCTTATGGTTGAGATATGACCTGGTGGATGGTTGTGGTATGTGGTGGACCTGCCGGGATTCTAAGGACAGGTTCCCGAAGCATGAAACTTAATAAATAGTGGAACCATGAGGTCTATATTCTACAACTTGGCTAATTAATTAGAGAATCTCTTTGTGGTATTAGTCTCATGGAGACATAGGTATAGAAGAAGGCTTCTATACATGCAGGATAGGCCTAGGTACAAGAGTGAGCTGCTAGGCTTGCCTAGTTCTGTGTGATGGTAGATTGCTAGGTGTGTTCTATGAGAACTACATATGGGAGGAGTCTTTGTAAAGACCTTAGAAGTGGGTCAAGAGGATTCGGGATATTGGAAATCACGACTTGTAGTGAAAGTGTGCAAGTTTTACACAGTGCAAAACTGATACATAGTTGTGCTTGCTATCAAGAGCGGCTTGGAATTTTTGAGATTAGTGGATCTTGATGGTTGTCTAGTTTTCTTCGTAAGGGAATGGATTATTCGGGGTGAGAACTTGGATGGTATGCAAGTGTTTGGTGGTTTGTTTCTCTTTGGAGACAATGGTTTCACCTAGTAAATAAGTGCTAAGGATTAAGGTAAATGTTGTTGTAGCTTAAAGTGCTTATGTCAAACCCCACAAACCTTTCCTTGATATAATCCTCATTTCATACTTTCCTACACTTATGGAGTACATTTTGATGTACTCACCCTTCTTCTTTGTCCCCATGCTACCCCACCTAACTGGTCAAACTTAAGAGTTTGAATTCCATGAAGGGAAATTGATTGGATCTAGGCTAGTGTACCCCCTAGTCAGTTGCCCCGTGAAGATGGAGACCCCCGCCCACCGAAGCTCTTTGTGTAATTTTTTAGACCCTCTGTTCATTTTGTAAAAGAAGTTATCATTTATGTAATAAACACTATCATTGTTATTATCATTACATGTATGAATAAATAGATCCTAGAATAGCGCAAAACTAATTTGAAAAAAAAACGTGGACTCATTTCGCATCTTCTAGCCCCTTTGTCTCAAAATGTGTGGGGATGTTGGTGCAAAAGCAATCTGAAAGCGCCGAGGGACTCATTAGCTCCCTAGCCCTAAAGGAAAAGTTTACTTAACCCCCGAATTATTGGGGTTTCTAACCATTGCCACAAACTTCAAAACCGCTTAACCAATACCCAAAACTTTACAAAACCGTCTAAATCACCCCCCGGGCGGTTTTTTGCTGGGAGGTTTTGCCTACGTGGCAGCCACGGTGGAGTGGTTTTGCCACGGTGACGCTTGGGGTCGTAGCTCGTCTCACCGCCATGTGGGTCCCGGCCGTTAGCTTCATCTCCCTCCTCCATCCCGCTTCAAAGAGAAGAGGGAAACCGCAACCAAAACCGACGGCGACTAACCTTGACGCAGGCAACAAACACCCACACGCCACCAACAAAGATCAATCACACCATGAGTACAGTACCAATAGATCCATCCATCAAATCAAATCAATTCGCAAAGCTAGCTAGCTCGAAGATAGAGACGTGCTCGCTCTTGAAGAAATCAAAGAAGTCATTGAATAGCGCGACCGGGATGTGGAACGCCTCGGCTCGACCTGCGCCACCCGCCGCATCTCCTCGCCGACGCCCCATCCGCCGCGACGCCCACACCCGCCTCCCGCGCCCGGTACTGCCGCCCCTCCTCCTCCGTCGTGGACGCTTGCCGACGCACCGACCCCCCCGCCTCCGTCGCGCGCGGGCAGGCGGCAAGACCGCGACCTTCCCTACCGCGAGCAACCCCTTGTTTCCATGGACGCCACCGCTCCCGGGCCAGGGAAGGAGCACGGCCGGGTCTATCTTCGTGGCAGCGACCTGCGGGCGGTGGTGGGTGCCGGCGCTTGGGCCGAGAGTGGGAGAGTGGATGCCGCGGGGAGATCCGAGGTTCGTCATCATCGGTTCCGGTTGCAGTTCCCCTCTTCTACCAGTAGCGAGGCTAGAGGAGGGAGATGAAGTTGACTAGTGGGACCCACATGGCGGTGAGACGAGCTGCGGCCCCATGCGCCACCATGGCAAAATCACTCCACCGTGGCTGCCACGTAGGCAAAACCACCTAGCAAAACCGCCCCAGGGGGTGATTTTAGATGATTTTGCAAAGTTTAGGTATTGGTTAAGTGGTTTTGAAGTTCGTGGCAATGGTTAGACACACCCCAATAGTTCAGGGGGTCAAGTAGACTTTCCTAGCCCTAAATAAACTTTGGGTTGGCGTAGAACTAATCCAAATGCACTAAGGGCCTTATTTTATTACTCTTCACCCCTAGTGAAAGGTCCCTAGTGGTTTTTGGTAATTGAATGACAATATTAGGTAGACTAATAATATGTGATTGAGATAATACACAGGAGATTAGTTCACATGTGATGACACAATGAAGGAGCTTATTGCATATGAGACATGACATGGAGTCATGTGACCAAGGTGGTGAAGATCATGACAAGGCTTGGCTTGATGGACCAGTTGCAAGTGTGAAGGGCAAGTCGAGGCAGTGAAGTGATGGACCGCGAGGCGGTGAAGCTTGGGCAAGACTTGGCGCCGACGGACCGACGCGACGGTGAAGATCAAGTGAGGTCAAGATCGATGGACCAAGAAGGTCATGTGATGATATGAAATGGAACATATCATTCTTGATCGTGTTGGTGCATGTGTTGCATCGACACTTGAAGATGGAGCGGAATGGAAATGCGCAAGGCAAAGGTATAACCTATAGGGCATTTCATTTCGCCGGTCATGAGGAGCTTAGAGAAGTTTATGACCGGGTTTAGGATAGATGGTTGTACTATCAAGAGGGGCAAACTTGTTTGCATACTGGTCATCTAGTGACACTTGTGCGACCTAACTTTGCGATGTGTTAGGATCAAGTGGCGTGGTGAGATCAAGAGAAAATTCTTTTGAAAATTATTGTGAAAATTCTAACACACATGCACATGGTGATGTACACATGGTGGTGTTGGCACATTTGCAAAGGAGAAGTTGTTTCGGTGTTTCTCGGACACTAGGACTGCTCTTGGAGTGAAATACTGCTTTGATCCATTGTGCTTTGGATCAAGTAACCATATAGGATGTGTAGCCCTCTAAGTAAGCTTTTTATAGATTCTTAGATCATCGAAAACGGAGTTCAGATGAAAGAGTTATGGTCATTTGATCGGGCGAAGGTCCTGCTGAAAAAAGGAGCGTCGGACGCTGAGACTAGCGTAGGACGCGTCCGGCGGGTCGGTGGGTTTGCACCCTCTCTGGACCACGTCCGGGGCTATGCCTGGCGCGTCTGGCGCCTGCGCCTGGCGCGTCCGGCACTGTTGAAAAGCGTGCCAACGGCTAGTTGCTCGGGGCTGGTTTGTACAAATACCGCTGCGCCGTCCTGGCCGCAAGATAGAAAAAGTGGGTTTCCGACCCCCAACGGCTCTTGTTTGATGGGGAGCCTATATATACTTGTTTGGCCGGCCTTGGGAGGTCGGTTAGCACACTTGAGCCTTGGTGGCTGGTATAGTGGTGCTTGGAGAGCCCTCTACTCACTCTAATTTGATAGTGTTCATTCAATTGAGTGAGTGAGCGATTCTAGTGCGATTGCTTTGGGAGATTGCATCGTGTGGCACTAGGTGATCGTGTTACAAGCCGGTGTGCTTGTTTATCTTGGAGGTTGCCACCTCCTAGAAAGCTTGGTGGCAAGAGGCTCCGTCGAGGCACGCAATGAAGATTGTGCGGTGCTCCGGAGAAGAGATTGTGAGAGGTTCGTGCTCACCTCGCGGGGATCGTGAAGAGCAACTCTAGTGGAGCGTGTCATTGAGCTACCGCACTTGGGTGTGGGTTCTCGCGGTGCCCACTGAGGGATTGGCTCGAGGATTCCCATCTTGTGAGTGATTCTAGCGAGCTCCAACCGTGGGGGATTTGGTACCGGCCATTAAGCTTGTGAATCATCAAGTGGGTGAATCGCCAAACCATGGAACCACCAAGGTGTCGGCGACACAACAAGGAGTAGGGGGAAGTTGGGAAGCTTCCCGAGAACTCGGTAAAAAATCACCGGTGTCATCTTGTATCCACACTTTGCGGTGGTTTGCAATCTCTTCCTCACAAGCTATAATTTGTCCTTACATTCATATATATACATTGTGCTTGTGATTGAGTAGTATAGTTGTAACTATCTAGCTTGAGTAGCTTGTTTAGTTACTTTGCTTAGCTTGTGTAGCTAGGTAATTTGAGCCTTTGGGTTAGGCGTGTGTTGCCTTGTCCATTGTGCATCTAGTGAGCTTAGGGGCTTTGTGCTTTCGCTTACTAGAATTGTGTAGGAGCTCACCTGTGCTTGAAGTACTAGTGCATAGGTTTGTGTGACCTTGCAATAGAAACGGTTAGGAGCTCAAGCTAGGCTTGTCACCTCACTCTTCTTGTGTAGGATCTTTTTTTGTGAGGTGATTTAGAGTCATAGATAAAGGGGTGAAGTCTTGGCTAGACCGATAAGTTTAATTCGCATTAGTTTCGGTTAGCCGGTGCGATTAGTTTTAGAAAGGACTATTCACCCCCTAGTCCACCATCTCGACCCTTCACCCGGGGCCCAAAAGGTATAGGGTTGAGGCCAAAGTAATCCAAAAAGGTAAGTGCATTTTTTGCTACCTCTTGTCCATTTTGCCCACATAAAAAGGAATAGTATGAAGAGAGACCAAAGCATCCCATCGAAGCACTATCCCCAAGAACTACACTTTTCTCTCTTACTTTCACTCCCCACTTCACTATTGGAAGTTCAACGACACATTGTTCAAGACTTTGGTCGAGTTACGGTGAGGGGCTATGCCACCAAATTTGACATTCTCAATTATGACTTCATTAACATTGATTCAAAGTAGGGAATTTGCCACCGACTTCTGCAAACTTGACACCAACCAACCTAACAATTCATAGTCCTAGAGGCTCTACTGTAAAATATATGCACCACCAAGGGGAATAATAAAAACCTCCCCTTCCCACCTTCAATATAAAAGTGGGGAGAGGGGGTTAGCTGATCTCTCACTTAATTAGCTCTCTTCTTTCTCCCCTTCTGTCTCATGTTTGTTTGCTAAATAAAAATCCTCAATCAAAAATATTAAATTAGACCCTTCACAACTCCATCCTTGGACCAAGCTTGATTGGGACGTTGAAGGAGAGTAATGCATACTTGTAAATTATTTTCCGTGAATTATTCAACAGTTTCATGTCAAAGGAAGATGATTAACTGGATAAGATTCGAGAATCAAATATTAATTACCTCGAAATTGGACAATAATGTAGAAATTTTAGAGTATGATATTTTGTTACAAGGGTGTGGAATGTGTCACATGAGACAGTCCTAGATATATGGTATAACAATGTAAATAGGGTGCCCTTTACTCGTGAGAAGAGGCCACACCTGATGGCACGCAATCGCCAATTTGGAAAGAGGAGGAGTTAGGAGTGGGTCGGGGCAGGGCAGGAGCGGCGCTTACCCGAGAAGGATGGCATCGCCGGTTGCTTGCCGCTGTGATGATTGCGGTGGTGGTTGCGACGCGCCGCGTCCACGCGACGACGATGGAGTTGCCCGCCGTCATGTAGGAGTAGGCCTTGCAAACCTCTCGGCTGGGCCGACGGCTCTTCCGCGGAACCCCGCCTCGGCCGGTGCTTTTCCACCTTAACCCCCCGCCGACCGTTCCTCTTCCGCCACGACGCCGGTAGAGCAGGTACCCTCCTCTGAGGAGCAGAGCAATAACCCCTACTATGAACAACAAGGTATTGCGCCCTTCTTCAACTGTAGCCTTGGCTGTTGTCTCTGCGATGAGAGATGCTATGAAATCCTTCAGGGCTGCTACCTCTTCAGCGACTCTGTCCGTCTGCGACGGCTCCTCTTCTCTGATCATTAATTGGATGCCCCCAATTTCCTCCTCCTTCTTCTTCTCGAACCCTTTGATCTCTCTGCCTCCTTTTTCTTCTCGGACCCCTCTGATCTCTCTGCCTTCTTCTTCTCTCCCCGGATTTGACAAAGATCATCTGCGATAGTGTCCTTTGCAATTTCTTTGGCGGTCTCCACCACTGTATCCTTCAAGGCCTCCTTCACTTCATGCTTTGAAGCCTTCTTCGCGATTGCTTGGATCCATGTTTTAGCACTCGTGATACCCCTAAAAATCCAGAAATTAGCGACAAAAATGAGGAAATCGGATACTCGCACAAATCAATCGAGTGCACGAAAGGGGACGCAATCACTTACGAGTGTAGCTGCTCCAAGCGAAGTTTCGCATGGGTGATTCGGGACAAAGAGGAGGAGGGGGATTTCAAAATTTCAGGGGAGGCACAGGCGATTGCTTCGAGAGGGGGAATGAGGAGGGGCTCGGGGGAAGAGGACGATGGGATTTGAACCGTTGGGTGGTGCCCCACGTCGCAATCTTCGCGTCCGAAGTCGGCACGCAGCACTGTTCTAATTCAGGTGGCCCAATTCATTTCGATTCCGACAATACGGCGGCCCAACTCATTTCTAGCCCGATAATTTAGTTGTTGAGGAACGGCGGCATGTTAGCTTTGGGGCTTCCTCTCAAAAAAAGCCTTGGGACTCCCGCTCGTTCACCCACTTGAAGCACTGCATGATTAGTTTCCAAAAAAAAAGCACCGCATGATTAAGGATTAAAAATAGTATTGCATGATTAACGTTGTTCTCTTTCTATTTTTATTACTCTTCTTTTTATTTTTCTTCTTATTATTTACTTTTTCCTTATTCTTTTCTTTTGTATTTCATTCTTCTTATTTTTTTCCTCTCTTTTCCTTGCTTCTTCAAGTACACATGTTAGATTTTTATTCCCTATTTTCTATTTCTTTCTTTATTACGTGTTTGTTTATCTTTCTTCTATTTGTTTTCAGTCTATAATCTTCCCTTTCATGTATTATATGTATATTTAATTATTTTAATTTATTTTATTTTGTTATTTTTCTCTTTTAGCTTTACTCTAATTAATTTTTATCTTCATGTTTTACTTTTCGTTATTTATAGGTAAATACTATTCATGTATTTCCTAGTTTTCTTACTCATTGTTTGAGTTATTTATTTTTCCACTTTTTCTATACTACAGTCGCATGGGAAAAAGGCAAAAACTAGGCGACGGACACAAAACATCATGTATATATTAAGTGAACATCACATAAAACATCACTTCTATACTACGCGAGGCCATGAACGAAATACAAGACCGCTGGGGGTGGTCAGACCCGATGAACACACCCCCCAGGTGCCCGTGGCCTGTGCACGGCTGAATTTGTAATGGTGCTCCAAGTATCCGTATGACCAGTTACGTTGCAAAAGCGTAAAACAGGTAGAGATAAATTGTAGGGTTATTTGGACCAATACAATTCTTTGTATGTTTCGATAATATCATTACAATTTGTCTATTTAGAACCTTACCATTACAATTCTTTGTATGTTTGAAATATGTCATGGTATACGTCTGGAGAGGCCTTGGGCCCAGCTGTAGGCGTGTAGGACATCATCATATATTTCATATGGACAAAATTGCCCCTCCCACCTTACTCTCTGTGTCACTCACATGTGAACCCCAGTAGTCATCTTCTTCATCCTTGTCTTCCTCGTGACAGCTACTTCCCGAACTCATATGGCAATCAGTGGGCACTAGCTGCCGTCATGCGCCTTGGCCATGTGGGGCGGAGTTCCCGCATGGCCATGGAGGGTCGGAGCTCTTCCGCCTCGAGCTCCCGCACGGCCATGGCTGGTACAGCTCTTGCGCGGGCATGGCGGGGCAGAGCTCCTCCCTCCCCTCGACGTCCCCTTGCCCTCCGAGTTCCTCTTCAAATCGTGTTGCAGTTTCAAATTTGATTTGGGGCCAAAATGAAGTATTCGTGGTTCAGTAACTAATCCATCTTGATAAGCTCCAACCAAGGGCTGATTGCAATTCGCAAATAAGCTTCAGGAATCATGATTACCTCGAACTACCGTAGCCAGCGTCTTCTCCGTGGCGGTCTGGATGAAGAGTATGACCATATGGGCCCACATGTCATTGAGTGGGGGAGATGGTAGTCAGAGGGGTATTTTTGGTTATACGAAAATACGGCAGTCTGTAAGTGGGTCCGGTGTTGTTCCAAGCGTCGAAAATGGCATGAATCGGGTAGTACGAGGACAATTGTATATAATGTTAAGTTTGAATTGTAACGACGAATACAAATTGTAATCCGGCTCTACCGAATGAAAACATCTTTCGTCCAGTTCGTTAAGTCTTTCCTGAAACGCACCCACTCCCCGCTGACAAACCTCCCACCCCACCCCCAGAAAAAAACGCCCGTTCGATCTCCCGATCCCTCCACCGGAGGCGATGGCGGCAGCGCCGGCGGTAAGGTTCCCGATCTTCGGGCTCGTGCGGCTACTGGGCGTGGCCGCCGCGGCGGGCATCCTCTTCTGGGCCGTCCACTACCGCGGCGGCATGGCGCTCTCCACCGACGAGGAGAGCAAGCTCCCCTCTTCAACGTAAGAGACACCTAAAACCGAACTTCCCTCGCCTCCTTCCGATTGTTCTGCCGCTATCTCGTTTTGCATCAGCGGATTAAGTGTTGATCTTGGTGCCTCTGGCGTTAGAGCGTCTGATTGACTCTTCAACAATCGGGTCGTGTGTTTTCCCGTGCGGCAGAGTTCTTGATTGTCTGGTCAAATAGAGTATGCTATGTGATGGGTAGTAATTGCAAACTTTATAGAGGTTTAAGAGGAATCTTTGTGCCCACGGTTTGGTAATCGGCGGGGAGTTTTAGCATAGGTGCGAATTTTTGGCTGGAGTGGTGAGTTCTTTGATTATATCTGCTAATTCATAGAAGAACTTTCCCTGTTTACACTAATTTTTTTCCTGCAGTCTCATCCGTGTTGAACTGTTGATTTAGTGTGCACATACACTTTGTTTCCAGAAAAAAAATAGGTCCACGGATGAATATCATTTCTCTTTTTAGTGTTATTATACATACACTTTGTTTCCAGAAATAAAATATGTCCACAGATGAATAGCATTTCTCTTTTTAGTGTATGTTATTGTCCATTTTGTTCCCTCTCCATTGGTACATTGTGAATTGTCCAACTGGTCAATCTGTCTGTGGACTACAAGTTATTGCCATTTTGTTCCTTCCACTACTCATGTTTAGCTGCAAACAAAACCGATATAATGATGATCCAGTGCTAGGCTAGTGACTAGTGTGTCCTGATGTATTGACATAAGTTAAGCAGAACATTTTGCATATCTGTTTGTTGATCAGCTAGAAAGATATTTCAGCAAATAAAATCTCTTCCTCTTTTTCAGGTTCACCCTGTTTTGATGCTGATTGGTTTGGTGGCCTTGAATGGTGAAGGTCGAACACGCCACTCTTGTGTTTGTTAACAATGTTTGTTAGAACAAAGATTGTCTATTCCTCCAAACCCTAGAAGGGTGGGCAATATAGTTGTTGTACATGGGCCTCATGGGTCTAGCCTCATGGGCCTTTATACATATACACTAACACCCCCGATAGCCCGAACTACCGGCGCGCAAATGAGATCAAGACTAGTCATGAGAGAAAACAACACACACGGGGGCCCCGCAGTCATAACTAGCCACCGGGCGACGCTTGAGGCCGGATCGGAACTCGGAGAAGGTCGATGAGGGCGTACCCTTGGTGAAGATGTCGATAACCGGGAGGTGGTCGGTACATGGAGAACCCGACGGCGTCGATGGCAACCAAGTCTCGGACAAAGTGCAAGTCGATCTCCACATGCTTTGTCCGGGCCGATGCTGAACGGGGTTGGTGGAGAGGTAGACGGCGGCCGACGTTGTCCTGAACAACAAGTGTGGTCTTTGTCGGGGCTAAGAAGCTCGACCAAGAGGCGACGGCCGAGGTCCCGCCACACGCATTATAACGACCCGTACTTCCGCCTCTCAGACCTTTGGAGCGGGAGACAACCGGCCGCCGCTTGATGACCAGGGAGGCGAGGTTGCCGCCAAAGGAAGACGGCATACCGAGGTAGAGCGGCGAGTGTCGGGACACCGCCCGGTGTCGGCACGTCGGACGACGATTGAGCTCGAGGGGAGACCAGGTGGGATATCGGGCCGTAGTCAACAGGTACCGAATATAGCGGAAGGCGCTCATCGCGGAAAATGGGGTGCCCGTGGATCATGCATGTGAAGACAGATCACCGAATCCGCGAGAAGTAAGCAATGTCGCCCGTGAAGGTGTGAGGTAATCGCAAGGCACCGCCCAAACTCCTGAAGCCGCAGAGGATCCGCCACGGGTCGCCTTCATCGCCAGAAAAGCTTCGCCGAGTATCAACCGGAGTAGCAGGGGGTGACACGCTATTGGCCTCGTACCGCCGAGAATGTCCGTAGAGCATACCGTCATTTGGTGCGGAACAACCCCGAAGGGCGAAGTCTCCACGCGAACTCCAGGAAGTGGTGAAGTGGACCAAGATCCTTCATGGCAAACTCCGCCGCCGAAGGCCGATATGACACTGGAGAAGCCAGGGTGGAGGCCGCGGAGGACAATGTCATCAACATAGAGTAGCAGTGCGGCTGCGCCTCAGAAGGAGCCGTGGCGATAGACAAACGTAGAAGTGTCTCGACTTTTCTCAACCCCAAGGTGAGAAGGTAGGTGGCAAACCGAGAGTACCAAGCACGAGGAGCCCGCCGCACTATAGAGTGACTTGTTGAGCCGGCGTACTGCATCAGCCGATCGAATCCGACAAACCCCGCGGCCGATCGGCAAGATAAATGCCCCCGCATAAGGTGCCATGGAGAAATGCATTCTTGACATCGAGCTAATGAATCGCCAAGAGCGGAGAGAGCAAGTGAGAGAACTGGTGGCGCACCGTAGCAGGCTTGACCACCGGACCGGTCTCTCATCATAATCAACCCCGGCGCTAGGTAAAGCCTCGAGTATCCAGCGAGCCTTTAGCGTTCCCTGCATCGCCGTCGGCCGACGCTTATGCGCCCGTGATCCACTTGCTCAGTGACCACATTGCCACCGCACGGACGCGGCACAAGGTCCCACGCCCGTTGGCAAGAAGAGCCTCATGCTCCTCTTCCATCACGCCGCCAGCTAGGGGATCCCGCCAATGCAAGACCTTACGGTAGGAATCGGAGAGACCGGCGGATCGCTTTCTCGGTGGCGGGAGGGGTCAGATTTTCCGGAGAACCCCCGCCGCATGGCGAGTCACCATCGGGTGAGTGTGACGGGGGGTCGCGTTAACGATCTGGGGTGGTAGACCGCGAGGGCAACACCACTCGGAGGCGTGGTGGAGAGGTGGTGGAGTGGCGGAGCCGGGTCAGGGGCAGGCCGCCGCCGGGTCGCTGTGGCAGTACCACTGCGTCGGTCGCCACGCCGGGTCCCCGCCGCGGTGGAACGACGCTGGCGGGGGAGCCGCGCGGCGCTTGGCTCGGCCGCCCGGTCATGGCGCATGGCCCTGGGAAGGCTTATTTGGCCGTGCTGCGGGCGCAGTGGGTCCCCGAGAGCCGGGGGCGCCCGCGCCGGAGTCGCTGACGGCGCAGGGCCGGTCGCTGGGGCGCCTTGTGGGTGAGCCCTGAGTACCTGGAGAAAGAGGCCGGAGGTAACGGTGGTCAACCACCGGGTCACAAATAGGGACCAACTCCCGGGGGTGGAAGGTGTGGAAGAAGTGGAGTAGGGGAAATCCGACCGTCGAAGACAACATGACTCGAGACGAGGACTGCCTGGGAGGAAAGGTCGTAGCCGCATCCCCCCTTGGTGGTGGGAGTAGCCTAGGAACACACAACGGTCGAGCGGGGCGCCAACTTGTGAGGAGCAAAGTGGGCGGCAATGTTTGGGTAATGTGACACACCAAGACACGGAGGTGATCATAGGTAGGAGGGGAACCGAAGAGGGCGTGGTGTGGGAGGTGGGAGCAGGACAAGCGCTGGACTGAAGGCGGTGAGTAGGTGGGTGGCGGTGTGAAGGCTCGGCCTGAGGCGCGGGCGAGAGGCCCGGAAGAAGAAGAGCGCGATGACATCGTTCGTGGTGCGGATCATCCGCCACCCTTTGCCGCTCGGGAAGAGGTATACTGGACAAGACATGCGTGAGTCGAACACCCCGAGAGAGGAAGAAAGAACGAGAGGCGCAGTTATCGAACTCACGCCTTGTCGCGACCGACGGCCTTGACGGTGAGACCGAACCGAGCGGACACCCGTGCAAAGAAGTGGAGGAGGGTGGGAAACGCTTCGCACTTAGCACGCAACGGAAAAGTCCAAGAGTAATGGGAGAAATCATCAACCAACACCGATAATATTTGAGGCCGAAATGCTCTGAACAGAGAGGTCCACACATCACATCAGCTGTACAAGATCAAAGGCATGCGAGCACGCCGAAGAAGAAGAAGAAGAAAAAGGTAGTCTAACATGACGACCGAGCGGACACGCATGACAAAGATGCTCTGCATGAGTACGAGTACAAGAGATATCCGCACTACGACCGAAGCCGAGCCAAAACGCCGCGCCCGGATGTCCGAGGCGGGCGGTGCCGATGGTAGAAGACGGCGCCACGGCAAGAGCAGCAGCTAGAAGACGGAAGGCGAAGAGTGTAAAGGGGTCCCGTGCTCACACAATGAGGAGTGGTCGCCGGAAGCCAAATCCTTCACAAGAAGACCGTAAGTGTCAAATTCGACAGTAACAAGAGTTATCGCTAAGTGAACCGACGAATAGAGAGAAGATTGTGAACCATCTCGAGGAGCAACAAGAATAAAGAAAAGACGAAAAGGGACCCGGAGCGTAACCCACGAGGTGACCGAAGACAGAACCATTCCCTACCATGATAGAAGAAGGGCAAGAGGGGTGGGGAGGTCGAAGAGTCGAGAGTATACCAAAGATCCTGAGTGGTGTGGTAGGAAGCCCCGTGAGTCGGGCCGATCCACTGGGCATGTGTCGGCCCCATGGTGCCGGCGGATCGAAATGCGAAGCCCCGCCGATTCCACCCCCCTCCCCAGACGGGCTAGGGCGGAGGAGGAGCCTGTCGGCGGGTGAGGAGCCATGGTGGGAGTACATGGCGGCCGCCTCGAGTGGAGGTCGAGTGTTCCCCCGCCGCCCGCCGTTGAACGCCACATGGAGATGCGCCCGCCCATGGGTTGGTGAAGGAGGGACAGGGCGCACCACCGGACCGGAAGTGGAGCGAAGCGGTGGAGTGGGTCCGCCCGACCCGTCCAAATACTCCCCTCCGTACACTCGCCCAAGACCACCACCACCACGACCACCACGGCCAAGGACGGCGACACCGCTGTTACACCCACCCCGCCGGCCCGGAGGAGGCGGGCGGCGGACGGCACGAGGTAGAGGGACGGAGGCGCCCGGGCGAGAGCGGGCGGTGCGGGGCGCGTGTGGCACGCCCCCATCCGGAGCTCCTCAAGGACGAGATCGCCCGAACCCCGGGAAGGTGTGGAACTGTCCGACGAAAGTGATCCAAGTCCTCGCGCGCGCCGAACCGTCCCATTGAGGCCTCGCGGGGGAGGTTGAGCACGAGGACACGGCCGTCCGGGGGGGTACCCAATGTCGCGGAGAGCGTCGGCCTTGATCTTCATCCGCCCAAGCAGTGAGTCGCTAGCGTAGAGGTCCCCCGCACGAAGGCACCTAAGTCGCCTCGAAATGAGAGACCGGCCTCGGCGTTCTTGAAGAAGTGTCCCTCGATGGCAAGCCGCGAGACTCGCTGCGAGGCACCGCGTGAGCCGGACGGTGTCCTGGATCTCGAGGGAGATGGTCCCAACGATCCAAGATAGCGGGCGACGCCGAGGCGCCGCCACGCCGCATCCCGCGCGCTGGGGTGTGCCGAGGCGGGCGTGGTCGCCGATGGCGTGAGCGACGGAGCGCGAGGAGCATCGATCACGCCAACGGCGTGGGAGGTGTGCGTGGAGTCGAGGACGACGGTGACAAGGTTCTTGACGCTTCGGACGGCGATGGCCCGAGGTGCGGCAGGCGACCACGGGATCGGCCGGGTCGACGCCGGTGGAGAGGGCACCGGAGGTGGGTGCTGCTGGCCGGGAGGAAGAAGTGGCGCCCGTCTCCATGAAGACGGGGTGGGGACGGAGGGACCGAGCAGGAACCGCCCGCCGCCCACCGGGCGAAGCGAGCATCGGCGGCATCGCGCCGCGCCCCAAGCGAGGGCAGCGGTACGAACACGCCCTCGCGCCTCCGAGCTTGGACCTTTGCCGCCGAGGGGCACGGGCAAGCTCCAGCGTTGGGTCGAGAGCACCATCGATGACACCCTTGCCCCGGTGCGCGACGGTGGTGCGGCGCATCCGCGGTGCATCCCCGACCCCACGGGGGCCGTAGAGATGGGCGAAGTACGCGAGGACCGCCTCCGGCAAGAAAGAGACCGCACCCGAGGGGAGTTCGGTGGGCGAAGCCGGGGGGTCACGGGAAGCCCGGGCGGCGCCCGTGCGCCCTCGTCGTCCTCCCCGAAGAGGCCCCCTCGGAGGCGGGGGCGCGCCCCCGCCCCTGCCCCGCGGGGCCGGCGGCCGGCCGCGGCCGCCGCCGCCCGCCGTGGTGATCTCCCGGGGGCGGGTCGGCCGCTGCGGAGGAGGAGGAGGGGGCCGGTGGCGCCAGGAGGCTCCGTCACCAGCGCCCAAGCCCGCGGCGAGAGCTGCTGCGATAGCCAGCGCCGCGTGTCGCCCGCGACCAAGGGTTCGGCGTGCGCCCCGCGCCCGACGCTGCCACCGCTTGCGTCGGTGTAGGAGAGGAAGGGGAAGGAATGGAGGGAGAGGAAGCCCGGGGCTCGCCGGAAGGGCGGCCAAGGCCGGGCGCCACCAGCCATGGCGGCGGCGGCCGAGGCAGGACGGGATCGGGAGGTAAGAGAAAAAAAACACTAGCTTGATACCATGTTAGAACAAAGGATTGTCTATTCCTCCAAACCCTGGAAGGGTGGGCAATATAGTTGCTTTCCATGGGCCTCATGGGCCTTTACACATATACACTAACAATGTTGTTGCATACTAAGATTTCAGAATATCATTTCATGATACCGTCATTCACTACAATATTAGCAGGGTTTAGTTTCAGAATTTCAGAAGGGTTATCCAACTAATTAATTTTCCAAAATGGGACAGAGAGGCTGGCATTATCACATCTAGCAAAAACAGTTCTTGTTTTGTTGGTACTTCAGTACTTGTGATTGCCGATTGAAACAACTTGCTAATATGAAAAGTTAGATGATATGCATGCTTTTCTTGCCGGCAAAACAAAAATACCTACTATTTACCCCAGCACCTACAACCTGCCCTGGGTCCAACCCTTACTGATCAATTAGGTTCCATGTAATTTCTGTCAAATCCAATTATTTGGGAATTGCCTATTTTAAGGTTTCTTCATTAACCCCATTTTTCCCTGAAAACTGTGGCTGCTGATACTTAGCATTCACCAAAGATCATTTTGGTGCTAATTTCAAGGACCTTGTTGATTAGAATTGGTTTCAATTATTTGAATTTATGTTGTAGATTTAAACTAAGTTTCTTTGCTACTGTTTTTTTTTTTTTGTGTGTGGTCATGATTTTTGTGAATTGGTTTTGTTTTTATGCATGCAGCTCTTTTGGCCTATAAAACTGTGCCAGGAACCAAGAAACTGAAAAAAGCTAGTGCACCTTGCCCTGCAGTTCCTTGCCATGTTTTTGAGTCTAATTGGTCTCTGGGCTGTCTGGAAATTCCACGATGAAAGAAAAAAATTGATCATTTATATACACTTCATTCATGGTTGGGCCTTACTTGTTTCATCTTCTTCAGCTTGCAGGTAGACCAAGAGACATGAATTCTTCTTTCACTTCATCACTTATATTTTTCATATTTTCTCCACTTTGGTCCTTATCTTTGAATCTCTGCAGTGGGCTGCTGGATTTTGGACCTTTTGGTACCCCGGTGGATCAAGAAGTGGCCGTGCATTTTTGCTTCCCTGGCATGTCTTCTTTGGCATATTCATCTATGTTCTTGCTATCGCCACAAGTGTGACTGGACTCCTGGAGAAGTCAATCTTTATGCAAAGCGCTAAAATGATTGATCGCTTCTCCACAGAAGCCATGTTTATGAACTCTCTGGGAATGCTGCTGGTGTTGTTGAGCGGCCTGGTTATTCTTGCAATCGTTAGTCCTGGACCCAGCAAGATCGACACATACAGAGGCTCTTCGGAGTGAGAGGAAATGATTACAGCTTAGTTTCTTAAGTTACACTTTTAACCAATAGCTGTGCATTTTTTATGTACATGTACCCAGAATTATGCTTTTGTTCTTTTGATGACATGGAGTTTAGTGTTGAGGATAATTTCATTTCTCTGTTAGAGTGAACGACTTCATTCAAGTTGTAGTAATAAAATTGTGGATGAGGCTGACAAAATGAAGTTTCTGCTGAGAATACGACTGAATTAACCATTCCTGGTTAATCAGAGGCTCACCATATTCCCAATTTTATAACTATACAATATCAATATTAATACAGTATTGACAGAAAATAGAAAATCAAAAATTAAAATACTTAATGGTAAAAAAAAAAAGTTATAAATGATATCATTTTTTGCCACTGTTCTCGTAAAAACATGTTTAAGTGGATGTTTAGCTCAAATAATGGCTAAACAGTCGGTGCTTTTTCAAATACATTATAAAGCAGACAGGATCTCCTATTTATCGTTTTCAACTTAGCCAAGAATTTTCCCTAGGACAAGACTCCAATATAATCTGGTTTTATCATGTAATATATTAAAGAGTTTTTTGTTTACGATGCTTGGGCAATCATCTCTGATATGTTAATTATTTGTTTTTGTTACTAAGATGTACATGCTCCCTCGTGTTGCTACGGGTCTTTATTAGAAATAAACCCGGTATATACATGAGTGACTTTCTTAGGAATAATGGCATTGTTTTGTATGTATAAGTTGATCTTATGTGTCCTGCATCTGGTGTGATCAAAATTAGTCAGAAAATGAATGAATCCAATAAAAACTAACAGAATATTAGATTGGATTATAAGACAGTCTTTGTCAGAATGAGTTGATCAGAATATTAGATGTACAGAGCAAATCTTCACTAGCAACTTTTGCTTTCAATCTACAACACAGTCTGTAAAATCAATATGCAAAAGTTATATGATGGATGGAATGAGAAATTGGGTTCAAAAAGGATCCTATCCTACCAGTCATGGAGGAAGAGGAAGGTACCATTCATCTGCGTGATGGAGCAGAGATATGCTTACAGGGTGGGTGGAAGGATCTTCGATCCACATGGAGAGTTAGAATTATAGATGCATTTGAAATTTTGCATACTGGATCTGTCAGCCCACAACGAACTAAAATGAGTACCCCGTGTGAGTACTGATGGTAATCCGTAGAGACTTGCTACCAAATCCACATGCTGCAGCAGCGCAACACAACCATCTACTCCGTATCTCTATAGTACTAGCTCCTATCCAAAGGCAAGTTTAGATGTTGGCACACAGCGCTAGCACGTCGTGGAGAGAAAGGCAAAACAACAGTATGAAGCCAATCTGGAACAGGCCCAAAACTAATATCTGCTAAAAAGACAGCGGAGCTGACTCACTGCGACTAGAGAGCGAGGGCCGCGGACGATGGCAACACCGTTGGGCTGGCAACGAAGTTGTTCAAAGACCATTCGTTATAATCTTTGGTGCATACTGATGCAGCGAGAGAAGACAGAGACAACTGATGACATGAAAGTGAAACGCTATGGACCTATGGTGCAAGCTAGAACTTCTAGTGGGGTTTTGTTTTATAAGGTATATATACAGATAGAGATTTAGTCCCTATTTAGACAGGGCAGATTGATCCACAGGTAGCAGAATTGTTATGCAGTTGCAAATCCCCAACGAGTCAGTTCAGGTTAACAAAAGAAAAACCTACAACGATGTGCAATGCCTTGAGCAACCAACACGGCATGCAGAGATACCAAGGTGAATAAAATGCTAAAAGGTTGACCATATGGCCCTATCCCTGATGTTGATCACTGAGAAGTTAACGCCCCTTGGCAACCCTTGTTTCATTGACTCCTGGCCTTTAAACTCTGCCCTTGCGCTTCTTTGACTTTGAGGTACCTACATTTGCTGATGATGCGTTGCCACATGTCCCAACTGCAGGTACAGCATTGATGCCTCCATGAACATCTGGTCCGCCTGCAAGCAACGTTTAACACTTATAAGCATGAGAAGATCTTTTGTGCTTGCAACAACCGCAGATATGCTGTAATAACTATTGAGAAAAATATATATATCATGTGCGGTAAAATGGAGACGTACCGTATGCTGCATGTGAAACAGGGCGTGTAAACTGTATAGGAGTAAAAGTAGTTGGGGTACTTCCAGAAGATCTAACTGCTGTTATAAGTTGTTTCTTCGATCTAATAATTCCCACCATACAAGTGTTATGCTGAGCTGCAATGTCATATTGAATTATTAGCAGTGTTTTATATATGATAATAAGGTAAACAGGTTCAATGATACCAGGTCTCAAATCATGATCAAGGTAACATAAAATACCTAAAATTGACTTGATCGCAGCACGAGCTGCAGTCTGCTCTGCATCCTTCTTGTTGGGTGCAGATTCACCAGTATAGCTATTGCCATCAAACACCACAGTTGCAGCAAACAGGGTCAAAGGCTTTACACGAGAAACCATAGAGTAAGAGGGCATAGTGGTTTTTGTCTTGACAGCAAATTCATTGAGAATTGATTTGCAGAAAACTGCACCCTGAACAAAAAGAAAAGAATATATACATTATATGCACAAGGCAAATAAAACTAATAATAAAATTTTAAAGATGTGAGCTTGCAACCAACAAAATATTGGTGTATTAATGAAAAATGTTATCTGAACAACACCATCTGCAAAATACATATGACATAAATTTACTTTCCTTTTTTTTTTGCATATGTAAGCGAGGCACAAAGCAGTAAACACTCAAACATCGCACCCACACCAGCCCACACAAAATATACTTGTGTGTCAACTACACAAGCTAGAAACTTAACAAAGGCATTCAACCCCTGGCAGAGAACGGGCACCTGTGTTCCCAACCAAAAAAATGCACAACTGCGTACTACTAAATTGGCACCAAACATGCTACTGGGATGCAAGAAAAAACAGAGTTACAAAGATGTGCTAAAAGCAAACAGGAAAAGAATAAGTGCAGCAAGTTTAATCGAAAAAACTCATGCCACTATCTTAAAATGATACAGTTCCTGGATAAGCAAATTACTAACTGGTTTTAGTGGGCTGGAAACAAAGCAGATTTGGCACCCAGGGGGCTGTCGCTTTATCTGAACCCTTGCCTGTGGTAGGGTTCAATCTTTCTAATGGAATTTGGCTTCAAGGTACTATTGTTTAAAAAAAAACTTACAGCTCGATGGTCAAAATTTTGCAGCATCCACCAGAATGTGCTTCATTATAGTTTTGGAAGGTGTAAGGTTTTTTTTTTTTTTTTATGATACCTGATTCTACTCGTATGCACTGAGGTATTATCAAATATACATGCGGCGAAAAAAATGGTGAATGACCAGAACAGGGAGCAGCGTCAAAAGGTGTACCTGATCAATCAGCTCAAATGCCTCTTTAATGTCACCCTCTCCAACTGCTGACAAGATCTCATAAGCAATTCTAGCAGCATCCTGCTCTGCTTCCTTCTTGCGATCAAAATAACCGGTTGATGAGAACTGTTGACCACCAACTTCCACTGTGCATCTGAACTTAAGCTGATGATACTCGCCTTCAGACTCAACCCTGTAGATTGGCGGCTTCTTATACACTCGACCAGCAAACGTTTGCAAGTGGCATTTATGCATATGTTTCTCTGTGTAACACAAAACCAACCATACATAAAATCAAATAATAGTAAGATAATTTCATTCTTCACAGAAGTATCAGAGTGCACCAGCAAAAGATTATACAGGCATATTGAGATATTGAAAATCAATGTATATAAACTAAAAATGCATTAACTCTAGTTATTTTATTTGATATTCCTGTAAACAACAACATATTAAAGAAAAACAGTTGAAAAAAGCATGCTTCTTTTTTTCAAATTCACAACAAAAAGATCAAAATCTGCTGCTGCATGTTGAGGGCAGGTGGAGTTGGTAGGACAAACAAAAGGCAGCTAATGTTTGGATTCAGAGTATTTTAGAGTTTTAGGAAAATACAATTGTGAAATCCTTTGGTTTTAAAGTGTCATGAAGTGTTTGGGTGCAACAAACTTTATGGTTTTGAATAAATACTATAGTATTCCTGAAACTGTAATCTTTTTGGAGTTTTAAAACTCTAGTCTAAACCTCTTATTTGTAAACCACGGTTTTACTCATCAATTGTTCTAAAACTACAGTTTCTTGATACTATGGTTTCTTAATACTAGAACATCCAAACAAGGCCTAAATGTCTTTTGGTTATCAAATTGGTTAGCCCAAAAGATCAGATTAGAGTATGAGACGCATAGTGCCAGACAGGATCAGTCAGTGTTACTTGTTATCTAGACACCTGAGTCCTTAAAACTTTTACTAACTTGGATTCAAGTGATATTTGAGAGCCAAATTAGGTACTAGAGCCCAAGTTAGATTCCTAAACAAAAAAGTGTATAGGTAACAATTGCAGCAGAGGAAGATGTTGGTGGGTTGGACACAGACAGTAGCATACACAACAGTTTCGAAGGGTTCAATCAGGAAGAAGAACAATAGACAAGTTTCATGACTGACTCCAGTAAAAATATTAGGGTAAACTCGATGAATTGCACGTTTCGAAAGCGGAAAAACAATCAACAAACTGCCACGCAATCGAACATCATGACATTCCCTGTGAGGATAGGTAACGCAAAACAGCCACAGGAGATTAAGTTTAACATGATGAATAGTACGTTTCTAGCGGAAAAACAATAGAAAAAAATGCCCCGCACTCCACCTAGACTGGCACTACTCCTAAACGTAAGATGAGTTCCCACAAGCTCACTTAGATTCATTCAATCCAGAGGTTTCATAAGACTAATCCGCCTCACGAACTTTGCCTCAGCTCTACCTCGCATTTCTTCCATCCGCATCCCCGCTGCACCTCAATTATGTTGCTATACTTCCTCTGCCCTAAGCCCTAACCACTCTCACCAGAGATGGGCACGCCTGGCGGCACGCAACCGCCGATCCGAGGCCACCGGAGACGCTGGGCTTCGGGGGCGTGGACACCCTGCGCCAGCCGCCAGGAGCTCAACAAAACGCCTCCTATCCTATGCCCTATCCCGCGAGGCGATGGTGCCTCCCCAAACCATCGCAGATACACAGGAAGCAACAGGAGAGAGAACCAAAGTCCAAAACGAGGGCGCTCACCGGGGATTGGTGGAGGCGGTCCGATGGCGGCTGCGGTGGTGATTGCAGTCGCGGTGGCCTCCATCTCGGAGCTGGTTGCGGCCGCGGTGGCCTCCATCTCGGAGCTGGATGCGGTCGCTGCGGCCGCCATCCCGCTAGCCCGCTTGGACGACGGCGGAACGGGACGGGAAGGGATTAACCCCTCTCCGACTTCGAGACCTCCGATTTTGTATACGAACGGAACGAGTAGAGCAGACCGCCGTTTATGCTTCGGCAGTTGCCCCTCACCGAAACAACAGGCCTCTGAACGGCTTTTCTTTTCTTTTCCTCAAAATTATTTTTGCTACAAAATCTACTTTCCAGCACAAATATAGTAACAGGGAAGTGAAATGGACTGGTGATAATTCTTTTGAATTTTAAAAGATGCAAAAAAAAAGTGTGTAGATAGAGCAAGATAAACACAGAAATTCAATTAAAACAAAAAGGAGACAGACACAAAGAAAACATTTCGTAGGGTTCAACCTTTTGATAATCTTGTCAAAAAAAACTTTTGATAAAATTTATATGCAAGCAATTCCATGGAAAGTTAGAGAGTTTATATGAACCTTTTTTGGTACGGAGGAAAAACCCTGCTTTTATAAAGCCAAGAGAATTTATATGAACTCAATCCTTATTTTTATAAGGTGCTATGTTGAAACAAGAATCCTCCAAACTTATTATATTTCCACGGAACTACTCCAAGAATCCTCCAAACTTATTATATTTCCACGGAACTACTCCCTCTGTCCCACAGAATTTATCGTTTTGACTTTTTGAATTTTATGTTTGACCATCCGTCTTATTCAAAATATTTATGCAAATCATAAAATAAATTAATCAATATTCAAGTATCTTTATTAATAAAATAAGTCACAACAAAATAAATTATATTTGTGCAAAAAAAAATTTGAATAAGACGAAGCGTTGAAAAAGATGGCGCGGAATCCGGGGTCGATGGGACGGAGGGAGTAGTGCATCTTGGAATGCCATGTGAATGAATACATTATGATTGATGACGTTTACTTTGGAAAAGGAATTTTTCTATAGTTGTAATTATTTTTCTTTCGTAAAGGTTGTAGTCATATTGGACCTAAAGGTTGCTAAGCCACATGTCCGTGTTTGACCATAATGATGAGCATCTCTAACGGTTTGGCATCAGTACTTGGTATCCTTAAATTTTGGCAAAATCATTCAATTGTCTCCAACGGTTTGGCAAATGGGTTGGCAAAATTGGCATAGTTGGAAAAAACCGGGGCCAAAAGCGGCGCATCTCTTCCACGGGCGCGTGATTTGTTTCCTCCCGTAGCGGAAGTTTCGGCCACCATATATTTTTCCCACGTGATCGGCGACGGTAGGAACAGCCGGCGGCGCTCGTGAAGACCTCGTGGGAAAAAAAACGTGTGAACTTCACCCCTGGCATGAAGAACTCACGTAAAAAATAAAGAAGCTCGCGAAAAAAAAAAAAAAGAAAACACCGGTAGTTGAGAAGGGCCCACAACTTGATTTTTGCCAAGCTATTTTTGCCAAACCGTTGGAAATGAGATTTGATTACACTTGGCGAACACCTTTGGTGCACTTGGCAAATTGTAAGTTTTGCCAAGTGCAATTTGCTAAACCGTTGGAGATGCTCTAAGTGTTAGGGTGAAACGACAAATGAGAACACTACTCATGGGTTTTCAGGAGAATACATATTTGTGAAGAGTTAGTGCAATATTAAATGGTGCACTTAGTTAAATTGTGACAAAGGAGTGAGTCGATTTAGTGCCATACTAAATGGTGGTGGAGGGACACTGCTAAGGATATCTTTGACTAAATGTAAAGGAGATAGGACAATGAATGAAGGACAGGTACAACAAGGATAATAAAGTGAGGTGAAACATTAGTGTTAACATATTGGGCATAGAGCCACCAAGGGGCAAGGGTTAGGGTTTTTGAAAGGTCCTAATGGCTAGAGAGGGGTGAATAGCCTATTAAAAAAATTCTACAACAATACTTAAGCAAACCGGTTAGTAAATAAGACGGCGAAGCGTAACAAAGCGGTGCTACCACAACTAGCTATGCAAGCCACCTACACAAACAATTCTAGGTGTCTATGATCTTTAGTCGCACAAACTAAATATCTATGTCAATCCTGTTGGGAATATGCCCTAGAGCTAATCATAAAGATGATTTGTATTCCTTCATATGTATCCATGATATATTATGTGTTCATGAATATCCATTAAAGATAACTTGTATTGATCGGCAATTATGTGAATTGTTTGTGAAACTCTTTTACTTGTTTGGTTATTCAATAATTGTCCCTCGATCGGAGTTCATGTGAGAACACACATGAATATTAGATCGACACATCGTATTAGTTGATGACTATGTTTCACAAGTCATAGACATGGAGATGTCAAACTAATAGTGTGGGCACATGTATGACATGGGGCTGGATTGACCCGACATGAGATGTTATTATTATCTCTTTATACATCATGTACGTTATGTCCTTAGACCTGTGATTGTCGTATGTACTCAAGATGTGAAACGACCTACTTAGGGACTATCAAACGTTACTCGTAATTGGTAGCTATAAAGGTGGTCTTCGGGTTTTCGGGGAAACATCTTTGTGAGACATAGTCAATCAAGATGGAATTGCCCCTCTCCATGAGAGAGAGATAAACCGGACCACTCGATTGATTGGATCAAGAAATGCATGGCCGTGCTTGGGTTAAGTGTTAACCCACGAGGTGGACCAAATATCGTGTGGCAAGGGAATGACGAGTATATGGTTTGTGGTGGTTCGTCCTGATATGATCATTGCGTACACATGGGAGTTGGCACGTCTTGCTAGAGGCCGTTTGTCAACTATTGGCCGAGTAGGTGTACTCGGGCCATGTCTGTGTGTGCGTGAGCCCATAGGGTCGCACGCTTAAGGGGAAGAAGGCCTGGTGGATTTGATCCAATTAGGCGAGGCTTAGGGTTACTAATGGGCCTCCGGCTGGGGCCTGTTAGCGACGCCTATATATATGAGAGGTGGGCGCGGGTTGTGACCTAATCTAAGCCACGCCACTTTGGCGCTTGCCGCCGCCCACGCCTCGCCTCTTGCATCTCGCGGACCTAGCAAATCCGGAGCGCATCGCTTCCTCCCCTCGCGTGTGGGATACCTCGGAGGTGTCTTTGCATCCGGAGCACAAGGACGAACCGCACGGGAGGACGGACGTGACGGACGATCACGCAGCTGACGCGACCTTCTTTGCGGCAGCGTACATCTCGTCGGGGTCGACGCTTCCATTTTTGCGGCGTCTAGTGGTAATCCCGTGATCTATAACTAGCGGTGATCCTTGGTTTATGGGTAGAAAATTTTAGTTTTTCGGCTGGCGTAGCGATCCCATATTCCTTCAAATCCTAGGTGGAAGCACTACACAATTAGAGCAAGAGCACTAGCTAGATCAACTATAGCTACTCAAGCTAAACAAGGTATACAAGAGTAAATGCAAGAGTAGAGGTGATCGATATACCGCCGGTGTAGAGTAGAGGTGGAAGCCAATCACCAAGTCAATAGAAATCTCCAACGAGATCAAACACGATTGACAAGATGATTTTTCACCGAGGTTCACGTGCTTGTTGGCACGCTAGTCCCCGTTGTGGCGATACACCCACTTGATGATTCACAAGCAATAATGGTCGGTGCTAAATCCTTACCTGGGAGCTCAATGAATCACAGTGCGACGTGGTGCTCCTTGTTTCCGAGTGCTTGGGTGAACGCGTCATTCTCCTCCTAGAAGCGAGACCCTTTCTTCACCTCCCTCGTTACTCGTAGATCTTCTTGACGAGGTTTTATGGGTTCATTTTCGCAAGCAAAGCTCCCGTCTTCTTAGAGGTGGTGTACATTCCTACGGTACAATATGCGATCTTGTCTCCCCAATCTCCGGTGTCAACCTTTAAACCCCGCTGCCTCTCCATCTCATCCAGGTTTCCAATTGAAAATCCGCCATCTTTTTGGGCATAGCCACAGCGGAGCGAGACGATGAGGATTTACTGCTTTTTCGCCGGGAAGTTACGCTTATTCTTTGTGCTCACTTCTATGAACTTCGAGCTTGGGGCCCCTCGTGTTCCTCGAATTCCTCCCAATAGATCCTCCCGCGAGTGTGTGTACTCCCTCCTCCATCCCAATCACGGCTCTTTTGGAGCACACAACCTTTTATACGCCTCCCCCTTGAAAGCCCACCAAGCTTGCATCTACACATGGTTTCATAAGTTTTTACATACCAATTCCGTGTCACAACCCTCTTGAAGGAGAAATAATCTTTTACCAAGAGCCATACAATCTTCTTCAGAGCCTCGGGTGACCCTCCATGGATCTCGTATCCTTCCCAAATCCACCTCCCCCAGACCTTAATTTAGGATTTTGTCCCTTACAAGTACCCCCAAGACAAGGCTTTGGACACAATTTGGGAGGGCGACTGGTTCCCCGCACTCATCCACCCCAGTGATAACGTGGTTTGTATTCGCCCTCGGGGAAGCCTTTGTTTTGCCTCGCTTGGTTCTCGCTCTGCTTACCGGAACCTTCCTCGGGCACCTGCACACTCGCCCTGCCACGCAAAAAGCATTTCCAAGCAAGATAAGACACCTCACTCAATCCCTGCGTGTGTATGGCAAAATCTAGCTAGTCACATGAATCCGTGCACATTACGGGGTCACGGTCACACTCGATCCGGGGCCGGCGCAGACTACTTTAGGGCTCCAAACCCAGGCCGTCATTCGCGGCTTCCGCTTCTCGCCGATGCGGCTCTCCCGGCTGGCCCTAGGTTATCACCTCTATCTATTTGAACAGTCGAACCGGACTAACCTTGCGAAGAAGCAACCATGGCTGTGACGAAACCATGTTCACAAAGCTGGTACAAATGTTGTAGAAAACAAAATAACAAGTTGCGCACCAACAAACACCAGGATTTGAGCAAACAGTTGGGAAATACGTCGCACTCACCTTGGAGAGATGGGCCTCCGAGACGCGTGGAGGTGGAGAGACGCCGCGTCGCCGGCGTTGTGGATGAGCATGGCGCGAGGGCAAAGGTGTGTGAGATGGAACACGACGAAGAATGGAGAATGTGCTACACCGAAGAGGGGAGGGTGCACTTATCGCCCGGCCGGCATTCTATCGAACATGTAAGGGGTAGTGAGAGAGAGCACCTAGGGAGAGGTGGAGAAAGCCGCTCTCCTTGCGCTCCTCCAAGTCTCGAACGGCGCCGTGGGACGAAAGTGTGATGTGGGCGTAGCGAGGCGCTGTGACGACGGGCGCACATGCAGGTTATGGCGTGAAAGGCCGGCGACGGGCCCGGCTGACTCGCCAGCGAGGTGGGAGGCGCCGATGGAGGCGAGCGAGGGCGTCGAGGCGAGAGGCGCCGATGGAGCGGCAAGGCGTGTCGACGAGTTCGAGTGGACGCCGCGGAGGCGGCATTGATGGAGGTGAATGGCGCATCGATGGAGGTTCAAGGACGGTGCCGAGGTGGGCGCGTGCTCGTCGGCGTCGTGTGGTGGCTCGGAGTTCTTGGCGCGGGGAAACTGCGGTGGCGCGTGTTCAAAAGAATTAGGAAAATTTCAAAGCCTTGATTCACATATATATAAGAGGCACATCACCGGCCGGGTCATTACACCCCCGATAAAGGATATATATTCACAAACCGTGTAATTAACCCGCGAAGCGATGTCCATACAATCTGGTAGCGATTATGAATTTTAAGCTTTTTGTAAGAGTCAAAGGGATCATGCATGTGCCTTTTGTGAAAGCAAGTGTCATCCACCAACGTGTAAATGGCTTAAATTTTGCTGTCATTTAGACCCAAAATATGCCCCCACACAAGATCTTAGGTTTCCTATGTGAATATTTTTATTTTTAGGTTTTCGGTACTCGCTAAGCAGGGGCTTAAAAATGGCAAATTACACCATGGAAACACAAGACTTTAGCATGTATATGTGCATATATTGACTCTTAGGCCACAATGAGACCATGTAGAAAAGTTTGGCATGGTGCCTATTCTTTTGGGTAGCCTCGTTAACCTACAATTACTTCCTAAAGCCGTCGCGTAGAAAATCAATAAACCTGCAGAAAGTACCAAACCAACCCCTAAAAAAATCTCCAAATTTTGGATGACTCACCCATTGACAGAAAGACATGGAAAAAGTTTGAGACCGATAGGACACCCTGAGAGCATATGAACCACGGGTAACATAAACTTAAGTGTATAGTTATGGTGACATGGGATCATGCATGCCTTTGTGAAGCAAGTGTCATCCACCAATATGTAAATGGTTTGAATTTTTTTTTGCAGTCATTTAGACCCAAAATATGCCCCTACACAAGATCTTAGGTTTTTTCCGGTGAATATTTTCATTTTTAGGTTTTTCGTTTCCGCTTTAACTAAGAGGAAAATGGCAAATTACATCATGAGAAACACAAGAATTTAGCATGTATATGTGCATACATTTTGACTCCTAGGATAAATGAGACCATGTGGAAAAGTTTGGCATGGTGCTATTCTTTTGGGGGTAGCCTCGCTAAACCTACAATTACTCACCTAAATCAGCAAAAATCAATAAAACTGTAGAGTACCAAACCAACTCCTAAAATCTCCAAATTTTTTGGATGACTTCACCCAATTGGGAGAAAGACATGGAAAGCTTGAGACCGATAGGACACCCGAGAGCATATGAACCACGGGTAACATAGGAAACATACAAATCTTAGGTTTTTTCCTATCATCGCCGGCTTATTTGTTCAACCGATGCTGAAATAAAACATGAACCCATCGTAGTGATAATGGCTACCACTCTCAACCGCAAGGTAAATTCCTCTTTTTGGCTACCGACGGCTCTTGAAAGCAATCGTGTAAATCGAGGCAATTGCAGTGTAGATAGACTAACTCCATAGATTACATAGTTGGTGAAGAACGTTAATTTGTCCAAACATAGTGATTACATTTTAGTTAACAATAATGTAACTCCGCCGATTACATATAGTGAACAAATGTAATCTAACTCATCGATTATAATAGTGATCGAAATACAAGCGAGGTTCACCTTCACCCTCATCTACGATCGGTTGGCTCACGTTAACTTGTGAATCACGGAACATTTAAGTGATAACCTCTCAGAAGTTTTGGCTTCATCCGTCACTCCATCCACTCCGACAATCTTCCTTTTCCCTTCTAACCCGTGTAGCTTTCTATTTGTTTTGTTGTCCTGCATAGAAAACTTCGCGTAACATCTTTTTGCAAGGATGAAGGGGTCTCTATGTGCGGTCTTCTTTGAGATCAACTCATGTGAACCATACAGATCGATGTTGATGGCTGATTCGAACCCATCGGACAAATAAATAGAGCCGCTTCACCGACCGTAGTCTAGTTCCCATATCTCCTCACATGAAACCATAGTAGGTATCTTCCACTTTGTCGTTATCGCCTACGGATTCAAAGCGAACACCACCGTTTTGGTATTGCTCTTTCCATGCTTCTTTTTGTGTAAATGTGTATCCATTGATCACCGCACCCTTGGTACATAACATGGTGTACTCTTTAGCCCCCACTCTAGGAAATCCGTTGATTACCCAACTCTTCCCAAGCAAGCTTACTTTCATGACCAATCGCAAAATTCATCCAGATGTTTCTTATATAGCCCATTCTCTCGACATGTTGATTTTGCTCTTTAACATTGCCTTGTGTCACTTACAAAGATATGGCCTCGTTGTCCCCGCCTTGTCAGAAACAAATAAATGTGCCTGGTCTAAAGCAACGGCGTCTTTTCGTAGCGCGTATTTAGGTCCGATCGTTCCTTTTACCCTTCCCCCTCTTCTCGCGTGACGAGATACTTAGAAGTCCAACCCTCTCCATGTCTAGATAATATGTGCGTAACTCGGGATGGCTTCTTCCCGCTGACCATCCTTCAACCATGCTCCCTTCGGTCCGAACACCGTTTCTCGACATACTTCCTAAAAACTTTCATCAACCTTTCGAAAGGGAACATCCGATGCAGTGCATTGGGCCAAGGCCTCTAATTTGTTCAACAAGATGAAACCCCGCCAGATGATGCGAGATATCAAAGAAAGTCTGAAATTCCACCATTGCAAGCAAGAAGTGCTTGGATATCTGGCTAGCCGCTTGTTGGTCCGCGTGGACATAGGAATGACCTTTTGAGATCGCATTGAGGAACGAAAGCACAACTTTAGATTCCCGGTGAGCCTTCGGGGGAGCCGCTGAGACCACGATAGCAACAAAAAGGGGAGCGCTTGAGTCATAATTAGACATGACAATCATGGGCCTTCATGCAGCCATAGTTGAACTTGAGTTCTTTCATGTTCACTAGCCTCTTCAGCAATACGGTAGCATGTTGGGAGTTTTAGTTCATTGAAGAAGCGTAGATAAACTTCTTTGCTACCCCCGCTTCAAGGTCCATGTCGGCAGCGGAAGGTACACCGATCATTCTCATCTAGCCAAGACCGGATGCGCACCCTTCATGATTCCCAAGTGCTCCATGTCTTCCCGTGTGGCTAGTGAATCCCTTCGAGGTCCCCTGTTCATCAAATGGTTTAGGGTGTCACGGCACACATTTTTAGTAAGGTGCATGGGATCAAGACAATGGCGCACCAACAAAGGCCGATAAAGCGCTTCTAAAAAAGCGACTTTTTCTTCCGGATACTCCTTCAGTCGTACTCGCTACTCGCCCCTCCCCCTTCCCAAGGACAAAAATTCATTTTGTCTAGTTCTACCAGAAGCATAAGTTTTTCAGCTCGATAACTGGAGCCCTCCCTTCTTCATATTCGAACGTTTTTTGTTCCTTCTGATACAGTGTCCCTCCGGTAGGAACCTACGGTTTCATCATATAAACCATTTTATTGTTGCCCGGTAGATGTACGCATGTGTTTCATCCAAGCACTCGACACATCCAAGATAGCCTTTTGTCTTTTCTCTAGATAAAGCAACCTCGCCCGGCAAGTCGGTGATTGTAGCGATTAGTGTTCCTGACCGAGACATGTTCCTTTTGTACTGTCCCAAACATCCTTCTTCACGTCTACCGAACATCCCTACCAGTTCATCGATCACTTTGGTTCTGTGAAGCGTGTCTATGTCATTCCCCTCGGGCCGCCTTGGCCCTTGGATCATAGTGGCATTTGGATGAACGAACGCTTCATACAGGGTGTGGCGGAAGATTGTATATACAAAGTGTCACGGGCCATGTGCTATGCTTGCTCGTAACCTAGTCGAAAAGGATTCATCCCATCCGTGCTCAAACCAAACCAAAGGTGCCTTACCTCTCCACCGAGCTCCTTGTAGAACATGGTATTGACACCCTCCTCCACGCCCGTCGGCCGGGTGCCTCATCTTGGTGTCTTTTCGGGCGCGCCGCCTATGCCCGGCGAAGCGGCTTGAAACGACTTTGCACATGCAGCGACCTATGCCCTGGGAGCTATTGGGAAATACCAAAAACTACTTTATTGGGACCTCCTCCCCTCCTTGCTTACCTTCATTTTGATGGCCCATGCTTTGTAGCTGGTTCTTTACACTTGGGGGCATGCATCCAACTTCCCGTGATTTTTCTCCACGGTACAATATAATCATTGACACATGCGTGGATTTTTTTTAGACCTCGAGGCCGAGGGGGCGCATCATCCGCTTGGCCTCGGTATGTCTTCTCTCGCCAACTCATTGTCTTTTTTAGAGTAATTTCGATTACACTTTAACAAGAAATCAAGCCTTTGTCGCCACCCCTTCTCACGGATTTGTAGTCTAAAAGAATATGTTGGCCTCCAAATTTACTGCACTTCACAATCCTTCTTGTACAATGGTGTTTTTCCATCTTTCCTCATTTCTCTAGCTTTTGCAAATGTTTGGCACTAAGAAATGGACTCAGCGTGCGTGAAAGCAACAAAGAAAGGCCATCCCCTTAAGCCGTTGTCATCGGCAAGAGTACCACTAAGCAAAGCCCGAGTGGTCCCGTGCCGCTTTCGTCCATGGCGACGTCGTTGTTTTCACGATCATCACAGTTTTCCCGTGCACGGCAGAAATGGCACGATCATCATTGTTTTCCTACGGAACATTCAAACCAATCTCACCATGCTCATTCATGTGGTATACCCCTCGCATGAACCCCCGTGTATCTGATGGTTGGGACACACTCTCAGTGTTAGCATATTTCCGTTCATTCTTGCAAATCCAAGCATGGGCATAAAAACATACTTCCCAACCCCCCGATGAGATAGTAGCAACACGCAGAAATGCTAGACTCCATGAAAGAACCCTGGGCTTTGCAGGACCCATACATCCACTCGATCCATCTCTACAAAAAAAATTGAAGACTTGATCAATTCAAATTTTGAAAAAATGTGGCTCAAGTAGGTGACACATGGACTATTTAGATCGGCAAAATTGTAAAAATCCTCGACTCACATACTAACAAGAAATAATTATAGCACCACAAAAATGGCGTAATTAATTAGGCGACCAACCTTATAGATGATGGATTTTTCACAAATTGCTTGGAAGCCTAGTAGCGAAAATTTCAATTGAGCCTTCCATGGGGTTCTACAATGTAGAAAGAACAAGAACAAGAATCAAGGGATGTACCCATCATAACAGAGTAAAATAGAATAAAAATCAAAGGAGCGATGATTGTTACTAACCTTTAAACCAAATACCGGCCAAGCCATTCTTCAAATACAAGTGATTCCTTCCACGGATTAGAACGGTCCCAAACAGACCGAGGGGAGGGTCTAAACGAGCGCCTGCTTTCTTGGGATGGTGCAGTAGGAAGGAGAGGAACACTCTGTCACCTTTTTGAGGTGCCGCTCTTATCACCGCCGGCATTATTTTAAAAACCGAGAGTGAACCGCACAGTACTACCGGATCGGGTCACACCATAGTTTTCAATGACAATAACCGACGGTGCATGCAGATATCTCCATTTGTCGGTTCTTACACCCGGCGGTGATATGAGTCCACGATCACGCCGGGGCTTAATTTTCACCGTAGAGATATAAATCTTCACGCCGGTATTGGTCGAGTCCGTGGAGTTTTCGTTTTGTCCTGCCCTTAAAACGTTCATCATCACGGGCGCGTTCATCGCCTTAGGTGAACTAAATTTCCGCGGCGTAGTGATGGTGAAACGAATCTGTAGTAGTGATGGGCGTGAGAAGCATCGCATCGATATCACTAGCAACACCTTCTTCCTCTTCCTCTTCCTCTTCTTCTTTGCTCTTGCTTTGCTAGAGGACTCACCATTGCCTGAGACACGGTATTGGACTCGCATGCCCACCGGTCATAACGACCCACTTGGTTCAAATCCTCCCCGCATGGCGGACCTGGTAATATTCACGGGCATGCAATAGCACCCTGGGGCTAGCCATCGTTGTCCACCTTTTTGCCCAAGCAACGCCAATAGTGTAGGGTGCATCACGAAGAGCCATCAAAATAAGATTAACATGATTACAACATTTGTTTAGGAATCATGTTATCAGGGTAACTGATCAAAACATTAACAACTACCAAACAAATGACATCCTATTTTTATAAGGAAAAAAAAAGATTACATAAGATTATGAGACATTTTCAATCAACCATGAGCAACCATCTATCAGGGAACACTAAAAGTCCTATTGAAGCACTTTGACAAAAGCTTCACCAAGGGGACATATGGTAACTATGATTTATGTGCTATACTTAGAAAGAAAAGGCAGACAAAAAAAATTATTTATTGCAAAAGAATACAAACTACCACAAATTCTAGTTAGGAGATGCACAAAAATAGACCCCTTTTATGAGACCTCAAAAGCATATGCCCTTTTGTTTGAACTCAAAAAGATTTAACTTGTATGCATTTGTTATTATCCTCAACCGAGCAATTACTTAAACCACATGATCCTAGTGTAGAAGCGAACATGGCATGCCTATAACAAAATGATCTGAACTCATGTTGGAATCGTGAGAATAAACCAGCCAAGGATCACTATTTGCAAATTATGTTCTAACTTAAGTACTGGCCAATATTAACAAGGCCGCATAACTTGCAAAAACATGTATGTAGATAATGTCTTACACACCAAGTAGCTGAACACATGAAGAAACTAAGAACTGACAGCATGGCTCTGGGAGCTAAGTAGGTCACAAAAGAGGCCTTCAGTTATGAAAGAGTACTGGATGAGACGCCTCACTTGTGATTGAACAATATCGGATCTAAAGGTTTACTCTCTTAAGAAAGGAGCTTCTTCAGATATTTTGTTAGACTGAATCACAGAACTAACATAAGTGTGAGACTGAGCTGCAATTCATATGTAGTTTCATCTCCCTCACCTCAGGTTTGTATGTTCATAGTGAGGACGAGGAGGCCAACTGTTGAGGTCATCATCGTGGTATCTTCCTGCCCTTAAACTTGTGGTGCTACTCTGTTTGCAAATTAAAGAGAAAAAAGGTCCAGGACACGTAAATTTCTTGGAAGATCATATTGTGTTGAAAATAAAGTCCAGGCCATATACATGTATACAAACAAACTAAATAATAAATTGTATATGTAAATTCAATAACTGAGCAAATCAAATTATTCTGCAACCAACTCATAATATATCATTCTGCAACGATGAGCATTGCTATTATGGAATTCTTCCACTCCGTACATGGATGGATAGGCGGACCAAAGACATAATTCGTATTTGCTGAAAAGCTAAATGTTGAAACAGCATTCAACATTCTTAATCCAAATTTTTTATTTGAACACCCAGAGTAGCATGTGGCTACAGGTTCTGGGACTTGCTTGTCTTCTCTATACATTCTGAGAAGCCAATGCATCCTCTTTGAACTTAAAGTTTCGGTATACCTAATGCATGCAAGACGGACAGAATTGATGACACTTTAGCAAAAGTTGTATTTCAGAAATCTCAATGATTCCTGAAATGCAAATACACATGATTTGCATACATGTGTTCAGTCTGAATTTGCTAGCAACTGGTTGTAGAAAGAAATCTCAATGACCTCTACACCTAGCATTTGCTCAACTGATTTAGCGGAAATAAAAATAGTATTATTCGCAACCAATGACACGTGATTTAGTAGATCAGGATTGGACAACCAAATCAAAATCCCAACACACAGCAAGAAGAAATACCTCTGCTTGGAAATCAAAATCAGTAAGAGTAGGCCAGGTGGCGTGGTCAGCGTCGCAGCCGCAGGGCAATCCTCGCCGAGCGGTCTGCCGCCGGGTGAGAAGGTCGATGCGGCCGGAGCGCCGGGGCCGAGGGCCAGGAAGCCCGGGTCGGGCGCCCTCGCCGGCGGGAACGGAACGAGGAGGGAGGCCAGGTGGTCGGGCGTCTGCTGGCGCCCTCTGCCGCCTCGGAAAGCATCTCCTCCAAGACTGTGGGCGCGGATTCGGGCGGATCATGGGCGGGAGTGGCGGGCGTGGGAAGTATTTATAGATGTCTGTTGGCGCGTGCCGCCGGCCCGCCCGCCCGCCGGGCCGGCGGCAAGACGCACGGCAAGCGGCCACGCCGGCCCACGGGCCGACGGCCGGGCCTACCACCGCGGCACGGCCGAGGGTGCGGCCGCGACACGGCCCACGGACCATCGGGCCGCCCGAGCCCGGGCGGGCCACGGCGAGCACGGCGGGCGCCGCCGGCGCCGCCACGTTGGCCGGGCGGCCGCCCGGCCCGCGCCCTACCGCCCGCCCGCGCATCGCCGAAGCGCGCCTCGTCGCGGCCCCTCGCCGCTCGCCGCCTGCGCCCTGCCCCAAGGCTGGCCGCGCGCCAAGGCTGGCGGCCGCCGCGCGCCCAGCGCCGTCGCGTCTTGATCGCCGGCACAAGCCGTGTACATTAACGCAGGCGAGGCGAGAGTGAGGGAAGGAGAGCGCGGGCGCAAATAAGATCGCGCAGAGGAAGACTCGCGAGAACGACGCGAAGATAGGGTTCAAAAGTGACGTCGGGATGGATTTTTCTTTTTTTCTTTTTTAGTGGAGATTGGGGGCCGTCCTTGTTGGGCTGATATTGACCGCTGGGCCAGAAATTATCACCGCGGCCACCGGGTCGACGATCGCTAAATACCTCGCCGGCGGCGGCGGTCCATGGCCCGGCGGCACCGGCGCCCGCCGTACCCGCATTACATGTCGGGCGGACGTGCCACGGACCCGGGCCAAAAATACCGGGCCAAATGTACATCTTTAGAAGTAGGGGTCGTGGGAGCCGAGGACGCGAGTGGGGAGGGCGTGGGAAGTGGGGGTGGTGGGAGCCGAGGACTGCGGCATCTGTCCTCGCGAAGGAAACGCGGCGGACGAGGAAACGTGCCGGGCCAAGGCGAAAACTGTCCTTATTTGTGGACCGTGGACGTGATCCGCGGCAATTAAACCGGCAACAGATGGCGCGCTACAGGCACGGCCTTCCGATAACTGAGCTGTAATCGTACACACTTTCCTTGTGTTTGGTTCTTTTGCATGCATAATGGAAGGAAAAAAATTAAAATCACAACCAATGTGGTACATAATCATGTTCGGTTTCTTTTGTAAGGAAAATCATAACCGTAGAAGTTAGTTTCCTTTTTCTTATTCGGCCAGGTGGCCTTTCGCTAAAAGATCTATGAGAGATTGGCCAAAATATATATAAAAAAAAGTAGCCCCAAATTTATTGATTTAGCTACCCTCTAATATAAATTAGATGAGATAAAAAAAATACTAGAGTACAACAAACTCCATAAAATGATGGCTAGTGAGGTAGATTATCCAAAAAAAAAAGAGCGAATGAGATGGGATGGTGAACTACTAAATTTGGAGAGTCTTTTGCAGAGCTAATCTCTCAGAGATGCTCTAAGAACTATTCATATTGAGTCCGCAGGGGTGGTATTTGGAGGGGAAGAAAGCAGGTGTTGTCCGGGTCATTTCATGGATGCACATGAAAACTTTGAATTTTATATATACATATTAATAAAAAGCCAGGCTTGGCACTGTTGATGAAACTTAAAATTTTTATATATATATTAATCCAAAATCTACATATACACATTATTTTATATACATCAATCCAAAATCAACATAAGTCATAAACACATTATAATCATATTAATACCTATTTTTGACAAGAATCATATTAATACCTTTACGCTTTCTCGATTCGAATCTGATAGTGAAGTTGCACTGAGAACCTCACACATTCGATGAAACTTGATGATGACAACATTGTAGGATCCTTGACGTAGCGATATCATTCTACATCCAGACAAGCCCAGACCTCCAACCAAACTAGCCAACTAAAATAATGTCTATCCTTTGACTTTTCCTTTTTTAAAAAATAAAACAAAAGCTTATGAGTGTGTTTGGCTTCCTGGCCCAAACCCAGCCAAGCCAACTTAGGCCAACTTTTGGCGTTTGGTTGGCCTGGCCAGCCTGATAGGGTTTTCACGGACCTCCGTATTGGAGTTAGCGGGCTCAAAAAAAAAAAAACCCCCTGGTTATTTTTCTAGGGCTGGCTTGGTGGTTGTTTCGCGTCACCTTTTTCCCTCCCGTGCGGTGCGTTTCCTCGTACGCATTGTACCGAAAATAAGTAGTACGGTTACCTCATTGAGGCATTCTATCTCAAATAAGCGGTGAGGCACTCTGCGAAAAATAATATTGAAGTCAAGGAGCACGTAGAGCTCTTTGGATGCGTGAGGAAATTTCCCCTTCACGTTATCTAGGCATTCCGATGCACTACAGAAAACTCTCAAATAAGCAGTGGCACTCAATAGAAGAACGCTTCCAAAAAAAAGTTGAGTAGTTGGAAAGGGAAGCTTCTCTCCTCAGGTGGTAGACTAGTGTTGATTAATTCAGTCCTTTCAAGTCTTCCCATGTTCATGTTGTCCTTTTTCGTTATCCCTAAAGGGGTGAGGAAAAGATTAGACTATTACCGATCTAGGTTTTTTTGGCAAAGTGACGGACATAAGAAGAAGTACAGGCTAGCAAAGTGGGATATTCTTTGTAAACCAAGGAGTATGGGGGTTTTGGGGATTTTGAACCTTGAGTTGCAGAACAAGTGTCTTCTAAGTAAGTGGTTGTTCAAGCTCATGAATGAAGACGGTTTATGGCAGGATGTTCTTAGGAGGAAATATATTAAGGGCAAGTGTTTGACTCACGTCAAAAAACGCCCAGGAGACTCACAATTTTGGTCTGGTTTGATGGAGGTGAAAGAGTTGGTGTTGCAGCATGGGAGGTTCAAGGTAAATTGTGGCAGCCAAGTGAGGTTTTGGGAGGACCTATGGGTTGACCAACAACTTCTAATGCAGAAATTCCCAGATCTGTACATGTTAGCAAGGAAGAAAGGGGTTTCAGTTGTTAGTGTACTTAGTGCATCACCGCTGAATATTTCTTTTAGACAGGGGCTAGTGGGGGAGAGACTAAAAGATTGGTTTAGCTTAGTGGCTTTAGTCTTACAGGTAAAGCTAAACAGTCACAAAGATAAGTTTGTCTGGCATTTAAAAAAGAATGGGTTTTTCTCAACGCAATCTATGTATAGAGAAATGATGAAGAAAGAGAAAACCGGAGGCAAAGAAATTTTCTGGAAAGCGAAAATGCCTTTGAAGATTAAGATCTTTCTTTGGTATCTAAAAAGAGGTGTAATCCTAACAAAAGATAACTTACTAAAAAGAAAATGAGAAGGGGATACTAAGTGTAATCTGTGTGCATTGGATGAAAATAGCCAACATTTGTTTTTTGACTGCCGTGTGGCAAGATTTGTTTGGAATGCATTGTTTATCACGTTTAATATTCAACCACCAAAGAATACTACTCACATGTTTGGTGCTTGGATTAGAGGTTTTGGTCCTAATCTAAGAAACCAAATGATAGTAGGGATGGCGGCCTTTTGTTGGGTGTTATGGTTGAACAGAAACGATGCAAAAGATTCCAAAACTTAGTTACTAACTCATATTTGCAGATTATTTTTAGAGGGACGTATTGGATCAGGCAATGGTTGCTGCTATCTAAAGAGGAAGAGAGAACAACGTTGAAGGAAGGATGTACAATTATGGAAAGAGTTGCTTTACGCTTCTTTAGCTCTTGCTTCGAGACACCAAAGGAGGATTGATGCTTAATATCTTGTTGTTTGGATGTGGTGGCGCTCGTTTAGTGTCGTGTTACTGTTACTTTGCTGGTGCTCGCTGTTTGGTGCCATGTACCTACTAGAGCATGGTTTTTGTATCTGAATGTGGATGGATGTTTGATTAGAGTGGCTTGGTTTAGGCATTGGTTGTCAGGTGTTAAGTAAGACTGAGCATGGCTGGTTTAGTATGTCTGCTGGCTATTTGGCTTGTTTGAGCCTTGCTGGTTTAGTTGTCGCATGAGGATTTTTTTTCATTTGGTTTTTTTTTGACGCAAAGGACTGTGGGGAGTTCCCCGCAAGAAGAACTTAAATTAAAAAGAATAAAGAGTACATGTTACAAGTTACAAGTTACGGTAACAAACCGTGATTAACTAAATGCATCGAACCAAGAACAGAAAGATGATCTAAGATCAGACTTAAATTAATAGATTGCAGCAAACATTGGTTTTTGAAATTGGCGAGCTAATTTGCAGGAGACGGCTGCCTTCTCTCGAAATATCTTATCATTTCTAATTTTCCACAATTCCCAAGCTGCTATGACTGTTACTTCAGTGAAGAACTCAAGATTGAGCACATTACTCGCCTCCATCAATCTTTCCATCAAGGGGAGATTCATATTCCAATTATAATTGATTAGATTCCAGCACTGTACAGCAAATGAACATTCAAAGAACAAGTGATCGATGTCTTCTTCCAAGCCAGCATCACACATCACACACAGCTCATTGTCTTCTATATTTAAATTTCTCCTTCGAAGCATGGTTTTGGTATTTAGTCGATCCACTAAAACCCAGCCAGGCAAAGAATTTTATCCCTGGGTGTACATTTAGATTTCTATAGTAACTTAAAAGACCGATGGGCTTGTACTTCACCGAAAACATGGGCATAAAACCGCGAGATGAATAACTAGGGCCCCAGGTTGGTACCCATATGTCGCAACATTTTTCATCATAAGGGATATCATCCAACTGGTTCTCGTAGAGCAGTCAGGTTCTTCATGTGCTTCAACCGAGAGTGGAAAATAGAAGACGTCCTCTAGATTTTCTTTCGTCATCATGCTCTGGACTGAAATGCCTTTGTTGATTGCAAATGAGTAAAGCCTTGGAAATTTGGTGGAGAGAGCTGATTCAGACCAAACATCATTCCAAAAGGAAACAGTGGATCCATCTCCTAGAGTGCATTTGGCAATTCTTCTATAAATAATATGGAGGCGCATAATATCACGCCACCACCGAATGAGCCCAATTCTCTACACTCATGTGGCACTTTGTTGTCATAATATTTATTCCAAATTAAGGTCACCCATGGGATGTTGGCTTTGTTGTAAAATTTATGTAATTGCTTCAAAAGGAGAGCGTCATTTTGCAATCTTAGATTAATGACACTAAGTCCCCCTTTCTCTTTAGGTCGCATAACGCTTTCCCGGTGACTAAATTACCACCTTTTCTGCTGTGTCATCACTTCCTCTCCATAAGCACCGCTTTACGTGCGCGATCAACATTGTCAATGAAACCCTTCGGCACCTTGATAATACATAGAGTATATGTGACAATGGGAGTAATTGCTGAATTAATCATCTCTAATCTTCCCGAAGGTGATAGCCAAATTGGACAAGAAGATAGTCGTCGCTCAACTCGTCCATGATTGGCGACAGATCATCAATTCTTGGTTTTGTGGTGCCCATTGGAAGGCCCAAATACGTGAACGGCATAGTCCCAACTTGGCAACCAAAGGTACTTGCCAAGTGCTGCACTTTTTTCGAACTTAAGTTGATTGGTATCATAAGAGATTTATTGTAATTTACTTTCAGTCCCGATGCCATTTCATAACTCTCGTAGAAGGGCTTTGAGGAAGAACAATTGATTTGCATCAGCTTGCAACATTAGCAAAGTATCATCGGCGTCTTTGGATTATGGGGAATTCATCATCATCATGCGGGAGGGCAATTTCAGCATGTCCCGACTTCCGCTTTGTTGACAAGGATTTGAAGCGGTTCACCAAGCAATGACAAAGAGTAGAGGTGACAATGGATCTCCCCGTCTTACACCACGTTTGCATTTAAAGAATTTTCCAGAACTCCATTTTAGGAGGATTGCTTGATGAGCCGATGAGAGAATTGCATTGATCCAAGTCTCGCCACCGAGCCGAAAACCAAAACTCAGAATATCCGAAGTATTGTTGTATGCTCAATAGTGTCAAATGCTTTCTCAAAATCAAGTTTTAGGATGATAGCTTCCCTTCTAGATTGATGACACCGATGAATGTACTCGAAACTCCATGCTAGGCAATCTTGAATGGATCGAGAGCGAATGAACCCATATTGATTTTTATGAACAATCCTTAGAATGACTGACTGCAGCCTACCAGCTAGAATTTTAGTGAGAAGCTTTAGGCTTATATTCAACAAAGAGATTGGTCTAAAATCGCTTGTTGTCTCTGGGTTAGCCGTTTTGGGTATCAGTGTGATATAGGAATTATTAATGCACTCCAAGTTAACTGAGGCAGAATAAAACTCATCACAAAGTTTATAGAAATCAAATTTGATAATTTGCCAGCATTTCTTCATAAAGACCCCATTGAAACCATCCGGACCAGGCGCCTTGTCTGAAGGCATCTTTTTGACAATGTTATCAATCTCGCTATGCTGGAAAGGTTGGACAAGCTCATCTAGATCATGTGTTTCAGTGACCAATGAACTAAGGTCAAAAACCATTGTAGGTTCAGATGAGATCCCCATGCGTTTTTTAAAAGCATTCCAGAGCAGACCTGCTTTGCTTTTATGATCTTGCACCCAGTTGCCTTGATCATTCAGAAGCTGAGGGATGGAGTTTCTTCTGTGTGAGATGGTTGCCATAGCATGAAAAAAATTTAGTGCACTCATCTCCAAACTTAATTCTATTCACTGTGTATCTCTTCTTCCAATATTCATTTTTATAATGAAGTACTGTAGCTAGCTGCCGCTTCACTAGATTTCTGAGGTTGATCTCTGTGTTTTTTTTTTTTGGTTGTAACCGCTTTGCGAAATGTTAGGCTATGCCCCTTTTATATTGTGACTTTGAGGTGTAATCATCCACGGTGTGGATATGAAGCGCTAGAATGAAGGTTCCTTTTTCTAAAAAAAAAAATAAATAAACATGCTCTGAGAAGTTCAGACTTGGCTAAGACAAAGTGAACCAAACATATACCCTCATCTCTCTCGGGCTAGACTTCGAAGTGTCCTGGCTCCGATTTTTAGCTAGCCAAGCATAAACAACAAACCAAAAACAAATGCCATCTCGAACTGCGCAGGCGTCTGGCTGATTGTCTCAAAACAACCCCACAAGGGGCAGTTTGGACCTTTCCTGTGACCCGACCGCCAGCGCATATCCTCTGCGCACGGGGATAATGGCGAGCACTACCGGCCAGCGCAACCGTCCCCGCGTACACCGTCAGCAATTGCCGCCGATGCCATAAAAAAACTCCAACTCAAATTCCTAACGCGCCAGCCCAACCGATCTGCTCCGTCCATCGCCTCAGTCGACGGCTCTCCTCCCGCCACCTGGTGGGTCCCCGTCCACTCCAACTCCCACCGCCTTCCTTTCCCCAATCCACCCGACTGATTTTATTTTATTTTATTCATTCACGACCAAAAACCTAAAAAGAAGAAACGGAAGAAGAGCAGCAGGCGAAGAAGCATCGCCAGGTAATCACCTCGTCCTCCTGTCCTCCTTCCCCTGGCCTCACCTGCCCGCGAAATTCGGCGCGATTCGGGCGGGATTAGTTGGAATTCCTCTGAGAATCGGAGCGTTTTTGGGACTCGTGTGGTAGATTGGTATATTGATCGATTGATTGATCGATCGGTGGCGGAGGAAGGGGAGGAGGAGGGCGGCAGATGGCGGCGTGCCGGGGCTTCTTCGAGTGCCTGCTCAGGCTGCTCAACTTCATCCTCACCGTCGCCGGCCTCGCCATGGTCGGCTACGGGATCTACCTGCTCGTCGAGTGGATGAAGATTTCCGAGGACGGCAGCGGCGCGGGATTGACGGCGGAGGTGCTCGTCTCCGGCCGGCCGTTGTTGGGGCTGTCGCTCTCGGTGACAGCTTCCTCGACGACCTACCAAAAGCATGGTGAGATGGTTCCTTGCCCATGGACATTTTTCTGTTTCTGATGATGTATCGATGTTGGTTTCGTCCATGTGAATGATCTCGCAACTGATTAGGATTTTGGATTGAGAGGAACTGCGAAATCACAAATATGATTACGACAAGTGTTACTTTAATTTTCCATGTAGTGGATGGTTACGAGGCGAATTGTGTGAAATATGCAATGATAGCCAATACTCGCGGTTTGTAAATTTCAGTCTGACGAAGCATTTTGTTACTCACCTTTAGATTGATGAGCCTGTTAGTCGGAGGGTAAATTCTATGTGGATTAGAACTGTTCAGTTTCCAACCAGAACCATTGACTCCTTAGTTTGACAAATTATGAGATTGTTCTTTCTTTGTTTTTACTGCCAGGGAGATTGTGTTTGACGTGGAATCGCCTCTGTTCCCTGCAGGTTTATTTATTTGTTCATTGGTGTTGGTGCTATCGTCTTCCTCGTGTCTCTGTTTGGCTGCATTGGAGCAGGGACAAGAAACACCTGCTGCTTGTGTTTCGTATCCTGTTTAATGTGCCTCTTATACATTCTAAAGAAGATTCCATTTGTCATACACAAGACACTGAAAAGTACTTGGAATTATGCTCAACATTAAACCCAGATGCACTATTAGTAGCTGAACATGCTAGACCAATAAATTTATTTCTGTACTACTCTGAACGCCAACTTATAGAACAGCAGTAGCAGAGGCAATAAGATTAAATATTTCTGCAGCCCTATGGTGTTTCGTCCAAGGCAGTTAATTAACATTTTATAATGATAGGATCACAGTGTTAATTCATACTTGTTTCCTTTGACTTCTTAAAAAGTATGCTTTCTTGGTCATATTGTTGATCCTTGCTGAAGCTGGAGCTGCTGCATTCATATTCTTTGACCAGAGCTGGAAAGATGTGAGTATTCTGTTTGGTGCTTGTCTTGGCAACTAAGGAACTAAACTACTAATGTAACTTATCTTATCATTTCCTTGAGTAGCTGTAGTTATCGATATACTTCTTTTGCAGGTAATTCCAGTGGACAAGACACATAACTTTGATGTTATGTATGACTTTCTGAAGGAAAACTGGGAGATTGCAAGATGGGTTGCTCTTGGCGTTGTTGTTTTTGAGGTAGGAGACGAGACTAATCTTACATCCTTTGATCTTAACTAAACTCAAAGGATACTCATCTTATCCTTATTTTTCCAATGCCGCTGTATTTGCTTCTAACTTCTACTCCATAAGTTGTCCTAATATTCATGCAAATGCTTTCCGGCTCTAAATCCCATCCTTGGCCCGCTTTCTAATTTCTCGTCACCCCACACTGTTTGTTTTGTTTAACCTGTTAGTAGAGTATGGAGTCTTCGGCTTTCTGTCTTGAGATGCATAGATGTTTGTCCAATGCAGATTTATTCTGCTATTATGTTTGTTTTAATCAGCTCACAATGAACAAATTATAGGTAATCTGAAACTTAGCATCATAATTAATGGGTTGGCCCAGAAACTATTGACACCTTAATTCTGTATTGCCTTAGAAAGGATTTTGTCTTTTCATTTAGCTGTTGCCTGTCAAGTATAGGTTATGTTGGTAGTCACCAAAACTAAAAACTAATGTTGACTGATTTGCAACAGGCATTGCTCTTTCTGTTAGCTCTGGTTGTCAGGGCAATGAACAAACCTGCTGAGTATGACAGTGATGATGAAATTATTGCAATTGGCCGAAGCCCTACCATGCGGCAGCCATTGATCCATGCCCAAAATGTGCCTGCCACTGGTGTTCCTGTCCCAACACTTGATCAGCGTGCAAGTAGAAATGATGCCTGGAGCCAGAGGATGCGAGAGAAGGTACATTACTTGATGGATTGTTTCAGCGTTATGGTTATGATATGCTTTGTTCTCCTCTCGTGACCACAGTTGTATTTGCACCTAAAATGCAGTATGGTCTGGACACGAGCCAGTTCACGTACAACCCTTCAGACCCAAGCAGGTACCAGCAGAATGGCGCACCACAGGCTGAAGAAAGGGGTCGATGCACTATAATGTGATGATGGATCCTTGATGAGGTTCTACGAGATAATGGTTTTCTTGAACAGGCTACCTCTGCTTGTGTAGTTTGGTGTTACAGTGTTGTTCAGACTTCATAGCGCCGTGTGAAATAGAAGAATCCCGACCATATTGTTTGTCACGCTTGATATGTCTTCTCTGCAAATGTTCTATACACCTGTAATCTTATTGTGAATGAGGAACTGTTAGCCATTGACATCATCTATTTGTATTTTTGGGGGGTTGTTTCTTGTTGCCGGTTTGCATGTAGCTCTGTTGATAATCTAAGATTTGGTTGTGCCGTGAAGTGAGATGACACTACTAGAATCTGTTTTGCTTTGTGTATATTGGAAATTATTTAGGATTTCTTGAGGGTAAAAGTTTCCATCTGGCATTGTGTATATTGGAAAAGACTAGCCCCGATGAAGGATTTGTCGTTTACACGCTTCAAGGCTCATTTCTGATCTGCAACGTAATCTCCCTCCACGATGCCAGAGTCTCAGTACCGAAGAACAAACTCCAACAGTTTACCATTTGTGTTTGGCATCTTCAAAAAACTTCCTCCAACAGTTTGGCATGTGGAGTTAGCAATTTAGTGAGTGTTGGCAAATCAGGCTGTTTACGCCAAGACGCTACGACGTTTGACATTCATGGTACATCCGTACTTATTAGAAGAGGTGGAAGGGTATAAACATAATTTTTTTCTGTCTCAGGGTTCCTAAGGTAAGTTTTCAAGAGGTGGAAGGATATAAACATAATTTTGTTTCTCTTCTAGGGTTCCGATGTAAATTAGATCTGGCAAATGAGTTATGCCAAACTGTTGGAGATGAACTCTTTTTTGACTTGGAATTTGCATTTCACATTTGGCAATAGGGAGATTGCCAAACTATTTTTGCCAAAGCTCTTGGAGATGCTCTAAGGTGCAGCCAGTGGAGACGAGCGGGGGCATTGATTCTGTAATCTTATTTTTTTAAAAAAAGAATATATTAATATCCCAACCTCTACATCAAACAATGCATATGGTTTTTCATTATTACATCGACACAAGAACACAATGACAACACACACATTGAAGGTCCAAGTTGCCTTACCAAAGAACTTGCAACCTCAACTAGGCCAATAGCTTCCTTGCCACAAGGCTAACCACCATAATAGACTGACCGAGCACGAGCTTCCAAAACGACGCCCCACAGAGAAATACGACGCCACCGTCGCCTAACCAAAAGGTCTTGGTTTTCACCAGGGAATATGGTCACGACTTGTCCACCGCTCCACCGCCACCGATTGACCATGCATAGCTGTCTTTACCGTGAGGGAGGAAGCACGTGAAAAGTCATTGCCCCCACATTTGCATGATCTCCGATTGCCGACGTCAAAGCTACCATCGGTCGGGCGTGTCTCTCGTCGAGGCGAACCGGATCCGACCACCGGGCACTGGATTCAACCACCTGACCACGAAAACCGACCGCCGGGCAAAGATAGGCCGCAAGACAACGCCGGGGCGCGTGAGGAAAGGAAAAAGCTCCGCCGCCCTCGGCCAGCGCCTTCACCTTCACCGTTCCAGCCACCATACGAGCCCACCTTGATGTAGCCCGGGCCGACGCCGTGACGATGCACGGAAGAAGGGGACGAAGAGGCGAGGAGATCCCGCCGCCGTCGGCCCCCGCCCAGCCCCCTGGGGCATGGCCAACGTTGTCGCAGCCGCTGCCAGGCGTCCCCGCCGAGCCCCACGCAGCCCAACAAGGTCGCGTTGTTGACCCACTGTAGCACCGCACCGCCATACCACCGAAAAACGAGGAAGGGACCCCGCTGCCACCATCCCGTGAAGCCGCATGGCCCTACCGGTGACCTGCTCTGGCGGCGAGGCGAGGTAGGGGAGGAGAGGTGAGGGGGTAGCACTAGGGTTTGGGCCCTGGAGTTGCCCACGTGGGAGAGGCGATGCGGGGGTTCACTCCTCCGATGGATGTGGGGAGTATCCGATTATGTGCTATGATTTGATTATATTCCAAAATCATCGAATTTGTATGACTATAGACTAGTGCATTCCAAATTCATACACTAGTGATTGTTTGATTCAATTTCTTTCCATGATCAGACTAGGCCCTCATGAAACCTCTCAGTCCCCCCGATGGTACTTTTACAATAAGGTCTCACCCAATATATATGTATGGTAAACTTATGAATTATTTTTAGATTCAACTATTTTTAGTGGCAAGACCATTAAACATCAAAAATCCATGTATAATATACAGAAAATCCATAATCAATAAATTTGTTATCAATTTCATCTCACTATAATTTACAAATAAACCATAATCAAGAAATTATCAATTTAATATCTTATTTTTGCATCTGCGTGAAATCAGATTCTGGATTACCGTATGCACGTGAATATTCATGCTAAAAACGATTAGAGTGGTTTTAGATTTCAAAGTTGCTAGTCTACATCGTCACATGCTACTTTGATGTATGTTATGTCGTCCTGCCCTCGATTTCTCGTTGTATTCTATTTAGTTTGAACATTCATACAGGCCAAAGTGACCGTTGCAAATAGAATGGTGATTGGTTTATTGGTTCCCAAAATCAATTGAGAAGATTTTGACAGATACAAAAAAAACGATTGTTTTATTGGCTCCTAAAATCAACAGAGATGATTTAGGCACCAAGATTGTAAAACGAACTAAGCAATCACATTCAGTTGTGCATGCGCTTTGGGAAGTGAAACATGAACCGTGTAACAAGGTGATTAATTAAAAATCTGACAGTTTTAGTACTCCTTGGTCATTATACCAGAGGCTAATATGACTCAATAGATGAACGGAGGGAGTATTAGGTTTAGTTAAAGTATTCTTAAGTTTGACCAAATTTATAAGATACAATAAGAGTATACAATAATACTCCCTCCGTCCATCTATCGGAGGGATATTAGCCTATGGCACAATGACCAAAGAGTATTAAAACTATGCAGATTTTTAATTAATCACCTCGTTGCACGGTCTATGTTTCATTTCCCAAAGTGCATGCAAAACATTAGATTGGGCATATGCACAACTGCACGTGGGTGCAGGCATCATATTTATTAGCAAAATGAGAGGGACCACCTAATATCCCTCCAATTTTTTGAAAAAAAAAATTTTAGTAATATCCCTCCGATACATGGACCAGGGGAGTAACATTTATGTCAACTAAGGGCCCCTTTGGTTCAAAGGGTAAACAAAGGAATTTTGTAGGATAGGATTTTCTCAGGATTGTTTCTTACACTGGCCTTTGGTTGCTTCAAAAACAAAGGAAAGATTCCTCAGGATTCTAGTCCTACAAGCCAATTCCAGAGGAATCCTAACATGAGCTCAGACTTGATGGATTTTTTCCTGGCGGGAAGAAAGCGTGCGCTCCCGCTCTCCTTTTTGGTTGGCGGCTTCTAGTTTGGAAGAACTTCGGCTGCTTTAGAGCTTCTGGGTCATTCAGGCAAACACAAAAAGCAAGGAAACGAGAGGGTCCTCCAGTTCGCCAGCACGCTTGACTTCATCTCCGCCCGCGACCTCCACGACACAGGGCTCCTCATCGCCGGAGACGACACGTGAGGGTGCCCCATCGCTACTGGGTGGCGTTGTGGACCCCATCGACGGCCACGCGAGGCCGGTGCACTCGCCAGCCAGGCATCGTCTCCGTCAGTGTGGGTCGCCGAGGCGGCCATCGGGGTGGGGAAGCCGTGCCCTCGCCGAGTCTTGTCGCTGTCCTCGCCGAGCCCCACTGTCGGCTCATGGAAAAGTTTCCATGAGCTTGGAGCTTTCCCTTGCGGGAAGACCCCACGCGCGCAGGCAGCCAGCGATGCACCATCCGTCTCGCCGTCGTCCTGGCACCGAGAAGAACAGAGCAGCAACAGGAAGGGGGGCGGAGGTAGGGCACCGCACCCGTAGGCGGAGTGGGTGTGTTGGGTCCACTCCGACGCTGGCAACGATATCGCTCCCGCCTCCCTCGACGGCTCACGTGGGCCGTCCGCACCACATGCGGCGGCGGCGGGTCCAAGCCGGAGCCATGGTTGACCGAGCTGCCGAGAGAGATAGATAGAGAAAGCCGTGGGGAAGGGGGGCACAGGTGGGGCGCGCGCCGCTCGCCTGAGCCGCGGGGGCCAGCAACGCCGTCGGGAACCCGACAACCCGCAGCTGCTGCCGGCAGGCTACGAGGCGTTGGCGCTTCGTCAACACCACCTCGCGCTCGAGATCCGGATGCACCGCGTGGCCGCCGGTGGGTGGGAGAGGGCGACGCCGTCCCGCCTGACGGAAGAGAGCCGTGGGGATGAGGGAGCGTTGCTGTCTGCCTCGGTCGCTGACGACCGGAGAGAGGTTGGGGGCGGCGAATGCCGGATGGGGAGCGTCGGGAGAGATAGAGCCGCGAGGTGTTTCTTTTTTTTTTTTTTTTTTTGGTCATGTTGGGCGTTTCACACGATTGGACCAAAGGCAAACCAAAGGACCGGCCGGATGTCTTCCTACAGGCTAAATTCCTACAGGATCAGACCAGGAGCCACCTTCTAATCCTATATTTCTCCTATTCCTATCTATCTCTTTCCCACCATGCAAAGGGGCCTAAGTGTTACTAGACTATTTATTAATTATATTTTCTTACTAAGTGAAATCATAAATCTTTATAATACATTCTCTAAAATTTTGAATGGAGGTAGTATAAATTATTTTATCACCCTTTTATAATCGTATCACACTGTTCTTTTCATTGGTATATAAGCATGTTGCTCTTTTAAGTTAGAGATCTAAGATCCTGGCTGATCGTATATAAGCTTGTTGCCCTTTTAAGCTGGAGATCTGAGATCCTGGCTGGTCCCGAGCTGAGCTAGACGAAAGTAGACGAAAGTGGTTGGAGAGCTCTAATCCTGCTAGGAGCGTTTACCTGATAATGATAATAACGGGTCCGCATATCCGCATGTACAATCATTTAACCCAGTTTGAATTTCAAATTTCATACATATTAACTTGAAAATAAAGAGAAAAAAATCCAGATTGGCCACAGATGCGATCAGAGCCTGTCGAGATGTATGAGGAGTCATCACTTTATGACATCAGGGGATTGACAGACTTTCATACATTCATCATCACCTCGCATCGAAAATGAAAATCACAAGAACATATATACAAAAGGAAACCAGCACCGAAAATCACAAAAGAGACCAATCAAATCAGTTGAAAGCAACATGAACAAGGAAGCAGCTCTGAATCTGAGAAGGAGAAAAGACAAGTGGCTCAGAACTTCTTAGAGGATTTGTGGAACCAACACCGACATCCTGCGGATGCCTCCGGCACAAGGATTTCTTTCCTCATAGCCAGCAAATGCTCAAAAAGATGTAGTAATCGGCAAACACAAACAAACAGCGAGAGAGAGAGACATGCGGGCAGAAGAACCGTCAGAACAGCAAAGCTAGGACGCGCGGGCGGACGGCTGCGGCGATGGGGAATCTTTCCCTGCGCCCTGCATTTTATAGACCAGACGGTAGACACCAAACCCTAGATGTCATGGGCTCGATGGCGGAGGCCCAGGAGGAGCGCAGCGGTGGACCTGGCCCATGGGCCTCATCGGGTGAATCAGGAAAGGAACACAACCCCCTCTAACATAGGATTTATCTGCTACTAATATGGTGACGATCTCTCCGTTTACCAGTTTTATCGTGACAACTACAAATTTGTCCAGAAAATAGGAACTAACCTACGTTTTTGTCATTTTCACAGACGTGCCACGACATTTCAGCGCGCCAGCGTGGAACTTGATGCCTCAAGCTGCCCTCAGTCTATCCAGACCAACGGCGCCATCAACAAAATGAATGAAGAACGAGCGGGATTCAAGTTCAAATGACATTAAAAGATGCATCGGATGATCAAGTCATCAGTGTACACTAGAGCATTTGGTAATGTATGGAACATCGAAAGATTCGTTGAAGGGAAGGTGAAGGCCACCAAATCTTAGGGGTGTTTGGATCCGACTAAAATATAAAAGTTAGGGGTAACCTTGACTTCTCGATTTTAGTCACCTCTTAAATTTTAGTCACCTAATCCAAACAGGCCCGATAGATGAACGAAGGGCATAAAAAATCATACTACATAGCATCATGCACATAGTCGCAACATCGACATCCAAGACATTTTAGGACTTCTGTCTCCGGTAGATGCTGTGACTCTGAGCACTGCCGCAACGTTGTCATACAGAAGAAATGCATGCGGTGAGGAGAAAGAGAAACGTTCGATCAGATGAGTTTGTTCATGTTTTCTCATTCGTAGCCGAGCTGTACAAATTCGTCCCTTCACTTCTTTCCAATTGCCTCCCATTTCCAGGCACACAGCTCTATATATGATCACTTTTCTTCATTGTTAGCTCTAGCTTGCCGACCTTCTCTGTTAATACATAGTACCCCGGCATGCTCTTGCCGCTGGTTCTTCGAAGAAAAAAAAAAACTCTAGCTTGCCGATTACTGGAGTAATAGACGGAAGTAGTATGGACTATGGACACAAGGCAACAAGGAGAAGCAACAAACATCACAGCTGGGATCATCTGCCCTCCCGTTCCCTTTTGTAGACTTGGTGAGAGAAGGGACATAAAGCAACGTCATAATTCATGAACAGCTAGACCTAGTTTGAAGTGGGTTTCTTGGATCTAGGTATAGGTATAGGTATTTGTAGCTTCAAGAAATATTTATATTCAGTTTATAAATACAGATCCAAACCTCAAATATGAGGGTTTGCCAATGGAGCTCCTATAAGCCTGCTGGTACGAAGGGGAAGTATTCGTCTCACTTCATAGGGTACGCATGCAATTGAACTTCGAAAAAGTAGTGCCATGTTAAACATTTCATCACTTCTTAATTTCTACCTTAATTTACAGCTAAAAACAATCAATACAATTACAAAAAAAAAATATCATGTTTATAGACCAGAAAGTGTGGCAATTAACAGGCACACTTGCCTTATGGTACAGGTTCTAGGCACCCGTAGCATGCCAATGGCACCTGAAGAGTAGTTACATTAACGGCATTCCCCATGTGAATTCAGCATTCATCAAATGTGGAACAAACAGTAAGCAGCAATCAATCCTTATGCTTGATAGAGCGAAGCCATCTCTTGAACCACAATACTCAAATTTCTTTAGCACAAGACGGCAAAAACACATCCTTCAATTAAGTCTCGGTGAACACATCAGTTAACTTAAGGTTCAGTACTCTTTTGATCTTTCTTTGTTTGAGCGGAAGGCAACATGGACCTCAGCTGAGTATTCTCCATGTTTGACAAGAGCTGTGTGACAGTCTTAATTTGAGAGGCACTGCACAATTTTTTTAAAATGCAAACGAAGAGTTTATTAGAGGTGATATTAAAGAAAATAAACTTCAACCTAGTTGGTTGGAAATCTGGACATGGACATGCGTGCAGTTTAGAAGAACCATTATGTGTCCTAGAGCAATGTGATGTGGTGGGGTCATTCCAATTGATCTTCTTGTTCAGAAAAATATTGATGAGTCTGTGTTGCATCATTTTTTAAAAAGAAGAAAAAATCTGGTAAGTAATTGAGACATAACGATCATATGCGACAAAACTGACATAAGTTGTCCTTTTCCTGGCAGGCAAATAGGGCGAAAATAAACTTCAGCCTAGAATGAAAATGCAGCTAAAGAAGCTCCATGACTAAGTTTTAGCGAAAAAGCCTAGAACTTATAGTCAGAAGATAATGAATGAGTAATTAAATATGCATATAGGGGAAGCTAACCTTTGCAAACTCCTGTCCATATAAGCATCCAAGGATGAAATTACTTGAGGTAGTTGGTGCAGCACCTAGAACAAGACACATATTAATGCCTACTTTACAACCAGTTTTAGCATCCAATGCTACACTTATTTCTTACATGCTCTGTGTTCTTTGCAAAGGATGCCTTTTCCAACAGGTTCTTGGGTAGTTTTGCCAAGTGAGCCTGAGACCACAAGTATATCCCAGCTGATTATCTTGGTTAACAAACTGATTGTCAGTATTTGTAACAACAATATAACATCAAAGTCCCAACATGTCTGTTGTGTGCGCAGTTTCATGAACTTATTAATTGAAGGAAAAGATGGCAAGTATGGCAGTTCCTTGAACTGTCTGAACCTTAATTGATTTATATAAGGAAAAATTAGTTAGAATCACAAGGGGCTTGAGGGATAGAGAGGGCGCTGAAAAATACAAAACTGAACTATAAAACGACTAATATGCTTAGTAGCACTCCTTAAATAAGTGAATTGGCATGTTCGTAATTGTAGCGTGAAGTAAAGGATCCATCTAAAACCGTAACACCATGCTGCATCTACATGGACACTTCAGCGCAGTATTGTGGAAGTTGCTAGATAACAATCAAAGTGCACTGCTTAATCAATGGGTTTTTTTTACCTAAGTCAGCAAGGGAAACCCCAGCCTTTTTTATTTTATTTTAATAATGCAGACTGTTTAAATTGCTCTCACGGAGAGTCGAACCCAGGTCTGCTGGGTGCTAGTGCTCTAACCATTAGGCTAGAGGCCCTTTCACTGCTTAATCAATGGTAGTCGAATGCCAACAATTTCTAGGTTACTTTTATTGAGCACACTGGAGAGCTGTGCACTGTATATTAAGTAAAAAGGGGGGCAAGAACCCTTACAATGTACACCCAGGTAACCCATATTTGTAAGAATGCATTCGAGCAGTCCAGCGTTCTTTGTATACAGCAAAACAATGACCTTAGACCAAAAAAAAATAAAAAATACTACTGCACGCTCGCAGACAAACTCCAAAAGAATAATTTCTAGGTTATGTAATATAAGATGAAGATAATATCATGAACTGTTGTAAAAAAAATCATGAATTGGGTAATCCTTTCACCTTCAAGGCAAAAGTAAACCCATAAAAATTCCTAACCTCAGTGTTTCTAAAGAGTAGATAGGCATCATGAACGAACCACTGCATAATTTTAGCCAATTACGCACAAATTTGGCAAAGCTTTGATTCTTGTGGTCAGCAAACGACTGTAAAATCATGCATACATACAATCGGAGCACTCGAGAACCAACCAAGACGAGATGGGGACAGGAGGCGGGAGACCTGCGCGGGGAGGACTGCTCCATGAGCTGGAGGAGGTTGGAGGTGGACCGCACTGCCTGTGCTATCTGCTCCGCCACCGCCGCCTTAGCCCCTCCACCACCGCCTCCGCCGGCCGCCGCAGCCATCCCGGAGCACGCCAAGTACGGAGTTGAAATGTGTAAATAACCAAAGGCCCAGCCCAGCCCATAGCAACCGCGGTTTAAAAACGGACCGAATAATCTCCGTCAAGTGAGGACCTGTTCGCATTTCCATAACAATTCACAAGGACTTAGATGCAAAATTCACCGACTCCTCTAGAACGACCGCCCCAGCCGAGGAGCCGACCGGCGGCCGGCGAAGCGGGAGGGAGGCGATGGCAGCGGCTCGGGGGCAGAAGGCGCTGGGGTCTCTGCCGCAGCTGGTGAAGTCTCTGCGGAGTGATCCCGTATCCGGCAGCGCACGGCTCAGGCACCTTCCGTCTCTCAGGTATATGCTGGATCCCTGCTGGACCGAGGAAATGCGACTTGTTGCTGTTCTTCTTCTCTGCTGCTTATAGGTACTTGATTGTATCTGATTTCTTTGGGATGCGGATATGAGCAGGAGGACCTTCTCGTTGTACGACCAGATCAACCTCATCGACAGCGTCCCTGAAGACGAGCTCCGATTCCAGTCGTACGCAATCTCTTCTTGCATCCTTTCGCATCATCATTTCCATTTTATTATTGTTTAATTAATGCCGAGAGTTTTTAAGTGTGAGGCTTTGCTAACTGATCCTAATTTTAGATATGATTATGTATTCATGTGCAATGCGTGTAATTCTTCTTTTTAGTTAAGGTCTGGGAATTGATGGATTTTGGATATGCAATCATGCGCTAATGTCTCAGAGGCGTTAGTTGTTTGTGTCCGAGACCATTGTGTTTTGATGAGAAGTGGTTATGGCTATGTAAGACAGGAGCTCGGAAATTGTTCAACTTCACAAATAAATTGCAGACCTTGACTTGCAGCATTGTTCTTTAAAAAGAAAACTGGTACAGAATTGAGAAATGAGGTTCAACTGCCCTTTTCAATTTTTGTTGTCATCAAGGCAATGCCATGATGGTTCAGCTTTAAGCTTTTAGGGTCATGAATTGGAATTGTTATCGATATGAGCAGATGTAAACAACTGACATTGACAAAAGTGAGCCAATATCACTCTGGCTGAACATAGAGAAGAAGAGGACATGTATGGGCAACTAGTTTTGCATATGTTGTCCTCTCCCTTTTTGCTATGCTTAATTTTTCTTAGTTTGGTGTTATATTCTCTTCTAGTCATATTTATGAAATGTATTCATGGCATGTTAGAATAGGTAGGGTATATTACCTGATGATCTTCTATTAGCATAATGGCTGTGAGCCTGCGATGGAACCTGTTTTAAAACTAGTACTCCCTCCGTTACAAATTATAGTTCACTTTGGCTTTTCTAGATCTATTTATTTTACTATGTATCTAGACATAGTATATAACTAGGTGCAGAGCAAAATTAATGTATCAAGAAAAGCCAAAAGTGAACTACAATTTGGAACGGAGGGAGTATTGATTTGGGGCATGAGGGTCATCTGACCTTTTCCACTTTATCCCAAACCAATGTCGTGGTCCTTTTGTTTGTAGGGACATGATTTAGAACAAATTGTTATGTACATCTGTGGATAACTAATTTTTTTTATTAACTGTCCCATTTCTGGATGAGCGAATAGGAAGATATTCTTCAACTGGCAGATTTACAATTATCTTGTTTACATCAGAACAGAGGGACACTTGATGATATTTTGTTCTTTACCCTTTGTTCTGGTCATGCTGATCTTGGAGTTCACCTGACATCTCCTTGCTCTTTTTCTGCTGTGGTGATGATTCAATATTTTCTTTTCCTGCATAGTTTATTTGTGCGATAAGACGGTAAGTCATTGTTATCTCTGAAATGTGTCCGTCTTATGCTTACAAATATAATTGGTTGTTTGCTTTGATTGGTATTGAGAAAAATAGATAAACATGTGAGTGATGAGAAAACAAATACAACTACCATCTATCAAGTTTGAATATATGTTATCGCTTCTTTTAAAAAGCAAGGCGTGGTCCTTTCTGTGTTTTAGTGGGTTTGGTACCACATAACTCAGAGCTTTCATTGATTCTGTGCACCCTTATTGTGATGTTCTGTGAGTGAAGGTTGGCATAGAATGTTAACTAGGCAACATTGTCATGAGATGTAGAACTATGTACTGTATTTTTTTATTCTTCATTTGCTTCCCTAATTTTGGTGCTCTTTCTATGAGATCAACCTGTCAGCTTCATTGCTATGCAACTTGCAAGAGCAACACAAATGAGAAAAGTCTATTCAATGTACATGCCTGACTTTGCCCACTTAGAGGGCTTAGAGTTCTTCGTTATGTTTTTGGTGTTGTAATTCAGTGATTTTCTATTGAAAATGGAAAGTCAAAATATGTACAAGTGCAAAAGAAAAGGGTAAACCTCCTGTGAGAATGCTACAATAAGGCAACAGACCCAGGGGGAGAAAGGATATAGGTATAGTTTCACAACGAGACAAAGAGGTGCCAATCCATTGAAAAACATGTGGATGAAGATCTGTTTTTAATCCTATCCTACTGTATGATAGTTTTCTCCTTCAAATGATCTTGTCCTGTTTTCATAGGAGTGCTTCTTATGATAGAAAATTCAAACTATTGTGCTGCTTCAATATTTAGCCACCTAGCAATCAAGAAAGTCTCCATTAATAAGCTGAAGTAAATCTTTCTTTCTTAGAAGTGTAATAGGGCAATTGAGATAACCATTACATTAGTCTCTCAATTAGACATTGGAAGGTCTCTGGCTATTCCTCTAAAAATACATTTTCCAATATAGGCATGAGTGGTGTGTAGGACAGGATATTCTGAGTTTCTGATAATGCTTGATCTGCTATGCAAATTTTAGTGCACTTTTCTTGGTATCAACTGTCAGCCTCACTGATATGCAATTAGTTGAATAAAACACTAATGGGAAAGCCTATTGTCCAGAAGGTACTTGAATATATGCCCATATCTTGGAGGCTTGGAGTTCTATGTAATGTTTTGGTGTTGTGTGTGTGTGTGTGTGTGTGTGTGTCTCCTATATATTTATCAAAGAAGAGCCAGTAAGCTGTATCATTTAGTTCTGTAGCTTAGTTTTAACTGGAGCATTGGATCAGGTGTCTCAAGTGTGTTTTTGCTGTTTGTAGGTATGATGACACTGGATTCAAAATTAACAATGTAAAATATGAAGGCAGCTTATTGATTGTAGAGAACAAGATAATGACATGGGCACCCAAAACATTTTCCGAGATAACTGCTGAAAGGTAGGACTCACACTTGAAGAGTTTGGTGCAACTGTTGTATACTCCATTGTATATATGATATTATGAATATTGATGTCTTGATACTTTTAATGCTCTTGTAGTATACAATGAGAGTTTGATGCAGTATCACTGTAACACTGTTACTTTTTGTTTGTCATTGTAGTGATGGTAATATTCCTGTTTATAAGTTATTTTCTGACACATTTCCTTGCTTAAATAATGCAGTTTATCAATCTTCAAAGTTGTGCACCCTATCCCAGGTAATTTTGTCTTGGCAAATGCCCTGCTACCTTCAGTCATATTTTTGTGCTAATGTCACAATCCAATGCTTTGTATGGGCCTTATTCCTTGGTTTTTATGTGGACCACTGGTGCTGGTGCTGCTCTATTAGAACGCCATTAGGCATGCATTGTTTTTTTTATTGTGAGAGATTTCATGTTTATGTTTATTAATTCAACAGATAGCCCTTAGTTATGGTTGTTGTGCAAATATTTCATTATGGTAGGGCTCAATATAGTGCTCTAAATCTTGTTTTCTTTCTGTATATTTCATCATCCTCATAGGCAGAAATATTGAAGTGATTTGCACCATTTGACATGCCATTTTTCTCCAGAGATCTTGATCCTTGGTTGTGGAAGACACATCCAGCTGGTCAGTCCTGAGCTGCGAAAGTTCATTCGGTCAACTGGAATGAAACTAGAAGCAGTTGATTCGGTATGCACTTTAATGGCTTAATACCGAAGCAGTCAACTAGAATGAAACTAGAAGCAGTCAACTGGAATGAAACTAGAAGCACCAATTTGATATGACATTCTTCTCCCTTTGCACTGTATCATCGGCTTTTCCTCTTTCGAAAAGAAAGCTTAAGAATTCCAATAGGAAGGAAACTTGTGATGTTGCTCTCTGCTTATAATACAATGCTTCCATGGTTTGCAGAGGAATGCGGCTTCAACATATAATATCCTGAACGAGGAGGGCAGGCCGGTGGCAGCTGCAGTTCTTCCCTACGGAGTCACTTGTTAATGTTTTCACCTTTTATACCAGTTGGGCAAGGCGTTTTCTCTTTCGAATCGATAGCCAACTGAGCTGAATTGTCGGTATCGTCTGAACCATCGACGAAGCTGTTTTGGTGCCTAGGAAAGGCCACCTAGGTTTTGTAGCATATTGTTCTCTTTGTAATCGCGGGCTAAAAGAGGATCCACGCAGTGTACACACTACACCGGAATAAGAGTGGTGGTTCCTGTCATGATACTTTGTTTCGTTCGAGATGTTCTTGGAAGTCCTGTATCATGCGGTCATGCCAATCTAAAGATGTCTCTATCTTCCTGTTTTTCTAGTTCCTCTAGCTCGCTCTAGCAAGCACAGAAAGCGCTTCTCATTTCTCACAAACTAAAGTTGTCTCTGTTTTCTGGTTCCTCTAGCTCTTTCTAGCAAGCACAGAAAAGCGCTTCTGATTTCACACTCTGGTACGTACTGGGACGGGCACAGGAGCACAGCTGGTGTGTGGAGGCCGTTGCATATGCGCGTCGGCCTGGCGAGGACCACGTCCCCGACTGTGTTTGCCCTCTCTTTGGTCGTCCAAATCAGGAGAAACAGCCCGTTTCATGGCCCAGACGATGGAGATTCGTTCGGCAACACGGGACAGACATTTCTTTAGGTGTGACGTGACGCGATCCCAATTTCCCAAATTCCTAACGGTGTAGCACCAGAGACGCGCACGGCCAAGAAGAGTTCTAAAGACCTGGGCGGGCCCCCTGGAGACGAGGAAGAGAGCAAGGGCATCGTTTTCGCATTTGTCGCCTCGACGCAAACGTCTAACAGCAAGCCCCCGCCTCGTCATCTCCGCCCTTGCTGCCGGCTCCACATGTCAGTCATCGCCCCGTTCTCCTCTTGGCATCGCCAATTCGCCATCTCGTGGCATATTCCACACCTCTTGAACCCAGAGGAAAGAAAAGAGATTTTATTCTTGAAAACTCTTGTAAAAGATGTAGTAATATTTTTGAATTAATAAAATGCGCCGCATTTGACTTAAAAAAATATAGTACTCCATATCTGACATGCGGAACAATAAAGTCATCGGCAGCCACTGACGTTTGGGCCCCACCACCGGTTCGTGCCAGCTAGCAAGGGCCTTCCAAGCTCCGAGCTCCGGTTCTCTCGGGCGTTGGAACCGAGGATTGGAGGCATCGTGCGGCCCGCGCCCGTCACACCTGGCGCGTGGGCCCGCCTCCTCCATCTCTCTCTGCGGCGTATAAAGAACCGGCCCACGGCCACCGCGGCCACGCCCTCGCCGGAATATCATACGAAAACCCTCGCGGCGAGCGCTCTCCCACACACACACGCGCGCCCGCAGCCTCCGCAGTCCGCACCTGCCTCCTCGACTTTGTCGTGCTCGTGCGCTACTCTCTCTCGAGTGCGGCGCGGAGCACGGGGGCATCAAATGGCGGCCGCGGCGGAGATAGGTGGTTTCACGGCGGCGAGAGTGGCGGCGGCGGCGGCGCTCAGGCCGGCTGCGCACCCAGCCCCGGCGGCGGCGGCGCCCAGGGAGGGCGGTGGCGGCGCAGTCGCTGCGGACGACCACCGCCGAGGTGCTGACTGCGGATCTCGCCGGGACGACCAACGGCGCCGTGCATGCTCAGGTGATGAGCGGCATCCTTTAGCCCTTCTGCCTTCTCCTTGCACGCTTGATTGCTTGGCAATATTTTTGTACAGCTACTTTCCATTTCTGAGTGCGTTTGTGCTTGCTGATTTGGTTCACGGAGGAAATTAGTCTCAGGTTTTGCTTCGTTCGGTTCGGCCTTGCATCGGACTAGTCCCTGCGCGCATGTATTGTCTTTGGCGATTGGATCCCAAGCGTTGTTATTCTCAGTAGTTTATCGTAATGTAGTTATTGCTGCGAGCTCGTTGAGCACCAGGCTCAGAGATTTGATGATTGTTATTTCAATGGTGAATGGAACTACTGAAATAGTATTGAATTTATAGATATTTGCTTATTTCGAGGACATTTCATCTAGATACTAGATACTCCTTTTACTTGATCTGATTTAGTGCCCGTTCTGACTCTATGGTGTTAAGAACCTGATGCTATTTCTTAAGAACCTGATGCTATTTCTACCACCATCTGAAGTGTGTAACCAATATTTAGCTTATTTTAGACTTTTTAGTAACAATTACTTTTGAGTATGAACAATAGGATAGTTAATTGCGTAAGGGGATACTTCATGTGATGGTAAGGTACTTTATGTGGTAACAATGTTGTCGTTTCTGATCTGATGCAGATGAATAGTGAGGCTACTAGTGAAATCACTTCACAGGCAGTTACTTCTAGGAGGAAGACAAAGATAGTCTGCACCATAGGTCCCTCAACCAACACTCGTGAGATGATTTGGAAGCTTGCAGAGACTGGAATGAATGTAGCACGCCTTAATATGTCCCATGGTGACCACCAATCACACCAGAAGGTTATTGATTTGGTCAAGGAGTACAACACACACAACACTGATGGCAATGTTATTGCCATCATGCTGGACACTAAGGTATATCTTGGCTGAATACATTAAAACAATGCTATAGTAACTTAAGTTATGCTGACTGAATTTGATGGATGCAGGGTCCTGAAGTTAGAAGTGGAGATGTTCCAGAGCCAATCATGCTTAAGGAAGGTCAAGAGTTCAACTTCACGATTAAAAGAGGGGTGAGCACTGAAGATACTGTCAGTGTGAACTATGATGACTTCATAAATGATGTTGAAGCTGGTGACATACTGTTAGTGGATGGTGAGCCAAACTTTCAGTTGTCATATTCTAATCTGAATGTGTGTAAATGATTAGTTACTTGTTGAAGCAACTTCTTGTTCATGCTGTGCAGCTGATGTGTATTCAAGTTATCCCTACAATCGTGTTTCTTGTGCAAGCTAACTTATTTCATTCGATTAAGTATTTGGAATATGTATTATTATGACCACGTAATGGATATTGTCAGATTCTTTTTGTTGCCTTCTTCCATAAACTGATTCACTTGTTTGCAATTAAACATTATATATGATATTATGTTTCATACACCGATCCTTAATTGTACTGTTGTGTGCTACAGGAGGAATGATGTCGCTTGCTGTGAAGTCTAAAACAGCTGATACGGTCAAGTGTGAAGTAGTTGATGGTGGGGAATTGAAATCAAGGCGCCACCTAAATGTCCGTGGAAAGAGTGCTACTTTGCCATCTATCACTGGTTAGCTAATCCCCTGACTGATGACTGATCTAGCTGCCATTTATTTGCATCCAACATGCTAACATGCTTCTGTTCCAACAGAGAAGGATTGGGAAGACATAAAATTTGGTGTCGAAAATGGTGTTGATTTCTATGCAGTTTCCTTTGTGAAGGATGCCAAAGTTATTCATGAATTAAAGGACTACCTTAAAGGTAATGTGCGCTTCAACCCAGGTGCTAATGATTATCTATGCTGGGACAGGAACCTAATTGATGCTTTGTGCTCTTTTCAACCCAGGTGCTAATGCGGATATACATGTCATTCCAAAAATTGAAAGTGCAGATTCAATACCAAATTTGCAGTCCATCATTGCTGCTTCAGATGGGGTAAGACAACACTGGCCGTGCAATCCTTTGATACCAAAAGATGTAAATTCACAGAAAAGGAAAGGGCTTGTAATGGTATAATGAACATATACTTTTGGGTAGTTGCCATGAAGGAAGCTGTGTTGAGCAATTTTGTTAGATCCACATGGTTCTTGTCTCACTTTCTTTTTTTCCTTGAGAGGTGCTTCTGTGTGATGCATGCTGGCTTATGTAGCACTGTATGATGCATGCTGGCTTTATTACTGGTCTAGGTTTTATAAACAAAAAGGAAAATAACACCAGCATGTACTTCTTAGTTATAATTAATTAATTACAGTCTGCTAGACACTTTAACTTCTTTAATCTTCAGGCAATGGTAGCACGTGGAGACCTTGGTGCTGAACTTCCGATTGAGGACGTTCCTTTGCTACAGGTGAGATCACATTGCATGTACAGTTTTAGGTGCTCCTAGTCATTTCTTCCTCTATCTAGTAAAGAATGGTGTGTAAAAATGCAACCAAGCAAAAGCATAATATAAATTGTGACTGCTTCACTTTTCTTTTTTCAGGCAGAGATTGTCCAAACATGTCGAAGCATGGAGAAACCAGTCATTGTAGCTACAAATATGTTGGAAAGCATGATTGACCATCCCACTCCGACTAGGGCAGAGGTTTCTGACATAGCTATTGCAGTTCGGGAAGGTGCTGATGCCATCATGTTATCTGGTGAAACTGCTCATGGAAAGTAAGGATCCACACTTGTTGCTGTTTAAATGCCCTTCTAGTTATACTTTCAAATTTTCATACTGCCACATGGGTAGTTCATTTCTTTAAACCCTTTAGAGGACCAAGAATTTTTCTGTTATATGGTTGCTTCAGCCTTCATTAGCATGTTTGTTTGTATTACGTCTCAGATGGTTTGTGCATATTCTTGTGTTTAGGTACCCACTAAAAGCGGTTAAGGTGATGCACACTGTGGCACTCAGAACAGAATCCAGCCTTTATAACCCAACTACTTCCCCTAGTCTTGTTGCATCTGCACAGGTATGGTCAGGTCCTTTTCGATCTTGGTTCCTTCTCCCTCCAAATTTGGCAATGGTGGTTTCAGCACTGCTCTGTCACGGCTAGCTGGCTTCTTTAAGGCAAAGACACCATCTGCTGCTGTTAGCATTTTGTTTTCGAAATTTATATCCATTTGTTTATATCTTGTTTTCTTATGGTTTATGATTCTTTTGGCAGGGTTTACAGAATGAGGAATTTTCCCCAAGCCAGCTAAGTAAAATGTTTGGATCTCATACAACGATGATGGCCAACACCCTTCGAACACCAATCATTGTATTTACACAGACAGGCTCCATGGCTGTCCTCCTGAGCCACTATCGTCCCTCGTCTACACTATTTGCATTTACAAACGAGTGAGTTCCTTTGTAGTTCCCCTTCATAACATTAACATTTCTTTAATGCAATATCATGATCATCTGTGAAGCATGTTGTGCATTTTGAGGTAGTGGCCTTCTTGAATCAAATGATCGAAAAAGGCAAATATGCTCAGGAGTGCACTGACATTTTGGGGAATTATTGTTGCAGGGAACGAGTGAAGCAACGGCTTGCACTCTACCAGGGGGTCATCCCTATTCACATGCAGTTCTCTGACGACGCAGAAGAAACTTTCTCCAGAGCAATTAGTAGCTTGCTGGTAAGGCCATGTGCTGTGAAGTTTCATTGCTGATCTTTTGTAGTCAGTTCATCAGATAAACACATCTCTATTTTACTTGAATTTTTGTCCTATCGTCTTTTATTTGTACTGATTATTCATGGATTATGTTGAACAGAAAGCACAATATGTGAAGAAGGGAGACTACGTCACTCTTGTTCAGAGCGGAGTGACTTCAATCTGGAGAGAGGAATCCACTCACCACATCCAAGTGAGGAAAGTTGAGGTTTGATGTGCCGGTGGGAATTGGTTGTCGGAGAAATTTTGATAGCGCAGCCAGAAGTGTTATCATCATATATGCGAGTAATTTTAATGTTTTACCAGGAGATTGCTACGTCGAGTTATAATGTTGTGTCTGAATTCACGTGTAGACTCTGAATCTTAACTATGTATTCGTTTTCACTTTGTTTCACACTGGAGTGTTAAAGTTCACCTTTACTCCTCTTGCTTTCTTGTGAAACTTTGATTTTAGTTTCTTGTTACAAAAGGAGCTAGCACTAACAGGGTGGTAAATTTTGTTAAACGGGACCTTCTTACTCCGAGAACTGTTTGAGTTAAAACTGTTGTAATAATGATGTGTACGTGCAAGACGACACGTGCATCGCCAGAAGGCCAAAGTCTGAACTCTTTTCTGCCTAGACAGGAGGTCATGGTCATTGCTGTGGTGTCATGATGCTTTCTAGCCTTTGCTCTGCGCATCATGACATCATTTCAAGGTGATAACCATGGCAGCCGATGTGGTGCCCCAGCTGATTGGGCACCGGACCCACCTGCTGTAGCTCGTACGTACTCCCTCCGTTTCAATATACATGACGTTTTAAGTCATGGGGGGAGTACCAAGGCACCAACTCAATTACCTGCATGCCCCTACTTCCAATGATTATATATGCACACCGCAATGCATACAGTCAGAGTTCACAGGTATTAAACAAATGAAAAGTTCACCGAAGCAGATGGATGTGCTACTTCGTGGACGAGAGAGATTGAGAGGAAAACCTTCCCACCGTCCTTTTTTTTTTTTTATTCAACGTAGTGGGAGGCAAGGACGTGATGGATGGCTGGCAGTGCTGGCAGTGCTGGGCTCAGTATAGGATGCAGGACCTAAAAACGACATGTATTTTGAAACTTTTTACCCATGCTCAAACGTCATGTATATTGAGATTGAGGGAGTATCATGCTAGGTTCGCGTTATCACCTTGGATTCCCTGGAAGGATGGAAACTCGAGCCTCGGTTTTGTTACCTGGTCGACCTCATCAATTTTACTGAGTTTTTTTTTTTTTTATACTCTATATAACCATCAATTTTACTGAGTTGGCAACCAGTTATCCCCGGCCCTCAGTTTCTCGTGTGCGGAAGAACTTGCTATTAAACAACAATTTTAACAGCTTATTTTGTATATTTGGCTAATTATGTTGATTTTTTTTTCTGTAAGACTAAGACATGTGGTACTATCTGGTTGCACTAAGAACAACTTTATAAGTCTCTTTGTATCCTTGTTTATCGTTAGAAAATGTAGTTTTTTTTAATGAAAAAGTTCTCCATTTGCTTCTTCAATTAGATCATTTCTATTTTCTCGCTAGCAAAACATGAAGAGCAAAATTGTCTCTTAACTAGCGAGAGACAATTATTAGATGAATGCCCAACTAGCAACTATTTTACTAGTTAGATCAAACTAGCTAATAACAAAAAAAGAACAGTTCCTAACTATTAGCAACCTATTAGCTAATAGTTTGATCAAACCTATTAGTTGTAGCATATTAGCTAGCTAACTATTAGCTAATGGACATAAACATTTCCTTAATTAGGGGTTTCAAATGATGCGGACCTAAAACACAATAGGAACTCATTAATAGAGGGGCAACCAAGATCATTTCACGTTTTCCTTCATATATGTGAAAATTCCTATGATCCCAAGTATTTTAGGACTAAGGTAGTATAACTAATTTCCCATGGATTTTAGATAAAATAATATTAGTTTTTTTTTTTTTTTTAGAAATTTGGTCAAATTTTAAATCATTTGACTTAGAATATTTTTAGAAGTTAATTTATTTTTAGGACCGAATGAAGTATGTGAAAACTTCGTATGATGCTACTATCCCAAGTTCATTAACATAAAGTTATAAACTACCTAATTTCTGGAGGATTTGAGATAAAATAATTCCAGCATTTGCCCCCTCTAGTTGGGAATCAATGCAGGAACCCCAATCTTGACCAAATGATATACTTTTATACAACCCGGAGGCACAATTAGTGGTGGAATTTGATTGGTTAAATACTCCAAAGCACTAGTACCCGTGTTAGGTAAAAATGATCCCTTAAAAGATTTGGAACCTTCATAGGTAAGGATAATTATGTTAGTTGAATTGAAGCCTACTAGGCCTATTTGGATCCATTAATATAAAAAAATAGCATCTAAAATTAGTACTAGTGGGTCTAACTAATAGACCTACTAATTATAGTTTTTTTTTAGAAGGAAAATGTATTAATCTTGGTGCATTACACCGACCCTTTTACAAACAAAAATCCCAAAAAAAAAAAAAAAAAAATTATAAAGAAGTCCAAAACATTTGTTCATCTGAAAGGTCCTAATGGCTAGAGGGGGGGTGAATAGCCTATTAAAAAAAATCTTGCAACAACACTAAGCACCCGGGTTAGACAATAAGATGGCGTAGCAAATAAGCAACGCTTCAACTAGCTAAGCAAGCCGCAAGTCAATTCTAATGTCTCTAAACCACACAAGGGCTAAGTCTCTACCTTTACTCCTAGGTGAACAAGCAAGACTAACTAGTTCTACTTCTAGGAGCTAAACAAGACTAGCAAGAGACTAAGCTACACAAGCTAAACAAGTATACTAGCAAGAGTAATGCAAAGGAGCTAGAATACAATACCACCGCGGAGTGTAGAGGATGATGCCAATCACCGTGTACAATGAGAAATCTCCAACGAGCTCAAGACAATAGACACGGTGATTTTTCACCGAGGTTCACGTGCTTGCCGGCACGCTAAGTCCCCGTTGTGGCGACACACTCACTTGACGTGTGCTAAGCAATGGCCGGTGCCAAAACCCCTATGGGCGCTCAAGCAAACGATCACAAGAGAGGGTCCAACAAGCCACGAGCAATCCACTAGTGCTCCTTTCGCGAATCTCCCGCGGGGGTAAGGAACGACCCCTCACAATCACCACCGGTGTGGCCTCAAACAAGCTCCACTTGAGCTCAACACCGCCTCTTGCTCCAAGCCGCTAGGGAACCGGGCAAATTCCCAAGAAAACAAGAATCCCGCGGCTTCTCCAAGGATGAAGTGCCTCTAGATGCAACCGATGATGCAATGCACTTCTATCACTCTCAATCTCACCAAGAATCCGAGTTAGTGGTGAAGAGATGAGTGGAGAGGAGTATCAAATGCTCACTAGCAAGTTGGAAGCTTCAAATGTGCAAGAGAGGTCCCAATGAACCCGACCAACCAAGTATATATAGGGCTCCTCTCGAAATGGAGCCGTTGCTCCAAAAATTTGTTCTCTGGCAAGACTGACCGGACGCCTTGACCCGAACCACCAGCGGGTCCGGTCGAGGGTCCGGTCGGTGCTTCCGGTCGCTACCGACAAGGGTTGGGCCCACAGCTGGCGCCCCTCCTCCGCGCGTCCGGTCACCGGTTTCGGTCGACACCGGAAGCATCCGGTCCAGGGTCCGGTCGGTGCGTCCGGCAAAAACGCGGCTGCAGAGCTCTCTGCCAGACGCACTGACCGGACGCTCCGGTGAGTGCTTCCGGTCGATGCCGAAGCGTCCGGTCACCACCCCAGGACGGTGATCTTCATCTTTTTCTTTGCTCTTTGCTTCAAACTTGCTCCGCCTCTTGCCATGGGTTGCCAACACGTCCAAGATGACCACGTTATCACCAATGTTAGCACGTCGAGATGTTAGGCAAGATCGAAGTTAGTGCTCTCATGTCCTAAATGCAATATGCAAGTCAATTGGTCCTAGAAGCACTTCATGCAAGGATTGTCGCGGCATCCCCTCTTGATAGTCGGCTATCTATCCTATAATGTGATCACACGCTCTATCGTGTCTTGATCACCGAAAGGAAAACCCTATCAAGATACCTTTGCCTTGATCTCCCGAGTTCCTCTCAAGCCGATCACCGAGCTTGACGATCCATCAAGTCCACCGACATTGTCTATGTTCATGATCATCATGCTCCTTGTCATCCACCTAATCCTTTCTTAAGTCACACACTTAGACTAAAGGATTAGTCCACAAGTGTGTCATCAATTTCCAAAACCAAACATGAGATTTCATCATCTTCCTCGAAGCCTTCGGAGATCCGTTCGTCACCGCCGCCGAAACCGCTTTCCAATCGTCGTCGGGCACCAGAGCCAAACTCTACAAGGTGGAGGCCGCAGAGGAGGGCTTACTTTGAGGCGAATCAGCCGAGTACACTGCCTCCCAGGCGCATCGGCCAACTCCGGTACCCATGACGCATCCTTCGATTCCACCGCCGGCAACCCGAGCAAAGCTCAGATTTTCACCATAGATCATCTTCCTCAAGATTAACAGGGTCAACAGCATCATCACACGAAGAAGACGACGATGTGTCGGCCCTCGACTCTGGACAGGTCTCCCGACCTCTCCGTTGGCGTCGGAGAAGATCGCCATCGGAGAACGGAAGAAGGCGGGAGAATTTATTCCGGCTGCGTCGCCGTCGCTTCCGCATCGCCGGCACCGCCGAGAAAAGCAAACCGCAGAGGAGCCACGCTCCTCCGGCAAAACCTACCTCCACCGGTCGAACATCGGGCGACAAGCAAACCCTAGACTTAGGACACGACCAAGACCCTACGAAGACATGTTGTTGAAGACGGACCCCCCCCCTCGTCAATGCTTAGGCGGAGAGGCCGGAGGCGGGGAGCGGGGGCCATACCCCGGCGGCGGCGGCGGTGTTTCGCTCGCTCTCTTTTTTCGCGAGAGGAAACCTAGGCGGCGCGACTTTTTTGTTCAATGAGTCCTACGGCACGTTGTTCTGATCTCTCTAATTATAGTTGAAGAGCTGGTAATGACTAGTTTTATTAATAGGTTTTGCGGTTGCTAGTAGGTGCTAATAGTTTATATGCACCTTCGATTCACTATTAAACCAGTGCATCCAAACAACACCTCCTAAAAGTTAGCAGCCATTAGTTATTAGCTAGCTATTTTTTAGTGGTAATGGATACATTAGTATTAAAGTTTAGCAACTAAATTTTTAGTTCAAGTGGATTTAAACAGGCCTAAACCTGCTAATTATGAGCCGGAGGGTTGCTAACAGTTGATATACGCCTTCAATTCCCTATCCAATGACCTATTAGCAAATGTATCTAAATGCCCCTTACTAAAAATTCGTTAGTTAAATAATACTCCATCCTAAATTATAAATTATTCTAAAAATCTTAGAGACTAGCATCTTAAGTTTAACTAATTTTATATGACAATAATAGCATTACAATGCCTACTAATTATAATTGGATTCTTTACTAATTATAATGTCATAGTATACGTATTTGATATCGTAAATCTTTATACTTTTCTCTATAATCTTAGTCAAACGTGATATGCTGACTCTTCAAGATTGAATGACTTATAATATACTAGGATGGAGGGAATAATAACTGGCAAGATTTTTATTTAATTTTTATTGCTAATCGAGCTAAATAAGCCCTAAGTCTAGGTAGTAACGGTATTTGGTACGGTGGTACCCTCCGCCCTGTGATTCGGAATCACGACGCTTTAGAAAGGCGCTCGCTATGCTAGCGATGGACCAGCCGCAGCCGATTGCCGACTGCTAGTGTGGACGCCCAGTTGACTTGAATGTGGCGCGGCAGCCCACAGGGTGTGGGGCCCGCTCGTGGTTGCGTCGCGTCGCCCCTGACGGGTGGGCCTCTGCCGGAGCGAGACCAGGTGGTGGGGTCCGCACTGAACAGAGAACAGCGCGGCGCTGCAGGAAGACCTCGTGTCGAGCCTGCGACAGCGACGTTTGCGACTCGTGTGGTCCTTGGCATCGATGAGCCGTGGGCCCGTGGCTGGCTGGCTGGCGAAAGCCGGGCGTGGGCACTGGGCAGTCATGGAGGCGATCACCATTCTGGCTGCATGCTGCTGCGCGCCCTGCCGGTGCCGGTTCGCTCGTGTGCTGTGCTGTGTGCGCGGTTGCAGGCCTTGCAAGTTGCAAGTTTTGCTGCGCGCCGATGCCCCCATTACTCTCCGACTGTGTTCTGAAGAAGTTGATTAGTACTATAATAAAGAACCCTACGCCCTCTCTGATTTCTCATGGGAAACCGTTTGATTTGATTTCAATCAGATGAAACGACACACCACCTTAAATTATACGAAATTTGTTTTAGAAAGAAAATAATAGTACTAGGACGAGATTTGGGGGTGTTTTATATAAAAAAGAAATTCAGCCGGGGTGGGGATGCTTGGTGTTGCGGGCGCACCTACCGGATCCCCACCACCCCTGTGTGCTGCCGCGCTTCTCTCGGAGCCCTGCCTCCTGTTCTGCTGCCTCCCTCCCCCACCTTCACGAGGGAGCTCACTTCTGCTCCATTCCCTTCCACGCCGGCTGCTGGACTGGAGCCGAGTTGAGCGCACGCTCTCCTCTCGCACTCCCATTCCCACCGACCATATCGCTCCTGCTTCGCTAAGCATCCTAGATCTCCATTCCCGCGCATGGGGTGCTTCCAGTCAAGGTGGCGGGGCCCCTGCCGCCCAAGGACGCCGCCGCGCTCCCCGCCGACAAGCCTGCAGATCCCGGTAAGCGCCACCCCCTACCCCCGCCGCCGCTTAAACCCTAACTAACCCCGCCGAATCCATCTAATCGGCGGCGCTTGCTTCCTTTGCTTGCGTCTCGTTTATTTATTTCCCGTGTCCAATCGAATAATGGCAGAGGCGGCGAACGGCGGCGCCGACGGGGAGGGCGACGGCGACGACAAGGAGGCGGTGAAGCGCGCGGTGCCCGTGTTCAGGGAGTTCGCGCTGGCCGAGCTGCGCGCCGCCACCAAGGGATTCAGCGCCGACCTCATCGTCTCCGAGAGCGGCGAGAAGGCGCCCAACGCCGTCTACCGCGGCCGGCTCGACGGGGGCGGCTCATCGCCGTCAAGCGCTTCTCGCGCCTCTCCTGGCCTGACCCGCAGCAGTTCCTCGTATGGATTTGCCATTGCTTGCTACGTGTGGTTTTCCTCTCCCGGCCCCGGATCTCGCAATGTGATGCAGTGTTGCTCACTTGCTGCTGCCCTGCAGGCGGAGGCGGCGGGCGTGGGGAAGGTGCGACACAAGCGCCTCGTCAACCTCATTGGCTGCTGCGCAGGGGTGACGAGAGGCTGCTCGTCGCCGAGTACATGCCCAACGACACCCTGTCCAAGCATCTCTTCCACTGTACGTGCTCTCCCCCCAATCCCTCCCTATCCCTATCCACCTGCTAGGGGTACTCCAGCCTTTTTCTGATATATATACCGGGGCTGGACTTCTGTTGTCCGTGGTGACGTACTTGATGATGATCCTCGCACGGCGGATCACACCAACCGTGAATCTCAATCTCCTCTGCATTAACACAATGACTTAATGCACACTACTTATGTCCTTCACCATTGCTGCATTTGACCTATGCAGATCACGCAAAAGCGTGGTTTGCCCGGACTAGGTGGCTGTGTCCTGTCCACCTTGTCTCCCTTGACTGACTCTGCTGTGCACTGCCTTTTTGTTCAGGGGATAAGCAGCCGTTACCATGGGAAATGAGGCTGAGGGTTGCATATTTCATTGCGCAAGCTCTCGACCATTGCAACGCCGAGAACAGGAAAATCTATCATGATTTGAATGCTTATAGAGTACTTTTTGATGAGGTACACAACAAGTTTGCTGATAGCTTCTAGTTTTTACTACATTTTCTTTTTATGCTGGCTCTTTCATTGTAACTACATTTTCTTCATTTGTGAAAACCATTTTTTTGATATGTAAGGTTTATGTTGGAAAATTTTTACTGTCATCTGTAGTTGCCTACATAATTTTTTTTTCACCTGCTGTAACTGATTATATAGCTGCCTAAAGGATTCGTCACCTGTTGTAATTGAATTCTATTTCCTATCAGGAAGGTGATCCTCGATTGTCAAGTTTTGGATTAATGAAGAACAGCCGTGATGGAAAAAAGTTATAGTACTAACCTGGCTTACACTCCACCAGAGTTTCTGAGAACCGGTAAGATCCCCTTGGTGCTTACTGGTTACTAATTTACTATAATATTATTACATTCTTGATTTGCCAATACCCTTGTTGGCACCCTGGTATAGATTGTTTGAGCTAATTATAAGTCCAATCAGTAAAAGTTAGATGAAATTAAAAGCTCTTGTGAGCTAGTATGCCTCTTGAGAGTACAATTGTAAAACTTCTTGTTTCCTTATTGTTTCGATTTGGGTCATGGTAAATTCTGTGCAGTTTTATCATCTATTGTTTCATTCAAGTTTACAATATACTATTAACAGCAGTACTGTTTACAATATATGCTATTTTGGACTGCACTGAATAATTTGTGCTTGAATGACAGGCAGAGTAATTCCTGAGAGTGTGATATATAGCTATGGAACTGTCCTGTTGGATCTTTTGAGCGGAAAACACATTCCTCCTAGTCATGTATGCTTCATTTGCTTTTTCTCAAGAATAATATATTTATGGAATATCTCTTAGCAATTTCCTTGCATCACACTGCCTTTTGGTACAATGTTTGCGATGGTGGACTGCTGTGTGCCTTGAACCATGAGCTTGAACTGACAGCTGTTGCTAGGTGCTTCATTTTTCTGTAACTTATGATGACCACAGCATCATAGCACCATTGAACAGCTCTTGTTGCTTATTGCTATATGGCAGTATATATTATGGGAATGAATTCTCATCTCTCTCCTCTCTCTCTCTCTCTTTTTTTTTGGAATTCTAGGCCCTAGATTTAATAAGGGGAAAGAATATACTGTTGCTGATGGATTCCTCCTTAGAAGGGCAGTATGCTAATGAAGATGCTTCAAAATTGGTTGATCTTGCATCAAAGTGTCTGCAATTTGAATCTAGGGATAGACCAAACATAAAGTATCTTTTGTCTTCTGTTGGTCCTCTTCAGAAGCAAAAGGATGTGAGTTCCTAGAGCACCTTTTTCCTGCCATTCACCCCCCCTTCATTGCTTCTAGTAACGTTGTCTATTCCTGTGATGAATTCTAATGCAGGTTGCATCACATGTGTTCATGGGTATTACAAAAGCCACATCAGTACTGCCAACCATTTATTCTCCACTTGGGAAGGCTTGTGCTGGTATGGATCTTTCGGCGGTGCATGATATTTTGCTCAAAACAGGTTATAAAGATGATGAGGGTGCAGAAAACGAGGTAACTAACAATCAAATTTATGCTGCATCTGACTTGTGCCATCAATTGAACTTTCCTCACTTTCCTCTTGCTTTATTTTCCTGCTTGGCTCAATTGATAACTTGTTCATAAAGGTTTATTTGTTGAATTTTTTTTCTTGTGGTATTTTGAAATTATGAAGTTCTACTTGTTCGTTTTCTAAGATTAGATTAGGAGTATTAGATTAGATTAGATTTGTATCTGCACTTGCTCAAGTATTTTGAAATTATGAAGTCCTACTTGTTCGTTTTCTAAGATAAGTCTATTTCGTCTGGTGCATGTTTAAAAACTGAAGTTATCCTTTCAAGAATGGACCCAGCAAGTGCAAGAGATGCTGAACACAAAGAAGTTTGGCGATATTGCATTTAGAGATAAGGATTTTAAGACTGCAATTGACTACTACTCCAAGGTATCAACATCCCCGTTCTTCTCCATTTCTGCATAATCATGGTAGGGAACTATCACAGAAAGAGTCGATGTAACTGGTCAAACTGGTCACAAGTCAATGTTCCTTAGTGGTTGGGGCCTTGCCCTGTTAGCTCAAGTAAAACATACATCACAAATTTTACTTCTGTACCTTTGATCAAAACCCCTGAAACATTGTATTTATATCTTATATGACAAAGTTTGTTTGCTCTAATGCAGCTAGTTGCAATGATGTCGACGCCTTCAGCTACAGTTTTTGCTAGGCGCAGTTTTTCCTACTTGATGAATGGGCAAGCAGAGCTTGCTCTACGGGATGCTATGCAGGCCCAGGTCTGCATGCCCGAGTGGCCCTACAGCCTTCTACCTCCAAGCCCTTGCTCTTTCAAAGCTCGGCATGGAAACCGATCGCAGGACATGCTCAACGATGGAGCCACATTTGAGGCCAAGAAGCAAAATGGCTGGCGTAGTTAGGAAACAAAGTCTCCCAACTACTCTGTGTGGTTGCCCTTTGAGAAAAAGGTACAACGACGAGTGTCCTCCAAATCAGTTCACTGGGGCTTATGTTGCACTGCTAGGAGTGGGATTGAAATGCACTGTTTTATCGTGCAATCTCCGTCCGAATGTCGATAACCCGAGTGGTGGTGTTATGATCAGGAGTGGAAGAATAGGTCAGGGGCTTTGAATGCATAGCATACTCTTCCGTGAGCTGCGCTTTGTTTTGCGAGTGATATGATGGTGGCAGGATCTGCTGATTATTGCAACTGCAGTTGTAATTAAAGGGATGCTTTCTAACAATTTCTCCTCTTGGTTTACCTGGAATCTTTAGGCCCCAGAGGACATGAGTGGTGTGCAAAAGCCGGATTCATTGTGATTAGCTACGGAGAATAAACTAGAGCCACCGGAATTCCATTCGATTCTACCATATTTGTATGCGTTGTTTTTTCCCCTTTTTATGAACAATTCTGTTTGTTTTGTGAATCGATTTAGATAGCCAGCTGCGCATCCACCGATTTGGTTCCAAAGCAGCAGATACGTACTTTTATATGATCCAAGTCAGGCTAAGTTTGCTGCGTTTATTGCCGTAAACAACTTGCACACTGTTTGTTGGGAGCATAGTGGCGCGTAATATATTATTTTGTGTAAATTACATGAGCAAATTATCAGTGGGTGTTATTAGTGTTCTGAACTTGTCAAATTAAATTTCAATCCTTAAACTTGTACCCGCAAGGAATTCTAAATTTCATTTTAATCTTAAACTTATTCTAGAGTGTCATCCAAGTTCCTAAAACTCTTAGGTCGTCCTCAACAATATAGCTGGCTGCTAGCTAAGTGCCAAGTCATCAAGTATATTTTCTCTCTCCAATATTCATGCCTACGCAGCTCCCAAGGTGCAGCACCGTGAACCAGCCAACGAGCATGGGCAGCAGCGCATGGAACGCCCTCGATTGTTGAGCGAGCTAGCGACGAGACAAGCGCCAACCGATTTCATTTTTCACGTCAGACTAAATCGTCGTCGACTGGGCGCCCTTAAAATGTCATCTCAAGCCAACACACTTATACTCCTATAGTACGTCATTTAGATCCTTAAACTTGACATTATAAGGCGTTATTTGAAATTTTGAATCCAAGGGGCCTCCATGCCCGAATATCACATGCCATGATAGATCTCCTATGGCTTTTCTCTTGACTATTGAGTGCCATGATAGGGCACATGTGGGCCTTTGCCACTCCATCTCTATGCTACAAAGAGTCCAAGATCACACTAGTTCACCACCTCTCACCAATGTATGCTCTTGCTCTGAGTAAGTGGATGTTACAGATATCCTCATGGAGTTGTCGTGGAAGGCCACAGAAGCAGATCAGGTAATTGTTCCATTGTCATTGTGAGAGGCAACGAGGTAAAGTGTGAACAGTGACAGAAAATAAAAGTCATGGTTTGCCTATTTTCTGTAATTTTTCCACTAAGATTTTAAAATTCAAATAAATAAAAGTCACTAGTCAACAGAACAGGTCTGAAATTACAACGAACACCTTCGAGTTTTCTGAACCACTACTCTAGAAATGAATTTACTGCAAACTAAAAAGGGCACCCTACATACTACAAGAAGACTATTTGTCGTCACTTGTAGCCCCAGAAACGTCAAAAATAGGGTCAGGAACATAAAGTGATTGAGAGATGCTTGGGTCCCCGGTCCCCGTCCCCTCACAATTCACCCTCGGTTATTCCTGCACTGCATCGTCCTTTGCCGAAAGTAGCACCAGAGAGCGACCTACTCTATTTTCAAAACTCCTAAAAACCTTTTCGTTGTCCTTTGGCTGCTAATTCCAGTTGGTCTATTCTACCGGGATATCAAACTTTTGCGGACTTCCCACCGACCACTAGTATGGCCTATCAGAACGATTCTAGCTTATGTTTTTTTTTAAAAAAAAAAAAGATTTATAACTCGGCTTTTAAGAAAACCAGAACGGTTTTACAATCATCCATTGCTGGGATGCGCTACAAAAGAAAGCACAGACCAGATACGGAAGGTTCACATCAGCCTATCGTCCTCAAGAAACTGTAAACCAAACAACTAGATTTCTATTACATTAGTGGAAACAAGATTGTTTGGCCTCCAATGCTTGAGCCATACCATGATATCCTTCCTTGCTTGCATCACTCGCCTCCTGTCCTTCTCCTTAAGCAGAATTTCCCACCTCTGCATATAAGAAAATGCATGATAAATGATATCAATGGGAGCTCTGTCTCTAGGGAATGTTTTCTCTATTGCCATTTCATTTTTGTCAATCCATAGCGCCCATGCAAAGCAAGCAAAGAGAAACATAATCAGTCTTGCTGGATTCATGTTATTTAAAATTATTTTCATAAACACATGGGTGTCTCAAAGGATTATTTGCTAGTTATCTCAATTCCTTGGTGTTATTAAAAATTATTTCCATAAACACATGTGTGTCTCAATGGATTATTTGCTAGTTTATCTCAAGTGTCCTTCGTGTGTATATACTCCATTTGTCTTTTTTAACTGTAGTTCTTGTTTTCTTTCGAAGTCAAATGTAATCAATTTTGACCGAATATAAAAAAATACTAAGTTTTATTAAACAAAGTTAGTATTATTTGATAGTTCATTGAATCTATTTTCACAGTAAACTTATTCAATTGTTGCTAACATTTCTTGAAAATCTAGTTTAGCTTAAAAAAGTTAGAAAACGTTTTTATTTAGTGACCACTGGCAGCTGCTTTCACGCTCACGTGTCGATGTCCATGTCGATGTGGACGGGTGGATGCGCCGCTGCCCGTCGCGACTTGCCTGCGCGTTCTATCAAGTTGGCGCGCCTTCTCTGTTCGCCACTTCGCCTGCCGTCGCAGCGGCCGCCCGCGTCGTTGTACAACTCGTGCTGTCATCGGTCCCTGTGGTTCAACACACGCAGAACACATGTACACCCTCTCTTGCTGCACTAGCTACTCCCATCAGTCCATCACTATTACAAAGAGCGTACGTACTCCGTATAGCCGCTCAACAAAAAGTGAGTATCGGAGGCCGACCCAAAGAAGCATCGAAAATGACCAGGACTACAGAGACGGCTACCATCAGGACAGGAGGATCGGTGGTCGCTGGTTTACTTAGTTTGGAAGCACACCGTCATGCATTGAGGACGACATGCATGTAAACATCCTGCAGCAAGAAAGACAAGACGGCTTCGTCGGACGATGCCTCCCTCAACGGCTGAACGAGGAACGGCGATCCCAATCTGCTCTGACAGATCGCCATCCGCCGGCGCGCGACGACTTATTACCCAATCTCTTGCCGACCATGCCCCACACTCCCCACGAATCCAAAACCCTACCTGTTGCCGTCTGCGTGCACATCTCGCTGACTTACAGCTCGTCATGAATATTTTGTGCTTATTAGTGGTCATGCCAAGTGGAGTGTGATGTTTACTACTCCTTATACCATAATGTAAAAAGCCAATGTCGATCGATTGCATCTGACACTAGCTTGATGAAACTTCTGTCATGTGTGAATGTTTTTCATTTGTCCAAATTATAAGAATGTCTCATAAAATCATTGGCAATGTAATAAGTAAACAAGCAAATAATGCCCCAAATTGACTCTAGCGCGCTAGCTAGCTCTTTCCCGGCCGAGATTATTCCTTTCCTGAGTGGCCCCTGCTAAGTTATGGATCTCTTTTATTTGGTCTCACAGGCTTTGAATCTCTTCCCTGATTGCCCAGTTATACCATGCGCATGAGCCAACATTCCCGGCCCGTTCGTTTTAATATATATGCAATACACTCTGATCAGGGATCAGGAAAGGTATATCTTGTATTACATGCTTCGATTCGTGCTCCGTCCCATTATGACGATTCCCTTCATAACTTGCAATAGATTTGCTTTTTGTGATGGCTGTTCCCATCTGTATGGTTTAATAAAGTTTAGCACGTAGGAGAAGGTTCCCCACTCATTGCTTTTAATTTATTCTCTGTATTTTTTTCACAAAGCGTTTGCTTTGCTGATTAGACTGAGCCTCTAATAAAATTGTTCTTGTTCTAGGCTTCCAGCTAGCATTCTTTCTAGCTATACAGTTCTCTATACATTACATCGCTGGGCACCGGGCCACTTGCAGAGAAGAGGCAGCCTAAAAACACGATCCAGATACCTTTCGAGACCTAGGCCCCCGTCGCTCCTAGGGGCGCCGCCCGGCGGCGCCGCCACCACCACCGAGCACCCTCCCCTTCCCCTCGTCTCCTCGGCCGCCGTCGCCGCCCTTGCTCATGGCGGCGGCGGGCGGCGGCCAGCGGCCCCTAAAAAAGGGCGGCATCCGCTCCCCCAATGACCTCCCCTTCCTTCTCTCCCTCTCCTCTCCGGCATGTTGCAGCGATGGGTCGACGGGATCCAGCCACGGCGGGCCATCCGGTGGTTGGAGCGCCCTTCCTCCTCTCCCTCTCGTCCATGGTCGGCGATGATGGTGGCTCGGCGGCACGGCTTCCGTCTCGGCGGATCGGCTCCATGGCGTCGGGCGGGGCCAGTTGATCGGATCTGGGCGATGGGTCCCGGATTTGGGTATGGCTCGCCCGCCCCTCCTCGTTGGGCCGATGGCGGCGGCCGGCGGTATGGGGGGCGTCGCCATGGCGTGGCCTTCCTGTCGCGGTGGGATCCCGCTTGTCGATTGCGGTTTGGGGTGTAAACTCTGCACGGCAATACACGGGCGGCGGCGGTGGTACCGGCGGTGCTACTCACCTTGTTGAAGGCATCACTGGAGCTGTCAAGTCCGTGGTCGTTCAACAACTAGGTGAAAACCTAGCTTTGGAGAATCCAGGCCGGCGACGGTGTGCAGTTGGCTCGTCGTTGAAGTTGTTGTCAAGTCCGTGGTTGTTCAACAACTAGGTGAAAACCTAGCCTGGAGAATCCAAACCGGCGACGGTGTGCAGTTGGCTCGTCGTTGAAGTTGTTGCTCTTCAGGATCGTGTGTCCCTGCTACATCTCTCTGCTGCGCATATCGGAGATGGTGTTCGTTGGCGTTGGCGTAACAGCTCGGATGTTGGTTGACAGGCTTTGTATCTGCACCATGTGCCTTGCGCTGTTGCCTTGGAAGAAGCATCCAGTCTTCAATGGTGCTCGGTGTCCAACGTTTTCAGTATCTTTTTCAAGGTCTGACAAACGTGTTTTGGCGGCTTCGTCTTGACGTTGGTGATCGTATTCTTGAGGAGTTGACATCAAGGATCAAGCCGGTTTGTCGTTTAGGACTACTCAAGCCCCTTGTTGGGGATGTAATTTTTCCCGTCATTTTCCTTTTTTATTTCTCTTGTTGTTGTAATAATTTGGCCCGATTCTATCCACGGGTAGATGAAGCCGATAGTTTCTATCCTTTATTAAAAAAAAAAAACATCGCTGGGCACTGGCCTTTTGCACCATGGAAACTATCTCAAAGAAAACACACTCTTTCTATACTTTTTTCTTGTCAGGAAGAATGAAGCCAGCCACACTTAATTTTAGTCACTATGTGGAATCTTCAGACCAGAAGAGGACGAACACTCTTGATGTGTGCTCAACTAGCAGCAGAATCATTGTGAGAGATCAATCAAGGGTAAGTACTAGCAATACTGTTTGGTTTTTTGTGGACCGTGGGAGGGGGCACATGACCCTTTGCAGTTCTAGGGACTGTTTGGTCCCCGCCTCATCCCGCCGCAGCCCGGCACTCGCCACACCGCGTTATAGTGATTAAGCAGAAGACAAGCAGCAGGACCGTGAGAGATCAATCAAGAGTAAGACTATCTGCACTCACTCACATCCTGGAAAGGGTGTTGAATCGATGTACATGATGCTACGTAGGGAAAAACAGCTGCAGCGGGAGCCTGGATACGGTTTGGTGAGCATGCATGGCATTTGCGTCGTTGTAAATATGGCGTGGTACCGTTGCTTCCTACATGCCCCACCATCCGCGCGCGGGAGAGTAAGGAGTGAGGTGAAAGCAGCCTGCCACGGTTCCCACTGGTTGAACGAACTAAACAATATTATAACTAACGAACCAAAGAAAACAAATTAAAATCCGATTGCACTATTGAATTAGTTCAAATAAATCCTTCAAAAAACAAGATCTCACATGGATATATTTAGATAAAATTACAAGTGAACCCCATTGATGGTAGTTAGTATAGAGTATACAGATATAAAGTATAGTTGAGTGCGGAAAAAGTGGTATAGAGGAGAGAACCTTGATGACCAAAGACACGGATAAAGGATGCATTTAAAGGATGAATAGTGTGGAGTCTAAGTACTAGTGGTACTATTTGGTTTTTTGTGGACTTTGGGAGGAGGGAGGGGGGGGGGGGGCACATGACCCTACCATGTTGCAGTTTTTAGGGCCTGTTTGGTCCTTGCCTCATCCCGCCCGCACCCCACTTTCGCCACACCACGCTAGTGATTAAGCACCGAGAAGACACCGTGGCTGCCTCAGCTACGTTGCCATCCAAACAACGGCCAGTGTGGCCCCTGCGAGTGTGGCGTGGCGAATCATGTCGCCGAACCAAACAAGCCCCTAGTCTCATTATACCTGCTAGGGGTGCAAATCAATGGTTTTGTGCTACTGGGTTCAATAGTGGTTTAGGGTATATTCGATCCATAATAGAGCTAATAGTAATTAGATGCTACGATTAGCTTATCTACTACACCTATATAGACAAACCACACTAGTTAATTCTCTCAACATGCAAGCTTGCCACCTCATCATTCTACTAACATCTCCACTAGCTAATTCTTTCAACATGCAAGCTATCCACGTCATCATTCCACTAGTAGTGGACATTTATGATCAACTAGCATTTGCAATTATAATCTACATGCAAGCAAGACACATCATCCACTAGCATTATGCCATGCCATCCACTAATATTAACTTATAATTCTATATCCCTTTATATAAATAATCTTATTCCAAACTATCAACAATTTTTGTGGTAACGCATGGGGTATTGCTTTCTTGATCCTTGAGACCTAAGTTTTTGTGTTGGAAGTTCTCATTAAATAACTCACATGTTTATATCTTTCTTTCCATCATCAAATGTCCAACTCACATGTTTATATCTTTCTTTTCATCATCAAATAATCACTAAAAAACTAACATTAAATTCACACGACACAACGCGTCTAGATTTTCTTGAAGTTACATGTATTATTAAAAGATAAACACCGAAGGTATGTTGGATCATTAGCGAGGTTAGTACTTTCTCAAATCTATTTTTACATAAACCGATAATTTTTGTATTGTACATTAAGTTCCAAAAAATTATCCTCCACAAATTAGTGACCTATGTTTTCTTTGAAGTTGAAGATCCAAGATTAAGATGTGTTCATTATTGAAATTATTTTTAAATTTCTTTTAGCTAGATTAAATTTGCTTTTGCATACCCCAAAGAACACGAGGGAATTTACCTAGTTTATGGGTATTTCGATCCATGACAGAGCTAAAATAGTAATTAGATGCTAATAATTAGCTCATTTAGATCTAAATAAAGATATAGGCAACTATTGTTAGCTGAATATCCAACTAATCATTATCTTACTACTTGGTCCAAACTAGCTAATAGAAGTTGATAGTTAGCTAGCTACTATTAGAGTAGACTAACAGGACCTCACCGGTTTTTCTTTATTTAATATTTATTTCTCATAACTTTATTTGGAAAAAATATATATACCATGTACTCCCTCCGTTCCAAATTAAATGTCGTTTTTAGGTGTTAGTGCCACATGTTTGACTTGATTCATAGAAACAACGGACAAGATTTGTATCTCCAAATAAATTTGTTAAAAAACTAGATTAAAAGATCTTTCGGATGATACTAATTTTGTAACATAAATATTAAAATATTTTAATATATATTTTGTTAAAGTTAATCCTCGGTAAGCGAGAACGACGGCTATTTTGAGACCGAAGAGAATATTATGCAAAGATATATCAAACAATCATATACGATATAACAGATGAGGTAACATGGCAACATTGCGATAGTTTATTATTCAGAGTTCCCAACTAACGCCTGAACATCAAATTAGTTCGACACAAAATTGGATCAATTTCGGGTGGCCAATCGATTTTTAGCAGAACCGAGCCGGTAAGAGTTCCGGTCATAATTTTTGCGGTCAAACCAGTGAACTGATTTTCTTTATTGTGCTACTTTGGTGCAGTCTGCAAACAGAAGATCCATGGATGGAACAGTAAAAGACCTTTCAGAGACTCGGAGTCAAGATAAGAGATGACGCCTATATGCCACCTCTAAAATCCTATTGAACTCCTGCCCGAATCATGCAAGCAGATGTATAGACTAATGATGCTAGCTGATGCTGTCCTGTATCATTCCATCTTGTGTAGTGTAGGGTAGTAGATAGAGTGACTTTACACAGGGACCAGCACTTGCATTATTTCCCAATGCTAGCTGACGCTGTCCTGTATCATTCCATCTTGTTATATACTTGTCTACAAAATAGTAGTTGTAATCTATAGCATGACTCCAAAAGTAGGTTTTCATACCTGACATATAGACTAATAGCATGCACTTGGAAATTCCAGTGCTGATGGTGTCCTATCAGAGTCAGAGATAATTCAAAGTAGGAGTTCATACCTTATCATTTTCTAGCAAGCTTTGAACAACTGAACTGAATTAACAATTGGCAGGATAATTTGAGATGAGAAAAGCAGTAGGCTTAGCTGCAAATTGATTTGTCGTGGATCAAAAGGAGCCAGCCGGCCCGCGTCAGTGCCATGCTGATGGGGATCCGATGGTGCAGATGCCTCGCTGCCAAAGTGCTCCATCGTCTGGGTGGGTCATGAACCCGACCGAGAACCTGCCCAAGTCAAGCCATTGTGGTCTTTGATAGGGTGCCACCATTCACACTGGAAATGGGCACGAAAGTAACTAGCTGGAGTGGGCTCCTCGCCTGCGTCATCTGGCCTCGATCAAATAAGCCATTGTTTGACACGGGTGCTAAGCTGAGAAAGGCCCTTGCTTTATTGCTTGATAATACTGGGTTGTCGAGTCATCCGATCAAGCATGCACTCATTAGTTGCTAGGAGTATATAGTATACATAAAGGCAGCAATTGTTTCTTTGTGCTTCCAGTGTCCCTTGGAAGACAACACGTCTGATTGGGACCAGAGTGTGGTGTGTGGGTGACCAGCCATGATTCTGAAGAATACCGGAAACCAGCAAAAAAATTATGAAATTTTCGAATGAAACCTGCTCAAATAATAAAGATTTACCTAGTTTTTATCTTTCAGTCATGGACCAAAGAGAGCTAGCGTCAACATATTCTGTTTTTTTTTTCCAACAATTTGTCAGATCCATAATGTACTGTAACCTCAGCAGTTATTTAAAAAAAAAAAAAGAGCCTTGCAATACTTTTATTACACGAGGAAAGGAAAACAAAACAGATTTACACACCAAATTACACGGTGACTCGACTCGAAACTACTATGGCACATAGGCCATCAACCGACAAGTGAACATTAGAAAACAACTATTACAACTGCAAAGGAGTTTCTCATCTGGGGTACGCTCGGGTACCGCTCCCGCTCCCCTCTCGCTCTGAGTGAACCGTCGTCTCCATGGAAACCGTACGGGTGTATATAAACATATCAATGATCAATGAAAGGATTACTGGTTCCTTTGTTATTCACTTTGTCTACTTTACAATTACACAAAACAACAACAATGCATCCAAACCACTAACACAGAACCAGCGTAAAAAATCTACTCAACGGCAATGCTAGGCCTGGTCTCCTGGTATTGTTGAGTTTCATTCTTGAACAGCTGCACTACTTGGATTGGTTGCATATGTTATTGTTGGAAAGTCCTTCTATTACGCTCATTCCATGCGTCACACCTGACGCCATCTATCTTTTTACATTCACTTCTATCAAACATTACCGCATTTGCGCCAGTACCCATGCATGTAAGTAGAAGTGGAAGGCAGAGCGAAGTTGGACATCCATGGATTTTAGCAAATGAACTAGGAATTCAATTTTTTTTAGAAAAATGAATTCCTAGTTTTTTTTTAAAAAAAAACTAGAGAGTATCCATTGAATATACATGGACATTTCACCTTTGTAGATGCCTCTTTGTTAGCCTCCCATACAAATGTTTTTTGAAATAGTTTTTTTTTTAATAAAACTGGAGGGGCGGAGCACCCCTACAGGCCTAATAATGATCCTCGTAGTGTGCTTAATAAGCCTTGTTAGTAAGCTAAAGTAACCATCCATGTGAGCCTTTATTTTTCCTCCTCCTGTTTCATGTTTGAATCTAACCTACCACCGCGGCAAAGCATCACTAGCATTTGGTCAAGACTCGAGAGAGAGGTGGTGTAGATGGTTGAGCACCAACTACTATCCTGACAGTGACAAAGCAGTGATGATAAGATGGAGACAAATCTGTTTTTTGACTGAACCACCCAAGGCCCAAGGCCATGCCCTTGGGTTTGGACTTGGGAGATATGGCGTCTGGTGGAGAATGGCGCAGCCGAAGTACATCAGGGTCCCGTATGGGCCAGGGTGTGCTCTTTAATTTTTGCATTGCTGCTGCAGCAAGTGAAAAAAAAGAAGCGCTAAGTTCTTGTTAAAGTTCATGCTGGCTAGGAAGAAAGTGATGCATCACAATTATTCGTTTGCAAAAGGACAAAGCAGGACCAGGTGCATCACTGGAGAGTTTGGAAGGAAGCAGGGTTCGTTGAATTCAAAAGGTAGTATAATATATAGCATGGCCACAAAAGATGTTTTCGTCAAAAGGACTAGTCGTCACATCACTGTCCGAGATGGAAGCACTTGATGTCACTTGCTTGTTTCTGCATGAGCAACTCATATAATGCTCACTTAACTATGTTAATCAAATGGCATTGCTCCATCAGTTAACAGGAACTCGTGAACAAAAGTTGCCGCTAACTAGTTATTATTTAGATGCACGCATGGATTAATGCTGGTTACACTCTTTCATCTAGGTTGTCGGCACGACAAGTTTCATGCGAAGATTCAGCTCATACGGTTGAGCAGGACAGAAATGTTAAATCTTTGCACGCCGAGTTAAAGGCTGTTTGAAAGCCGACGTGCGTGCGTACGGCTACCTTTTGTGTAATAGTTTTTACATATTCTATTCATTTCTGCTGGACTTATGTGTAGTTAATAGAGGTTTAAGAATCAAATGTCTGACTAGGATTCACATACATTTTCATGTCCTGATACGCGCAATGGCTTGTCAAGAATGACACGTATGTATGTAATCACCTTTTTTCATATTCTCAAAATTAAAGTGAAGAACGACCCTTCCTATTTGGGACTATTTGTTTTTCTTTTCTATGAGTTTATTCGATAAGCCAGTTTTTCTCCAACTGGCCACACAAACTGCTTGTTGGAATATAGCACGTGGCAGATGTTTAGCACCCTGGCTTGTCTACTACCTTTTCATAGTCGATGACATGTGGACCCTGATGACAGTGACTGTAACACAGGAGACGACCATTTGATGCTTGGATGGCCAGTCGGGTGAGAAGCCAATAACGAGATTGTTTGGGCCTATTTGGTATAGCTCCATCTGATTATGATTCTCTATGAAAGTTGATTCTAAGGATAGAAGTGATTATGTGACTGAAACTGATTCTCTTTGGTTCTTTAGCATGTATATACTCTCAAAATCACAATGGTGAATCACTTCACGGAATCATAGGCTCTTAGCTTTTTAGTTCATTTTAGAAAAATCACTTCACTCGATCAACCGAGAATAACTTATGTCTGAAAATTTGTTTGGCAGCCTGCTAGATTAAGCATTGTTGGAAAAAGAATGTGGATGAGTATGTTGGGCTCAGTTTCTATTTTTTTTTTCTAGGGGAAGAAATCCGTAATAAGAACTAATACATACTCCATCAATTAAACTATTATGAATAATTTGATCATTTTATAGAAAACAACAAAAAAACTTGTGATATTATTAAGTTAGCATTATTAGATACAATATAAAAATATAGTTTCAAATTTCACCTCTTTGGTAGGTCTCAATACCCTATATCAAACTAATCTATAAACTTTGTCAAATTTAGAATAAGACAACTCAAATAAACAGAATTCATAAAATGGTGCATCTATGTGTTTTATGTTCTACAAATAAACGAAATTGTAAAATGGTGTCATTTGCCTTTCTTTTTTTCTCCTCTTTTTCTTTTCTCCTTTTGCTTCGATCTAGTACCCCATATTTTTCCCATCCCATCTTTCCTGCTGAATACTGCATTCATTGCAGGAAAGTGAACAAAATCGGAGTCTATGATATGTCTAGCTCCATATTCCTTTTGTTCATAGTTCTAGCTACTAAGTTATTGTAAAGTTGAATGAGAGTTAGTTAATTAATTAATTTAGAGTTAAATTGTTATTTCTGTAACTTTTAAACAGAGATAGCGTAACTAAAAATTCTAAATGTTCAACAACGTAGTAGAATAGTGCAACACCATAATCTAAGTATTATTAAACAACTTTAGAACCCAAGAAATTTTACTACCCTCCATTCCAAATTGTAATATGTTTTGGCTTCTCTAGATACATACATTTGCTATGCACTTATACAAACACTATGTCTACGCTGGTGGAGACGGCTCCGATCTCTTTTCACCGGTGAAAAGCGCAAAGGACTTGACTAACTTTTTGCGCCAAGTTTCCTGAGAAATTTGGAAAGAGCGCAATGCACGGTGTTTTAGGAGTCCACTTCCTCGATCATCGATGTCCTTCAAGTTGTTCGGGCGGAAGCCGATAGATGGATTGAAGCGGGAGCAAATGGGCTTCGAGCTTTGGCTCAGCCATGAGTTTGGTGTCTTGCTCCCCTCGTTGTTTCCTTTTTATGTAATTTTATTTTTAATTTTTAATTTTTGGGTGTCGGGTTTCACAATCTTGTACATAAACTCTGCTTCTTCTTAATACAAAGATGCGCACACACTCAGTGCGCATTCACGAAAAAAAAAACAAACACTATGTCTACAAAAACGCCATAATTTGAAACTGTGAAAGCCTCTTTTTTTTTTTTTTTTCTAAAAGCGAGCTTAGCTTGTACTTCATTAAAAGGAGTGGGAAAGACTCATATGTATTGCAAAAAAGAAAGATTGCCTAGAAAATATAACAAAACATACAAATCAACAATGCAAAAACTAATTGTCGAGTTATCCTCCAAATCATATTGAGTAAACTTCAAAATCTTGGTTATTCAACCCTTGACATTTTGAAAATAACTTAAGGTTGTATTGCATCATTTCATTATTATGATGCATGATATGCTGTTCTTATTGGTGGCTCCATGCACGGAGGTGGGGTGTCAATATGAAATGATCCAAGAGGTTTAATGGAAAGTGAAAAGAAGAAGCGAACCAAGTTCCTGATGATTAGTGGTCGGTCGACCCGATGCGATCTGCACCCGCAACTTTAAAAGCCGTATTTCAGTAGTACCAACCAAAGGAACAAAATATGTCATGGTTTCTTAAAAGAGACTTTTCAGAATTATTGCATCACCATTTACGCCGCACGTTTGCAGTCCCAAAATAATGTTAACCATATGTTTTACTACATCATGTAATATGTTTAGGGTCAGGTGGTGAAGAGCCAAACGTGTATCGTGCAGTGGCACGTGGCAGGGGAGGGGTCAATTTCAATTCAGAACGGACCAAGCATGTGAGGTCAAGCAATCAGAGTAGCCACAAGTTGAGTACAAGATTGGGGGGGCGCACCCAATGTAAAACCTAATGACCAAGCTTAGCTTCCTTATTTAGAAAAAAAGAAGGAAAGAGTGGAAATGTAGTATACTCAAGGACCTGGAGACCCAAGTACATACTACCTTTAGTTTCAAATTGTAGTTCACTTTGGTTTTTCTAGATCCATTTTGTTTTGCTTGCATGCACCTGCACATAGTGTATAACTGGTGCATAAAGAAAATCAATGTATCTAGAAAAGCTAAAAGTGAACTACAATTTGAAACGGAGAGAAAGTACATTATATAAAAAAGTAGTACAAAACACAGTGCCATAATCCGGCTGGAATAATTAAGTTAATGTAATCAGTCGCTAGTCTGAACCTAAGCTGTAAAAACGAAGACAAATCAAAGGCAAGTAAGAATAAAACCAGCAACGGCGGGCTGAGCACGGATCTACTATAACCAAAAGACAAGTTTACTCCTAATCCTATATGAACTGACAAATTTGCGCTTTTGGGCGAGGCGGCTGCAGTTGGCAAACAGAAAACGGCAAAGCGAATCCCATGCTGAAGCCGATCCAGAACCCTAGTTGATTATTGGTGTTCAATTCATCGTCCTCTCCTCCTAGTCGATTCAGAACACTGCCTCTGCCTGAATTGGACGAACGAAACAAGAGCCAGTACGCATGTGCAGTCACTCACCGCTGAACTCAACTGAATGCACGTACGACGGACGACACGAGGACTTTGGTGTGTGTGCTTGACTCGTTGCGTGCGTTGGTCACTTAACCGAATCCAGCCAGCCGGCGGTTTTGGTGTTCCTGGTTGTGCTGCTGCCCTGCCGCCATCCATAAACGTGTGAAAGTGAAACAGTTTACGCGGCTCCCGGCGGCTGCTTGGGGCCGCGACAACGGAGAGGAGGACGTTTGGAATTGCTTCGCTCGGACGACCGCCGCGCCGACCTTTGCCCTCGCTTTCCTTCCCTCAGTTTCCAGCCTCCCTGTCCGTTGCATCTGTGTCTATAAAAACACCCTCGCCCGAGCCTTCTCACACCCTCCTCTCCTGATCTCTCTCCCTCGATCGCCCTCCTCTTCAGTACTCCTGATCATCATCAGCAGCAAGAACTTGAAGCTGCAGCCTCCCATCTGGCTGCGCGCGTAGCTTAATCTAGCAGCTACCTTAGCTAGGCTCTGCTGACCTGACCCTGATAATGATCGTGGACTCCAGCAGCAGCTTCTCCATCATCATCATCGCTCACACGCTGCTTCTCCACACTAGGAAGAGTTTTTACTTCTGGATTTTCCACATCTTCAATAGATATCCCCTGATCCTCCTCCTCCATTGCCACTGACGTTCTAGTTCTAGTCTACATACACCTGCAGCTCATCTTCTGCCTGAAATATTTGCTTGGCAGTCGACATTATATTTCAGTTAGTGTCGGATCAGCAGCATTATATATACTGCTTCTTCGCGTCCTACCCGTCTTCCACCAGCTACCTCTTTCTTCATTCCCTGCCTGAATACCTAGCTTGCTTGCAAAGTGAATCCAATCATCGCTGCCATGGGAACCATGACTCTGCCGCCTGGGTTCCGGTTCCACCCCACGGACGACGAGCTGGTGGGCTACTACCTCAAGAGGAAGGTGGACAACCTCAAGATCGAGCTCGAGGTCATCCCCGTCATTGATCTCTACAAATCCGAGCCATGGGAACTACCAGGTGTGTACATATTCATAATTTCATACATATATACACATGGGAGCCAAAAAATAAACACTTTGACTTACTAGGTACTATAGTCATCTCTACTACTAGATGTCGTTTTAGTTGTGATATTGACCTCTCAGAAACAAGTGAAAAACAAGAGTAGAATGGTTGAAATTAACACAAAGGAACATGTTCGACGACGAATATCACTTGCTACTGTATTGCTAGAGATCAGTAGAATAGAAAATAAAAGGCCATCTTTCTCCCGGGCATCCGCACTTTTTCTCCCTAGGCCGGTTGCAGATAAGTGCCTTTTCAAAAGAAGAAACATGTTGCTCAGAACAGAAAACTAGCTATTACTCCTATGCAATACAATGTTCCCATTCTCATAATAGAAAAATTAACATTAGCAGAGATAACAATTTTTTTTTATTTACTTACAGAATCATCAGTTCTTTACTCAAATTAAGCAAGTTTGCACAACTCAACTGATTCCCAATAAACTTGTGTTTATGGATCGCAGAGAAGTCTTTCCTGCCCAAGCGTGACCTTGAATGGTTCTTCTTCTGCCCCCGCGACCGCAAGTACCCCAACGGGTCCCGCACCAACCGCGCCACGTCCACGGGCTACTGGAAGGCCACCGGCAAGGACCGTCGCATCGCCTGCGACGGCGGCGTCTACGGCCTCCGCAAGACGCTCGTCTTCTACCGCGGCCGCGCCCCCGGCGGCGAGCGCACCGACTGGGTCATGCACGAGTACCGACTCTGCCAGGACATCGCCCATGGCGCCTGCAACTTCATCGTACGTTGCATTGTACATGTTGCTAAACCTGCACTAGCAGGCTCCGTTAGTTTCATTGCCCAACTAACGACGAGTGTTCTTGTTGTGCAGGGTGCTTACGCGCTGTGCCGCGTGATCAAGCGGCACGAGGCCGGGCTGCTACAGGGCGAGCCCGGCAAGGCGAAAGCAGCCGCCGCCGCGCGAGGGCAGATGAGCAAGGTCTCCAGCAGCTCGTCCCTCGTCAGCAGCGAGCAGCTCAGCGCGTCCTTCACGCCCACCAACTCCACCAGTCCACCACCACCTCCTACTCTGGACGTGGGGATCATGTGTGGCACCATGGCAGCAGAATCCGGCAACGCGTTCCAGAGCCCCGTTGTTGGGTACGGCGGTATGACAGCGACGACCACCACCGCCGGTCTGCCGTCGAGCCCACTGCCCCCGTCCCTGCTCCACGACACGTTTTTCATCGGCGACGACTTCCCGGCCGTGGACGAGTCGCGTTCCCACGCGCACTTGTTGTTCGGCGGCGACATGGGCATGGGGATGATGGGGATGGGCGGCGTCTTGGAGCAGGAGCTGAAATTGGACAGCAGCTTCCCCTGCCCCCCAAACACATTCTCGAGTGGTAGGTGTATATACTATACTCTCCTCCTATATTGATCGTGACCTCCGCCTATGAATGTGTGAATGACGCCAGCCTGAACGTCTGCAGGTGCCGACACGATGCTGTGCCGGCAGGCGAGCGACGGCATCGACGACCTGGCGGCATTCTTCTTCTCGCCGGACGACAACAGGATCGTCTTCTGATGATCCCAAGGGCCAAGGCACAGGGATTAAAAATGCACCTGATTCCAGTTGCATGCTCCTCAAGATGTGTGGCATGTGTGGCCGTGGGATGGAAATAATCAAGGCTCTCGAGCAGTGGAGCTTCTCCCAGAAAATGGCGATTATATTTTCCAGCCAAAGAAGGGGATATGCTATTAGCATATAAGTATGTCTACTACATTATATTCCGAGTTTTACTAAGTAGCATATACATATTGGGAATTACTACTTACTAGTAGTAAGTATTGGCTACAGAGTGATGGCATCTTTTATTACAGTCTTCTCTGTAGCAAGCACTCGTGCTGTGCACCGTGTCACTTTCTAATGCGTGCGTCCTTTCCACCTAGTAGTACTTCTGTGCTTCAACTATCCTGTCATGTGTACGACAGACCTAGTACTACAATTGATGCAATATTGCAGTGCTTTGTAACCCTTATTAACAATTCTTAATTCCACGCACGGCATGTTGTATTAAGTATAATTAGTACATGTTGTTTGTGCTGTGTTCACAATTGGGATGTACCAGTATTATGCCTCCTAAACAACATGGGATGCATCAGGAGTACTTCATCACCATGCAGAGATAGGCTTGGACATATATCCAACACGAAATAAACTGCTAATTACCACATGAACTGATCTCTCATTACACTGAAAGTTTTTTTTTCGAAAGTTCCATTACACTGAAAGTTGAAAATGACAGCAACAAGCTCTCTGGCTCCGCAAAGTGCTTGCGGAAAAGAAAGCTACTTCTAGTAATGTATACTAAGAAAATACTCCAATATAGGAAACAATACAACGTTTGAGGTGGTAGCCAGCTGAAATAGCTTCGTGAGCTGGTGAAAAGGAAGGAATGACTTCGTAGCCAAGGACAACCAATTACGTGACCTTTCACCTCATGCAAACAAGACACTGGAGAAACTGAATATTCCCATGAACTTGGACGACGACACGTAATTCAGTAGCAACGAAACGACGATTCCCCAAGCACAAGCAGCCTTGTAGTGCCTCGCCGTCGCCGGCCGGCCAGGAAAGCTTCAAAACTACTGAGTAGTATGTACTCCTAACAAGGAGAAAAGGAACAAATTAAACACAAGACAGGGCAGAGATCGAAGGCACTATTATTTCAGTATTCACGACAGAAAGGGGATGGATTGATGGATGGGAGAATATGAATAAGCAGGGAAGGGGAGAATAAGGTCACCGTCATTCCCACGAATCTGACGGCGGGCGGCGAAAGGAGAGGCCGGCGAGCAGCCCTCGTCAGCAAGTGATTGTCAATCGCAAGTGCGCACCCTTTTTCAGCCTCCGCACTTCCTGTTGCACGCACCAAACAACTTGCGAATGTACGTACGTTTGCGCACTTGTTGCAGCGGAGACCGAGACAAGGGAGAAGGAATCCCTGTGTATTCTGTATTTGTTCTATGGAAGCCTAATGATTGGTGAAAACATGGCTGTTATGTATTGGATGTATTCTTTTAGTGAAATACTGCATGCATTTTTTTTTGTTGGAAAATCAGTACGCTTTATTATTCATATATGAGAGTAATCCGTACGAACTCCATTTGAAGAAACAAAGCAACCAATATATGCCACCCTCCGGATTCATAAACTGAAGCAAATCTATGAGCATCACCATTCGAGTTCTTGTTTTTATAGACCTCCACCGACACGGAGCTAGCTTGCCATACTGTGAGGAGCCTAGATCGGAATCGAGGTAGGAAGAAGCAGCAGGGGATCGAAGAGGAAGAAAAGCACGAGGAAGGGGATGAACTCCGGCTGGAACCCGGAAGGATTCGATTACTTTTAGAGAGTAGTTTGAAAAGCTCAATACATGATAGATGGCGTGAGCAGACAGCCTGCTCCGCTTAAGTACACGGGGTCATGCCCCTCTCCACGCGCGCAGGCGGCTAACAGAATTACTGGACCCAATCTTCACTCGCATATCGTGTCGTGGGCTTCTTTGGCCGGCTGGACCTGGGCCTTGCCTCCAGCCCGGCCCCTTCCTCCTCGGCAGACTCTGCTCGGGGATCGTCTTCCTTGTCGTCGCTTAGCATGGCAGGGGTCCTGACATTGCCCCCCTCTTGAGGCGCTGCTTGCCCCTAAGCAGTGGCGCGCGGAAACTCTTGATGAATAGCTTCATAATCTTCCCAAGTTGCCAGGGTTGACGGCAAATTGTTCCACTTGATGAGAACTTGCTGGATGGACTCGCCCGAGCGGCGGACGACGCGAGACCGAAGAACCCGCCAGGTGTAAGGCGGAGGGCAAAATCGCAGGCGGTGGGAGTCACCCGATGACCGACGCCAATGGACTTCTTCACCGGGAGACGTGAAATACTTGGGTGAATAGCCGAATGCGGTGGAAGGTCAAGCTTGTACGCGCCCTCGTTCCAATCTTCTCGAGAATGGTGAACGGCCCGAAGAAACGGAATGCCAGTTTCTGGTGAGATCTCGGCGCCCGAAGTCCGGACATATGGCTGAAGTTTCAAGAACACAGAGTCGCCCACAAAGAAATGTCCTCTCTCGAACGTGAATGGTCCGCCCCGCCTCTTCATGCGACTCTTGGCCCGGTCAAGATGTTGCCGCAAATGAGTATCCATCCGGGCCCGGAGGCATACCGGACTCAAGTTGCCGGTGTTGTATCATCATCAATGACCCGGGGCATAGCAAGAAACCGAGGAGCATATCCATAGAGTGCTTCGAAGGGAGAACGGCCAATCGAGGAGTGTTCAGAGGAGTTGTACCAGAATTCAGCAGTCGCCAGCCATTTCTTCCATTTGCGCGGACAGGCGTGGACGAAACACCGCAAGTACGTTTCAAGGCATTGGTTAACCCTCTCTGTTTGCCCATCCGACTGAGGGTGGTACGACGTGCTACGGTTCAGTTGTACTCCAGCAAGAGTGAACAGCTCATCCCAGAAATTGCAGGTGAAAATCCTGTCACGGTCAGTCACAATCTGAAGAGGCATACCGTGGAGTCGGTAGACTTGATCCATGAACAACGCTGCCAATCGCTTTCAGCAGTGAATGGATGTCGCAGAGGCAGAAAGTGCCCGTATTTGGTGAACATGTCAACAATCACCAGGATGCAATTATAACTGGCTGATAGCGGTAAGCCCTCGATGAAATCCATCGACAGAATTTGCCAAGCAGATTCGGGAACGGGCAACGGCTGTAGCAGGCCTGGAGACTTGGCGCGATCGGGCTTGGATTGTTGGCAGATAAAGCAGGACTGCACAAAGTCTTTCACGCATTGCTTCATCCCCGCCTGCCGGTACCGCTTCAATTTAGCATATGTAACTGGAACCCGGAGACCACCCCACGCCGTCTTTGTGGAATTCAGACATCAATTGCTTCTACACCACAGGATCAGCGCCAACCCAAATGCAGCCTTTGAAACGGAGCACACCATCCTTCAAAGTATAGGAGGACTGTCTGAGAGGAGACAGGGCAACCTTGGCAATGATGTCACGAAAGTGGAAGCATCGGACTCATAAGCAGCGCATATCTTGAAGCAATCCACGATGATACCATTGTCGACCACGCCGCACACCGAAATGGAGGGTTAGGGTGACGAGATAACGATCCGCTGCCCCTCGTTTCTCCGAGCCTTTACGATACACAATACAAAACTGAAGCCCAATGAGTTTGGAGAACACCTTATGTTGCCAGGAGGTATGCAGCCGCTGGTCTGTTAACTGAGTCAATGCCTTCTGATCTGTTAGTATGGTGAACTCAGAAAATTGCAAATAAGCACGCCAAGATCGAACCGCCGGGAGAATGGCCATGTACTCCTTCTCGTATGTCGATAGGCCTCTAGATTTTGGACCGAGTGCTTTGCTGATAAACGCGAGCGGGTGACCATCTTGCATAAGTATGGCTCCAATGCCCTGGTCAGATGCGTCGGTTTCAATGCAAAACGGCCGCTGGAAATTTGAAAGGGCCAAAACAGGGGGACCGACACAATGCCCGCTTGAGTCTGGCGGAAATGTTGTTTCGTGCTCTGGGGTCCAAATGAAGAGAGCATGCTTCTTGAGTAATGTTGTAAGAGGTCGAGCTATAATGCCGAAATGCCCGACGAATTTGCGATAATAACCCGCCCAGCCGAGAAAGCCCCTCAACTCCTTTACTAAGGCTGGTGTTGGCCAATTGACGATAGTGGTGAGCTTATCGATCCGTGACGACGCCCTCGATGATGGATCACATGGCCCAAGTAAACCAGACTCGTCTGGGCAAAGCTGCACTTTGAAAGTTTTAGGTGCCATTGATCTCGAGATAACAGCTGCAGCACCACTCTGAGATGCTCAAGATGAGACGCCAAATCTGAAATAAAATCGAGAGAATGTCGTCGAAAAACACCAAGGCAAAACGGGCGCGCATGGGAGGCCAACGTAGTGTTCATCGCATCTGGGAATGAACCTCGTGCGCGGTGAGCCCAAATGCCATGACGCTGAACTCGAATTGGCGAAGTGTGTTTGAAGGCCATCTTAAATTCTTCCCCTTCTTTCATGCGGATTTGATGGAACCCGGCTTGAGGTCCGGATCGAGAAGTAGCGAGCACCTTGCAACTCGTCAAGCAACTCATCGATTATCGAGAACCGGATATTTTCCTTTCTCGATCGCATTCAAGTGACGATAGTCAACACAGAAGCGCCACGAGCCGTCCTTTTTCTTTACTAATAAAACCGGTGATGCAAAGGCACTATGACTCTTCTGGATAATCCCCTGGTTGAGCATATCTGCAACTTGCCGCTCAATCTCAGATTTCAGCACGGGCGCATAGAGGTATGGCCGAATAAATACCGGCCGGGCACCGGGTATGAGAGGGATTGCGTGATCACGAAATCACGTTTGGGAGGTAGAGTATGTGGTGGTTGAAAGAGATGCTCGAACTCCTGAAGTAAGCTCTTGAAATCCTTAGGTAGCTCGGGTGGCAAGGTGGATGACACTGGTGCTTCAAAGTTGAAGGACGACAATTTGAATGACGAGCCCACCGGCTACCGAGGGTCCCCAAATAACACCACAAATGAACCAGAATATGGTATAGCAATCCAATCACACCCCACCCATCCATGCATTGGGCTAAAGTTGGACAACCAGTCCAAACCGAGAATCATATCATAAGATCAGAAGGGCGGCAGCTTCGGTCGGTATGGAACTTAGCTGACTGAACTGACCAACAAGCATTTGGAATATGGTGGGAGCAGAGCATGATTTCCCCATTAGCCACCTGCACTTGGAGTGGAACTGGCAATTCTTGTACAGTTGGAAGATGAGCCCCCAGGGAAGCTTTGAGGAAGGTGTGAGTGCTGCCAGAGTCGACCAATATAGAGATGGGGCGGCCCATGAATTCCCCGGACAGACTGAATGACTTGTTCACGACCTTGCCTGTAGAAGCTGATACAGAGAGATGAGCCATAATCTCTGAATGTTCTGAATGTTCAGTTTGCTCCATGGTGTCTTCTTCAGCTTCAGGAAATAGATCGTGAAGCTCCTGCACCAAGTTGAGCTGTACCATCTCGGCGCATTTGTGATCCCTACTCCAACGTGCAGCGCAACGCACGCAGAGGCCTTGGGCACGACGTTGGGCGCGAAGGTCGCGGAATTGGCCACCACATTGTGTGGAGGCGGTGGAGGGTGACGTCGATCATCAGCCACAGGTGCCCGCCCCTGTTTAGGTTGAGCGGGGGCGGTACCAGTGGGAACAGCTCGATCGTAGCGACGGAATGGCCGGCGGTGATCGCGCTCCAACACTTCCTCCTGTAACAGGGCAAACACAGCGGCAGAATCCCAGGAAGTAGGGCGTTGCATAAGAACTGCAGAACGGATTTCATGTTTGAGCCCATCAATATAGCGCTGAGTGAAATACATGGGATCGTGGTTTGGGGAATAAGCTAGCAGATCATCGATCAGGCCAGAAAATTGGTGGTTGTATTCAGAGACTGTATTGGACTGTTGGACATGCAGAATACGCCTGACTAAGAGTTCATGTTCCTGTTTGCCAAAGCGTTCTAGGATGAGGTCCCTAAACTCCGACCAAGAGCACCGGCTAAGCCGAGACTCTACAGATTGTTTCCAAATATTGGCATCATGTTTGCAATGCGAGGCCCCACCTTAACCCAACGACAAGCAGGAACAGAGTAAAGGTCGAAATAGTCTTCGCAATCCTTCGACCAAGCTTTAGGATGCTGTCCCACAAACTCGAAAAATTTACTTTGGGTAATTTAGAAGATTGACCTCCATCAAATCCCCCCTGAGACCCGGTTTCCCAATTGTGGTTTGGTGCTGGTGGTGGTCTGTGGCCGAATGCTAGAGGTGGTGGCATGGGGTTGGGTTTGGGTGGAGGTTGGTGAGCCCAAAGAATTAGATGGATGAGATTGGAACGCACTCCGGTTCGAGGGAACTACGGTTGTCACCAACCCGCAGCCCCAGTTCAACGCTGGTGCCCGTGAGGGCCTTGGGGCCGGAACTCGCGTAGATGGGCGCGGACCAGACCGAACTCGACGGCCGCTGACTTCGCCGGGTAAGCGGCGGCTTGCGTCAAGAACCGCACTCGGCGACGGCGGGCGTGGATGTCAACTTGGGCGGAGCACGGTGCGCCGCCACCGCCGAGTGCGTGACGACGCCGGTCGATGGCGCAGCCGCGGCGACGCCGTGGTGCTCGCAGAGTGACGACCAGCGATCGCTCCATGTACTTGGTTGCCTTGCCCACTTCGAGCTTGAGAGACGGAGCTTCTTCACCTTCGCTGTGTCGCCGATGAGTCCGCCCACCTCGGGGACGCCACTGCCGAACACCTTGTGGGCGCTTCCCAAGTCGCCGAGGCGGTAGCCGCCGACAAGGCGCTACGCCCATCTTCGACTCGAGTTTGTCGAACCGCTTGTCCCGCACCGCGAAGCGCTTTGTCGAGCTCGGCGAGGAGAGCTTTTGATCCGCACCCATGGCGCCCGCGCGACATGGCGGTATGAGTGCAGTGGTGGTGGGATGACGACTCGATCCGCGACGCCGCCACAAACCGCGATCCGTGGATTGGAATTACGGATCGCCGAAGTTCACCGGATCAGCGAATCGAAAATCAACCAACCAAAATCCGTGTGGATACGAGCGATCGATGGGATATGAGCAACGCCGCGACGGACGGCCGAGGAACGTAGGTCTCGATACCACTTGTGAGGAGCCTAGATCGAATCGAGGTAGGAAGAAGCAAGCAGGGGATCGAAGAGGAAGAAAAGCACGAGGAAGGGGATGAACTCCGACCGAAACTCGGAAGGATTCGATTACTTTTAGAGAGTAGTTTGAAAAGCTCAATACATGATAGATGGCGTGGAGCGTACAGCCTGCTCCGCTTTAAGTACACGGGTCATGCCCCTCTCCACGCCAAGCAGCGCTAACGTAATTACTAGACCCAATCTTCACTCGCATATCGTGTCGCGGGCTTCTTTGGTCAAGCCGACCTGGGCCTTGCCTCCAGCCCGCCCCCTTCCTCATTGGCAAACTCGCTTTCGGGGATCGCCTTCCTTGTCGCCGCTAGCATGGCAGGGTCCCGACACATACATGCCTTAATCTCCCTAATGATGTGGCCATTGAGACTCATCATCCTCGTGCCACGCCGTATTCTTCACTACATTCGCATCGGGTAACAATCTTCCAAAGCATAAGGTCACTCGCGAGCTAGGCCTTCTCTGTAGGCGCTCCAAAAAGTACCTACCTCATCCCTTTGCAATCACTGCCACCTGTCACAATGCAACTTATATAGTGCAACATCATATTTTATCTACATCGCCCCTAAGTAGGCGGGATTCATAGCTGGTCGCCTTTTTTTTTTTTTTTTGCGAAAAGGAGCATGATACATCTTCCCTTTTATAAACCGTCCCTAAAGAAAAAGAAAATTACAACCGAGTCCGAACACAACTCATCTTCCTAATCTCCGAGATCCGGTTAAGCCGCCAACACCACCATCGGTCCAAGTCCACCTTCAGAAACCACCAAGGAGCTCCACGCATTGGAAACGCCGCAAAATGTACCATCGCCCTAACCACACCACACCTAATCATTTCCGCTGAAAGACCATCGGCCACCCCAAGACGGAAAGGGAGAGGAAAGAAATCTGCCATCGCAGGCCGTAAGACCGACAATCGGAAGATGAGTCCACCGGCACCGGTGAAACCCCTAGCAAATGAGGGCAAGCCGCACACCCACGAAGATGTACATAGCCACCTTCCACGGAAAGTTGGAAAACGGGCCTCACCTCGTCGGGCGTCCGCGAGGGCGTGGAATCCGCCGAGGATGGTGAAGGGGTTGAGAAACCCCGCCGCGCATCACCGCCGCCGCCGCCGAAGACGCCGCCGCGGAAGGAGAAAAGACACCGACTAACTGATCCAAGCACGAGCTCCGGATCCGGAGCGACACCACCTCACAGGCCTCCCGCCCGCACCAGATCGAGCGACGGCGAGGTGGACAAAGACCCAGAGGAATTTATTCCGACAAAGCAGCGCCGCCGCCACCACGAAGCTCACGTCACGGGGAAACCTAATCCTAAAACAGGAACCTAATCTACACCACCGGCCGAGGCAATTCGGGCCTCTCCACATCCGAGGCCCAGGAGGCCGGCGGCCTCACCGGTGGGAGAACGCGTCGCCCTTTAGTTGCCCTTCTGATCTATTATTAGGCCGAGGCCAAGGATTGGCTTGCCTTGCTATTGCTCGCCACTGCCACATCGTGACTATCAGCCGCACAAGATCCTCATGCTGGAGAGCTGCCACGCTGCCTCATGAAGCCAACCACGAGCATCCATGATCCATGCTCGGCCCGACTGATAAACTTCAAGATCTCTTTGCCTTGTAATGTCCAGACACACTTAGCCATATTGCACTTCAGCGAGCAATGACGTCATGAATCTTGGCTGCCACAAAAAGATAAACGTTTTTTTTTAACACTTTTCCTATATTTCAGGTGTTTGAAATTTAAGAAGATTTTAGGCAACACTTTTTACTACTACATTGTTATTTTTATGATTTGTTATTTGTCATAGTAACACATTAAATTTTTGTCGTTGTCTAACTATAGAAAATAATTGTTAATTTTTAACTTGTCCTTGGGCCAACACATATAAAATTTTGTAAGGTTCGTAGTTTTGTTTAACTGATTTTTATTATTAGAACCGAAAATTGTAGATTGTGTCTATAGAAATTGTAACGAACTAAACCTGTAATTTTAGTGTAAAATATGTGCAATAACCGCCGCCCCAAATAAAAATTCAGGCACTTGAAATTTAGCAAATCTCTTTTTAAATAAAGATAAACGGTTGATTTGTCACATGTTCCTTGGGTCTCCCCGGAAAATAGTCTCTTTTTTTTTTAGAATTACACAAAGATAACGCAGACGCCACAACACGCACGCACACTCACCCCTACGAACACACATACACAAACCCTACTCCTATGAAGCACCCTCGAAGAACCTGCTGCGTAGACGGATCCGAGATTCTCGGTCACCATAGGTGCCTCGTCGCCAACGGTAACGCCACTTACCACTTAATGCATAACGCCGGTAAATCCCGAAAAAATCCCAAAGAAACGTCCCGGAGCGGAAACCATCCATGGCCCATGGGCTGGCAGGACATAGATTTGGTAACTTGCGGCCCTTCATCCACCGTCCAAAGTACATCCAATGGCTCAGATCACTTGCAACTAAAATAGTAAACAGCTATCCAATTTTTCACTTACGGACGCGGGAGCAAAGCCTCCGCTGGCCTCGCACGCCGCCGCCGCCGTGACCCTGCTGGACTCGCGCGTCGACGCCAGCCTCCCGGGCGCCGGCCTCGCGACCCTGCTGGCCTCCCGCACCGCCGGCGGCCACCTCGTGTGTCGCCTACACTCCTCCAGCCTCCCGCGACCCCGCCGGCCTCCTCGCACGTGGCGGCCAGCCCCTGGTGCTGTCGCGCTGCCATGGGAGACGAATCTCCTGCTGACCGGACCACTAAATCAAAATAAGTGTTTGGTTTTTACTCAAGAATGCTTCCAAATTTGAGATTTAGTGAACCAAGAAAGGCTAATTTGCTTAATTTCGTTATAGAATTTTCATACACATATGTCCATTGTTTGGTCTACAGAATTAGTTGATGCCTGGGTTTTGCAAGTTCTGAAAGTTTAGAATCTGATGTACCAGCAAATAAGAGAGTAAAAGTATGTTGTAATTGCAATCTGAACATTTCTATTTTTTGCCATTCCAATCTAATTGTTGATATTTCTATAAGTTATTGCTCAGACTCTACTAATTCGTTCAAGTAGAAGGAGAACACGATGGCATAAAGAAGAAGACCTTTTTTTTTTTTTTTTTTTTTTTTTTTGATAACACATAAGAAGAAGTCGAGCTTGAAGAGTTACACTGCATCGACAGTTTCACTCAGCTCATAAAAATTCAACTTTAGCAAATTTAGACTTTCGAAATCTGTTCTGGCTTCTAGTAGTTGGTTACATAGTATTTAGACTTTCAAGATCTGTTCTCGCATACCACACCCACTGCATCGTGATCATCAGCGGCACAAGATCCTCATGCTGGAGAGCTGCGACTGCATCATGAAGCCAACCACGAGCATGACTGATAAACTTGCCTTGTAATGTCCAAACACACTTAGCCATATCGCACTTCAGCAAATCAATGACGCCATGAATCTTGGCGGCCACCAAAAAAAAAAAAAACTGTTGATTTGTGATATGTTCCTTCGGTGACGGTGTCCCAGGAAATAATAGTTTTTTTTTATTTGAGAAACTCCAGGAAAAAATAGTTGCAGCAAACGTCCCAAGTGAAAACATCCATGGGCTGGCAGCCTGCCTGTTAGTCCTAGCCCAAGTTACGTGCTGGGCTCAGCAGGCAGACTAGAGCACGGGCCGGCCCCTTGCCTTCATCCCGCGGTCCCGCCCGCCCGCCTCCATCGTCGTCGTCCCCAATGGCGGCAGCGGCGGCGGAGGCCGTGTCGCGCCGCCTGGGAGCCGCCGTCCGCGACCTCTCCGGCGCGTGGTACGGGCGCCACATGGCCGCAGCCGAGCGCGCCATCCGCGCGCGCCTGCCCCTCGTCGACCTCATCCTCGAGGTCCGCGACGCGCGCGTGCCGGACTCCTCGTCGTTCGAGCCTCTCCGCCGCCGCGGGCCTCTGGAGCCAGACCGCCGCCGGGTTGTCCTTCTTAATAAGGCGGATCTGGCGGACCCTTCCGAAACCGAGGTAATCAAGCGCTCCCCAAACCCTGGGCTCTGTGCGCTGCACATTGGGGAGAGTTGACGGCCTGCTTGACGCCCAAGGTTGCTCGTGGTTGTGCAGGAGTGGGTGGCGTACATCAACAAGCAGGTGAGCTGCCCTTGCATCGCGGTAAATTCACACAGCAGGGAAAGCATCAAGGAGGTAGGCCACGGCCAGCACCAGCAGTGCTATTTGTACTACATGGATTTAGTAATTGGGTAGTTGATTCTGTGGTTTTCTACTTGGAGATGCATGTCTATCTAATATACGGGCCTTCTTTTGAAATATAGCTATTGAATGCTGTGCAAACAAGAATCAAGGAGATCAAGCATGGCAATAACAATTGCATAGGAACTGCCCTCCTGGTTGGGATTCCAAACGTTGGGAAATCAGCCATTGTTAATGCAATGCATCAAATTGGGAGGATTTCTGCAACAGGTGATAAATACAGGTCATTTGTTTCTGGTTTGTTGTTTGTGGGGTTGCGTCTGTTTTGGTTTGCTTCTTAATAATTGTTGTCTGTCCAGAGAAGGAAAGCTCAAGCATGCGATTGTGAGCAGCCATCCTGGGGAAACTAGAGACATAACGGGATACAAGGTAACTTAAACAGCTCGTATGTTCTAGGATGCATGAAATGAAAATGCTGTTTTTTAAGTGAACAGGAGGGCTGTTCCCCTTACTGAATTTATTAAAATTAAAATAAGAAAAAGGTAGCAGTACAACAAAGCTCAAGAAACCCCAAAAAAATTCCAACAGAGAGTCTATTCATAATGCTGTTTTTTTCCAGATCACTTGGTAAGCGCTATTACAAGTTGCTACTTATGCTGCACTGCCTTCTGCATCAACCAAAGTTCAATTCATCATTTAAAGGACAATAGAACTGAAGAGTGGTTCTTATAGGAATATCTGCAGTGCATGTGTTTTTTTAGTTTGCGCTTCAATCAGCTAAGTCAACATGTTTTGGATCGGCAACTGGCTATCTGATTTTTGAATGTCATTTACATGTTACAAGACTTATTGATCTACAGGTTGCTAGTCATCCGAATATATACGTTTTGGACACTCCTGGTGTGCTGTCGCCAAGATTTGCAAATGATGATTCTGGTCCCAGACTAGCCTTAACTGGTACCAGTTACTTCGAAGTTTATGGCTTCACTTTAACTACATGCTATTGCATTATTAGCTGATGCACGGACATGCTTTTACAGGAGCAATTAAGGAGTCCTTGTTGGAGGAGTATGATATCACACAGTTTCTTCTTGCAATTGTGAACTCAGGAAAGGAATATAGGAAGTGGGAGAACTTGAATAAAGCAGGGGAGAATTTATCTGGTGGCAACACAACTCCGTCCGGGTGGCACAACAATAAAAGGAAATATGCTTCAGATCACACTCAGGTGAGTGAAGCAAAGAGTTTAGAGCTCCGTTCCTAGTAGTTTCAACCTAGTTTCACTTTCATGCAATGTCTCACTGCTGATACAAGAAAATTGCTATGCTTTTTTTTTCTGTGAAAGGTTTATGATTTACTAGAAGTTTGTATGTTTCTTTTTTTTTTTTTTAAAAAATGTATGCAATACTAGCTGCTTTGTTGCCTTTGTGCAGGATTTCATTGTGAAAGCAGTCCGACAAGTGCTTTTTGAGACAGTATCTTGTTTTAATCGGGATATAGGACAGGTGGATGAGTTAAGAAGATTGATAGGCCACCAACTTGTTAACTTGCAGGAGGTTTTCAAAGTCTCCACTGAATCAAATGAGGATATGTGTAAACCTATAGCTATGAAACTACTCAATCTGTATCGGACAGGAAGGCTTGGCCACTACACCTTAGAACATGTCCCAGATGTTAGGTAGGAAGTTGTTGCCTAAAGCATTTTCCTTTTTCTACCTTAAAAGGACTATGCGTGATTTGGCCAGGATGCAACCTCTCCTAGGTTACCCAGGGTGATGAGGTGCCGGCAGTAGTGTCGTAGTAAAGGCTAAAAAAATGAATCTAATATAATGTATTATTATTACTAGCAAATATACTTGTGCGTTGGTGGGAGGAAAAAAAAATAAAATATTTACAATTACTAATGACCGAAAGTCAATGATTGTTGTATGTGCAGACAAGTTTGCTAGGTCAGCAATTTTATTTTTAATTTTACTAGCGTTCAAAATTTTAAAACGGTGGCAAGAATTATTATCACCGATAATCTGATTATATAAGTGGAAAGAAGCATGACTAGTGACAGGCTAGGTACACCATGGAGAGCAGTAGAAACTGCTAAGAAAAACTAGAAAGCTCGCTCAACCTCTATCCGTATATCGGGATTGCAAAGGATTGCAAACCACAGTGCCCCTCTTACAATCCTGAATCCTTGTCGAGGACGTACTCAATGTATGTGGATTAAGGGTCTGTTTTCCTATGAGACTAGAGATTAAGAACTAATTTTAGTCTCATTTTTAGTCCTAAATAATCAAATATAAGGACTAGGAACTAATTTTTTAGTTAATCTTAAAAAAAGTCTCAATTTCACTAAAAAGCTGGGAGGAGACTGTGGAGACTAATTTTAGTCTCTAGTCTCTACTCTCTAGTCCCTCCATCCAAACATCCCCTAAAAGTTGAAGTGTAATCAAATAAGACATGAATCTATATATACATGATGGACGAGATTCTGATGTGAAAATTTAGTTTATTTTTTTTTATTTCAAGTTTATCCAAACGTGGCCGGCCGGCATGAATGATCTAGCTAGTGTCTCGCCAATCATGCACATAGCCCCAATTATATGAGTGTCATTCTACCTCTGCCTGCATCACGTCGCGTCTAGGAGGATTGGCTACAACGTGGCACTGGCGCTGCATTGTGACTAGAGGCACCACGAGGATGGAAGATAGGTTTGATATACTTGGGGTGTTGCATTGGTAGACCAGCATGTATGTTAATAGCACACACCAGGCATGTTGGTCTAACTAGGGTAAACTGATAGTCACTGCTTTGGACTAAACCGAACTGACAAAGTGACCGGTTTCCTTCTGAGAGTTTTGATCAAACCAAGAATCATTCAAGCATCAACACTTTTCTTTATGACCTTATTACAAGTCTAGCCGCGGCTGTTGTCTCCTCTTTCCAGGATTACTTATAATTAAGAAATCGTAGTAAACGAAATCAATCAAGGGGATGTAGCTCAAATGGTAGAGCGCTCGCTTTGCATGCGAGAGGCACGGGGTTCGATCCCCGCATCTCCACATTTTTAATCTGTTCAGTTTTGGTTTCTCATCTCTTCCATTTTAATGTGTTCAAATTATTTTTCTCGTCGGTCATCAGTTGAATCTTCTCCGCCAGGGCCGTGACTTTTGAGATTTCGATCACGTACGTGCGTGCGTTTCCTTCCGTCACAACCTTAAAAGTCATTAATACACGTTGAAGCGAAGTAAAGAAACTGTAATTAGCTGAGACGGATAGCAAACCATTCACACCCGCATGTAATTACCTCAGAGAAAACAACGGAGCATTCAAGACCATGCATTGTCTACAATGTCTAGGCAGTGGGAAAATGGAAGAGCCCAGTTTATTTTTATTTAATTCCAAGATGACCAACGTTGGCGTTCATCTCGATCTAACGAACTCGACGAAGAAACACGGGAGTCGAGTCGAGCCATGACGTCAAAATTCCACAAGAAAAATACGTACGTCCACCCAATTTATCCTCCTCCTATAGGGCCATTTAGGGATGAAAACAAGACCCCAGGTATTTCTTGTCTGTCCATGCCGAAAGAGTCAAAAACACAGATAGCCTGTGTCTGAATCCAAACATCCAAATCCGAATATTCAAAATTAGGCTTCTAATATGTATATGAGATATAGCATATATATCAATATCCAAATGATCCATATAAAATTATATTTCTAATATGTATCCCAATGATCCATATCCACTCCTGATATTCAACAAAAAAGAGTATAGGGTACAATACGTGGGTATCCATCTATATCCAATTCGGTTTCATCCCAAGGCCATTGTTGTTTGTCCATGTTGAATGGATCAAATACTATATAGATAGTCTGTCCAAATTCATGCATCCAAATCCAAATATTCAAAATTAGACTTCTAATATGTATAGAGATAGATATCAATATCCGAATGATCTATATCCGAATATGACATTCAACAAAAAAAAGTAGGATATAATACAAGATATGAGACGTAATGTAGGTTCACAAGTACGTATCTATCTATATCTGATTCTGTTTTATCCCAAGGCCATTGGTAGGCTCTCCACTGCTCCGAGTCCTAAGTAGTTTCATATCTATCCTCGAATAGGGCCATTTAGGGATGAACTCTCCACTGCTCCGAGTCCCAAGTAGTTTCATATCTATCCTCGAATAGGGCCATTTAGGGATGAACTCTCCACTGCTCCGAGTCCCAAGTAGTTTCATATCTATCCTCGAATAGGGCCATTTAGGGATGAAAACAGGACAGATACTCATTGATGTAATTTTAGATTAGTGTTAAAATCAAACCCTATAAACACAATTTCATGATAGTGTCAAGTCAAATCATACAGAATTTGGTTAAGTTTACAAAAAAAAAAAAAAAAAACACTACTATTTATCATACTAAACAAGTATCATTGAATCCACTATCAAACGTATTTTTTTTATTTTCATAGTATCCTTTTCAAAAAAAAATTCATAGTATACTTTATTAGGTTTTAAAGTCATTAATGTTGATACTATTTGTATAAATTTTAAGATAGTTTGATTTGAACCCAGATTGTATTGTGAGGTGGATAAGTAGTTTAGTTTGACCCGTGGCTGTGACATACTACTATCCATCTGTCGTCATCTGTCGTCCGGTACGCACGAGGGCGGGTTGGACAGTCCAGGTACATCCAAAACCGGGGCGCCGGCCTCCCGTTTTGTCCGTTGAAAATTGTTATTGTCTTCTGTCATCAAACTGCACTGCACCGATGGGAACGAAATACACGGCTCCCTCCGTCTCGTAAATAATTAATCATATTGACTTTTAAAACATCATGTTTTGATCGTTAAATCTTATTCAAATTATTTATATAATTTAAAAATAAATAAATTATTATTAAAGTATCTCTAATAATAAAATAAGTCACATCAAAATGGATGATGTTTATATAAAAAATTTGAATAAGGCGAGAGGTTAAACATGGCATCTTAAAAGTCAAATGATTTAATTATTTTGAGACGGAGGGAAGTAGTCTAGAGCAGGCCTTACCTGTCGCTCATCGTACCCTAAGCTGTACCCACTGTATACCACATGTTGTTCTGGTTCCCCCTCATCAAAAACAAGTGCAAAAACACATTTGGCTGTCTCTAATAAAGTGGCGATAATTTATCAAATCCCTGTGAGATTAATTAATAAAGGGCCAATAAAGGTAGAACAATCAAATGAAGGGCTAATAAAGGCAGAGCAATCACACAAATGGCAGCGGCGCGTAGTCTCCGGCGCGGCGCCGGCGAGCCATCGCCCAGGCCCCAGCGCTCGCGGTTGAAGAGATGAAGAGCACCCGGTCACCTTTTTCCAGATCCTACTGGACAACGCCCGGTCCTCTGACAGCTAAGCGCTGGGCCCCATGTGTACCTCGCCGCCCTGAGCGTGAGCCGCCACTCCCTTTTTTTCGTGTTAAACCTCACAAATAAGTCTAATCACGAACCCGCCCTTCCCCGTCACGTTTCTAGACATTTGGCTTCGCAATTACACCCTCCCATTTCCACCTTTTTTTTTATATATATGCCCATCGCTGCCTTGCCAGACCAGCAGCCGCTCCACTCTTTCGGTCTCTTCTTCTTCCGCGAAGCTTGCGGGGTACGGACGGAGATGGCGGCCGGGGGATGACCCCGGCAATGGCGGATGCCGTGGAGGAGCTGACGCGGCTGTACCGGGAGCTGCCGCCGCGCCCGGCCGTGGAGGAGGTGGAGGCGGCGGCGGCGGTGCTGGCCTCAGCGGACGCGGAGGGAGGAGGCGCGCCTCGCCGAGATCGCGCGGGACGAGGCGGCGGCGCGGGCGCGGGCGCCGGCGCAGGGCGTGCCGGCCGAGCTCTTCGACGTGCTGTGGGAGGCCAGGCGCAACGCCGTGCGCCTCCGCGCGCTGCAGCAGCGGAAGGAGGCCGCGCACGTCGTCGAGCTCGAGAGGCGCTTCAAGCTCTTCGACGACCTCATCCAGAGGGCGTCGCGGGTGGTGTCCCCAGGTGATGGTAGTGGTGCCAGCGGCGCCGGCGGCCGGGGGTGTTGCCGTGGTTGACCATGAAGTCGTCGAGGTCGAGGCGAGGCGGAATCCGACGCTGGCTGCTGCGATGGCCGCCGCGGCGACGACAGAGATAGACCGTGGAAGCAGGGGTGCCTTGGGACTGGAATCCACGTCCGTCTCGTCGCTGCGCCGTGCAGCTTCGGCAGGTATTACGCCTTCTTAATTCATCTCAGTATTTCTGCTTCCCCTGCAAATTTAGGTGAAAATCTCTCCAAAAGTTTTCTCTTGAGAAAAAAAAAATAGTTTAATAGCTGTTAGATACCAAGCTAATCGTTTGACTGGTGTGGTTTCTGTTGACTTGCCTTGTTTTGTAGTAAAAAAAACAGCCAAATTTATTTCTTCTACCATGTCTTCAGTCCATAGTTTTATTACACTAAAACTGTTTTTTAAGAAACACTTGACTAGGACTTGTTAGTTGAATCAATCTAAGAGCTTTTTTTTCTACAACTATGGTAACACATCATTTCAACCCATGATAATTTGTTTATAATTGACTTGTTCATAGGATGCCATCATATAAGCTATAATGATGGGCGCATTTCTTATCAGTACTTCACTAGTGCTGGTAATTGGGCACAATGATGGGCTGTGCGCTTTGTGGTTATTTCTGTTTGTACTGTGTTAGCTACTATACGCATTCTGCAATTCAATTTTTCTGGACATAAATGACAGCACACCTACTAATTTGTAAGGAACCTGGAAGGCTGGAACTATCTTTTGTTGGTCGCAGCTGGACCCCACTATTAGGAAGTGTATTTTCTCTACTTGCATCAGTATTTTTGTTGCGTGTCTTACTAACTTTAATGGATTGAACTTGCTTAATTTTAATAGACTTTTAGTTGCTTTCTATTGTAGTTCTATACTCCTGCTTTTTTTTCCTGTGTGATTTTGCTAGTTACGTGCATTTATTTATAGCCTTCGTATGTGGTGGTGATGGTTCTACTACGCTTTTCTTTTTTTCAGGAAACTCAACTGTAACCTAAAAGTTGCATTGATGTAATTCTAAGTCATCTACTTTGTTGCTGTTTATTTTGTCTTACTCAATGTCTATGGTAACGTAAGATTGTCTAATGATAGTTTTGTATAGATGATCTGTCCATAGTCCATAGGCTGTTATGGTATATTGGTATTAGTGACTTGGTTGTAATAGCTACACTTCCCTTCTCATTAGTTCACTATGAGTAGTAATAGTAGTGGACACGGACAGTGACGAAGCCACTCGCCGGGCAACACGGGCTGAAGCCCTGCCTACCAATGTCAGGAACATAGAGCCCCCCTAAGCCCCACCTTAAATTTTATGCATACTTATATAGATTAGGAGGGGCTAAGACTGAGATCAGGAACGTTCAGCCCGACCTTAAATTTTTCCTGGCTTCATCGCTGTGATTTGTGATGATTCTGTGAGGTAGTTTTATGCATTCCAGGATTCTCTGCTTCATACATGTGAGGAATATCTCAACTGAACTTTCACTATTTGGATATCGGCCAGTACTTCTTTCGAATAGAATTCTACAGCGTGGCCTGATAACTGTAATTAACTTAAACTTAACTGATTGGTGCGGCGCGGAGCGCAGTTGATGTGGAGCGCTGCCGTCATCCTGCCGTGCGCACGGGCCGGGTCTCCGGGAGAGCCACATGGTGGTTTTGCGGTGTCTTTTTTTTTATTATTATTATCCTGATTCCTGAGGAAGCGAGCAGGGTGTGGCCAAAGGCCTTTTCGTACATGTACTGTTCCCGTTGGAATCCTAAAGTCGCGCACTTCCGTTCCTATGATTTTCCCTATTCTTATCCTCTATTTCACCTATCTGCCAAAGGGGGCCTTAACCATATTTGTTCCAGGCCTAGCATGAGACCATCTTCTTCTACAGTAACATTTAAAAAAAAAAACAGTGTCAGTATGTTCCTAATAAAGACTAATATGTCATTTTTTGCAGGTACTGACACAGAAAAGCTGGGCCTTATCCAAGTGGCAAGCCTTATAGAGTCATCGGCAAAGAAGGGGACTACAGAGCTCAATCTTCGGGGTAAGCTGGTGGACCAAGTTGAGTGGCTCCCTGTCTCGCTTGGAAAGTTACAGGATGTCACTGAGCTTGATCTATCTGAGAATAGGATCATGGCACTCCCATCAACAATTGGTAGCCTTAGATACTTGACAAAGCTTGACCTCCACTCAAACCAGCTGATCAATCTGCCTGATACCTTCGGGGAACTTTCCAGCCTGATTGATCTTGATTTGCGTGCAAACCAGCTAAAGTCTCTTCCTACATCATTTGGAAATCTCACGAGCCTTGCCAATCTTGACCTGAGCTCAAATCTGTTGAAGGTCCTTCCTGATTGTTTGGGAAAATTGAAAAACTTGAGAAGGTTAATTGCTGAGACGAATGAGCTTGAGGAGCTACCCTATACTATTGGATCGTGCACCTCTCTTGTGGAGCTTAGGTTAGATTTTAATCAGCTCAAAGCCCTTCCAGAAGCCATTGGGAAGTTGGAAAACCTGGAAATCCTGGCGCTACACTACAACAGAATCAAAGGCCTGCCTACTACAATTGGCCATCTTACCAGGTTGAGGGAGCTGGATGTCAGTTTCAAACGAAGTTGAGAATATACCTGAGAACATTTGCTTTGCAGCCAGCCTTGTGAAATTGAATGTCAGCAGGAACTTTGCTGACTTAAGAGCCCTGCCAAGATCAATAGGCGAACTTGAGATGCTAGAGGAGCTGGACATCAGTAGTAACCAGATCTGAGCACTTCCAGACTCTTTTGGGCATCTCTCAAAGCTACGTGTGTTTCATGCTGATGAAACTCCACTCGAAGTACCGCCTAAAAGAAGTTGTAAAATTAGGGGCTCAGGTATGCACTGAGGTGTTATTTTCTCCTATATTTACTGAGTTTTTTTTCCTTCACTGAATGAAATGATGTTTGTCATGTCAGGAGCTGGTTAAATACATGAAGAATATGGTTGCTGCAAGGGAAGTGAGCCAGAAGGAAACAGATCAGAGGAGCTTCTGGACCTGGCTCTGCTCACTGTTTGGTTGTTGCAAGAAGAATGAAGGATTGGGACTTCCAGTTTAGCTGAACCATTTCGTCTGCATGTATTGTCATGAAATTGTTCAGTTTTGGTCCATCTCAAGTCAGCGATGAAATGAGGCATGGCAACTATTATTATTTTCCACTTTATGTTTGTGTATACAATGGATATATGCAGTGCTTTCTTGTACATAAGGTTCGTTTATGTGTAATTCATGTGTATGAAACATTATCATGTTACTTCCATGAAACAGGAGCTGTCAATATTTCTATTAATATATTAAATCTACCTTCAGAAAAGAATGCAATTCTAGCTTGGTACCAACTTAAAGTAACTAACTGGATATAAAAAGCATCAAGGATATCAAATACAGTAGATGTCATTACATTTTATCATGAGATATATTTTCATAATATACTTATTGCCGTCATAACCATTAATATGTTTAACTATGTATTCGGTTAAACTTTAGTCGCTCTTTTTTTTTAAAAAAAAAAGTCCGCTTGGAATTCATTGTTTTTGGACAGAGGTAGTACGTCACATCTAAGCTGAGACAAGCAGTTCACTTTCACATAGGAATTACTCCTATCTTCCAAGCACAAAATTAGTATTGAAGGGTCATTTTGGCTGCCGTATACAAGCTGTTGGTCGATCACTGTCTTTGAATTGACAGATGATGATGCACATGTACCCGATTTCAATCCTGATCATCAAAATACCTGTTGTGCTAAACGTGAAGCTCCATTTGTCTCGATCGGACTCGTACACTCTGCAGTACAGTCTTGACTCGTCCGCGAGAAAGGGCGCAGGGCCCGTCCGGCAGAGAGGGCGAGAGAAGGGAGTGCTTGACTGATGCTGGGCCGCTTGCCCTTGGGTCTGCGCGTTCGAGAAAAGGCGCTGGCGATGCCGGATAAATCAGCTCCATGACAAGCACTCAGAGCCATGGGCGGCGGCCGGTGCATTGACAACGACCCTTTTTAAAAAATTCTTGTTGATCTTTAAAAAATCATAGTAAATCACAGAAAAATTATAAAATAGAAACCTTTTTTTTTATAAAATGTCTACTCTAATATATAATATGATATCTTCAGACAAAATTTTTCCGATCTATACTTTTGTGTAATTTCGTCGTGCTGAAGCCCTATTGTTTTTCTTGGTGCATAACATGAATATTCCCATTGTTACTATGTGCTAAAAATATTTTCTATTTTATGATTTTCTTTTTATTTCTTATGATTTTCAAAAAGAACAAAATAAATAAAAAAGATAAAAGATAAAACTTTTAGATTTACCTTTATATTAAAGTATAACATATTATATATTCACTGTGTAGATCTAATGTGAGTCCAATAAAATTAGATTTTTTTATTTTATGATTTTTTACTGTAATTTACTATTTTAGTAGATTCAGGTTTTTTAAAAAAGAAAAGGCAAACCGCGATTCTTTGTACCATACATCAAAACCGCCTTCGAGGAAGGTATTTACAGTTTGAAAAAGTGAACTATTTTGGCGTTGAAAGAAAAAGGAACCTTCGTAATAGTTGAAACACCTATTTTTCTAAGCACTGGCGATCTGCGCCTGCCCAATTTGACCAAAACCTTTTCAAACGTCCCTCTAATAATGATACATAGAAAATATTTCCATTTTAACCTATTACACGAATACTCCCCAAAAAAACCATATCCATTATCCAATACTCGCCGAATACACGGTACGGAAATACAATTTTAGTGGGTTTTCTTTTCAGAAAATTACCCGTACCCGTACTCGTGTAACATAGGTTTTAACTTCGTCGTGCTGAAGCCCATTGTTAGTGGTGCATTGTTCTAGTTCTCCGCCACTAACCTTATGTTTAGGAAACCTGCCAGAACCACTTCGTGGTCCTATACATTAAAATGGTTCTCACAGGTCATATATACATTTGGGTGTGTAATCCCCTGAATCTAGAGGCGGATATTGTTATCCGTTATCTAAAAAAAGTCATATATACATTAAAATGGTTCTCACATGTCATATATACATTGCTATAGTTCTGAACTAGAAAAATGGAGAAATTTGTATATCTTACAGATCCTATATGTGCATGGATGGTATCCTAAGCAAGCAAAGAACCTGCAAAACTGGAAAAGAGCATGGTAAATTGCCTTCCAGAAACGAATATGCAGCTTGCCATACCCATCAAATAAAACCATACCCATTAGCCTCAACAATTTTTTTTTTTTAAAGAAAAACTTGAAAGATTAGATCCTTCGGTACCTTATCCAAATGCTCTGTCCGTCTGTTAAGAATTTCAAATATAGAAATAGTGAATAAGGTTAACAAATTGCCAGCCTCAAAGAAACATTTCCATAATATTAAGTGAAAAAAATACGTACCATAACGTAGCGTGAAAATAATCTTCATTCCTGATGGTCCGTCCGTTCCAAATTAAACCAAAATTGATACTTCCCACTTGGAAAACAAAATAATACACAAAATAATAAAAGCTGTCATGTTATAATAATTGGCAATGGCGCCTTGCACATAACTACACTTGTCATCATGACAGACGACACATGGAAATTGGGATGCACCTAAGAGTTTCCTTGGGTAGGAAATGTAAGTTAAGCCATGCCAAATTGAATTCATAAACATTAACATTTTGATCTATCCTTTTATCTCATACCAATAGTGTCTCGAGAAACTAAAACCATATATCACATAAATATGGCAGACGATAACATCATCAGACCAGTATCACTAACAAAAAGCAGATGCATATAACAGTGAGAGAAAAGAAAGGAAAGATATCCATAATTTAACAGCTATAACATATTTCTACCCTGTCTATAAACTCCATACAGCTACATATAGCACAAAACTGTACACTCACAAACCTAAAGGGGCATTATGTGTTTATGCCTGGCTTCTCCGGCAGAAATTGCTTCATCTCCTGATCTGCCCTCCCGTCGACAATACTGGGCAGCCCAAGAGATAGAGACAGTGGTTCATCATCTACAATATCTGAACCAGAAAAGATTACGTTTTCGTTGCCACCATGGATAGGGAAAGTGACAATAAAGCGGAGGAGCTCTCATCTGCCTTCAGTGATGCCTTATTTAAGCTAGTACTAGGTTCTGCGGAATCTTCATCGTCAGATGAAAGAACATGGATGATATGATCAGGTACAGGTTTTTAAGAGAGCCAGGATCTGAAGGACCCTGTGATAATGCTGTAAAACATCAAATGGATTATCCTGTCCAGCCGGTAAGGGATGTATCTTGGACAAGCATTTAATAAATGGCATTTCATCTCCAAAAAAGCAAGTAGAGTGTTTGCCATAAGAAGTCTTCTGCCTTTTGTTTGTGAGGTCAGAATCCAAAGAACCCATATCTGAACTTGGAGTTGATTTGGTTTGATTATCACATATCTTTGATCCGCTAAAATGACAATGTGAGGGCAGAAGACCATGTTTCTTAAGTTTTATCTCATGTGAGATTGAATTAATTGCACCTGGTTGCTGTGAAAAACAGAAGAGAGATTCATTCTGATCTGCTTTCTCCATTTTGTTTCCACCTGCTGTTCCGGTGCTACCTGAAATGGATAATATAATGATTAAACAACAAGCAAGGATAAATCCAGAATTGATCTGTAGCTTTATCCCATGAAAAGATGCCACCACCTTCTGCAGCAGCCGGACAATCCCGAACCATGTCATGACCTTCTGTTGAGATTGTGGGAAGATTAGTTCCATAGGGAGCTGCAGAAGGATGCCCCAGCATAATTTGTCTTGTGCCTGCAGTTTCTTCATGATGTATTTCATTTGCATTCAGATTTCTTTCCTCGTGTTTGGACTCTAATAAAATATTATGATCTACAGATGCACCAGATTTTTCACTCTCTGATCCAAAATGAAAGAACCGGATCAGATATATCATCATTAGGGCACTCATTCAAATCTATACCCAAAGGCTGAAGTGCCTTAGGGAACCCATATCATGCAGGATAACAGGCCCATTGATTTGTTCTAATGGACAATTATTTGTAGGAAGCTCTAGTGGACTACTTTCTTTCCGGGCATAAAAAATGCCCCAAAAAGAAAAGTAAACCATTCCAGCCTGTAAAATATCATTAATAATCCATTAAAAAGGAGGCAATGAGCAATCCTGCCAAGAGACAGCAATATTAGCAAAAAAAAAAACTCACGTTGAATCCTCTCTGGCAATTTATCAGATGGAAAAATGAGAAGTTCAGTGCCACCAATATTTGCTTTGAGGGACAAATCACCAAGAAGCATGTTATCCAAGAGTTTACCATATGCCCTTTCGTAACTGTTCAAGGAGACAGGAGACCTCAGCTAGTATACAGAGGATTCATACCCATGCAACAGTGAAATAGTGAGAAAAGTGATACCTTGCAACATCTTTAGCAAAAAAAAAAAAGAGCAATATTATCTTCAGTTGGATTTACTTCATTAAATTGCAGCGGCCATGAGGAATGCCGTGGGACTTCTGCTAGCTGAATTTTTTCAGGTAACTGTTCCCCTACTTCACGTACTTTGGACGAGGCACAAGTAGACAAGTAAGCTTGAAACCCATCGAACATTTCAGGGGAGTTTCCATGCCCTGAAACCTCAAAGCTACCCCCCTGAAATAAAAGAAATTCACTGTTAAAACTCTTAACTAGTAAAACGGAAGTAAAGGGAGAAGAGGAGGATCATACTGCCAGATGTAAGACTGCTCTGGAATAACAAAATCTTTTAAAGGATTCCCAAGAGCTGAAGATTGATCAGAAAAAAAGCTTCCTTCTCCAAATCCGGTTTATCCAAGTTATTATTATCAGGGGGCACACAATCTGAAGATCACGTGGAGTCACAGACAATATATCTCCTGAATCTTGAACCACCTCTACAATTTTACAGGAATCATCTCCTGTGTTTTCCAAAATCTTTTGTTGGCAACATACCACTTTTGGATCTGAATCATCAGAGGTGATATCTCTTGGAACATCTTGCAAATCTGCTTCACAAGTCATGGCAGTAAATGTTGCGGGAACCACCTCGCATGCTCATTTGGCACTATGTTAACATTATTAAGCTGAAATGAGTAAGTCGTCATCCTCAACATCATTTGATCTATCCTTTTTGACACAATGGGATTGAACTGGTGGATCAGATATCTTTACTCCGTAACCATCTTTACCAGAAACTTCCATTGGTTTTGGATGCAGGGTAACATCTTGCTTGCTATTGTCACTTCTGGACAAATCATCGCTCTGCTTCTTTTCAGCAAATCCTGATTCAAGCAAACCATAAAGAAAGCACATTAGGAAAGGGGACAAAACTAAGATTTTCCATTTCTCTTTCTTTTGAGAAATAATTAAGTAAATGAAGAGCTTACCAGGTCTTTTGCTACTTTTCAGTATGCTTGTTCCAGACCTTGAAATATCCTGATCAATTTTTCTTTCCCCTGACCTCATACAGCTGTTAGGCCTTGGAGATGAAGGAATGTTTGGTTTTTTTTCAGACTAAAGGGAAGCCCTTCTTTCTATTAAATTCTTTTCCTTTGTTGGCTTCAGTATTCCTGGTTTTTCATCTTGAGACAAATGAAATGTTTGCTTTTGTTTTGATGGTCCAGAATCTATGGAATCTGAACCCTCATGTTTGAAAAGATCTTGAACGTACAATCTTTTGATGGGTTCCTTATCTCCAGGATCTCTTGGCGAATGCTCTGCAGGTCTTAACTTGCTAGACATCCCATCAACCAACTGCTTGACCTTTGGTCCGTTGTTGGTGCTGTTAAAGGATAGCTGCTTGGATAAAGGTCCTGTTGAAGAAAAGCTAGAAGGTTAGCATACAAATTCAGACTAAAAGTAACAATAAATAAAACAAGGGTTACTTTTGAATAGAATATCAAAAAGAATTTAGCCAAAACCTCTTGGTGAAGGAACTGGAGCTTTAGCATTCACCATGTTCCCCAGGGAATATGACCGTGACAGGGTCTGAGAACTTTTGACCACCTGGGTAGTTCTCACCGGAACATTATCAACTGAAGTTAAACCTCCCTTGCTAGATTTCTTAAATGAGTTCTCACGAGGGATGACATCTTGCTTTCCAAGGCTACCTGTCTTGAAGAGCCTAGGCTTAGGGGAGGGCGTACTCTCTGCATGTCTCTTACATGATATCGGTGGACTCCGTGGACCTTCACTTGAGAGTGGCGACTCCATATCAGTAGAAACTCGCAACTTTTTGCGGTTTAACAGAAATTCTGAAGTTTGGCTCTTATTATACACTCCAGATGTTGGTGTTCCGTAACTGCGTGGTCGTGTGTCCAAATCAGATGTAAGAACTTGCAGTTTGTTACGGTTTGTAACGCCTAATGATTTTTGTTATTCACATTCAATCTTTCAGCAACTGGGGTGGTATCCTTTACTTGGCGTGTCTGTGTATCAGCTGAGGCTAAATGCAACCTTTTACTCTTACCATCACACCCGATCAGTTGTCAGTGCGCTGTGTGTAACTTGCGGAGAATCCAAATCAGGCACAACAATTTGCAATGCCTTAGGCTTGCTTTGACTTTCTGTCCTTTGGTTCTTTCCTTCTGTCACATTTAACCGCCGTGATACCACAGTTACTTCTTGTATTTTTCTGATCTTCCTTAAGCTGGCATTCTTCACAAAACCATTCACCAACTGGAACTTTTTCCAACTTCACTCGCATGCAGTAACTAGTAAAAATAAATTAACAGTTAACATTGACATGTCCATGTGAAATATGGATGTTGCATATGCATTTTACCTTACAAATAATGCACCTAAAAAAAGTCATGATACAGGTACTAGACAAATCTGAATATCCAACAATGTTTTTGTTTCCTTCGACACATAAACCCTGATTATTGAATTATTTAAAGTGCCTTGACTGTAGTCCCTCCACCCTCCCAAACAGAAATCCATTTGGAGTATTGGACTCGGGCACAAAAAATTAAGGTGAGGGTACAATGAAGATATTGTCTATTAATCGTTGCTAGAATTGAGTGACAAGTGTATTGCATATACATTTAAGTAGGGCTAGACATGGAAGAATGGACCAAAAATGTATTGGACTTATCATGAACTTATATTTTTTGGATGGGAGGAAGTAAGCTGAACTCATATTTTTTTGATCAGGAGGTATGGCCAATATCACTTCCACTGCTAAATGAATGAGCTCTTAGTCAAACAAAATACTGGACACAACCTATGATAGTTTCAACTTCTGACAAATACTAGGGGGAAATAATTATGATAGTATGTAACTTACGTATGCTCTGCTCCCTCAAGGCATCTGGTGCATGTAGCTAGAAGATACTCCCTACCAACATCTCCACATATATCACAAACATTAACCTGGGATTGATGCAAACCAGACATAAATCTTAAAAAAGAATCTAGCATATAAGTACATAAATAAATTATGAAGATTACAAATAGTAAAAATAAAGTGCTTAAATATGCAAACAAGATACAGAAATTGACAAGAAAAGTGCCATAAAGGAAGATATAAAGAAGAAAAAAAACTCATATATATTCAGGTACCAAGCTAGTTGCATATAAAGTTTTTTTTTTGGTTAGGAGCAGGATGAACCTTGATTAAAGAAAACAAGAAAATAATGATTATGACCATCGCATCCTGATTACAAAGAATAAGAAAATGCTTTTATATACTTGGAGTCATCACAGTTGAAGTTTTCCATTTTTTTCATACATGAGCAAAAATGTTTAAGCACATTTCATGGAGAACTCCTTAAGAACATAATTGCACCAAATACAGCAGAACCATGGAATTAGAGTCGTGTTATTATGTTAGAGAAGTATGACCAAAGCATGCAGTTGGAGGACTGGGCAAAGAAGGTGTGCGTAGGAGGCAGCATGCAGAAAGGAAGTTAGCCATTGCCCATTCTTGGGATCTAGAGTGGGTTTGAGTGGCTGAGTTTGAGTGTTTAGGGAGATAAATATATGTAATCTGCTGTGGAATGAGGGAGGCAAGAGATTAGAAGGAATTGCCTTTTCTCTTTGACAGCCATGGGCAAAGCCCCGCCGACCGGCGTTCCTAGTGCCCCCTACAGCCATAGCCGCTGCCCTGCCCTCTCTTCTTCCTCAATCCCCTTAGGCCAACAACAACCATAACATCTGGTATCAGAGCCCCGATCAGCCCACTCCTGTTGCGCCGCCATGTTCCCACGGCGCCATGTTGGCCCTAGTTCACCCCTTGCCATGTTTTCCTCACCCGATCAGCCCACTCTGTTACCCTGCCATGGTTGGCCCTAGTTCACCCACCCGCGCCACCAGTTTTCACCACCGCCCCGGCCACCATGCCGCCGCTGCCCGTGGCAGTTCAGCCTCCACGCCCGCGGATGCGTTGGGACGGCGTTGACGATGGCCATCTACGACCTCCAGCGCCAAGATAGACGACTTCTCCGCGCGGATGGTAATGACTTAATAGTGCGTGCAATTAAAAGCATGATAGTGGAAATTTGTTATTCTCAAGTTTAGCATAGGTAGATTCCATGCAAAAAGTCAGCACCAACAGGTAGTGCTAGATGGTATTCCAGAATTGCAGATATCATGCAGAAAACTATTTGAGTTTAAACTTTGGCATAAATCATTTTTTGTTCAGATACACAGGAGAGCTGTGCACCATTATAGAAGAAGAAAAAAATGGTACAGGACCAGTTCAAACCATCAGCATCAAACTTAACGAGTGCAAGCTATCTTCCACAAAAAAAAGGAGCAGCACACTGCTATAATTCCGACTTCTACACAAATGACATATGGCCACTAGAGAGGCAATCAAACAAAGGTTCATTTCATATTCTAACCAAATACTACATAGAATGACATTAACAAATAATAGATTCCTTTTTCTTTTTGTAACCAGACATCAAGCTCAGTCTCAATTAGGGCTAGTTTCAATACCAACCACTGAAACAGTTGCAAGCATTGTGTTCAAAGGGAAACAGTAAGAAGGGATAACAGAATTACTTACATCTATCAAACCTTCAGAATTCCCACAGTCTGCCATCACATCATGTTGTATATTCAACTTTCTTTCGCTGGATATATCCATTGAACAATCTTGATCCGAATCTTGTTTGCCACCCACATTCTTCTTAACATCATCATTACAATAGATGTCACCATGTTCTTGGATTTCATCTTTTGAGCACAAGGTACCATTGTCTCGATCCTTCAATGAGAAACCGTCTTTGTTTGCATGCCTATTACTGTCGCCTGCCAGTGTGTCATGGTTGTTATCACCAGCTATACAAGGGTTCAATTGCCCACCTCGTGGCTGTTCATTATTTTCAAAAGAGAAGTCTTCTCACAAGATTGATGAGATAAATTATCCAGTGCTTTCCCAAATTCATGAGCTTGCCTTTTAGGAGATAATCTGCTCAATGCACTGACAGAAGACTGGGTTCGGAGCAACTTTTTTGTCATAACAGAAGAATCTACAGGGGAAAATCTACCAGATGAGCTAGGATGCATATCACGACCATCAGATCCTTTCTTCAAATCATCAGCTCTTGAGTCTTAGTTTGCTGTGGTTAGCCATGGCTTTATAATCTTTAGCAGTCAAATCTCGACTGGATGCAGAAGTTGATAATTTTTTCTTATCCATATGAATTTTGCCTTCTCCTGATGTACCAGTAACACATGAGTTGCTATCATCAAGGTATTCTGCTCTAGATAGTCTTATGTCTTGATTTAACAGCCTCCTGCGTTTTGATGGCATGTCAACCTCTGATGAATCATCTGCAATGGATGATCTTGCAAACACTTTGTTTCCACCAGTTGCAGAGTAGGAAACATGGCCAGAGGTTGCACTAAACTCATCATCGTTTTCTCCTTTAATACAGAGCCCTTTCTCACTACGAACGAGTGAATTGTTTTTTACTTCTGACCTTGTGGAGCATGTCTGGGAGGATGCACATTCAACATTCGAATCCTCGACTCGAATACGTGGGTGTAAACAAGATGAGCAAGGAGCAGAACAGACATTACAAGTGCCAGACTCAGACTTGACACGAGTGTTGTTGCCTGATACCAATCTTTTCCTTACCACAGTCTTGTCCTACAAATATAAAACAACACATCAGTCTTAAAATCATCACTCATGCACAACAAAAATAAGCATGAAGGCTGAAAAAGGCACAACCGCACAAGTAGCACTCTTTGATAACATTACATGTCTGTCAAGAACTCAATATATGGATACAACAGGAAGAAAGCATGGTTTAACTGCATAGATGATAGATTGACACTTAAAACAACAAAACACAAATGTTACATAAGCATTTCTAGGGTTTGGCCATTACAGTACTTCCTTCTAATTGGCGTGCTGTCCTAAAACTATATAAGCTATTATTACATAAGATATATCAAGATCAACAATAATGAGTTCAGAATTAGATAATGGTAAACTGTTCCAACAAAAATCTACACATTATGACAAGAATGGTCTCATGAACAACATAAAACATATTAGAATTACTTGAAAAACATCAATGTGTCATAATATCATAACAAATAAACAGATAACGAATGATCATCAAAGCAGCTTCCATTTCCAAAGTGGCAATAGCTCATAGAAAAAGCAGGAGATGCAGAAATCGTGGTAACATATTCTTTTTCTACAGCATTATGGGATTGGAATCACACCACACTCCACCACCACCACTAAACCTGGAGGCATCTGAGTATACAAGCGAAGAGGAACAAACTATAAGGAACTCGCTTCTGTAGCTGAGCATCAGATGATCAAAAGGCAGCAAAGTACTATAATCTAATGAAATTCAAGGACCACAATATCCCCATGCATATGCAGGGAAATACTCATGCCTCAAATGCCCACCTCCATCTTAGAGGCCAGTTCCCGTTGCTCCGATCCCTCCACGCGCCCTCCGGCGCACCCTTTTCCTCTGATTCCTACACAGCACAAACGCTACGCATCAATCACCGAACCAAACTGCAGCATCAGCTGTAGAAACACATGAAATCTATCTTTTCGGTTGAAGACAGAAATCTGAGACAGAAATCGGATTCAGCGGAATTGATATATTCAAAAAAGAGGAACCTAAATCAAGCTAAAACTGATGTGCATATTCGATTAAATTCGATCCGCCTCCTCCTAAAAATCGTGTCACCTTAGAAAGCACGAGCAGTGAGGAAACCTCAATCATCATAAGTACGGTCACCCATGCGAGCCCTTTGCAAAAACTTGGAATCTACGAACTCCTAGCACATCGAGTACAATCGAAAGCAATCTCATCTCATCCTATTAGCTAGCTGGGGAAACTAACAACCACCCCCAACAACAACAACAACAACAAGGCGTACGGCACAGGAGGACCGTGCTGGATGCGGGCCGACGCACCTCTGGAACCGGGAGATCTCTGTGGCGTGTACGATCATACAGATCCCTCATGGTACGTTCCTGCGGACCTCTCATTACCCTCCGTCCGCCCCGCCGATCGGGCGCGCCTCCGCCCCTAACCCCCGGCGCGGGCAGCGAGCAGCCTCGGCTCCTCGTCCATCCTAGGGGCCGGCGAGAGACAGAGCCCGGCGAGGAAAGGCGAGGCGAGGGGGGATTGATTGGGCCGGGTTCGCTCAGCTCTGGCGTGGCGACGAAGCAGCAGCTCCGCGGAGGAGAGGAGCAGAGGAGGAGGAAGAGAGGAGAGAGGTGAGGAGAGGAGAGGAGAGAGACCAGTACTGGTAGTGCTTTAGAAATTTGGACTCCGGGGGACGTGACGGTGACGCGACGGGCGAGATGGGAACGGAACGGAAGCGCGCGACCCTCTTCGTCGCTGACTGCCGGGGTCCGCCCGTTTTCGCGGGTGGGGGCCGCTCAGTCTTGGTTCTCCAGCTGTGAGCGAGCTTTACCCGGGTACTTAAAAAGGCTGGCTGGCCGGTGGTAAACTGTGGACAGCTGCTGCCTGCCGAGGGGTAAACTAGTGGTCATGCTTGGAGATACGTACCCCGTATACATGCATGTGTATACGTACCAGTGGTATACTAGTACGTACTACACTCTGTACTAATGTATCTGTAAGAATTTTTTTACTGTATTTAATTTTGCACCTGTAAGAATAAGACCTAAATAGTATGCGTGTAATAAATAGCGTTAATCTTATTCCTGATTTCATTCTTTGGCAGAGATCTATGTGTTGTTAATATTTGCCTATTTGGTACAAAGAAATAAATACTAGTAGATTTCTTGTGACCAGCTTCGTTTTCTTTGGCACTCAGTCCTAGGCCCCCTATTTGGTTCTTTTAGACTAGGGACTAAGAACATGTTTGGTTGGTAGCCGATGTTCGCCACGCCGCACCTGTGGGTCGCTACCGATACATGGTCGTTGTTTGGTTGCGTCTTTGTTGTCGCCTCGCCGTAAACTATGGCTGCTACCGATCGTGGCCAGGTGTTTCGTTGCGTCTTTGTTGTCGCCTCGCCGGCTACGGCGACCACTGGTCCCTTGGCTAGTATTTGGTTTCTAACAAATTTGTGGCAGCCATTAGTATTCCCAGCACAAAATCTCGTTGTGACTTAGGCGGCCAAATCCTTCGTCTCACCTTCGGTGGACATCCTGTCTGCAAAAGTGGCAAGCCACGGACTAATGGCGAGGCTGCGCGGCGCCACACCTTCTGTGGTAAGTTGAAGCCTCCAACCAAACATCCCCTAGATGTTAATCTCATTTAACATAGTACCTAAATTACTAAATAAAAGGGCTAAGGACTAATTTTTAGTCTCATTTAGTTCCTAGTCCAATAGACTATTTAGAGGGACTAAACACCCTCCTCTCGTCCCCATCCCACCCGTTATTTATGAACCTGATAAATGAAATTGGTTTCTGATGATTTTGTTTTATTGCAACGGCCATCTTCGATTTGGGCATGCATGTAGGGTAGGGTCCGTTATATGGCTATCCGGACAAGTCTTCGCCGCTTGCGCTTCAACGACGTCAATCCAACCATGTCCAAAAAAAACGACGTCAATCCAAGCACACCAACTGTTGAGTATGTTCCAAATTCAGGCCCATAAGGAAGGCCGGACCCCATTTGGTTGCAAAAATGGGGCAAAGCGTGTATATGTGATGTTCCAATCAATTGTACTACATGCAAAAATGACTAAAATTTTAAGCTATCAAAATGTGTTTTGTTTACCCTTTGAACTTTTGGATACACTGTTTACGCAGATCCTCAGCCCCAATGTGTGACTTCTGCGTGAGAAAATGCGTACACCGTCGCATGGTATGTAAAGCATCATCACATGTAATCAATTAAAAGTTTAAAACGTACGTGTACTTTGCATACATCAGCTAGAGTTCTTACTGGTTGTTGAGACGTGGAGCGTACCATATTTCCAAACACATGATGTATTCGCGTGATGTGGCGCGGTTTGAAAGTTGACGAGTGGGAACACCAGAAACATTTGCAGCAAATCAAAAGCCAACGCGCCATCGCAAAGGCTTAGAGCAAGTTTAATAATTTCGTAAGCTACTTCGCCAATCGCCGGGCGGCAACGCCGGGCCGCCCGGCTACTATTTATGGCATATATAGTTGCATGCGAGCCAATTGCAAAGATGCGCATGGCCTAGTCGCCCGCCCTCGGCTGGGCGCGTGACGAGACGCCATTTTCTTCTCTCTCTTTCACTTCTCTCCTCCACGTAGATCATGAGCCGGGCTAGTCGCCATCATCATAATACTTGCTCTTAATGCATTTTCTTTCATCGTCCAAAGAATTAAAAATGGGCATATGCGTTATTGTTCATGCAATGGACACACGGCTCATTAAATATAATTATATTTATATTATATATTGGTCGGTCGCGGTCGTCGATGACGATGGATCGTAGTCTTCGCATGCGCATTAACGCATGCACGCGAAGGAAAACATTCCAACAACTATATATAAATATAAATATCGTACGCTATGAAATGATTAATAGCTACCTCTAATAATTCCACTCTACGTATAGTCGTATACGCTATGGAGTATCGCGTAACATATATGACCATCGAAATAATCTATACTATTTAATTAATTACATCAAAATTTTACCTTGATGGCATGGCTTCACAACGAACGAAACGCATATACAGTGTATACGGAGTACGTTAAACACAAGCAAAAGTAGTTCCGCCGGCCGGCCGCCTAGGCAAAAAAGGATGGATGCACGTAGCTATATATATATAGGCATCGTCTCAGCATGGTCGATCTTATCATAATCTGGCCGACGAGAGCTTAGATAGAAGAGGCGTGAAAGTGATTCCATGTCACATGCAAAGGTTACACGTGACAAGAAGTTACATGTTGCGAGTCATTTTCCCCCTCCGATGCAAGCTGGGCCGGCATCTATCTTTCATCGCCAATCCTATCCTATCGATCGACCCATTTCGTAAAAGAAAAAGCGGAACAACACCGTGCCACTTTTTTCTTTTGTAAATACCGGAGCAAAATTTGCGTCAAAAGGGCTAAAATTATTCGATGCTTTCTGGCTCGGGCACGACATTCCCAATTTAGCAAGTCGGTCTTTATCCGTACACTATTTAGAGAAGATAGGCGGTGTGGGGCCCGCCTGTCAGTGAATGATACGTACCCCTCGCCGGCCGGACCTCGTCTGGTCTGGTTTCCGTGTCAGCGGGCTTTTGGAGCGCAAGAAAACTATTTTAGGGGACAACAGGGTGAGGGCTCAGACGTGTTTCACAAGGTATTCCGGGCTTTTGCAGAGAAGAGAATAGGCGGCTACTTAGCTGATGCCGTGTGACACGGTAGTCGGTTAGATGACACAGCCTTTTGCTAGGAGCAGACATATTTGCAGGCCTGGGCGGTGGCGTACACGTAGTACTAAGCAAGTCCGGGTAGGTTTAAAGCTTGGTGCACGCGGACAGTCTACCATAAACGCGCATCATGCATATACAGTGTCTAGTATATGCATAATAACGTGGGTATTTACTATTTACGAGTAGTACTACTTTTTACTTGCCAAGATTTACGAGTAGCTTCTTTGTGCACGACGTACTGCTTGCAAATTAATACTAGCATAGTAGGTCACCCTGTTCATCGGTTTGATTAAACCAGCTGCCGGTCGGTACCCATCCCTGGTCAAACCGTCAGTGCGGCTACGACACGGCTTGGCTTGAAACCCAGTAACTAGCAAAGACATCAAGAGCCACTCATCCGGTCATAGGTTAGAAATCATTGGAACCCATCGAAACCAAAACAAAAACCTAGGCTAAGTGGCGGTGGCGCCGCCGACTGCTGCAGATCATGCGTGAGCTTGAGCGCGGCACCGGCAATAGCAGCGCCGCCAAGCGCGGACATGCTGCACCCGTGCCCGTCCTCACTCGGCCAGAGGCGTCGCCCCGACGCCCTTGGCGCCGCCGTCGGTCGCTGCGACGAGGTACTCAACCATGGACTCGGTGACGCCGCGAGGGGCGGCCCCGCGGTCATCCCGGAGCAACCACATGCGCGAGACGGCGGGGCGCGGGCAGCGGCCACCCGCGTGTAACGGCCGAGCGGCGGAGGTCAACGCGACGCGGGCCGGGGCTTAGGGGCCGGAGGCCGACGCGGCGCAGGATGAGGCGGTGGGGATCGATGGTAGAGACGGGGAAGAAGAGCGGAGCCTCCATTGTTTTGGCCGAGCACGGGCACCGCAGTGGAGCCGACAGCCGCATGAGCAGTTAACACGTGCAAACCGGCAAAACCGGGCACCAAACCAAACCAACATAACAAAGGGGGCAAACCCGTGAAACAGTGACCAACCCAAAGCAATTTATGATCATGCTGTTTGGGTCCAAAACCCAAGCAAACTCGCAATTACCAACCCATGAACAGGGTGACTTGTAGGTACGAATGCAATAGGTGTTTTAGGGCGTGTTTGGTTTAACGCCACGGTCTGCCACGCCACATCTGCGGCCGCCGCAACAATCATGGCAGGCGTTTGCTTCTTGTCTAAACATCGGGTTGCCACAACTTTTCTTTTCTTCGTCCTTTTCTTCTTGCATTCGTCGCTTCGTTTAGCTGCTGGCAAACCGGTGATGATCTGTGGCGACCATTTCGATCACCTCCGCCACGCCATGACGCGGCCCGCCACAGCACGGCATGGCGAACGTCGGTAGAGAACCAAACATCCCCTTACCCTAGCTGATAGTTTTACTAATCTAATATGCCGACGAAGTAGCAGATGGAAGAGAGATTCCATTCGAAGGCGTGAGCTACTCCAGCGTCGGTCGCTCGGTGCACAGCCATCCACTTTCAGGAGGGCACGTAGCCGCAGTTGCCAGGCCCCACCGTCAGTAGCTATTAATATTGGTGTCGTCTCACGTCACGGCGGCCTGCGCTGCCAGGCCCCACTACTAGTAGGATATTTTTAGGAGTAAAATAAATAATATTTACTACTTTAAAAGCTACGAGGTTCCTGGATTGACACGTGTGGGCTCGCTGGGCCAGCACGTACGGCGTGCCACTTGGGAGATGCGAAGCGCGCACTGCCCACCGGCCAGGGCCAGGCGCCCCCCGACCGCCCCCCCCGACCCGACTGAGCCCCCGCCTGCCAATCTGCCTTGTCCTCGAAGCTTCCGTCCACCCCACGCAACGCGCAGGAGGGGGAGGCAGCGGCGCGGCCGTGCCGGGCACGCCTGGGCCTGATGCCGATCCGCTGGGCGACGCGCAACAGCGGCCGGCGCTCTGCTGCGTCTGCGTGCGCGTACTGCCAACTGCGTCTGCGTGGAACGGGAATGGGACCACGCGGCCTGCAGCTGCAGGTTGCAGCCAGGGAAGACTCTGTGGGTAACGTACGGGTGAGAACTGGAAATGGCGAGCGCATGCATGCACGACCGGGCCACCCTATAGCATCGCTTGGCAGTGCCGGTCTTATGATTTCGAGGGCTACTGCTGATTTGTGGCGATGGCCCTCTATACCATGTAGTATAAAATTATATATACTCACTCCTTTCAGAAAATATGTAATTATGGATTCCATGCTCACAAAATTAGTGCATGTTTCACTAAATTTCTGCTAAATATTATTTATTTTTATGACCTTAAAATAATATATTAAAAAATACATCTCGTAATGTATCAAATGATATTTATTTGATAGCATAAATATTAATATTTTTATTTGCGATTAATTAAACTTGAGATACTCAACCATGACACTATGCTAGAATTGCATGATTTCTGGGATAGAGATATAAACCATGTATAAAATTTTGTATAAATAATAAAGGAGTTGATTCACTTATAAAGAAAAAGCAAATCCAACAATTGTCATGAACGGGATTTGGCCAGCCCGGGACAGGGGATAAACGGGCTCGAACTCGGGCCGCCGCCGCCTTCCTCCCCTCCGTGTTCAACTCTGCGCCGTCTTCAAGTTAGGATTATCTTAGGCTTTTTTGGTGTGTAAAAGGGAATATTCCAATCTATAAGGAAGGCCCTTATTAGAAAATAAATAAATATTGCTTGTAAAAGTATTCCAATCATATAAGGAAACCTTATAGGTGATTGCTTAGGTTCTGAGTCCCACTAGCCGAGCTATATATAAGCGAGGAGGCATGTAATCTCTTTGGGGAATAAATAAGCAATAAAATAGTCCTTATCTATCTCGCTCTCCAAAGCCGCCGCCGCCTCCACCGTGCGCGCGCGCGCCGCGGCTTTCGCTCGCACCGTCGCCGCCGCCGCTAAACGCGCCGCCGTCGTGCGCCCCCCCTCCACCACCACACCACCGCTCCTCCGGCTCGCTGCCGCGTCGCCGCCGTCGTCGGGAAACAAATACTCCCTACGCCACCTTCACCGCTCCAACCGCCCAATCCAACCGGTATGTGACAATAATATATTCTTATTATTAGTACTATATAAATAATTAATTTCAATTAAAACTGAATAAGGAAAAAAGGGATACCTGAAGCCCGAACATAAAAGCGAAACAACCGATCGCCTCATCGGCAATCGGAGTTCTCAAAAAGCCAAGGACCAGGGATCAAGTTGTGGTCATTTGGTCACCGACTCACCGCGTGCACGCGCGTGTGTGTCGTTTAATTTCAAACGGAGTGTGCCGCGCGGTTCCTCGCTCTTCTTTACTTGAGGAACATGACGGAAAGGAACCCGAGAAAGAAAGCTAGAATGACCGACGTTGTTTTCTTATAAGCTACTGGCCAGATCTCTGACTATCTTATAATTAGTTTGCTAGTACCTAATGGACTATTGGGCACTCCGCGACGTGGGTCCTTGGCCATCGCACCCCTTGCTACCCCATAGTGCGTCCACAATGGTAATAGCTAGTGCTAGCTACGTAGTCAGCTGACGTGGTGGTGAGGGACAACAACAAAGACTATTTTATATTATTAGACTCACATGCTCCTCTCACATGTTTTTGGGTACGTGAAATAGTCTAGCTATTTGCATGTAGCTAGTGACTAATCTCTACTACTTTTACTTGTCACGTCACATCTAGATAGCCAAATAGTTAACCATTGCGGACGGCCATAAGGGCCGGCACTGACGCGGGGATGGACATGGGGAGCCATATCCAAGGTTACCAACCAGGCAACCGTTCCGTGACTTCCGTCATCATTTCGGCAGCCGACGATGAAATTGCATCCGCTGTACAGTCTACGCTGCGACGACCTTATCGACCAGGACACTGGTTTTGATCGAAGAGACCTAGACGACGTGTCCCCTGTGTGTGGCTTAGTGCTGCTGGCGGCATCCAGCGTATTTACAATAAAGTGTGCGATGACCTTATCGACCATGATACTTCTTTGATCGAAGACACCTAGACCAAGTGTGTGGCAGTAGCTGCTATCATCGATGGTGCATGATATAAGATGCTGAGCTTAGCGTATTGTGTCGTTATTAATGTTGTTGATATAGTACCTTCAAACAGTGCCTACACCAAACAAAAGTCCATGATCTGTATCAGCATCGCGAACGATGCCGATCGACGTCGTATGGGCTTTTTCTGTGCGATTCGATCAATACTTCGCTTTCTCGTGCTACTTTTTCTATGGTTACAGACTTACAGTAGTGCTGGCTCTTTATCTTATTTTATCAAACATGTGTGTTGCGTGCATTTAGCCTAGGTGTTTTCTGTCGAAATGAAAATTCACATCACACACACAGACACGTTTTCCTTTTTCATGCATCTTTCTGAATTGTTTATTATATCATTATCATCCACGGATTTTATGTTGTCTGATAACCCAGGTCAGGTTGTGAATCTAACAAATACTCTTGGTGCAAACAAAGCGGTAGAGAATTGTACTTATCGGTATTATCACGATATGTACTCCCTCGGTCTACAAAATAATACAACTATGGTGACGTCCGGCTGCTGCTGCATGTTTGTACTGTAGCAACATTGTTTTGGGTCTTAGATGTTCAGCCGCGACAGCCGTACGTTGGCAGCAGTGTGTTGGCTGCCAAAGATTATAGCCGAACAAGTAGATATTTGTGCCTGTCAAATTAGTTGAAGTTTGACTAACACTGGGCATGTGCATACACGCCGGTTGCAAGGTCATGGTTAATCGTGGATTAACCACAGCGGTTGCTAGGCCCGCTGTCACGGTTAATACATATTAACCGAGGTTACATATTAACCGAGGTGGTCACCATTACATGTTGTGGTTAATCTTGGTGGGCTTTGTTACTTGCCCACCGATGGTTAACTTTTTTGAAAAAAAAAAAGATAAAATACAGTGAGTAGATTCATTTGAATTTAAATTTGAATTCAAAACAGATTCAGTTTTTCACAAATCAAACAAACACACATATATAAGACATTTAGACATTCATATATAAGTTTATAATGAATACTATTAATGTTTATGTCTCTGCATTTACTATGAAAATATATTCTTATAATCAACTTCAACTTGATACAGTTTGATTCAATATTTTTCTGCATTAATAATTATTTCTGCTTGTAATATCCTACATAGAAACATGATACAATTGCTAGTATTTGTTATAGAGATCTAATAATGCAAGGTCGCTAAAAGTCTTTTTTTTTCCACATGCGACCTGATTTATATTTAGAAGATAGATCTACAACTACTACTGGTAGACACAGATTAGCAAATGGAAACCTATAAACGACGACAAGGTAGCCAATCCATGTCATGCTGGTATTGTTTAACTTAAGGAAATCGATCAAGTGGCAAGTGCTAATTTACTATAAACAAAGGGCTGTGAAAGGGACAGCAAGGTCTTCTGATAATTAAGACCGGCACTGATCGACAAAGAACATAAACTGAGACAGGTCAGCGAAAGCAGTGGCTGTGGCTGCTATAGAATACTCTGCATGTGGATATGCAAGACTCTGTCTCGCTCATTTCTGCAGCTTTGGATTGCCTGGACTACACCTTCCGTGCCAAGATGCAGAGAGTTTGAAATTCAGGACGTGTTTGGCAGGGTCTTAGATGTTAGTAGAAACACTTCGGATCCAGAGATTTCCTTCAGAAATGTTTCTCCAGTGATTCAGAATTATTACGTAACAGTGTTTGGTTAGTTTGCTGGATTCTTAAAGCTAGGGGCTGCAGGCTGCTTGGATCACACCTAGATTATTTTTTTTCAAAAGCGAGCTTGGCACATACTTCATTAAGACACCTAGATTATTATTATAATCTAAATTATGCATAGGGTTATTATAATCAATACTATGGATTTATAATAATCAAAGTGTTTGGGTCAATGGATTATGGTGATTGATTATGTTGGTCAAAGTGAGAAATTCGTATTTTATCCTTTATATAGGTCGTATATTTCCTATAATCAATACTATGGTGATTGATTATGGTTTGCTAGCTGTGTTTGACGTGCGAATGATCTTTGCGTCAACAATTTGTAATGGACAGAGTATATATGTGAACGATGTGCAGACAATAACCCAAGTTGGTTTGCACATAAAAGTCATGCATGATTTTACACTGGATATATCTCCTTCTACTGACATATAATCTCAAGCAGCTCGTACAGAGTCGATGATCGCAGGTACAAATAAATAAGATAAAATTTTCTAATATATATTTTGGCCTGAAAGGGAATTCTTTTCTGCGTCCATAAAATAAAATAATTGTGTTTCATACTGCAGGTTCCTAGACACCCCTCGCTATAGCTAGCCCTGTGTCCTGTGTCCTGTGAACCATCCTACAGCAGTGGTCAGTGGTGTACGGCGGTATTGTTCACAACATAATATCATATCGGCACGTAATTTTCACATGACGAACATGAACACAAGAAAAATACGGAGCTCTCCAACCGTGCAGGCGATCAATGCAGAGGAATAACAGCTGAAAAGGAAGGACCTGATGTTGAAATGAAAGGGAAGTATTAGAAGCTGCAGTTCTTGGTGCGACAGGGCTAGGGAACCAAGCACCGCTTAACTGAGCCAAGGAGTTGGTGCTGGGTGGTCCAGCCAGTGGTTGGGACCGCCGGCGCCGGCCCAAGATTTAATTTGATCCGATCGTCGTCGAGATGTATTATCCGGCTATGTTGTTCGCGGTTAGTAGATCGTTAGTGCTAATAATTAACAATTAGTGAAAACAACCCCTCTTTTAAGAACCAAATAAAGATTTTAATCTTCCAAATGGATCATAAGTTGTCAAACTATTTGGGATACTTTTAAGCCATTAAAATAACTATCATTACCCTGCTGCAGGTACAAGTCTACCTCCAATCTGAAAGAAAGAAATCATAAACATCTGAAGGCTTGATAACATTGAATTATTCGGTACTAGTCTACCTCCAATTGATAAATGCTTGTCTTTCCAACAGCTCAATCTGTTTTTGCATTCGTTCTTCTACTTCCTTCTAGTCTTTGTTGTTTAGCTTTTGGGAGATCAAGGTATCGAAAAGGAAAAGTGCTTAAGTTGTAGCCAAACATGGAGTAAGTGACATAACTGTATGTGCTAAGCAGTGGGCTGCTGATGTGGTGAGATAGAATTCTAATGGGGATTAAGGCCCTGTTTGGTTCTCATAAGTCAGGCGACTTATTAAGTCAGGTGACTAAAAATTAGTGACTTATAAGTCATGTCTGTTTGGTTGTAAGTGACTTATAAGTCAAGGTGGAAAAGAAGAGAAAATGAGTGACTTATAAGTCAGGGTAAAAAAGAAGAGAAAATAGTTGCAAGTGACTTACAAGTCCCTACTGTTTGGCAAAATAAGTCACTTATTTTAAATTTTTGACTTATAAGTCACCTGACTTATGGAAACCAAACATGCCTAAGATTATGAGAGATATAGATAGACGTTTTTTTATGAGAAGATATAGATAGACGTGCAACAACTATTCCATTTTAATGGCCATCAACATGTGTCCGGAGCTTGCCTTGCTCAAGCTGAAATATCTAAGCAGCGATGCTTAGTCAATTTCAATTCCATGGGAGAGGCAACTCTAAGTATCAAAACAAAATTAGCAAAATAGGAATAGTAAAAAAAATCTACCAGAGACGACGACGTGAAGAGAAAAACTTAGTTGTGAGGTGGGCTACACGCCAACAAGAAAGCAAGAGGAGACTTTTGGTTAGCTCGTGACCTTGACTGTCTTCTTCTTCATATAAACCACACAAACTCGTCAAAGAAAATGGCGTACTCGTCTATTGGATGCAGATTTGATACGCCATGACGTCTTGGAATTGCTACGTAGTAGGAGTACTTGCTACCCCTACTTAAAATGCTACTAGTGCCGGCTGCTGGACCGCTGGAGTGCCGTGAAAAAGGAGCGGTCGCTATGGCGCGGTTAAAAGCTACCGAGAAAGTGACGGCCCTGTTCCGGATAGAGATTAGCTATTGGCTTCACTGTATGATTTCTCAACCTGTCCTTTTTGTGTGTGTGTGTGTGTGTGTGTGTGTGTGTGTGTGTGTGTGTGTGTGTGTGTGTGTGTGTGTAGAATTTCTCAACTTTTCTTGCCAGCAGGAAACAGCTACCTAGCCCTGAAATGGCAGTGAAACCAATGCAAGTTTCCTGGCCCGTACATGGGCCTGGCTCCACAGGCCTACGCGTTCATCTGGTAATGGGCCGTGCAGAAAGCTCATCGAGTCATCAGTTATCACCTCGCATCGCACCAGAGGTAAGCCGATCAGGCAAGATCTGACTCTGACAAAAAGTCTTTCTAATTATTTAAGAATGGATACAACTCCACGTATAAACAGCGAAGAGTTTTTTCTGTGAAAAAAGTTGACCTATATGGCACATTCCGGTTTATTTTATCAATAGCCTGCAGACTCTCCAAGCTATAGATGATGTGTTATTGTGACCACTACCGACGATGCTCCAGTGCAGTGTGCCACCCTTCTCCCATGACCTTTAATCAAAGCTTGGACTCAATATTTCTTCCATGGGAACGTCTGGCAGGTAGGTTCAAGTCTTCCCACTGTGGATCATCAATTCTAGAGAAATATTGTTCAACAGCTTCGTCATGCACTTGTTCCAATCTTGGAGGCATCCACTGCAAGTACCCCAAAAAAGACCACCAGAATACAAAGGTAATGTAAGACAATTAAGATGTCTGCGCCAGACTCCAATCAATGTGCTAAATAGGAAACTATCCAAACCTTTGGGTTTCGATCTTTATCTATCAATATAGCCCTGCATCCCTGCAACAGGAATCGGATGTTAGGCATAGAGGCCTTGCCACTATGAGGTATAGCGATCTTGCTTGAAAATAAACAGTGTTGAAGGTGTTGCTATGAATTACCTCAAAGAAGTCTCTGCTGAAGTCACCACGCATGACATGGCAAACCATTCTATATTCCCGCTGCAAGCACTCCCCAACAGTTTGTGTCCTCCCTTCTCTTATCTGAAATCCAAGTTACAGAACAAACAATGAAACAATCCTATTCCTGTGGACACAATTGAGGCAGTTTTTTCTTTCTGGATCACAACTGAGGCAGTAGACTAATAGTACAGATATTATGTCATTTCTGAGGGATACCGATCTCAGGGAAATTTTCAGACTGGTAGGAGAAGCTGTTTTCAAGGCTTGGATTGTCGTAGCAACCCATTCATCTGCCAAATTTGAGGCCTCTAGTTCCTGACATAATAGAAATATTAATTTTTACAGGATTGAACAGGTGACCCATAAAATGCTACAGTTAAATGTAACAAACTCACAAGAGCAGATATAATTTCTTCAACTGTCCTTTTGGAAAAGCATTTGTTGATAATTTCCAACCTGGGGAGTGCCAGAGAATGAATCAGCGAAATTATGAATCAACGCATGTTTCAGTCGTCCAATCAGAAACACTATTACCTGTTCAAAGAGCTGCTTTCTTTCAGTGATGGTTGCTGAGCAAATTGATCGATGATACCACACACAGCAAAGGTGTTGGAAGTATCCACCTTTTTAAGTGATTCTTCCAACAATAGCAGCCTCTGAGGAATAGAGTATTTACTAGGAGTTATTAGACCGATATAGCACATATGCAAACTTAACAATTCAGGACAACAAAAACTGAAAGCATGCAAATGATACATCAATATGGTCAGGATAATAACCAAAGATGTGAAAGAAAACATCATAACTGAAAGCAAAAGCTGACAGCTATATTGATTGGTTTTTGTTCCAAGAATGTATAGAAAAGGTTGTTTGGCGATGGTCAAAGAAAAATTAAGTTATGCTCTGTATAAGTGAACCTACATTTGAATGGACAAAATGAGTTGCCAGACCACATGCAAGCATTTCCCCACCATCCAACCTGGCGCCAGCAAGAGCAACATACTCTCCTGCAGAAAATAATATGAAAACAATTTAGTGAACAATATCTCCTAAGATACCTTTGCCATCAACCAAAAAGAGCTGCCCTCATGCAGTCCAATTAATAGAAGTTATAATAAGTGAACCTACACTTGGTCACTCTTCATTTCTTTATATGATTAAATCCCCACACCTATGATTATATCTCCACAATCACTATTGCACATGAAGGAAAATTACTAAAAAAAACAATTGATCGTTTGCACATGAAGCACTATTTCTAAAAATCAATTAAGTACATGGTATTACGAAAAAACTTCAAAGGGAAAAATGAGGGTGCATAATACGAGTACTTCAGGACTCAAAAAATATCCAACGATACTGTATAGATGGAAATTACATGGCAACCAACATGTACTTTGACTAGATATATAGAAAAAAAGAGACATAAGATTACCATAGAATCCAGGAAGCCGGGACAGAAAATATGAGGCTCCTATATCTGAAAGAGACCCAGAGCAGTTTCTGGCATTGCAAAAACCTGCATGAATAGTCGAAATGTAAATGATATAGATTTTGACACTTGAAAGTATCCTGAATTTTCAATGAAAAAAGAGAGATTCTCATGTTCCAAATGAGTTGAACTACTAGCACCAATCAAGCTCACAAAAAGGAGTTTGTACCATAAGTCCATAACTGAAACCTATTCTCAAAAAAAATTCAAGCCTAATATCCATCATAAATGGCAATGAAAAGTTGTGCTAGGTAATGACACAAATCCAGCATGTGGATGCATTATTCTTCAACCCTAAAGCAGCAATATGGGTAATGTTTGTTCAAAAGTTGTTACTTCTGTATTTTTCAAGTTTTATTTATGAATTCTCCTGACAAATATATTGAAAGGTAGTGCATGTGCCATGTTTATCCAACAAGAAAGCTAGCTTCTAGAACTATGTAACATTTTTGCACCGTCATGCAATACTAGCACATACTAAAAAAAATAGTGCACCTAGAGGGTAAGCTCAAATAATATATCTCACTATCTCAGTCGCAACACAATTACAGTATCTCACTTGGAAAGAACCACACTTGACACCCGAATTCTAGATTGTTACAGCATGGGACAGCATTGAGCAGTACTTAAAAAAGCATATCTCAAGCTGCAGCATGACATGCAAACTTTTTTGTGCTTCCCAACTACAGTGCATCTTAATAGATAAGTAAAAAGTAACAGCTATAGTAAATTGCACTTGAGTTCGATTTGTAGCATATACTGTATTATCGGTGGCAACTCGAAATCTTCCATGTAAAGAAACACCAGCACCTCCACCCATGACAATTCCAGTAAGAAGAGAAACCTACAGTTAAATTGTTTAGCCTTCAGGAGCAAGGAACACAGAAGTGCATAATTACAATTAACCACTATGAAGGGATGAAGCTCACCTGAGGCTTGGTATAAGTTGCAATAATATAATTCAACAAAAATTCATTTCGGAAGAAATCAGCACCATATTTCCAGCTGTCTGATTTAAGAATTAAACAAATAGCAGAGTCAACAAACAATGAGGAACAAAGTGAGGCACATATGCTACATGTATGTGTATTAAGTCAGGTAACAGAAGACGACACAAAATATGCAAGAACTCAGCTTTGGATATTAGATCTCGCAGAGACAAGGTAAAGCTGTAAGTACCTTTATGTATAGATCGGACAACTCCAGCAACATCACCTCCAGCACAAAATGCTCTTCCTTTACCCTGAAAACAAGTGATGATTGAAAAAAATGACGCACAATAAGATCAATAGAAGGCATCAAGGCAATGACTTGATAATGATTCATATCAATCAAATGGTTAACAGAAGGAAATTAGAAACAAACGAAACTGAAGGGAAAAAAACAGCAAGTTGAAGTAAGCTCTGTAGCAAGTTTTTTAGATAATGGAATAGTAACATCTCAGCCTCCTCATCAAGTGATATTTTAGCAAGTGTGAAGGTACTCTATGAAGTGAACAGACTTAGATCAAACACGATACAAGCAGTTACGTTGACAAATGTTATTCCCTTCCTTTTGTAAGCCTTAGGATGGCAACAAACATCATTGGCACCTGATAAATGCATCAAATTGGAATAAAGTGCTTCAGAACAGAATAACCACCTCAAGCTCTCTATATTACTGATTTTGAGAATAATTCTTGTAACTCATCTTCGAAATCACTGCCTTGCTATTTGGTAATTTCTACTGGAACAAACGAACACTAATAGACGGCACCCAGGGGTGACTCAATGTGCATGATCAGAAAACAAGACAGACATCTAAAATCCAAGTTAGACCAAATCAATGACAATAGAAACACAGTGGTATCAGATACCTTCATAATCAACAGCTTAACTCTATCGTCTTTCTCATAAGCAGTGAAACACTTCAAGAGTCCCATAATCTGCCACATGAAAGAAGAATCATCCTGTAACCACTATTCCAAAAGTAATTCTGGGTACTGTAATACTAGTGAACTCTTATATAACATACCATTGCCGAAGAGAGTGCATTTAGCTGCTTTGGCCTATTCAAAAAATCAGTGTCCTTGTAAAGCCATTCGCTTCGACCAGAATCTGAAAAATAGAGGATATATATATAAAAAAAAAACTTTCAGTTCTGGTTTAAACAACCATAAGATGGTTGCTATCGCAAGTTGAGCTGAGCACAATTGTACAATACAGAAAGCAGAAATGAATCGATGATATAGATCACAAGAGCATATGCTCAACACTCTGGCATGACTGTGAACAGTTATTTGAACAAATTATTTGAACAAAATCCTGGATCATTATCACAATTCACAATCAAAAGTAACAGCTTCTAGAAACCTCATGAACTTGATTGGATCTCAGAATTGTATGTGCAGGACCCCAAAAGAATCAATTAGCATTACACTATGGACCACTACTAGCCTAAGACGACTGAAGCAACGCATGGTTTAAGTTAGCCAAGGAACATGCATCCTCAGACCAACACAACACTCGTGTGGTAAACGCAAAGCAAGCAACCTAAATCAATTGTGCTGGATTCTGGAACCGGCGAGAGAGCGAGCTAGAGCAGCAGGGAGCAGATGGAGTAGATGGTGGTTCCTCTGCCGATCGAACGCTGTAATCCGACAACCCACCCACCCTCCCTCCCTCCGACATGAGAGTATACAGTCCAATAACCAAGAACGCGAACTATGATACGCGCACGGCGAGAAGCAAACTAGTGAACGAATTGGGGAAGGAACCAAGTTAAAGAACTGGGAACTCGCGTGTCGGAAAGGTACCTGATCAGAGTCGCCGTCCGCTCCGCTTGGGGGAGCCATCGAGGCCATCCGCTTCCGCGGACGGGCAAGCTGCTCGAGGACGGCAATGGGGGTCTCTCGAATGGGACCGGTGCGAGCCTGCGAGGTGCGAAGAGGAGGAAGACGTGAAAGGAGCGAAGACGGGGCATGTTAGCTGCCGACTGGTCGGCGCGGATGCGTGCGCCGACCAGGCGCGGCCCGCTTTACTTCGTTGGGCTGTTTCTTTTTTTGGCCCAGCAATGTTCCGACTGTTTCTGGTGTTTTGTTTTTCTGGGCTTTCTTGTTCCAAATAGGATTTCCGTTGGGCTGACTGTTTCTTTGAGCTGACTGTTTTTTTTTTTTTTTTAAAGCAGGGTGGTGATTCGACTGAACGGTAGTTTTGAGGAAACAAAAAACAAAAACAAAAATAGCATAATTTGCTTCCGTTCCAGGTAGGGCACAAAGAAGAATTATTTTTTTAAACATTGTGAATTCAAAAGTCAGACTGTTTTGGCGTGAAAATTTAAAATGTTACAGAACATTTCATACAAAACCTAAAAGTTCTAAAGGAAAAAGAACCACATGTGGATGACTATTATTTTTTTAAAAAAACTGCATTATTTAAGTGTTACTTAGAACAATTTGAACAAATTCAGTATTAAAATGAAATGGCCGAACGTTACTTCCAAAAAAAAAAATGGTAACAGAGGAAGTGATTTTGTAGTAATAGATGGTTGGTAGCGCCATGGCCTACTAATGAAGACTGGTATGGTTTTATATAAAAAAAAAGAGCAGTACATGCATCAACAATTTGTGAGCTCTAGCAACGTTGTGGAACTTTTTACTGTTTTTTCAACTGTTTCAGCATTAAACTTGATTGACAGTAGCTGAAAACAAATTAAGGTAGTTCTAATGACACTGATCTTAAAGAGAATTGCGTACAAAAGGATTAAAAAACAGAAGCTGGCTACAAGTAAAATATCAATTTGAGAGCAGAAAGAGTAGTAGTAAGCCTCAACCACTTGGGTATAAACACTCTCATGTGCCCTCATTTCATCTAACAACAGCCGGTAGCCCTCATTTCATCGGACTGTTTTTTAAGACTGATTCTTTCCTATTTTTGTCACAAAAACTAATTCTTTCCTTCTACTATATCCGAATTGCAGCTTGCAAAAATTCTATACTTCAAAATTTTCAAAAAAAAAAAAAAAAAAGATACACAACAGAGGAAACATCTCAATTCATATTTTATTTAGTCATGCCTCTAGGCTTTTTTTGTTAGTCACTTCAAAATCTGTGAAAATCTGAAACATCTCAATTCATATTTTAATTAGTCACTTCAAAATCTGTGAATCATTCATCAGGAGTAAAATGTGAAGAAAAATTTTACCAACATGTATACAGTAATACGGAAAACATGGCACCAATCTAACGTTGCAGATAATTATTTGTTCTCACTTCGCATGAAACAAACAAAATAGCAGAAAGGAAGAAAATCTCAATGTTATTATTGGAAATATATACTGTACAAGTCTATTTTTAGTACTTCCACCTATAAATAGCGTGTGAGTTGTGTGACCCAGCCAAATGGGAATGAGAATATGTGCAATAAACTCTGTAGTCTGTACATCTCCGGAGGGTATAAACCAAAATCACCGATCTTCTCGTCGAACCGTGTTAGGATCAGACATCATATCCATCATCATTTTCTCTGGAGAGTCTTCCCAGCTAGCAAAAGTTTTGAGATCAACCTGAAAGAGGAAATGGGAATATTGTCAGCATATTTGCATATTTTAATAACGATGTACATGGCAAATGGTTCAAGTTTTGCTCTTAGTAGCACCTTTCTTCGCTGCTCTGAGAAAATGTCCTCCCTCTTCTTGTACAAACTCTGCTGTCTTTTCGTTGCTTCTCCACCCAGCCCCCATACTTCAACATCAAGCACTGAAGCCTCAACAGGTAAATAACCCTACATTACCCGAAAAACAGAGAATAAAAATCACAATTTACATTTGGTACCATAAATAGTTAAAAGTACAAAATTGAAGCATTCACAACCTATGTAAGCACATAAATATGGTAACTGATTGGGCTTATTTGTGCTCATCACTAGTAGGGCATGAGTTATGATTTGTGGAATGTTCTTTGGGAGAACAGAGAAGCAAATCACAAATGGGAGTAGTCAATCACACTACTCTATGCCCTGAAAATGCAGCGGCATTTCAAAAGCTGTGGTAGCATACGGAATATTGGATGTGCGGCACCCATCTTTGGTCAGAATCAACATTCTCACCACCACTCTTTGAGAATGCTGAAAGTAGAATCAGCATTGGTCCCTTGTACCCCTCAACACAAGACCGTACATCAATTTATGTGTAAGAACCGTACAAAAGATGATAGTTTGGACCGAGATTAAAAACAAAATGCTTCCTCACAAATGTATTTTATAATGTAACTATAAAGTGCATTGCGAAAGGCCTTCTCAGTGGCATAAAAAATCATATTAAAGTAGAAAAATACTCAGACTAAATTTCAATAATATAGGATATAATAGAACATAAAGGCATAAACTGGGAACATTCAACGAGAACATCGATTTATTTTTAATAGAACATTGAAACACGCGTGATAGAACATGGAAATGATAACCGAGAACATAAAATCATAAACTAGAAACATTCACCGAGAACATCAATTTATTTTTAATAGAACATCGAAGCACACATGGTAGAAAATGGGCACCATGATTAAGAACATAGAGGTATAAATTAGGAACATTCATTGAGAACATTAATTAATTTAATTATAATAGAACATCAAATCACACATGATAGAACATGGGGACTATGACTAAGAACAAAGTGGTATAAATTGGGAACATTCATTGAGAATATCGATTTCACTGTATTTGTTATGGCTCAAATAACTACATATGAGAAATAGATAATGTCGGACTGTAAATTTGACAATGGGGTGTCATAGTACAGTTCATAAAGATTATACTTGCCAAAATTATGCAAAGAGAAGATGATGGTGGATGAAGCATTTATTTGTCAAAGGAAATTACATCGCTAATAATGTTGGGAAGAATTAATCATGTAAAAAATGGGGAAAGAGAATGGAACTGCTTGAACCATTGGAAACTGACAGTAACATCTGTATAACCACACCACCTAGTAGCCAATGGGGGTACCTTTAGCTCAGCAGAAGCATAACCACACCACAGAAATTTTGCTGATCACAAAGATGACAATAGTAGAGGGGGACAAGGACTCACCTATGACACACAAATGATAATGATCTGTGATACAATTATGAACAATAGAACATTGAAAAATGCTCCCAGAACATGGAATAATGATTGAGAAAATAGAGGCATAAATTGGAAACATTCACCATAAAAATTCACTGAAAACATTGATTTATTTATAATAGAACATCGAAGTACACATGGTAGAACATGAGAATAATGACTGAGAACATAGAGACGTAAACTGAGAACATTCACAGAACATCAATCTATTTATAGTAGAACATCGAAGCAAGCATGATAGAACTATAATAACCGAGAACATAGAGGCATAAACTGGAACAAACATTCTCTTAAATCTATTTTCACTTTAAGTCAACTAAAAAGTAGAACATTCATCACATAGCTAAATGCATTAGTTTAGAGTTGAAATTCTGGATATTGAAATTTACAAATGATTATGAAGAAACCAGTCCTGGTGTAGTACCAGTCACGGTCATACTGTACAGAGGGAGCTCCTTGAACCTCGCAGTCTTCACAATGTCACTCAGGGAGCTCCATCTACCAGAAGAAAAAGGATACCTGTATAAGGAATTACACATAACAACATAGGAACATATTCATTGTGGATACCAGACAATCGATGCAATGAAGAATGCATCATCCCAAGCTCACTCTAAACTAATTGCTTGAATGAAATAAAACATGTGTCTCTTTGCCTGGACCAGTTTCTTGAAGAGGAGCTTTCTCAACTGTCTGTCTTTCTTCAGAGGGCTGCTGTTGTGTCTCTGACTGACCACAGAGTGTGTTGTCATGGTTGGCATCTTCCTCACTATACCTTTGAAATGTACAATTGAAATGGAATTAAACTCGATCGTGTCTTCCAAGAATGTAGTGCCAAGACAATAGCACAAGATTAAAAAATTTGATACATAAAGGACAAATGAGCATGGCCAAATCATTGGGAATATCGGGTAGACGAAATAGCAGATGTCCTTAAAGAATAATCTGTAATGCTCGAGTTTCTACAAATTGCATAAGCAATTGATGATTGCATGACATTGTCATCCCAAAGCTTTAGTTGTCTCCATAATTTAAAACGCGAGTTCCAAACAGAACAGTCTCTGAAACAAATATGGGAACAGGATACCGCTAGCAGTATTTCTCAAACAACTGACAGGTTAGATGACAAAATAACACGACTGGAGATTCAAACAAGAGCACACCTGCAGAAGATGAACTAGCACTGAGAACCAACACAGGACTACTGACAGGTTAGATGACGTTGTCGGACAAGCTGCTCTGCAGATTGAGCTCTTCCTGGAGCTCTACCTGCTGCTGTTGGGCACACCAATAACCTGCTCACTATAGCAAATAAGCAGCCTGAATGGTACAACCTGATGAACGAGAGAGAGCATTAGATCGTCAAAAACACAAACGTGAATACACTCTAGGAAAATTAAATATGTCAATGATTAGCTAAAGAATGCTAGATGTATTTCACGGTGGCAAGAAAGCAAGTTTTTTGACCAAACAAAATCAACACGCACAACCACATTTCCTATGCTCTCTGACGAATTGAACTGAGCTACTGCAGCAGGCAAGAACTGAAACACACACACAAAACTCAAAAAGAAAGAGGTCGGCTTGGACATCTGGGTACCTGCTGATTGGGAGGCGCTCAAGCACTGCAGCACTGCTGCTGTTTCTCCCAAACCTGCCAGACCTAAATCGACGAACACAGAGCAGAACACGATGCTCTGGACAGCAGCTATGCGACTAGAAAAATTGACCAAAACTCAAACAAATCAAGGGGATTTGTTCCCAAACTTCATACAGGTACACAATAGGGAGATGTCAAGCTGCTCCTATAAGATCATGACTCGAACCAACCTTAATCAATGGAAAATCTCAGATCGAGTTCAGGAACGAAAATTTTCCATAGGCACACTCATACCTAACCAAATCTCACCTACAATGCAGCAGATCTACTGAGGCATTTCATTAAACACCAACTGCACTATCCAAGATCTAAAAACTCGCAGATGCACTGAAAGAATAAACACAACAAGTAAGAAGCTTGATCCTAAGCAGAGCGAGCAAGGCTAGGACGGCAAGGATAAGCAGCAGCACGACAAGGAGCTGCAGCTAATGCAGAAACTGCAGTTAGTGGCCATGGCGGAGTAGCTGGTCAGCGGGCTGATTCAGGACCCCGTGGTGTCCACCATGCAGGGGCTCACCAATCCGGCGCACAAGGAGCAGCTAGAGGCCCGCGTCGCGTGCATGAAGGAGGAGCACGACGGGGCGGAGCACGGCGACGCGAGCATGGCCTTCGTCGAGGAAGCGAGCACGACGAGCGCACGGTGAGCACCGCGGGGAGGAGCACCGACGGGGAGGAACACGGGAGGAGCACCGGCGGGGAGACAGCCACCGCTGACGAAACAGCCGCCGACGCCGACGCCACTCACGCAGGGATGGGGAACGGAAGAGAGATGCGGGGCTGGGCGAGACGAACTGGGCCGAAACAGCAGACTGGGCCGAAAACACACGCCCTAGGAGGGGTGGTCGGCGCGTGCTTTCGCGCCGACTGGTCGGCAGTTAACATTGGCCAGCGAGGACTGCCGGAGAGATTTTTTTGGCTGCGTGGACCAGCCCAGATGAATGGTTGGGCCGGTGTTTCAGGTCTTTGGCCCAATTGCCAAAGCAACAAACGATTTTTTTTTTTTTACAACAACCAAAGCAACAAGGGCGATTGACTGGCGCGGGCGCGACCAACCAGAATCGATGGCGAAGGATCCGGTGCGTGTGGACTCACCCGAGACCCGATGCTCCGTCCGACCACCCTCTCCCATGGTCCCACCACTATTTATCTTCTACCTCTCGTGGCCCAACGCGGCCCAAGCCTAGGTTAACGAGGCGGCGGCGGTGGCGACCGAGGGTAGGGTTACCGGCGCCGAAGGTTAGGTTCCTGCTCCTTCCCCGGCTATAGAATCCAGACGGTCGGGGAAGGGCGGGAGGGCGGCCTCTGCAGCGCTAGGGTTCGCCCGAGCTCCGGCGAGCTAGGGCCTCGCACGCGGAGGGCGGTGGGGCGGCGGTGTTGCGCGTTCGCGGCCACTAGCGTGAGGAAGAAGAAGCCGTGCATGGACCGACGTGGGCGAGGTCCATTTGCCGTGGTCGGATAAGTGGTGTTGTCTGACTAGGGCAGACGTTAGTGGTCCCCGAGATCGTCGGAGGGGAACGATTCCTTGGCCCCGAGGCGGTGAAGAGGTCGAGATCCTAGGAGGCGAGCCGAGGCGAGGGCGAGGTGGGAGTGGGAGTGGGAGCGGAAGGGGAAGCGCGTGGGTTGTGGTCGAGGGCGAGTTAACTATTTGCCACGCTTATAGTTGGTACTTCTCCGTTTGCTATCTTTAGAAAGGCTCCTACATATTTGCCATCGCATGCAACTTAGCCGCTATTTTATTGCCATTTTCGACGACGTGGTGTGCTAAGTGGAGATGTCAGCGTGGACTGTAGCCTGGGAGCCCTCGACTAGCATGGCAAATGACGCTGACGACATGGCATGCCAGGTGGAGATGCCAGTGTGGACGGCAGCCTGGGAGCCCTCGACTGGCATGGCAAATGACGTCGCTGCCCTCGCAGTCAAAGGCAAGCACCCGACTCGCAGGCCGCTTTTTTGGTGAAGTAGGCATTGGCGCGGGTGTCCAGGCGCTAATGTTGCCAACTTTTTTTTGGTGTGTGGACTATGGTTACTAGACTGCAGCCGTGATGAATGGTTGAGCTGTTGTTTCATGCCTTTGGAACTTTTTGCTCGGGGCTCCTTTGGATCATCCAATTCCCTTGGGATTGGAGAGGATTGAGCAGTAGTTTAGTTCAATTCCCTTTACTCTCCAATTCTAAAGGGGAATGGTTCAATCCAAACTATCCCTCCATCAGAATGGCCGCCTTCAAGGGGGTGGCGGCGCCGAGGTGGGCGGCGCGACGGGCGGGCGGCGGCGGCGCGGCGTGTGGGCGGGGGCGGCGGCGCGGCGGGCGGGACGGGATAAGAGCGGGGAATATTTTCTTTATTTGCTTGTCCCTAAAATATTTCATCCTCCTTGTTTATATAGCCCTCCTATGAGACTTGTATCTCAAGCAATCTCTAAAGGTTTACTTATATTTTTCGAATACCTTTTAGAGGCAAACTCTTATTATTTCCTAAAAGGAGATTTTTCCTTGTAGATTGGAATAACTCATGCACATAAAAAGTCCTAGTCCTAATCCTAATCCGAGACGGCGATGGCGTGGATGACGGAGGTGGTGGCGACGGCGGTGGCAGCCCCGCTGGGCGCGCGCACGCCGCGTGCCTCCCCTAGACCGGGCCGACCTAGCCCCTAGCCCCCTTTGGGCCCTCCTAAAGCATTTTAATTGTGATAATGATTCATTTGAGAACCTTACTAATTTGTGAACTTCATGTAATTTGCCAGAAAAAGAAGTAATTTCTATTTTTGTTTTCTTGATTTTAGTTTCACACTAGAAATGTGCGCGGCATTGCCGTTTGTGGCCAAAGTGTGTGGGTTGTTGATTGCGTTGAGTATTTTTTCTAGTAATATATATTTGTTTCGAGTAATTAAATTGATTGAAGCAAATTATACCAAGTAAGTAAAGTAAGTATATATTGAAAACGAAAAATCATGTTGGATCTATCTCTTATCCACCTAGCAAGCATGGACTAGGTCGTGCAAGGTGTAGAGCAGGAAGATACCCACTGTTGGTTGTCAAGAAGAGAGGAGGGACCAGGAAGAGAGGAGGGACCGGGAGAAAAAGACGATGCTTTATCTTCTGTCCGGAACTTCGCGAGACTTCGGGGCTGCATCGGGACCGGGCCTGATGCGGTTGATTTCAGATCGGATGGTTGATACAGAAGCAGGTGACGTGGCCCAATGGTAGGCCATCTTTTGTTGCGTGAATCGTCTTAAGGAGATTTGGTTTCTTTAGGGCATTTTCATTAATTTATTGAGTCATTGGTCTTCCTAAAATGAAACTTAGCATATTCTTCATATCATTCCTAAGGTACAGTATTTAAAAATGATTTAAGCATAATAACTATGACACTGTTTGGTTTTACTTGTAAATAGATTCAGATGAAAAAAATGTAAATACTTAAGAACTTTGACCTAACACAATCGAGAATTAAGAATCTAAAAAATTCCTATGCCGTACAGACAAAATCAATGTCAAGAAGTTAGTTGTTATAAATTGTTAAAAATTTGGGAGTAGATTAAAACTGTTCGTTGTAAATGCCTTGTATTTGGAAAACATATCTATAATATAATAAAACAAGGCATTTGCTACTATCTATTCGCTGAGTGAATTGTATCGGGTGCTAATCTTGTGGATTGATGGCCACGTAGTAGGTTCGTGACAGAATTACTGTTCTCTGTTGTCTGGTCCCAATCCCCAATTGTCTGCTCCGCCGTCCAGGACACAAATTACAATTAAAACGTTTGTTACCGTAGGCTAAATTTCTCTTGACCATATATGTACCTCAAATGTGCATCTCCCAAAAGGAAAATGATAGGACGTAGCAATATCCTTCAGACATAGTAGCAATCTCCCAAAAGGAAAATGATAGGACGTAGCAATATCCTTCAGCTGAAGTGCTATCTGCTGCCCAGCCAAACTTCTAGCTCAAACAAATCCTCATTCAGACGTAGCAGCAGCGCAATTTGCCTCGTGGCAATCACTCGCATCACTTCAATACTTCCAGCTAGAATGCATGCATGATCAGCAGCAGAAACGAGAACAGAACATAACAGAATACAATCAAATTCCTGAATTAAACCGAAGTATCCAAGTAAATTCATGATCCATAGTACTAGATAATGGGTATTTTAACTAGCCTAGAAGGTGAAGATCTCATCAGGCAACCATCACAACTCGAGTTAGGGACTGACTGATAAGTGACTTTAGGACACCGGCTACAGCATTACAACAGCGGCTAATTCAAATTAAATTAATCTTACTCTGGGGAACAACAGCAGGTGAGACCATGAACCCTAATTCTCCTAGCTAGCTTAGCTAAAGCAGACACGCCGTCACTGATCAGAGCAGACGACGCAAAAAAGACCATTTCATAGCAGGAGTACCAACCATCAGCAACTTCCTTCCTCTCCAGCCCAACCAACAATGGGGCGCCTAGGTTGAGCACTGTTAGTTCGACATCATCTTCATGTCAGAATCATGCCTATTCTGCTGGTGCACTGAGAGGGACCAACCCCCAGATGCGTAGGCAGGTGGCATGTGCTGGTGCTGGCTAGGGTGCTGATGCTGGCTGGAGTGGTTGAACGGCATCGCACTGTGGTTCATTGGGCTGCCAGAGTCATCAGATGATGCGCTGGATGTTCCCTCCGATGGAGGGCTGGTGGCCAACGGAGCTGGCACAAATGTAGCCATCTGTGGTGGAGGAGCAGCCATCGGTTCAACCTTCCGTGCTTCAGCTGGCTTTGATTTCTTTCCCTCAGCGATAAAACTAGCCACCACAACCTGATGATCAATCAGAGATAGGTAGAAATACCAAGTGATCAGTGATATAAAGCAATTCAACGGATGTCAGCTGGGATGAGGAAGAAAATCTACATGTTGATCGAACCTGAACAGGAGTTGCAGCCATAAGCATTCCAGCAACACACCCTCCAAGAACTCGGCCATCAGATCCTGCAAGTGCGACACTCAACCCACCAGTCCTGCTGCGAGTATCACCATCCTCCGCAAGCAGGAAAGAACCAGATAGCGAGATGATCTCAAAGCGCCCCTGCCAGAAGAAAATGTATATAGCACTGTCAGGTGGAGCAATGAACAGCAGGCATAACTTGTAAACTGCTCAGACGCTGTTGTTCATAAGGTGGTATGTTACATGTGTCAACTAGACCAAACACTTTGCCAGATGGCATCCAACTATTCAACCTTTCCATCAAAGGTTCCAATCCAACTAAAATCCAAACACTAGGCTAAAAAAGAATTAGTGGGTGAACTGAAAGTCAACTGATGTGCTTGTGAATCCATTTCAGATGACCTAAGTCAGGAAAAGGAAACTAAACAATATACTCCTTAACTGAAAGCCAATGTTTCCCACCTACCAGGTGGCATTCTCATCAACCCAAAGTACAAGATGATCAGTGACTTATTCTATGAAGATTGGAGAAAATCTCATGAAATTCAGATACCATTTTCAAAAACGATACATACACATCCACTTGCTCGAAAGCAGTAGAACACCATACCTCATAAGTAACTAGTCCACCAGATGTGGCTGGCTGCCGAAGTGTAACATTACTAATTGCACCATTCGCAGAAAGGATGCAGACTGTGCGAGGGCCTTGCTGTGAGAATGTCATTATTTTTGAAGCAACATCCTGTCAGGCAAGAAGCAGACATTAGAGCAGAAATTCAAGTTTTTGACCCACTGGCAATAAATGAAGAAATAATTTCATAACCATAAAGAAATAAAAAAGGCACGACCAAATGCATGGCTTGGCCTTGCACCATGCTAGCTAACAGCTTACATAAAAAGAATTCTAAGCAGCTCGGTGAAAACAAATGCTGAAGCAGAGAGATGAAAATATCCAATTCAGCTCCAGATTGGTTGATCAAGAAGCACAGGCCACACAGTTAATCCAATCCAAGCTACTGGTAAAAGTAAATTTAGGTTACCATTTGGGATCCATCAATTTAGTTAATAACAAGGTTAGGAAGCACCAGTGAAGTACATATGTTGAACCCATGCTACCACCAAATTTGATCAGCCATTATGATTCACAACGACAATGATATTAGGAGGCGATTAATAATATATAATGTTTGCTAGCATGGAGTAATTTGATCAGCATATAAGCAATCCTTTCGGCCAACTACCCTGCACAGTCCATGCTCCATGCCCTCAGCCCCTCACTCATCAAGAGTCAAGTGTGAGGACTGCACACCCAAAAGGTGCCAGCTGCCTGGAGCCCCTCACCGTGACCGTACAAGGCAGGATTGAGGCTGGTACCGGCCGGCAGCAGCACCAGACTATCAGTCAGAATCCGGAATGACACCGAGTGCGTGCATCACCCACTAGTACCTCCGGCTTGCCACCACTGACAGTGGGCCCGGTCAACTGGCAGCCGTGCCGGGAATCTGACGAACACCCACGCCACGCGAGCTCACAACGTGCCGGGCTTCCCAACGGCATGGCAGAACAGAGCACAAAGGTCACCGGTGACAAGAAGCCACCACATGACATGCGCACTCACAGACGCGCGGACTCGCAGATCTACGCCATTTACGACCGGCAACCGCAAGGATGTTTGAAACTTGAACAAGATCTGGGGTGAATCTTACCTCGCCGGCCTTGACGGTGAGGATGTGAGGGGTGAAGGCGATGCCCCAAGAACCTGCAAGAAACGAGCACAGCACTGGTGAGACAAGACAATACGCGCGCAAGAAAGCAGCTAGGGCTTTCGAAAAACATGTACCCAGGGCTTCGAACTGCTTCTTCTTGCCGGAGCCGGGGGCGGCCGCGGCGCTTGGCGTTGGGGTCGGACGGGGGCTGCTGATGGAGAACCCGCCGTGCTGCTGCTGTCCTGGGGCCGCGGCGCCGCCGGCCGAGGCGGAGAGATGGGGGCCAGCGCCAGCGCCATGCTCCCGTCGGGCGCGTACTTGCGCGGCCGCCCGCGCTTCTTGCGCATCAGTTCGCCCATGCCCAGCACATTGGCTCCCGGTGCGCCGCCCGCGGCGGACTGCGGTGGCGCCGCGTACAGCATGGGCGCCGAGTGGTGGTGCTGCTCCCCGGGCGCCTTCCCAGACATCTGGTCGAACGAGAGCCGCATGCCGCCGGGCATGGGCGTGGCAGGCGACGAGGCCGGGGCCGCCTGCTGCGCGAACGGAGGCGGCGCCAGGTGCTGGTGCTGGTGCTGCGGCGGCGGTGGCGGCGCCATAGAAGAAGGGGCCGGAGCCGGGGCCGGGGCCGGCGGCGGCGGCGGCTGAGAGGCCGATGCAGGCACGGGCGCCGCGGCGGCGGCGGCGGCGGTGGCGGGGGGCGGCGACACGTCTTTGGTCTCCATTAGCGTAGATCTATCAGCTTGGCAGCTTCCGCCGCCTCCTCGTCTTGCCGCTGTGCTTCACAGTGGCAGCAGTGGTCCTGTGGAGCTTGGACTCGCAGCAACCACAACCGGGCTCTCAGCTTTGACCAGACAAGCTCAGCTGATCAGAGACCTTGTCCTTCTCCTCCCTCCCAGCAGCACTGCAACAACAAGGCTAAGGCTAGCTAAGACTAGAGCAGTAGCGGTAACATGGAGATTAAGCGAGAGTCTCAGCTAGTAGTTAGCTGCTCTCACAAGAGATAATTTTTAAAAGTCTGGAGCTAGGAGACGGATAAAAAATCAAGAAAGCAGCTAGGAGAGAGAGAGGGAAAGCAGGGAGATTTGGTGGGAGTTAGGAGGGGGAGGTGACTGATGCCTGCGCGCACGCCTGTACGGTACCTAGGGGCAAAGTGATTAGATCGGCAGTGAGGGGGAGCATACTAGCAGCAGCAGGTCCATCACCATGCCCTGCCTTGCCTTGACCCGGCTTCGTCTTCCTCACTTCACACCAAACGCCACTCACTCACTCACCGCTCCTCTTGACCTCTTGCTTGCTTGTTTCGCATGCAAATGCGCAATGGGGTGAGATGAGATGGAGCCTCGCCTCGAAGCCTAGCCTAGGTGTACGTGAAGAGAGAGAGTGAGAGCAAAGCGAGGAGGAGCAAGGAAGCAAATGGAAATTAATAAAGGGAAAAATAAAGAAAGGAGGAGGAAAATCGGACGGGAAATGGAAATTAATCAAAACTAGGCGAAAAGAATCGCAAATAAACCTACAAATACTCCAAACATACGGAGAGCTAGTAGCAAAAAGAAAAAGAATTGCTACGCAAGCCCTAGTAGCCAAGAAAGAGAATTGCTACGGACATCACCGGACATCACCTAGTATCAGCTACTAGGGTAGCAATAAAGACGGAGGCGAGGGGTGTGGGGACGCTTTTTGGCTCGGAGTTCGTGAGAAAGAGAGACAAGTCATAACTACGCTTTCCCACCTTTTTACTCCTCCATATCCACCATCCGTACCCATTTTCCACCGCAAAACACACTTACAAAAAGCCGCTACTAGCTCCTTCCGACCCCAAATTCAAAACACCAATTAATTAAAAAAAAGGATTGAAAACACCGGCCAAGTTGATTAGCATGATGCTTCTGCCAAACAACAACGCGCTTACCATGTGTGAACAGCTCTCATCAAAGGATAGTACGTAGTACGCCAGAATTCAAAAGGCACCACTGAAGGCTCCGAAACACCGAATATTTTGAACTGTACGCAGACTTTAGACAATTTCACACTTTGAAATTGCAACAAAAAAGATAAGCTTATCTAGATTGGCAAAGTCTTTAGATCCATGATGGAAACGATTGCGTCACTGGATTACTATAGATTGAGACCGACAACCGTTCGAGGTTGTTCAGCTGATGTTTTTTAGCTGTGGAGAAATATTATACCATGTTTGATAAGTCGGGTTTGTTCAATTCAAACGAATATGGCAACTGACATTTGACTGCTTTTAAAGAGTTTTCAACCAACCGCGTTATTGACCGACCTACTGGAACTGACGTATGGGACAAATTATCAAAAGAAGTAAATACTCTACGCTTCTTTTCGCCGAGTAACAACCAAAGCAAGGGTCCTTTATAGCAAGATTTATTGATGGATTTTAGCGTCTGCTTCTTTGACTTTTGGGTCAAGCCACGTCAAACGCTACCTCATGTAACGGTTGTGCGCTAGAAGCATTTTTTTACTATGAATGTGAAGGCACCTACCGAGTTCTTTGTCTTGTTGGGTGAAATCGTTTGTAAAGAAAACCTGCTCGCAATGGTACGAGGTCACATCACACGCCTCCTAGGCTCCCAACCAACATTTTTGTCTAATTATCGCCTCTTCGTATCAATACCAAGCTTAGTCATCCGACAATATCGTCCTTGTTTGGAAGCACCCTTAGGGCATAGACAAGGACGATATTGCCACAATAGTTTTACTAATAATGGATCCCACATTTGTGGTTCATAATTATGTTCTTACCTACACAATGTTAGCCAAGATGAACTGTCATATGGACCTCATGTGCGCTTTTCTCGCAACATACGACCACTATAACCTCTCATGAGCCCTTTTCTCCCAAAAAGCTCCTTCTAGAGAACGGCCTCATTCGTCCCTCCTCTATCATGATCATCGTACCTCCACCAAGAATCAGGTTTTCTAACTTCAACCGTTCAAAGTGTTGCTGGAACTTTCATAGACAAGTGTCAAAACTTTTAACAACTAGGATTTTCATACTGGGAACAATATGGATACAACATATTAAGGCTTCGTGAGAAGATTCATCGTTACTTCCAAAAGTTATCTAAACTTCCAACGATCAAAAGCTGACAACTTATGACACAACTGCTGATGACTGGCTGCACAAGCAAAACATTAAAACATCTAAAGACCATCAAAACTTCTGATGATCGGAAGTAAGGAGCTTACTTCTACGACGCCTAAGGGGTCTGCACAACCCCTTGTCCAAACTTTTTACATATGACCTCTAAACTAAGTCCAAAGCGCCCATGTTGTGTTTGAGTGTCTCTCAGTTGATTTTAATTAAATACTTGAGCACTCTATCTTCTTCAAACTAGCTAAACTCGAATGCGAAATGAAAATGAATTGAACCACTAGAGGTCGTATGCCATTTAAACTTTAAATTGAGGGGTGTCATTTCCTAGAAATTGTCTTTTAAATCTTTCAAGGGACCAGAACCCACAATGTCACTTGATAAACTCGTTTGTCCTTAGTTTGGTGTTGTCGATACACCAAAACCCACAACATGGGCAAATGAACTTTCACATAGCCTTAAGCTAAACCACCTGGAGCTATGACTTTGGATATCTCTAACCATTTAACTGAGACTACACCTTTTATCCAAAAGTCATCTCTCTAAATAATTCAACAATGATTTGACCCTCAACATCAATACGACTTTGCATAGCTTGAATACTAGTACCTCGACTCAATGAGAGTACTCTTTTTTCACCGCAGTCATGGTCACATCTTGCTTTCCCTTCACCTTCATTCAACCCCTGGAACCTCTTTCCATGCTATTTTCGCTAAATCACGCCTCATCAAGTCACATCTTGCTTTGAATCAACTCCAAGCCTACACTGGAAACTATTCTGTTTGCATTGTTATCCTATGTAACTAGATTGTTTTGATTGTTTTCCTTCTCCTTAATTTTCATCTAAAGACCACTCAAGCATTAACAACCGACCACCAATATGAAAACCATTTTCAATGTCTTTGGTTTGAACTAGCAAGCCTTTTATGAGTGAGACCAGCCCATGTGCAACTCTCATGTTGCTTCTATAATATCAACACACTTGCTTGCCAATTCATGAACCTTGAAACCTAGACTTTAACGTTGCATGATATGGCCAAGCTTGACATTTTGTCATTTGGAGACCAAAAGAATATCCATCAAACCTTGTCTCTTCTGTTATATTCATCATACGCACATCGTTCACGCGTTTCATCAACAAACTTAGACTCATTTATGAAATATGTGATTTGCTTCACAACATCAGCCCAATCACATAGCAGTTACACCTCCCCTACCGACTTGGTGAAAAAAACATATCAATTACACCTATGACTAAATAACTGTAAATCTCATAATATAAATTACTTCTTCAATCGTGTTGTTTTTAATCCACCAAAACTCACTGGAGGCCTGGATGCACTTTCAATCTTGACTTGATAGTATATCCATTTGCTATTTCCATTCTGTGTATCTTGTATTTTCTTTTTTAATGCATAAAACTAAAAATAATTTACATTTTTGGAAGGATGCGAGCAAATACGTGACTAGAGTTTACTCATATGCAAGCTTCTTCTGTTGTAGGCATAGCATCTCTCGGTTGTTGTTTATTTTTCTTTTCTTTTCTTGTGTCAGTATTGCTGAAGATACAGCGGCACCGAAAGCTGTGGCGCGGTAGGCGCGAATTAGCCAAGCCAGTTGTTTACCGCTAATACAGCTGTTTAGTATTGTATTGTATTATCAAGGGGCGATTAAAGAAAGGGTTTGTCTTTTTTGGCGTGCAACGGGGGCAGGAATCAATCGGAGGGAGGGCCAAATTGTTTTTTGCCGTTTTCTTTTGCTTTCCTTTGGCTTTCACCCAACTTTTTCTTCTTTCCCACTCCCCCTCCCCGCCATCTCACCTCTTTTTTTTTTCATCGTCTCCACCTGTTTTTATTTCTCTGGGCCCCACATGGCAGGGAGGCGGGTATAGCGTGAGCGAGGCTGTGGCTGGAGCGCACGCAGCGGCGGTGGCTGGTCAGAGTCGTCACCGGGCCGGTCAGAGGGAGCAGGGGCACGGACGCAGAGAGAGAAAGGTGTGCTGGTGGCTGCCATGTGGGCCCCGGTGCCGCCCGCGGCCAGTCATCCAGAGGATGCCACGATTCCAGCGGCTGTCACGTGACCGGGGAGCTCGCCGAGGAACATGCGTGGGTCCCGCTGCCGGCTCGGTTTCCCAGGATGTAGGGGCGGGCCGGGCTGGACGGCCGGTCAGCCTTTACCGCTGCGAGTGGGGCCCGCCACATCCCGCCAGGGCGCCAGGCCAGGCCCGGGGAAATCGATTGATCGTGCTGGGATTGGGATTGGGATTTGCCTTGGGCTCAAAGATGCTCGTGCTCCAGGCTCCAGGGCGGCAGGCTCACCGCTCCAGCGTCCGGGAGGAGAGGACCTTTTCCACTCTCTGGTAGGAGAACACGGAGGGAGAGGTCGAGAGCTTGGCTTGGCTGCAAGGGATGCATGCATGATCCCAAAAGTGTCTTGGTCGGTTAAGAATTTCTTTTGTGAATCATCGCTGTCGTTCTCGACAGGGGAGAGACAGGAATGCAACGTGTGTGTCGTATCTTGTTGATGCGGATCCATGGAATTTGTTTATGTATAGTACGGGTCGTAGACAGAGAGAGAGAGGTTTTTTTCGGTTGCGGTTGGGACATGTGGATAACACGGCACGTCAGGCGGAAAGCGCTACACGACGACCTGCACTGCAAGGCCGTCCCGTCCCAACCCAACGGTCCCCGGTGCAGCGCTGCAGACACGGGACAGGACGTGCGGCGCGGGTCTCCACTCTGATCCGACGGACACGGAGGAGTCCCCATCTCGCTGCACGTGGGCCCGTCCCGTGCGTTGACCTCGACCTCAAGTCGAGTCCATGCTGAGGCCGTGGATGGTTTGTCGTCTCCTTCCTCGTCAGTCGGACACGGGACTGGACGACCTCACCCATCAACAACAACTTGGTGCGGCCTGTGCCCTGTGCTGTGCTACCCGCGTGGCGGGCCGGCTGCGACCACCACACGCGCTCCATCCACCGGATCGAACTTTTACGTACTACTCTGAATCAAGGCAACGGGAGTAGTGGCAACATTGTACTTTGAGCCGCTGATGCGGTTTTTATGTGGGAGATTTGGATGGGTAAACTCCATTTTTTTTTTTTTTTTTTTGATCCGAGGCCGTACTTGATCCTACCATTGATTGGCTGTTTACCGACCGACGAAATTTCAAACACGGAAAGGAAGATTCAAGTTCATCCAGCCAGCCGGCGGCAGCGTGCACTGACTGGAGAGCGAGCAGGCAGGCAGGCAGGCAGCGTAAATGTGCGTGCCCCCATCACGCCACATGCATGCCGTCTGCCCGCGCGTAGTAAATGCATTGCCTTTTGTGCCGGTACAGATACACAAGTGCTGCGCTGCGGCATCTGGGGTGCATGTACAGGCAGCATGGTACCGGCGGCCGGCCACGAACGCACCTACTGTACTGTACGTGTACGTGTACGTACGTAAGTACGCCGTAGACGCATTGTAGGACCTGCCTGCCTGATGCAGGGGCATGCCTAACCTGCTAACCTGTTACTAGTACCTCTGTAAAAAAAACATATTCGATTAGAGTACTTGAAGTTTAACAAAAAGGAAAGAAGTATATATTCCGTACATATATTATTATTTATATGCATGGGTCTGGCCGTGCTTCGTCGTCAACTCGTCATTATACGTAGAGTAAATCACGCATCTGTCATCTGTTAGGCGAACGACGCAACCTTACTGCGTATTCCCTCCGTGTAAAGAAGAGTGTCCTTTTAGATTTTTCATATCATGTTTGATCATCCATTTTATTTTAAAAAAGTTTTATAAATATTTTTGATTTTGTTATGACTTATTTAGTATTAGAGATACTTTAATGCTAATTTATTTTTTTATATATATAATTTACATAAAATTTTAAATAAAACGAAGCGGTCAAACACATTGTTTGAAAGTCAAAAATGACACTTTTTTTTTTTTTTTTTTTTTAACGGAGTAGAGCAGTGCGTACTTACTACTCCTACTCACGTAGCAGCAGGCAGACTGTGATGACAACGCTGTATAAACTCGAACAGTCGAACGTACTGAAAACCAGGTTGATGTACGCACGTTCAAGTTTTGCATTGGGCAAAACCAAAACCAAGGAAAAGGACTGCAGCTTGGATCTTGGGCATATACGTGAGATAGCTCCCCGGCCCGTCAACCAAGCTCCAGATCAGCCCAAAGAGCCCATAGACAACTTGCCAGCGCCAGTCAGACAAGACTCGAGAGCTTGGTTGACGCTGGCCCCCTAGTTTTTTTCGAGTCTGGTCTCTGGTGTGGTGAAACAGGTTTTAGGCTTTAGCTACTTGTGTTTGGTCGTGACCCCAAACTTTTTAAAAAAAAAAAGTTGGTAGGGACGTCAAAAAGTGCTGGATACGTGTGATGGCTTAGCGTGATGTCACGACCCGGATCAAGGCCGCAACTGAGAGTGGATTGGATAGAATCGAGGAAGAAGAAGAAGCACAGATTTAGGGTAGGAAAAGCACGAACAGCGTAGATAGTTTTTTTTTTTTTTTTTTTTTGAGAAGCAGCGTAGATAGTTCAGATGAATCTTAGCATTCAGAGTACGGGTACAGAATTCAAAATGACGATGACCGACGACGACGGTTACAAGAGGGATTTATTCCCCTTCAGCCATGGGCTGGACTCACACACACCTGGGCCTATAAGCAGGCCGGCCCAACTCGAAATCGAAATACGTTTTGCCTTCTAGCCACTCCCCTGTTCTCCGTCGCCTGTTGCCGGACGAGCTCCCGACCTCTTCCTTGTGCAGGTCTTACACAAGAGTCTAATGGTTCAGATCAACTTTGAATACAGAGTCGACTACAAACCTCTTGCGAAGTCACTAGGGCAGTACAGGAGCACCGTCTGTCTGTACATCCATCTTCAACTTTATTGTGGACATCACAGGCATCTCGATCTTCACCTCCATTTGACTTCATGAAATTAGTGAGGGGAACAAATTGGATTTCTAATCAAGATCACCTTTCGAATTAAAATTAAGTGAAGCAGGTTGCGAGGGTCATGCTCATAATTATCT